>OV702280.1:310383708-311588130 GCA_916181665.1 Avena sativa | reverse complement strand
ACGAATATTTTGCCTTCGGATCTATGATAGAAGGTATACCCAATAGTTTCTTTCGGGTATCCTATGAAGACGCATTTTTCCGCTTTGGGTTCAAGCTTGTCCGGCTGTAACTTCTTTACATAGGCTTCGCAACCCCAAACTTTAAGGAACGACAATTTAGGTTTCTTCCCAAACCATAATTCATACGATGTCGTTTCAACGGATTTAGATGGTGCCCTATTTAAAGTGAATGTGGTTGTTTCTAATGCATAACCCCAAAATTATAGCGGTAAATCTGTAAGTGACATCATAGAATGAACCATATCTAAGAGAGTTCGATTACGACGTTCGAACACACCATTATGTTGTGGTGTTCCCGGCGGTGTCAATTGTGAAAGTATTTCGCATTTCTTCAAATGCTCGCCAAACTCGTAACTTAGATACTCACCTCCACGATCAGAACGTAGAAATTTAATCTTCTTGTTACGTTGATTCTCTACCTCACTTTGAAATTCCTTAAACTTCTCGAAAGTTTCGGACTTATGTTTCATGAAATAGATATACCCATTCTACTCAAGTCATCCGTGAAGGTAAGAACATAACGATAACCACCGCGCGATGCTACACTCATTGGACCACACACATCGGTATGTATGATTTCCAATAAGTCCATAGCTCGCTCCATCATACCAGAAAATGGAGTATTAGTCATTTTACCCATCAGACATGCTTCGCATCTTTCAAGTGATTCAAAATCAAGTGATTCAAGAAGTCCATCGGAATGGAGTTTCTTCATACGCTTCACTCCAATGTGACCAAGATGACAATGCCACATATAGGTCGAGTTATCGCTCGATTTCAAACGTTTAGCCTCAATGTTATTAATATGTGTATTTCCACTATCGAGATTCAATAAGAATAGACCATCTATCAAAGGTGCATGTGCATAAAACATATTACTCATATAAATAGAACAACCATTATTCTCGGACTTAAATAAGTAATCGTCTCGCAATAAACAAGATCCCGATATAATGTTCATGCTTAACGCAGGCACCAAATAACAATTATTTAAGTATAAAACTAATCCCGATGGTAGATGAAGGGGTAGCGTGCCGACCGCGATCACATCAACCTTTGATCCGTTTCCCACGCGCATCGTCACCTCGTTCTTCGCTAGCTTCCGTTTATTCTGCAGCACCTGTTTCGAGTTACAAATATGAGAAACCGAACCAGTATCAAATACCCAGGCACTACTACGAGTACTAGTGAGATACACATCAATAACATGTATATCGGATATACCTTTCTTCTTGATGTTGCCGTTCTTCAAATCCGCCAAGTACTTTGGGCAATTCCGCTTCTAGTGACCTTCTCCCTTGCAGTAAAAGCACTCAGTATCAGGCTTAGGTCCAGCCTTGGTCTTCTTCGTCGGCGCGGTAACTTTCTTACCACCCTTCTTGAAGTGTCCCTTTTGCTTAGACTTGCCTTTCTTGAATTTGGTGGTCTTATTGACCATCAACACTTGGTGCTCTTTGTTGATCTCCACTTCTGCAGATTTCAACATGGCAAAGAGTTCTAGCAACTTCTTGTTCATGTTTTGCATATTGTAGTTCATCACAAAGTTCTTGTAACTTGGTGGTAGTGATTGGAGGACACGATAAATCCCCAAAGCATTAGGAATCACTATACCCAAGCTTTGAAGTTTGTTTGTGTGCCCAGACATCTTAAGCACATGCTCACTGACGGAGCTGCCCTCTTCCATCTTGCAGTTAAAGAACTTTTCAGGAGCCTCATAGCTCTCAATTGCCGCGTGAGTCTCAAAGATCAATTTGAGGTCACAGACAATATCATGTGGGTATGAATTCTCAAACCTTTTCTGAAGCTCCGATTCTAAACCATACAAGATAGCACACTTAACTGTGGAGTACTGAGTCTTCCGAGCAAGGTAAACATTCTTTACTTCATCGGTAGCAGTAGCTGCAGGTGGGTCACCCAGCGGTGCATCCAGCACATAGGTCAAATTACCAGCTGTGAGGACAATCCTCAAATTGCGGAACCAATCCGCGAAGTTGCTTCCATTGTTTTTCAACTTTTCTTTCTCTAGGAATGCATTAAAATTGATGGTAGGGGCCGCCATTGATCTACAACATATTTGAAATAGTTTAGACTAAGTTTATGACAAATTGAGTTCTAATTAATAGTTAAATTAATCTAGGTGAACTCCCACTCAAAACAACATCCCTCACATTGTTTTAGTGATAACATGAACCAAATCCACCACATCAACACCGATCATCACGAGAGTTTATATAGTTTTAGTGGCGAACAATCGACATGTTCATCATATCTACTATATGATTCATGCTTTACCTTTCGGTGATCCGTGTTCCGAGACCATGTCTGTACATGCTAGGCTCGTCAAGATCAAACCTTAGTTTCCGCATGAGCAAATCTGGCTTGCTCACGTTGTATACACTTGCGGAATATAACACACCCGATCATCACGTGGTGCTTCGAAACAACAAGCTTTAGCAACGGTGCTAACTAAGGGTGAACACTTTAGAACTTGAAATTCATGTGCATGAGGGATCATCTTATAATGCTACCGTTGTTAACTAAGCAATACAAGATGCATAAAGGATTAACATCACATGCAATTCATAATATGTGATATGATATGGCCTTTCTTCTTTGTGCTTCCGATCTCCATCTTCAAGCACGAACATGATCTCCATCATCACCGGCATTGCATCAAGGTCAATGACGCTTCTCCATGGTTGTCGTCCACTGGCTTCAACTATTACAACTACTTTGAATAGACACGCGGGTCTTAACAAAATTAAAGACAACCATATGGCTCCTGCCGGTTGCCAACTTACAATAAGGAACATTGCATACATCAAATATAATCACAATCATGGCCATATCACATCACAGCACACCCCTGCAAAACAAAGTTAGACGCCTCTACTTTCTTTGCATATTTTACGTGGTTTGGGGCTTTCAATAAGTGTCGTTCTAACTTACGAACAAGAACCACAACATTGATACTAGTATTGACAATCACACGTTGTAAATTGAATCTTAACTACGCTGGGAGAAACAGGCACCCGCAAATCCACTTATGCAATACAAGTTGCATGTCAAGCGTGGAGCAAGTCTCATGAACGATGTCATGTAAGGTTAGCCTGGGCCGCTTCATCCCAACATCCCGCAAGATGCAAAGTACACAAGAAGCAATCGAGAATAAAAGCATCAACGCCCACAATAACCATTGTGTTCTACTCGTGAAACAGATCTACATATAGACACGGCTCTGATACCACTGTAGGGTTTCGTAGCATGGAAAACAAAAATTTTCTACCGCATACAAACAAAACAAGGCAAGATCTATCTACTATATTGTAGCAACGAGTCGATGGAATAACTCACCCTCGAAGATTCCAAAGTGTTTATCGAGAGCGGATTCTCGTGGGTGATGTAGTCGTACTCTTCCCGATCTCAAGATCGCGTAGACGATCCTTCCGGCGCTGCGTTCCGGCAGCGCTCCCGCAGTCGGTCACACGTTCGGTACTCGACGAAGACCTTCCTCTCCCTTGTTCCAACAGGCAGCGGAGGTTGTAGCACTCTCCTCGCGATTCCGGCAGCACAACGGCGTGGTACCGGAAGTAGAGGGGAGATCTCGCAGGGCTTCGCCTTAAGCCGGAGCGAGTATGGTGGACTATGAGAGAGCTCCTCGGCGATCTAGGGTTTAGACACACCAAGGAGGAGGCTTGGCCGGCGGCTAGGGTTAGCTAGGCAACGTAGGCGGCTTGCCCTAGGGCGGCGGCTGCAGGAGGGCCGGCGGCTTAGGGCTAGGGTTTGCGGGTGGTGGAGTTGTGTGCTAGGAGGGGCAGCCCTACCCCTCCTTATATAGGTGGAGGGGCCGCGCCAGGGGAGGGGAGTCCCTCCCCAACTCGGTTTCCCAAGGGGGTCGGCGATGGAGGGGAGGAACTCCTCCCCAACTCGGTTTCCACCTTCCCCTCCACTTCCCAAAATAGCCGTTTGACTTTTCAAATTGGTGTTTGACTTTTCAAACTAGGATTTGATTAAACCCTTTATTTTGTTCAGCGATGACACCTAGTATATGATGCAATCATTCCAACTTGATATGAAACATTCATGTACCCTTCCCCTTCAGAGTGCCGGACATTCCGGAACCTTCTAGAACATTCCCGATGAAAACACCGGAACCATTCTCCAACCCTGAAACAGGACTTTCCTTATATGAATCTTATTCTCCGGACCATTCCGGATCTCCTCGTGATATCCCTAATCCCATCCGAGACTCCGAACAACATTTGGTCTCTTACTCATCATTCCATAACTACTCAAACAACGTCGAATCCTTAAGTGTGTCTCCCTACGGTTCGTGAATTATGCGGACATGATCGAGACACTTCTCCGAACAATAACCAATAGAGGAATCTGGAAATTCATATGGCTCCCACATATTTCTACGATTACTTTGCGATCGAATGAACCACTTACATACGATACCAATTTCCCTTTGTCTCACGATAGTTTACTTATCCGAGGTTATGATCGTCAGTATCTCTGCATACCTAGTTCAACCTCGTTACTGATAAGTACTCTTTTCTCGTTCCCGTGATATGTGATCCCTTGTGAGACAGTCACATGCTTGCAAGCTAATTGGATGACATTTCACCGCGAGGGCCCAGAGTATATCTATCCGTCATATGGATGGACAAATCCCACTCTTGATCCATGTGTCTCAACCAATACTTTCCGAACACTCAATGCCACCTTTATAGCCACCCAGTTACGGTGTGGTGTTTGATGTCATCAAAGCATCCTTCCGGTGAAGGTGATATGCATGATCTCATGGTCGAAGGAATTAGGTTACTATGTATCAGAAAGCATATAGCAATTGAACTATTAAAATGACTTGATCTTTATGCTACGCTTATCTATAGGAGTATGTCCACCATATCATTCTCCTAACGATATGATCTTGTTGTTAATAACATCTCAATGTTCATGATAGGGAAACCACAATCATTTATTAACCAACAAGCTAGTATTATAAAGAGGCTTTACTAGGGACTCTATTTTAGTTTACAAATCACACAAGTATTAATGTTTCCTTGTTAATACTATTATAGCATGAATGTAAATATTTATCATAAACACAAATATATAATAATAACTATATTTATTATTGCCTCTAGGGCATATCTCCAACAACATCCCAATTTTAGCAACCCTGATTTATTGTGCAAAAGGCAAAAATCAAGGGGAACAAAAACTTTTCCTTGTTAAGTGTTGAAATGTTTGCTTACTTGTTTGCTTGTGCTCATACAACTAATTGTGTATTAGATGATATACTCCTTAACTCAACCCTAGTTGATCAAGAACTATTTTACAAAAGAAATGTCTTGGCTCATCTTTCATATTCAAAAGTTCTGGCATTTTAAAACTTGAGCCAAGATGACTTTGACACAACAAAATGTTTTACTAGTTTATATTAACAAAAATATGGAGACCTGTATATAATCTCCTTATGTTTTCAAGACAGAACTTTCAACCACTCTTACCTCTAGGTTTTCTAAAACCTTTCATAAGACCCTTTTACATTCTTATCTTGGTAGGAATACCAAGAATCTCTCTCCTTACTTAAAAACACAACCTCTTCAAATACCCATCCTTACCTCAAGATAGTCTTGATGGTAACCCCCATAGTAATTGATTGCTTGATAAGATGAGTTGCATTGATTTGTTGTCTGATGAATTGTTTTGACCTGCTGATTGTCTTGTTTTCTTAGGAACTAGAATGAGTTGCCATAGGAGCTCATCTCGCCTAAGAAAAAACTAATAGATAATATCACCAATCTAAATCAAGCATCCTAAGCTTGATCTATATCAACCTACCAAGTGATCCTCATCCCCTAAACCAGATCAATCGAGAGCTAATCTCTTACTTTAGCATCCAACTCATCAAAGACCAAATATTAAGAATGGATCCCCTCTACCCACTCCATACTTCAATATCATCCACTTTATGATAAGCATGGACCCTTGCGTCCTCTCCAAATCCTTCTCTCTTTCATACTTGTCATAATCCACAAATCTGCCAAATTTGGCTAAGTCTGGAATCCTTAAATGGATTCAATCTTTGAGACTCCACATATTTTAATCAGTGTGCATTTCTGAAAATGCACTTGAACCAATTGTATTACATCATGGGTAATACCAAATTCCACTCTTGCCTTTGTCTAAACCCTTATTTCTCCCACTCACCCTTGATGATTTTCTAGATAAGAAAATACCTTGTTTCTGCAAATCTCATCATCATGCCTACTTTGGCAGAAGCTCACATCCTTATGTTATCCTCTATTGACCAACTCTTAGCATGGTTATGATCTACTAACCATGGTATATCAATACCCACTTTACTTGTTTCCATTGGAGCTTTTGTTTCTTAAACCCACATGGTTTATGAGGCTTCATGATAACTCTGCTATGGCAGCCTTAATTCCAACAAAGTTTGATATCACCCCTAGACCACCTCAATTATAATCAAGATAATCTATTGGTACAATGATCATCTATATAACTTGGTCTATCCATCCATCTATCCCTTGCATCAAGGTGAGCTCCGAGCTCCCTAATCCAACAAGGTTTAGGTGGCATAAAAATATCAATGCCCTAGATCCTCTAATCCTTGTTCTTTTCCAAAACCAAGTCCCCTTTTGCAAAACCCAAGGTTTCTAATTATGAATACATCAAGTTGACATAATCTAACTTGGATGAAAACATTTACCAAATAATTTCCATAATTATTTGGGCACCAAAACTATTTAATTTCCCCTCCTTTGCAAATTCCTCAAAACCTCCCCTAAAAGGAAAGTTTGATTTTCTCCAAAGTACAATGCCAAATAAAAGCCCAATTGAGGCCTTTATATATCCTATTTTTGAGATGATTTATTATTTCTCTGTGCCTCTTTTCTTAAATGGAAGAAACAAGAAATAATAGCTTAAAATAGTTTTCCTTCCAAATAAATTCCAAGAAAATTCTCCAATGTGTGTTATGGTATGTAGAACCATCTCACACCAAAAACCACACTTTACCAATTCAAAAATATCAAATGAGATTCTAAAAACCAATTCATTACTATTTAAATAAATGGTTTAAGTGGACTTTAAATCCTTTGAAAAATATCAAATAATTCCTAGAGAGGTTTCATGACCTCCACTATCTTGCATTACCTTTGCCTCACATTCCAAGACCAAAATTCTTGAATTTCTTCACAAACCTCTTTCTAGTCAAATCTTGACAAATTACAAACTTAAGCCTTAATCCACACCAACATCAATCCTTTTGGACCAAGCAATATTGCACAGCATACCTCACACCCTCTTTCTAGCACTATAGATTCTGCACTGTAGCACCCTCTCCCTTTGTCTCCTAATGTTTGGTGGGCAATAAATCAATGGCCATGTCAAATCTTGTATGATTTTTAACTTGCAACATCCCCATCCCTCCTCTCTGCCCTGATGCCCGACCAGAAACCACTCCCCTCGCCCACAGCAACCTCCCTGGTTTCCACCCCTCTCCCTTTGCCCTCCCTGGACATAGTCCACCCTAAGCCTCTCTCTTCGGTTTAAAAGGATACCAGCCACCCTAGCTTCTCTCTCTGCTCATTTGCTTCCTCGCCCCTCTCTTACCATCCCTAGAATGCCATCCTCCTTGCCTGCTCTACCATGCTCGAGAGAAGAGAAGAAAGGCACTTCGGACATTACTCAAGATCTGAGCACAACTCTCTCTCTCTCTCTCTCTCTCTCTCTCTCTCTCTCTCTCTCTCTCTCTCTCTCTCTCTCTCTCTCTCGTGCCCTTCTCCCTTTGCATGTTGCTCTCCTGAGCTTCCCTCTCGATTTTGCATCTAACCATCCCCTCCTTTCTTCCTAGGACCACCTCTATTGGTGCCCCCATGAATCCCTGGCGAGCTTATCTCCGGCGTTCTCTCATGAGCTGCATCCCCGAAGCGCGCACCGTCGTGCTGCCCCTTGTCGGAACCATCGTGAAGCACCACGTCACCCTGCGCCCTCGCTTGCGTCTCCCGAGCCCCTAGTGAGCCTCCTCGCTCCTCCCTGCCCCTTCCTAGGGTTTCCTCTCGCCAACGCGCACCGCAAGGTGGACGATGGCCGCCAGCCGTCGATCACCTTTCTAATCGTATGACCAGCGTGCCCCATACCCCTTCGCCCCCTCTCTTTCTCTGACCGTTGGTCCACGCTCGTGCAGTTTAAAACGAGTCTCTTGTGTGCGCTCGCCCGCGATATGGGTCGGCCGACGCCGCACGGCCTACCTGCTCTCAGATTACAGCCCACTGCCTATTCTATTTTTATTCATTTCTTCCCAAATCTGAATCTTGCACTTAGAAATAAATCAATTGGAAAATGGAAACCAACCCTAAATGCCAAGATCTATTTTTACAATGGTTCCCTATGGTTTTCCTAAGCATGCAGTACAATGGTTCCCTATGGTTCCCTATGGTTTCCCTGTGGTTCCCTCTGGTATTTTAATTACTAGAAAGTATCCAATACACTATTAAATCTCTCCGAAATGTTTATTATGGCCAAATGGCATGGAACCAAATGGTATTACAAGACATTAGAGAACTATTTCATGTCACCTTGGCCCCATCCTATTTTGCTTCCTAAATTGCATGTACCAAAAATAACAAAACATCCCTATTCCGTCCTTATAAATTTCTCTAGGTCAAACCATAATTGGTATTGACCTAATTACAACTCTAAGTACTCTTGTACCATCATAACTAACAAACCCTAGAATCCCAAGATTTACCAAGTCCTGGTTGATTTATTGTGAATTAAACTATTTTGTGTATGGTTGATTCACTAATAAAATCACTCCAGTAGTTCTATGTCACCTAATTTAGTAATTCTAATTTCTACAGAAAGGTATTTCAAATACATAACATTTTTATTTTTATTCATACCAAAATCCCCTGTAGATTAAATCTGGTTAAAAAGACAAATACCTTCTAGAATTTCCTTTGGGAATTTCCTGAGGGCACTCTAGTAATTATTTTGAGGAAATTCCAACTCCCCTTGAACCAGTAAATCAAACCCTCCCTAAAACTAGGAGGAAATAATTTTTGGAACCACTGATCATTTATTGTGAATTATTTCCTAAAATTAGAGCTTTTATCACTAGAAAATTTATATCAAAACAAAGAAAAACGATAAAATAGTGAAACCACTTTTGTGGGTTTCATTTTATCATTACCTATCTAGCGGTATTAGTTTTATACAATTCTATCATGCAGAATCTAGCCTTGGTCTAAAACCCCTTAATCAAGTAGTCCTAGTCCTTAAATCCTTAAGAGATTTCTACAAATGCTTCCAAGACAATTCCAATCCTTCTAAAACCATTCTTCCCAAACCCTACTAAAGTGTATCATATGCTCTTTATGTGTTTTCTATTTTGTATCAATGCTTGGATGCTTGTATTGATTGTGGTGTTGCTTGTATGCATGTTTGCTCGATAACAACGATAGTTGCATGGGTATTGACTACGAGAAGAAGGGGTGATATTATTATTTTGGGCATTCTGGTATTCTAAATAAGAAGTCCAAGGAAACTTCGTTGGTCATAGGCAAGCCACCATTCCTGAACTCCAATATATGTCCTACTCCTGTTTACTACTTGTTTTGTATCTCGTTTATAAACTGTATTATTACTTGCATGTTTTGTTTTAACAACATTAGGATTGTAACTTGGCTCCTCCAAGTTATGAATGAGTGTCCATTAGGACATCTACCCTTATTGACACCTACCTTGACCCTTTAGGTTGAGGTTATGATGATTAGCATCACACCTCCTTAGAAACCATGGTTTTCGATGAATAAAACTATTTTGGGTTTACCCTACTACAAATGTTTCAAAAATATAAAACCCTTGGAAAGTGGCATCCTTTCCAAGTAGATGTTTTTACTAAAAAAATTAGGAGGATGAGAAATAAGAAAGATGGACAAGAGAAAGAGAAGGGATGTTCTACGCCTTTACCAGAATAATTTTATACATGCAACCATATTACCCTAGGAGCTGGGGCTTAGCTCGTAGTTTTTTGTCTTTATCCAAGTCAGCTCCTACACTTGCTTAAGGGGAGAAATCACTGGAATTCCAGGTGGGCTCTCTAACAGATCTATAGATCTGGATCCTGCAGATTGTCTTGGCAATTTGCCGGTGCAACAATTGGGTCTCCCGCCCGCAGACGGTATATGACTTAGGATGGAGAAGGAAGTGGAGTCACTAAGTTATGGTATATTGCCAAGATGCGAGTTTGGGTATACGGATGTGTAGAAGGTAGGAATATGGCCTAGAAGTGCCACATACTCGTTGCCCTAGAGAACAAACCCAAAAGGAAAAGCCGCCTTTGCTAGGGATAACAAATGAAAGGTTAGGATTTATTATCCGAATCCCCGTTTACTTTGAGTAACAAGCCGTGGTTGAATCCCGGTGGATGTATTAATTCTTGTGGATAAAGTGCACAAATTCTGCAGAGTATAATATATTTGAATAGCTATGTCCATGGTCAAGGACAATTGGAAAGGTGATTGCTAGGAGTACGCTTGGAATGAGATGGAGAAATAAAGGAAAGAAAAATGATACGGTTTTGATTTGACCACGGATGGTCCAAAGGTTTCCAAAAAGGGGGGTTTACTCTAGAAATGTTTTATAAAAGTTTTTTCAAGGATATCAAGATATCCAGGTTTTCAAAAAAGGAGGCATGTTTTCAGAAACTCTTTTTCAACAAAGATATAGAGATGTCAAATTAGGCTCTTAAAAAACAACTATAGTATAGAGTTATCTCGCCACAACAAGAATATATTTTATCCTTGTTTACCTTATCTCGTTGGTCTTGCGAGTACATTAAATGTATTCACTGGCTTTGTGCCTGGCTATTTACCTAGCTAGACTTTCAGATGCTAGGAAGATGAAGGAGTTATGGATGTCTATGCGAGCTAGGCCATCTTCCCAGTCAGTCGCCTATAGGTTAAGGCATGACATGGGCTCTGCGATTGAAGAAGTCTGTTGTTGTTGTTTGTACCGCTATAAAGGCAAATATGTAAGTCTTCTACTTCGTTAATTTAAGGATGTTGTTATGATACCAGTCGGTTATGCTCACGGCTCACTGATCATGGGAACGTGAATTGCAAGCATAACGGGGATTCTCCGACCGTAAATCCGGGGTCCCACAGATCCCATTGCCCCACTCCTCTTTAATTCTATTTTTGATGTTTTTTTCTAAAATGTTAATTAAAGGGGTTCAACATAATATAGTTATAGGTTTTTGCCCAAATTTCATTCTGGGGGGTGAAGGGAATATGCCCGAGAGGCAATAATAAAGTGGTTATTATCGTATTCCTTGTTTATGATAAATATTTATTTTACATGCTATAATTGTATTAATACGGAAACATTAATACATGTGTGTTTAATAAACAAAAAGGAAGTTCCTAGTTATGCCTCTCTTATAAACTAGCTCGTTGATTAACAAGATGATCAAAGGTTTCCTGATCATGGACATTGGATGTTGTTAATAACGAGGTCACAACATTACTGTAATGGTGTGATGAACATTCATCCGAAGTATAGCATTATGATCAAGGTCATTATGTTTATATTGCTATAACATCATACGAAGTAATCTTAGTCCTTAGACCATGAGATCATGTCAATCACTAACAACGGAAGAGTATCTTGATAACATCAAACGTCACACCATAACAGGATGATTATAAAGATGGGTTCAGTGCTACGAAGGTGTTATGTTGAGTCTCATGGATCAAGAGTGGAATTTGTCCATCCCGATGACAGAGAGATATACTCTGGGTCCTCTCGGTGATATCACATTAGTTAGCTCGCAAGCAAGTGATTTGATCACTAGAATGTTATATCACGGGAACGAGAAAAGAGTACATATCGGTAACGAGATCAAACTAGGTATGGAGATACCGATGATCGAATCTCGGACATGTAATATATCGCGAGACAAAAGGATTGAGTTACATGCGTATAAGGTTCACACGATCACAGAATTCATTGTTGAATATGTGGGAGTCAGTACGGATCTCCAGGTCCCGCTGCTGATTATTGATTGGAGAGGGGTCTCGATCATGTCTACATTATTCGCGAACCGTAGGATGACACACTTAAGGGATACCGACACCATTTGGAGCAAATAATATGCCAGAGAAAGAAAAAGGAAAGCGCGGGAATTTATTTCACTAGACACCGAAACTGTTTCGGTTGAAATTGCTGAAACTGGTTTTGCATATGAAATGGAATACTAGCAAGGGTTTTATGTGAATGTTTGTTAATGAAAGTAATTAACAAAATTCTGAATAAATAAATAAAAGAGTTTTATTTAAATGAGAGCTTGCATTAAATTTGGTGGAAATTTAATGCATGTGAGTGGATTTTTGAGTGGAGGCTTTTTAATGGGAGTGGAGGCTTTTCATTTTGAGTGGGATCTCCACCCACATGAATGTGGAAGAGGTGGGGGCAGCCACCATGGCTGGGCGCCATGCCCCTTGGGGTGCCCCCTCTCCCTATAAAAGGCCCCCCTCTCCTCCTCTCAAAGTACACCTCCTCGCGAAGGATCTCTCTCCCCCCTTTAGAATTTCCCCATGGTCTCGGATCAGCGAGATACATGTTCCTGGTTGATTTTTCTGGAAGGATTTGTTGCTTCCGCTGCTTCACTGGAGCGAGGGCGCGGAGGTTGTCGGGGTACCCCGACGTGTGTGCGATCACGGATGCACCACTGCTTTGCGGTGCTGGACGTGATGGTGCTGGACCGGCTGGACCAGATGGACGTCACCACGATCTTGAGATCGGCAAGCGTTCGACTACATCATCCACGAGTACAACCTCGTTAATGCTATACGGTATTCGAGGGTATGTATTCTATGGATGTATATCCACTCGTTGCTTGTATCTAGTAGATAGATCTTGGTACTTAGATGTTCCCATCGTAGGAAATTTTTTGTTTTCTATGCTGCGAACCCTATAGTGGTATCAAAGCCGGATCTATGCGTATATGCTTTGCACGGGTAGTACACATATGAGTATGTGGGCGATGATGATCATTTTATTGCTTCTTAGTTGTACTTTGGATATTGGTGGCATAGTGGGATGAAGCGGACCGGACAAACTTTACATATCCTCGCACATGAGACCTGTTCCACGCTTGACATGCAACTAGTTTTGCATAAGTGTCTAGCGGGTGTCTGTCTCTCCTACTATAGTCAATATCAAATTTGCAACGAGTTGTCAATAATTTGATTATCCTCGTTGTGGTTCATGTTCGTAGGTAAGAACGGTTCTATCTTTTAAAGCCCTAAGCCACGTAAAACTTGCAATGGATAAATTAGAGGCGTCTAGTTTAGATTGTTGCTGGGCTAGTGTTATGATATAGTGATGTTGTAAGTAGAAGTATGATATGATACTCTTACAACACACATAGCGTGTAAGTTCCATAGACCTTGGACTTACACATAAAGGTATGATAGAGATCATACCACGGTGCACATGATGGAGATCATATGCGGGAACCATATCATTTCACTTATAAACATGTGATGTTTGATTGCATCTTATATTGCTTGTTTGGCGTTTTATTAGCATAATAATATGATCCCTCAATTAGATATCAAGATAAAAATGTGTTCTTCCTTAAGTATGCACCGACAATGTTTTGTCGCTTCAAGATATCACGTGATGATCGGGTGTACTTGAATCCACGAGCATATCTCGGGTGTAAGACAGTTACACACGTGAATACTAAGGTTCTTACTTGGCGAGCCTAGCATGTACAGACATGGCCTCGGAACATGGACCGAAAGGTTAAGCATGAGTCATATGTTTTGATATGATGACCATATGGATGCTCGCCTTTGAAGCTACACCGACTCACATGATGATCGGACTTGGTGTAGTGGATTTGGTTCATGTAATCAACAAAAAGGCATGAGGGATGTCGTTTTTGAGTGGGAGTTCATTTCTAATTTGGATTAGAAGAACTCAATTTATCATAAATTAAATCAAAGTGAATTTTCATAATTTGTTGTAGTCATTGGCATTCGTTCACCACCTTATGCTTAGTTGTAATTGAGATAATAGAACTATAGAATTATGGATATTTACTTTACGAACTGGTATCGTATTGTGTTGAGTGTCAATCTAAAGTTTAAAGTCCTACTGCAAACTTTCATCAAACTCTGTTTACTCCGTGAAATTTAATAATTGGTATTAAATCGAGAGTAACAATTCCAGTGTTAGTATCTTAAATATCATGTTTGCCTCCATGATTCTTGATTGTTTTAATATCAAGTTTATCTAGGAGCTGAAAGAATTGTTTCAGAAACCATCATGTGTGGCAGATATAACGATATCTAAAACAATGTTTTTGGTTGCAATATGATAGAGTATAATATATGTTCTCATATTGGATGAGAATTTACAAAGGTTGGAGATGTTAGACATCATAATCGTCCAAAAGGGTTTTGGAAAGTAACGTTATACTCACAATTCGTCTTTATAAGCTACATTAGCTTGATCATGAAAGTCGTCATGATAAGGATGAATAGAAGATGTATGTAAAGTGTTTACTAAAGAATGGATTTTGAAAGAATACCGGTCATTTTGATGATGGTGATCTACTTCAAAGTGCAAGTCCAAAGGTATTATTATTTGAATATACATGCTTTGGAATATGTGTCATGTATATGGCGCCACTTTTGATGTTGATAGATTCTTTTAAAAGGAAAAGGAAATGCTGAAAGAGAATCTATAAAATATATTTGGCAGAAAAGAAAAGATTGGAAATATCCAATTTAGGTATATGGATGATATACATGTTATGGTTGTATTCTTTGCTTGTTAAACAATGTGGTTCTTGGGTATTGGATACCGAATTGGTTGGTATGAAATTTCATATAGAACGACGCAATTCATGAACTACAATGGCCTAAGTAACTAGCAAGAGAATATGTGATGATGTTCATCGAAAACAAACAAACCGTTGTTTGTATTTCTCGTTGACATCGAAGCTTGCCTTTAAGATTTGTTTTAATAATAGTTATTTAAATTAGGTATTATGAGAACAAAGGTTGTTCAAATAATTACCGTATTCCATATAAGATGGATGATTTACAAATCTAGTTGGAGAAATCACATCCATAAAAACTAATGCTAAAATGTCGCAAGACAAATGATTGGAAGATCACTTACGAAGTGACATCGCCGTTTAAATTATATTGGAAAGATAACATGAAGAAACTCCATTTTCATGGATTTTTGGAGTCTTTTATTTGATCAAATGACGCTTGTGAGACTTTCCTCGGGATAATTAAAACTTCGTTCAAAGGCCAAAGAAGAACGATCGACTAAATTATTGGAATTTATACATATCGATGTATGTAGTCCATTATGTGTAGTCGTAAGCGATGGACTTCAACTTCATATGCTTTCTCCGGAAATTTGAGTGAATATTCACTTAATGAGAAAGAAGTATGAAATATTTTAAAACGTTCAAAGACTTTCAAGATGAAGTGGAAAATCATTGTAACAAGAAAATAAATGGTTTATGATTTTATCATAAAGGGATTTATTTGAGTTACAAGTGTAACAAGAAAAATAAATTATGATTCATCATAAAGGGATTTATTTGAGTTACAAGTTTAGCAAAACACCTAGATTTACATCTCCCAAAACACCATAGGAGTATGGAGTGTTTGAGGTTTGTAATGAAACCTTGTTCGATATGGTTGGATCAAAGGTGTTATTTATAAAACTGCCATTATGTTTTAAAAGATTAAAGCTTTAGAGACTACCACTTTTACACTGAAAAGAGCTCTATCTTGATCCGTTGAAATGACACCATGGAAGTTATGGTTTGGGGTAAAACCCAAATTGTCCTTTCTTAAATTTTGGTATGCTAAACATAAGTAAGATGTTTACAACCAAAGTTGGATGAGCATGTCTTTGTAGGTTATTTCGAATAACAATTGGTTATTCCTCCATAACACCAAGGACAAAAGGGTTTGTCGCTTGAAACGTGAAGTTTCTTGAAGAAGGAATTTTCATAAATGTTAAGTGGGAGGAAAATAGAACTTTGATAAGGTTAACGAACCTTAGCTATATGTGCTGAGTTGCGCAGCGCCAGAAAATGTTCCAGAGGCAGCCAGAATGCTCATGGCTCACGTGCCTCAAAGGTTGTGGTCACGAAGGTCTAAGTTCTTATTGAATGAAGAGGTCGGATAAACCATCAAATACTGAGATTTGAGAGTAAATCATTATTGTTTGACAATGATGAACCGACTACATGCAAAGACGCGATGATGGGCCCTGACTCCGTCAAATGTCTTGAAGCCATGAAATCCGTGATAGTTCCATATACGAGAAATCAAGTTTTGAACTTGGAAGACCCTCCGGAAAGGTGTAAAAACCTATCGGTCGTATTTGGATCTATAAAGAAATAGACATGGATGTTTTACATCTATGAAATAGTCAACATGTCGGTAAAGTATTTTACGACAATGTTCAAGGAGTTGACTATGACAAGATTTGATCTTTCATAGCGATATTTAGTCTGGATGGATTAAAGTAGCAACCACTACATATAATTTGGTATATGGTAGATGAATAAACAAAACAAAATTCTTCTAATAAAATGGTTACCTAGGACGTGTACAAGACACGGTCCAAAGGGTTTTGTTAATTCAAAGGATGCTAAAAGGGCATGCAAACTTCAATGGTTGAAGTAAGCGTCGCGGAGTTGGAATCTTCACTGTGATGAAAAAGGAGTTTTCATCTGGAGACGATGAAGATGCTTGCATTTGCAAGAAATTAAGTGGGAGCGCTGAGACATATTTCTAATACATTATGTGGAGGACATCTTGTTGATTGGAAATGATGTATCTTTTATTGACAAAGGTTAAGAATTTCATTTCGATAAAAAACTTAGGCAAAACCTGAATATTTAGCATGAATGTCTATAGTGGATAGACCATGACGCTAATATAGTTGTGCCAAACATACATATATGAGATAATGAAGGAGTTCAATATAGAAACGACAAGAAATAGTTCTTGTTGCATGGAAAGGAATTGAATCAAGATTCAAGTGTATCGACACTTGATGAGTGAAACAAGATTCAAGTGCTTTGACACTTGATGAGTGAAATCACAAGAATGTTTTGATCAATCATACCATGATATGTACACATCCAGATATGTCCTATGCTCTAAGTGTTATGAGCATATACCAAAATGAATCATAAAATGATCATTGGACAATAGTAAGGAAATTTTTATGATCTTTTGGAAGAACTAAGAATATATTTGTATAAAGGTGACAAACAATTACAAATAGTTCATTGTAAAGTGTTATATTGATATTAGTTTTGTCACAAGATACAAATTAAGTTTATCTCAATTTAAACTATGGGTGGCAGAATGAAATGGAAAGAAAATTTCCATGATGGATTTGGAAGAGTTCCAAAGTTAAGACATTATGACGAATACTACAACAAAAGGCTAAGTATATGACTGCTATAGTAGCAGTAAAGGAGGGAATTTGTGTCAAGTAGTTTGTTGTCAAACTAAGTTGTGGTTCGCAACGGGCTAACACTAAAGATATATTGTATGACAATAGTATCGACATGATTTAACCCCAAGGAACTAAAGGTCTCACCAAAAGACCAAATTTATACAATGCTATCTCATTGGAGAATGAGTGATGCGTGGAGACGCAAAGACATGTAAATGCACACGGACCTGAAGCGTCAGATCCGTAGATTATGTTAACCACTTGCAATTGCGTATATGGAACACCAGAAAGCCATAGGTGTTCAATAAGCAAAGTTCCTAAACTAGATTATTGTCTCTAGTGCAAGTGAGAGACTGAAGGGAATATGCCCGAGAGGCAATAATAAAGTGGTTATTATTGTATTCCTTGTTTATGATAAATGTTTATTTTACATGCTATAATTGTATTAATACGGAAACGTTAATACATGTGTGTTTAATAAACAAAAAGGAAGTTCCTAGTTATGCCTCTCTTATAAACTAGCTCATTGATTAACAAGATGATCAAAGGTTTCCTGATCATGGACATTGGATGTTGTTAATAACAAGGTCACAACATTAGTGCAATGGTGTGATGAACATTCATCCGAAGTATAGCATTACGATCAAGGTCATTCTTTTTATATTGCTATAACATTATACAAATTAATCTTAGTCCTTAGACCATGAGATCATGTCAATCACTAACACCGAAAGAGTATCTTGATAACATCAAATGTCACACCGTAACAGGGTGATTATAAAGATGGGTTCAGTGCTACGAAGGTGTTATGTTGAGGCTAATGGATCAAGAGTGGAATTTGTCCATCCCGATGACGGAGAGATATACTCTGGGCCCTCTCGATGATATCACATTAGTTAGCTTGCAAGCAAGTGATTTGATCACTAGAATGTTATATCACGGGAACGAGAAAATAGTACATGTCGGTAACGAGATCAAACTAGGTATGGAGATGCCGATGATCGAATCTCGGACATGTAATATATCGCGAGACAAAAGGATTGATTTACATGCGTATAAGGTTCACACGATCACAGAAGTCATCGTTGAATATGTGGGAGTCAGTACGGATCTCCAGGTCCCGCTGCTGATTATTGATCGGAGAGGGGTCTCGATCATGTCTACATTATTCGCGAACCGTAGGGTGACACACTTAAGGGATACGGACACCATTTGGAGCAAAAAATATGCCAGAGAAAGAAAAAGGAAAGCGCAGGAATTTATTTCACTAGACACCGAAACTATTTCGGTTGAAATTGCTGAAACTAGTTCTGCATGTGAAATGGAATACTAGCAAGGGGTTTTATGTGAATGTTTGTTAATTAAAGTAATTAACAAAATTCTGAATAAATAAATAAAAGAGTTTTATTTAAATGAGAGCTTGCATTAAATTTGGTGGAAATTTAATGCATGTGAGTGGATTTTTGAGTGGAGGCTTTTTAATGGGAGTGGAGGCTTTTCATTTTGAGTGGGAGCTCCACCCACATGAATGTGGAAGAGGTGGGGGCAGCCACCATGGCTGGGCGCCATGCCCCTTGGGGTTCCACCCTCTCCTTATAAAAGGCCCCCCTCTCCTCCTCTCAAAGTACACCTCGTCGCGAAGGATCTCTCTCTCTCCCCTTTAGAATTTCCCCATGGTCTCGGATCAGCGAGATACATGTTCCCGGTGGCTTTTTCTGGAAGGATTTGTTGCTTCTGCTGCTTCGCTGGAGCGAGGGCGCGGAGGTTGTCGGGGTACCCGGACGTGTGTGCGATCACGGATGCACCACTGCTTTGCGGTGCTGGACGTGATGGTGCTGGACCGGCTGGACCAGATGGACTTCACCACGATCTTGAGATCGGCAAGCGTTCGACTACATCATCCACGAGTACAACCTCGTTAACGCTATAGGTCTTCGAGGGTATGTATTCTATGGATGTCTATACACCCGTTGCTTGTATCTAGTAGATAGATCTTGGTACTTAGATGTTCCCATCGTAGGAATTTTTTTGTTTTTTATGTTGCGAACCCTATAGGGTGGTGATCAGCCTGCAATATGCTGATGATACCCTTCTCTTCCTAGAAAATGTTACTAGTGTTGCTAGAAATCTAGAGTGGATCCTCACTTGTTTTGAGTAGATATCTAGCATGAGGATCAATTTTCATAAAAGTCCATTAATATTAGTCAGGAGGATTTGCTTCCTTTTTTTGGGGTATTTTCCAATGTGCTGCTGGGGATTTACCTGTAAAGTATTTGGGGACACCTTTGCATTTTGATAGGTTTAGTAGGGAGGATTTGCAACCTCTTTTTGAGGCCATTCTGGCTTGGATGACTGGCTGGAGAGGCAAGTTGCTTTCCTCTACTGCTAAGAAAACTCTTATTCAAGCGGTATTGGCCAGCATACCTGTTTATCTCTTGTCTTTCTTTAAATTTCCCAAGATGGCTTTGCATTCTCTTTATTCTTAATTATCCAACTTTATGTGGAATGATGAGGAAGTAAATCATAAATTGCATTCACCTAATTGGCCTTCTATTTGCATGAAGAAGGAGTTTGGGGGCATGGGTATCCCTAATCTGCAAGATTTGAATATCTCCCTGATTGGATCTTGGGTGAAGAGATACATTCAGGAGGAGGGATTCTTGTGGAAGAGAGTTATTGATGCTAAATATGAAACTAGAAATCCCAACATTCTTTCATGTCAAGATGTCCACCCTTCTACCTTTTGGAAAGGGATAATGTGGGCTTCCAAGGCAGTTAAGATAGGATATAGGTGGCAAGTGGGGGATGGTAGGCAGATAAATTCTGGGAAGATATTTGATTTGGGAATTCTCCTTTAGCTATGAGGTGGCAAGTGGGGGATGGTAGGCAGATAAATTCTGGGAAGATATTTGATTTGGGAATTCTCCTTTAGCTATGCAATTTTGAGATCTATATTTTATCTCTAATCAGCAGATCCAGACTATTGTTGAGCTCTGGGATGGAGAGCAGATTAGAGGTACTTTTAGGAGAACTTTTACTGAAAGCATGATGATTCAATGACAGGAGTTGTTGGTCATTTTTAGGAGTATTATTTTTAGTAATCAGGAAGGCCAGCTTATTTGGCAGCATGATTCTAAAGGTGTTTATTCTTCTAGTTCTATGTACTCTATTATTAACTTCAGAGGTGTCAATCAAATTTTCTTACCTTCTGTGTGGAAAATTAAAAAATCCCACCAGGGGTCTAGATTTGTTTGTGGCTCCTTTCCCAAAATAAGATCATGACTAGAGATAATCTAAGAGCAAGAGGTATCCCAAAGCCTTTAGAATGTGATTTTTGTAAGGAGATAGAATCAGTTCATCACCTGATGTTTGATTGCATTATTGCTAAGATGTTTTGGTATGATGTTTTTATGATCTTTCATATTCAGGTCTCTGATTATGAGTCAGTAGCTAGTAAATGTTTATATATTAAAATGTTTTTACATTTTAATGTAGTTTCTGTAGTTATTCTTTGGAGGTTGTGGAATTCTAGAAATAGACTAGTGTTTAACAGATCTACCTGGATAAATATGAAACAAGTGTGGGTTTTGTGCTTTCCTATCTAAGGAATTGGAATGTCCCATTCCAGGAACTAGGAGGAGGAGAAACTGCTCAGTTCACAGATCGCCTGCTATAAAAGCTCAAAAGACCGATGAGGCTCCCCTGTGCTGACCTGCCCGGATTTTGGTTGGGTTTCTACCTAGAAGACCACTTCTCTGAGAAAGGTGCATGGAGGAAAAGTGTTGCTGGACTATCTGCAGAAACACTCAGACGAGGAGGACTTGATCCATGTGGTGTTTTGAGGTCCATCCCCGCCCCTGGTGCTGCGGTGTTCTCTCTCCTTGCATAGCTAGGTGCTTCTTTTGTGTCTGATGGCTTAGCAGTTGATCTTGTGGTAGTTTCTTCTCTATCAAATGTAGTTGCTTTGACAAAAGCCTGGTAGCTGTTTACGTTTTAGTCCTTTACTCGTTGTTACTGTGTGTAAGAGAATGACTAACAACACCTGTAAAAGGGGTAAACCCTTATAATAACCGCCAGTTTACGGGTTTTGGTGAAGAAACATCGCCGATCAGCACCTGTAAACGTTGTGATCCGTAAAAAAAATTGAGGGTCGGCCCAAAAATCGCCCGTCGACCTGTACAAACAAGGGTTGGGAGGCCGACCCGGACGAGACCCACACTCCATAGGTTGTTTGCGTGCGAGTTATTTTCAGCTCTTCCCCCGTCCCGCCCAGACGCCGTCGACCTCCACGCCCCCATCTTCTCCTACAACACTGTGGTCGGATCCCAGTGGCATGGACCTCAAATCGGCCCCGCTCACTTCTAGAGGCAATCCACAACAACCATCCTCTCCGGCGTTGACCGTATCTCCAGGGCCTAGCGGAGGGCTTCCGACGAACGACGACGTTGTGAAAATGGTCACCGCCACCAGTGTGAAGAAGAGGAAGTGGGCGAGAACACACCTCGTCCCGCAACCAGGAGCTGGCCCAGCTGCCGCGGATGCCCCTGCACCGGCCCCCACCCCTGCCACTGCACCGGCGCCGAATCCAAAGACGAAGAGGGTGTCGCGCCCAAAATCGTAGTCGACGGTCCGAGGACGAAGCAGAAGCGACCGGTCCAGCGTAGTGCCCTCCCGCCAGACACTGCCTCTCCGGCGTCGTCTTCCCATGTTGTCGCCCCGCACGTGCTTGAGGAGATGCCGCAAAGGTATGTCAATTTGTACTCCGAGTCCAATGAATCCAAAATCGATTTACTGTGACATTTATCTCTGATTTTACCAACAATGGACATGTGGCATTCATGGATCTCTTGAATGAGACGACTGTGAACACCGATGATCCCCCACTCGCTCCATTTGACAACGAGGAAGAGGATGATGCAGAGGAGGAAGAGGTGACCGGAGATGATGAAGAGGGTGATGCCGAGGAGTAAGAGGTGACGGAGGTTGATGTTGCGGGCGATGTGAAGCTGAAGAAGAAGAGAACTTCTAACTACGAGGAGATAGAGGATGCAGCTTTGTGCCGTGCTTGGGCTCAAGTTGGAATGGATGCGGCCGCGGGCACAAATCAAACCGGGAAGCGCTAGTGGTAGCACATTGATGAAGAAAGAGGTGGAGCTTGGAAAGGTGGAAGCCTCACGAGAAGATGCTAGGTGCAAGGCCGAGTTGGAGGAGTTGAAGCTCAATGTGAAAAAAGCCAAGGCTATGAAGAATCTCTTGGTCGAAGAGAGGGAGATAATGATGATGTCCACCAAGAACATGAATGAGCAACAATTGGAGTGGTGGAAAGAGACCACCGCGGATATCACGGAGAAAAGAAGTCTAGCTCCTCTAAGTGGAATCGGAGGTGTCTCGGTTGAGCATGGTAATAACTCACATTCATGATTCTTCCTTGCATGATTCTCTCTTGAACTATTTACGTATGAATTTGTTGTGAACTATTTTGTTAAATTGATGTAAAACTATGAATTATATATCAAATGTTTGCATATTTCTACATATTGCTTTTATACATAAAAATTTGTCTAGATCCCTTTTTTACTGGTCAGTAACCAGTAATGCTACAATTACGAAAGAGAGTTGCGGAAGAAACTTACGGACGCAGTCATGGTTTCAGGAGATTGACCTAGGAACACATGGTTGCTCTGAGAATTCAGCAGAGAACAAATAAAAGCACGCCACGTTCGTCCGTAAGTCACTTCTCGTAACAATTCATCTGTAATCTTAGCATTATTGGTCAGTAACCATTCGACGCAGATCAGCGACTTACTCGCAACCTGCAACCTCGAACTCGCGAAAATCGTGAGTACAGGGGCCTGTAGTCGCGTTTTTATGGGTGCTAGTCATGCTCTAGGAACGGGGGAGTACATCCCTTTTGATCTAAAAAAAAATCTCGCTCGTCCGTCGCCGCGCCGCACTTCTCCGCCGTTCGCCGCCTCCCCACTGCTTTATAGGCGGCGCCTCCCTGCCCCACAGTAGTTGCCCCCCTTGGCCGCGCGCGGTAGATGTGGTGCTCCTGATGGCGGGGTGCGGTGGATAGCCAGCGGCGGTGCTCTAGGTGGGTGTCCGGGGGAGGCGCTTTGATGGGTGGTTGGGGGAAGCGCGCCTGCGCGTGGGTGAGTTGGGAAGACGAGCAGGGGAGGTTGGGGATGACGAGTCAGTGTAGCGAGGGTGCGCCCGTTCTGCCCATCGACCGCCTGTGCGCTCCCTAGACGCGTCCTTTTTTTTTCTTCCTCTAATCCTCGTGAGCTCCGCCTCCGCCCCGCTACTCGCCAGCTACAAAGCTCGCAGTAGCACCCGCATGCTCCTTCGCCCTCCTTGCCTCCCACGCCTCTCTCCTCGCCGCCTCCGCCCGGAGTCACCGATGGCCTCCACGCTCGCCCTGCTCAGGCCCTCCGCGCCAAGCCCGCTCGCCGGCCCGAGCGCGAGGAGCCCGGCGGCGGCCGTCAGGGTGCCGTTCAGATCTCGGTTTTCTACAAGGGTGACCCTCGGGTCGGCAGTGGCAGCAGACGCCGACACGCTCTTCGCCGACTACAAGCCCACAACCGCATTCCTCTTCCCCGGCCAGGTACATATCTGATACACTACACGGCACTATGAGAGCCGGAATTGTACTAGCTAGGTTGTTGGAATGGCGATCGTTATGCAACTATCCGTGCGAGTGTGTTTGAATTTTGAAATTACTGGTATCAGGTCAAGCTGATATAATATAATCTAGCAAAGGTGGCTTATCTGATGGAATATTTGGTAATGGGAAATGTTTATTCAGTTGATGCTAATTTAATTTGGTTAGCTGTACGAATCGGCATGGGCGAAGCTAAAACCAAAAAATCATTCGGGTCAGCTCTTGGTGTTGTTGTGTGATCTTCTACTAATTAGCAATATCACAGACTAATGTAATGAAGGTTTGATGTATCTTATTGGGTTCATCTGAACCAAATGGTTCTGTACCAGCTCCGTAAGATTACTTCACTGTTTCAGTCTACGTGGATCACGAGATTAGTTTGTGATTATTAGGTTGTTGTAGGAGATTATTTTGATTACAAACAGGCATTTTCCTTATGGTGCAATTTTCATGTGCCGCACACACATAGTTTGGGTCTTAATACATTTGTTGCGTATCTACTTCATTATCTACGCGTGTTTTATTTATGCCTTCTTCTTACAGGGTGCTCAGGCAGTCGGAATGGGTAAAGAATCCCTTAATGTTGGAGCAGCTGCGGAACTGTTTGCTAAGGCGAACGATATACTTGGGTATCTACAAAACTCTTGATATGATTTACGTGTTCGCCTCCATTAGCAAACTTGTGCTTTAAAGTTAACGGATATTCATAACAGTTCCAAATGGGAAAACAATGAGTGCTCATGCTAATTTAATTTTGAATGTAGCTATGACTTATTGAATCTTTGCATTGACGGACCAAAAGAAAAGCTGAACTCAACAATGATCAGTCAGGTTTGTGGATTTCAGGCTTTTCGCTCCCACTGTATTTTATATTATTCCATTTCATATCCATGCAAGTAGTTTTCTCTTAGGTGTCTGCCCTTAACAGCTACTTATTGTGAACTATTGAAACATGTTTCCTTAGTGATCATTTGGCACAATATAATTTCCAACGGTGAATACATATTAGTGCTGAATGCGGTCAGTCATTTCCAGTGCTAAATATGGTTTTTTCCGGTGCCAATCTTTGTGCTTTGCAATTTCCTATTTTGTAAAATAGTTGGTCCACAAGATTGTTTTGCATTTTGTTTTTCCGAGCTATTCTGCATATACATTAGAGTGCCAATGATGATCTGTTTCAGACAAGGTTCCAGATCTTGTCATTTATGAGGTATATTCTGATTGCTGAACAAAACAATTTTGCAGCCAGCTATATATGTCACCAGCCTTGCAGCTGTCGAGGTGCTACGTGCACGTGAAGAAGGTCAATCAGTAATTGACTCTGTAGATGTCACCTGTGGTCTCAGCTTGGGAGAATATACCGCGCTTGCATTTGCTGGTGCTTTTAGGTATTTCCCTTGTTCTTCTAATGAAACTATGCATTTTTGTTTTAAATATAAGGATGTAAATTCTCCATCATGATGCAGCTAGCACAGAGTGTATGTTAAATCTAATCTTGGCGAACGTCATCTTCAATATTTTATACCTGTGACAACATGATCAAATTAATAGCCCAGTAGCCTCGTGTTTTTTCAGTATGTCAAGTATGTATCCTTAAACAATTTTCAATGTGTAGCTTTGAAGATGGTCTGAAGCTTGTCAAGCTTAGAGGAGAAGCCATGCAGGTTAGTGTCCAATAAGATACTAGTAATCGTGCACGTGCAATGCACGTGTAATCTGAGGGAATTCTTTGCTAATCCAAGGAATTTCTCCACTCACCCTAATTTACCACACGATACAAATGTCTAATATTACACTAATATAAAAGTTAACAAAGGGTCTAATAATGTACTTATAAAATATCCATATAACTTGTGCTCAATCCAGGTGTAATGTTAAGGTTCTAACCTATCACTGTTTGTTGGCACATTATGCGACACCACAGAAAAACATTGTAATTCAAGCCAAGAATTACTTCTCGTACAACAATGTTGAGGTGGAACAAAATGTTTTTGAGTTTCAACACATCTTTCGGGTGTACTTTTTTCCCACACATTCGATTAAGGAGTGGGGTGAAGTATACTGATAGTTTTCTGATGCGATGAACATATAGAAAGAACTCACACAAAATTAGAGCTCCATGTTGTGATAAGGAATAAGGAGTGTCATTGAGCCACTGAAATCGATCCGCAGAGTTTACCCTATGATAGCGTCCCTGATCCATGCACTCATATGGCAAAAGGGATTCACACTTATACCCATTTCTTAGGGAAATGTTCCATGAAATCTTTTTTTAGAGGGTAACACAAGAAAAAGTTGCCAAGGACCACTTCCTCGCTAAGTGTCGGTTTTGAGCAATTCATGTGATATTTATCACACCTCCGTACAGTACGGCCCCATAAAAATTCAAATCAATAAGCTGCCATGACAGTTAAAGTAATCGTGAGAAATTTGTGATATCCCCTGTTTACGGAGTTTAGATGATTATCCCACATTCTGTTGTAGTAAGTAAGAACCAATACATAAACTCAGCTTTCTGAAACAGCTACCACCCGGCAAAATTGAAGGGAGCAGCGGGCGAAAACTAACAGAAGAAGGCACATCAAGCAATCCAGAACAACGTGGTGCAGAAGGATGCAGAACAGAACGCTGCCGGCCAGAAGAATGGGCCAACAAAACAGGGACTCAAGGATCACGGCCATACACGCTGGACGAAATCTTCTCCAATAGAAAACCAAGCAGCCGAGGAGCAATAGAAAATCTTTTCGCAAATGGAGCAGAAATGAGAACGAATAGTCCCATCCTCAAGACACCAAGGCAAGGAACAACTTTAAAAAATATCATATTTGAAATCATCAGAATCCTGGACACTGAAACATGTCCGAGGTACCAACATCTAAATTTCACAAACAGGCCATGGTATCAGTTCAGTTTGCAGATAGACGGGTCTATAAATTTGGAAGAGAAGCAGGTGAAGAGCTGGGAAAAGACCGTAATAAGCGACCCTTCTCTAGCAGACATTTTAAGAGAAGATAATGGCAAGCAGAAAATCCACAATACCATGTATTGCAAACATCTAATCACAATACACATAGCTAAAACAACATTTTTGTTGATAGAAAAAGCTAGAGTAACTGAATTGGAAAATTTTGCCTTATGACCATAAAGGATTGAGCTAAATTCAAGACGATGCGTCCAACTGCTGCTGCAAACATATGGATATAGTAAGAGTGAGAAAATGACACTCCGTAGATAACATGAGTTGCAACAATTAGTTTAAGCTGAATGAATAAGCAGATACCGCACATCGATAGCACGGGAGGAACAACACCTCAAACAGACCTACGCTAACTTCCCCGGCCATGAACCGGAGACCTACCACGCCCTCTATGTGCAACACCAGGAGGCCTGCCACGCTTGCCATGAACATGAGGTGCCATCTAAATCTCCCATGAGTGTAAACGTAATTGCATAATTGATATCCATCAAAGGCCGATTGCACAGACCTACAATAAAGAAGCTCATATGTGACGAATAGAAATAGGAAGCTACCACAATCCTAAAAGAAAGCACATGTCATACAAACTAAATAATATAGCGCCTGAACCCGAGGAGGGATAATCTGGAAAAGGATAATAAATAGAGCCGGCTAGCACAGTTGAAGATGATCCAACAGAATTACCAAAACCAGGACCACCTGCAGAAAAGAAAAAAGACGGCCAGTAAGCTTAACCGAAAGGAACAAAAAAAAAGAACACAGGAAAAGAGAACATACAATCCTCATCCTCAGTTCCAAATGGGTGCTTGCCGTGACAAATCTGACATCAGGTGAAGATACACCACACCGTCACCGGCCTTCTGTTCCAAAGCAATAAAAGGGAAGCCGTGGCGAATCAGATAACGGACGAAGGTGCATTCTAAGTCAGCACGGTGTGGAAATCTTATTTGAATGTTCCTCAGTTACTGTAAATATTCCCCAGATATTCCTTAGAAACCAAGCAAGCAAACCACCTCGACGATGGTATGAGTGAATGCGGTTGCGACACGCTCAGTGTAGTTTCCGTGAGCGAAGATCCTGTCAAAAATCACACCGCTCTCGCAGACCTGCTCTTCCAACCGCGCTCTTTGCTCTGCTTCTTCTTCACCTTCTTGGCATGCTGCTCATCCAGCTTCCTCTGCAGACAGCAAATTGATCGATCAAAGTTGGTTACTGACGCTAAGAGCACTACTATTTATATGGTGATCAAGATGAACATGAGATACTAACTGGACCATAACTAAGCCTGACCTGCAGACTGGCTGGAAGTACATGCGAAAAAGTAATATTTCTAATAACAATCTGAATTGATTGTAGCTAGCCTGAAGAAAGACCACTCTGATATCATTGTGAAATCAACATGTTAACGTTCCATCCTAGTGTCACGATTAATAGTCACCTCGTGCTGCAGAAACTTGATAGGTTGAGTTGTAACGAACTGATTTTACTTGCTCAGTTTCATGACTGCTAGTAGTTCTTGCAAGACAAATTATTTCTCTGGGCAACTTAGTTGATGTGTCAGTTGTCATGATATGCTCTTTTCTGTCTTCAAAGGGTTGTCAAAATGATACCTCATTCAACTTGGCCATAAGAAGATACAAATAAAGCTCAAATCAAGTAGCACTGCTCGTTATTTTTTTCAGTAGAAAATGAACGGGAAAAAATGAAAACAAAATAGAGAGATTTTCTGTTCATCACAATTAATTACCTCAATCTCCTTTAGCCAGGCACAAACCTACATCAAGAGAATAAACCAAAATGTCATTTAAATCCACACGCCCAACATCACCACCGTTAGACCTCTGAGTGTGAATGGATGTCATACATCTAGGCCAACAAAATAAAAGACCAGCTCATGTTATAATATCAAGAAGGCAAACAGCGGGCTGGAAAGCTACCTCCTAAAGCCAATTACAATGATTGTTCGGACCACACTTTAAACCCATGTATGTTGCCAGTTTCCACAGAACTTTCATAATTCAGCATCAGGGCTTGAACCTTCCCTAATCGGACAGAAGAAAACACCATGACTGTAGCAACAATTAGAGCTTAAAAAATTAAACATATGCAGCAGCAGCAACCCAATGGCTCCTCTCGCTAACCTGTACTCCTGTTGGTCTCAAAGACGGGTGTGGAGGTGGCGCGACGATGGCCTGATGGCGGCGGTGGTTCTGCTGACCGTGACGACGGGGGGTGGAGGAGGGTTGTCGCGCGCGAGTGCGGCGAGGAGAGGATAGTGGTGGAGAGATGGCAACTGCGATGGTGGAAGGTCATTGGGACGCGGTGGCGTGCCTGATTTTGGGGGATATTTTCGGATCGTGGGATTAGGAGAAGTTTCGGGCTGACAGACAATACATCATTGAGACGACGTCAGACGTTGGATCTAGGCGTGTGAACAGTCTAGATCGTTTGGATCAGACCCTCTGGGTCCTTTTATGTTAGTGTAGATGTGTACTTTTGAGTTACTGACCTCCCAAATTGGTTTCTAATGTTCATTATCTGTGTAGGATGCTTCAGATGCTGCCAACAGTGCGATGGTTAGTGTGATTGGTCTAGATTCAGAAAAGGTGCAACAGTTACGTGATGCTGCAAATGAGGACGTGGATGAAAAGGAAAAGGTTCAAATAGCAAATTTTCTGTGTCCTGTAAGTCTTTCCTGACTCTGATGCTATTAGTTCCCTAGTGCGGCTTCCTAAGGACTCAACATGGTAATACTTTATTGCAGGGTAACTATGCGGTTTCTGGTGGTGTGAAGGGTATTGAAGCAGTTGAAGCCAAAGCAAAATCCTTTAAGGCCAGAATGACGGTTAGTGTTCCCATGTATCTAATTTCAGACAGTGGCTCATGTATGCAAACATTTGTTAATACCTACAATGGAATATGAGATTTGGTCATCGTCATTGAAAGTGGTAGTGAAAACTGAAACTCTGGAAGGTCATTTTACTGAATAGTGTTCCATTGTTCAAAAATATAAGCCATTTTGTACGTCTACATTATTACACAACTTTGGCCTTAGATTTTCATGGCAATTTGTTTGCCAAAGACCATGGAGACAATAAATAGTATTACAAGAGTACAGTTGATGAAAATCTGACTGTACCATTTTCCTTTGCTTACTGTAAATAGATTTTGTTTGTATTGGTGGTAAATGCAAATGAATTTTCACTACATACATTCTGGAATGGCATATATTTCTGAGTGTAGGAGGTAAAACTTAAATAGTGTCTTATCTTGGGGGCCTACGAAAAGTGATTGCTCTATTACTGTCTTATCAAGAGGCTTGATAGAAAATTATTTCCTTTTTTGCATGTCATCAACGATTTATATTTAGTTGGCCATTATCTTACCAGGTTCGCCTAGCTGTTGCTGGTGCTTTCCATACAAGCTTCATGCAACCTGCTGTCTCACGATTGGAATCTGCGTTGGCTGCTACAGAGATCAGATCACCAAGAATCCCAGTAATCTCAAATGTCGATGCACAGCCCCACTCAGATCCTGAGACGATCAAGAAGATTTTGGCACAGCAGGTATAGACTAAACTTGAGTTTGTGTCACAGCCTTATTACAATGACTTGTGTGTGACTGACAAGTGGAGAAACAGGTAACGTCTCCCGTGCAATGGGAGACTACTGTGATGACTCTTTTGGGTAAAGGCCTTGAGAAGAGCTATGAACTCGGACCTGGAAAGGTAAAAGGATTATTGATAATCTCTGGCCCATTAATTTTTAGAAGGAACAACTAATCGTTAGAGTTCATGATGATGTATCTACTTTCTTGCCTGTCTGTCACAAACCAGGTTATAGCAGGAATCATTAAAAGGATCAACAAAGGTGCCAGCGTGGAGAACATTGGCGCTTGATAACATAAAATCATCAATACTATAGGGGCAAATAATAAGGTTAAGGGGCTGCTCAGGTTTATGCAGCACTCCTGAAGGTACCAAATATGGGAGCACCAGAGGCATTGTGTGAATTTCCTGTCAATTTGCGAGGAACGTATACGAGAGTGTTGTACAATGAATTTCACTACCTAGAGCTAGATCTGTTGGCAGGTTGTTTGCCCTCTAAATTGTGAGGATCAGATACCAGACATTGTAGAATGAAGTTTTGGCGCTTAGAGTTTTGAGTTATCTCAGTAATTTACCTGTTACCCCCATTCAATGTTTTACTCGTTTGATGTACACTTATAAGTTCGTGTTTAGTCACTGGGTTTATTATCACCTGAATGGAAGCATCACGTGTGACACATCTGCATTCCGTTGAGCGGACGCAGCAGATTTGTCTGTACTGGAATATTTAAGATGGCATTCAGAAGGACATATTCAGGATCTGATGCCTTGTATTTGAAAAACTACATTTTTCAGACGTGCACGTATGACATATCAGTCTTTGAATACTATGGGTTTTTACAGTTTCAAAAAAAAAAAACCCTCAGGTCCTTGTTGATTTCAGTTTTTACTCAATTATTTTATGGTTTGTCATTCATTGTACAGAGGGTGTATTATGTAACTAGCAGTCGTGAAAATGTTGGAACATGCCGGGCCATTGTGTTTTGACAACAAACTTGAGCAGTGTAAAGTACAGTAATCTCTGTGTAAAATCATTCAAAGCCATTTGTGTTGTGTGCTACCTATAGGTTCAAGCTTGTACATGAACTAGACCACAAGACCAACTCTACTGGATCCTCTAAAAGAGCATTCTCCAAAATTGTTTTATAGGGCATGTACATGAACTATACCGCCGCTGTTGGCCATCCCAGAGTGCAACCACTCCCCGACCCAGGCTGACCAAGACACTGAACCAGACACGCTAGTTAATGTGCCCAGCTCCTCTGCCCGGACCCTGCATTCCACTACACTCTTCGTCCCAGTCCAAGCTCCACTTCTACAGGCTCCGAACTCAACGCCGCCTCCAAACTCAACGCCGCTGAGGCCGCCAACAGCGCAGCAGAAGACGCTGGCTGGGATTACAAGCTTTTGCAGGATCCCCGGTGCGCCTGGGCATTGTTGGAGAGGGAGAACCTGTAACTGAGCTCGCGATCCCCAAGTTTGTGCAGATGTTCGATGGTCGTCTTCCAGACATTGCCATCACAGCGCTGCGGGCGCTGTTTCGCATGGATTGTGACTTCGCAACTGCGGTTGAGGACGCGCTGGTGGAGAACGGCGGAGCTGCGGTGGTTGACCAGGCAGGCGACACGGCCACGGCTGGAGGGCAAAGCTGATCGACTCCAACTGTCAAATCCATAAAGTGTTTCCAGTTCATCATGTTAGGGAGCAATCTTCGGTTTCAGTTTATGTTGCCGTTGTTTGTCCCTGTAAGATGAAAACCATCCCTAGCTGTTTGTTTCATGGCTATGCCTGTTTGCATTCAGATGAGGATGCTTCTGTTGGCCTTGGCAAGGTCTATACTAATAGATGAATCAGTGGGTCTAGGGTTTTGATTATGTTTATCTGATAAGGGGAATGAGGTTTTGGTGCAAACCCTAATCGAAAATCCTCAAATTCCTGAAGAACCCTAACCCTAGTTCATCGAATCGAAGAACCCTAACCCTAATTCGCCAATTACTGATGAACCCTAACCCTAATTCCTAAATTGAAGAACCCTAACCCTAATCCAATGACTAAGCAGTGGTGGATACTTACCTTACGGGCCTTGTCGCCGTCGCTGGCCATGGCGGCGCTGGAGCCACCCTCTCAAGCTGACAGGAATGCTCAGGCTCGAGCCCGTGCAACCCTGCCATCCACCACACCGGGCCGTGATGGAGCTCTCTGGGTCGCTTGCCGCCGTAGGAGCACACCGCGGCGCCGGACTTGGCATGGTGCCGTTGACGCCGGTGCAGGGACGCCTGCCTGCCGCCGCCGTCTCTGCACAGAGGGAGTCATCCAGAGCCGCTCGACGGAGGTGCGCTCAAGCCAAAGCCTCACGCAGCTCTGGCGAGGGGGCCTGGATGACACCGCGGTCTCGCCTTCTCCTATGGCGCGGGCCCTCGTCGCCGCCGCCGCTCGCTCTCTCTCTCGCTCGCAGGTGAGGAGACAGAGGGAAGGGGAGGGGGAAATGAGGCTAGGGTTTGCGTGGTAGGTCGGTTTTGTTCTGACCCGACGCATCCTCGTCCGTTGAATCACATCCAACGGCTCGCAGTGCTCAGCTGCTTAACGGGCTGATACGTTGGAAACGTATCTATAATTTTTGATGTTCCGTGCTTGTTTAGTATCTACTTTGCTTTGTTTTGTCCATACTTTGAGGTGCTTTTCATATGTTTTCTGGTACTAACCTAATAACAAGTTGCCATAGTGCCAGTTGCCTGTTTTCTGTTGTTTTTGGTTCCAGAAAAGCTAGTAAGGAAATATTCTGGGAATTGGACGGGACAAAAGCCAAAGTCAATATTTCATCGAGGAGAACACAGAGTCCAGAGGAGAGACGGAGGGGCGCCACAGGGCGGCTGCACCCCCTAGGCGCGGCCTAGGGTGGTCCCGCGCCTGGGCAGGGTGTGGGCCCCCTGGCCTCCCTCCTGCCTTGCCTCTTCGTCTATAAGAAGCCCTCGATGCCTAAACCCTAAGAATCCGATCAATATCCCACGAAATCGTCTATAGCCCCCGCCACCATCGTCCCTAGATCAGGGGGTGATCTGAAGCTCTTCCCTGCACCCTGCCGAAGGGGAGATCATCCCGGAGGCCTTCTTCTTCATCATGCCAGCCTCCGATATGAAGCGTGAGTAGTTCCACCTTGGACTACGGGTCCATGTAGTAGCTAGATGGTTGTATCTCCTCCTTTGTGCTTTCATGTCTAGATCTTGTGAGCTCCGTTCATGATCAATATCTCATCTATTTGTAATCATGCATGTTGTGTTTGCGGGTATCGGATGGATATTGAGATTACTATGTCAGACTGATTAATGGTTTTGTCTTATTGATTCTATCATGTCTGTGTTGTTTGTGATCTTGCATGCTCTCCATTGTTAGTAGCTATCTTGGCCAAGTAGTTGCTAGTGACTCCAAGAGGGGGTATTTATGCTCGATAGTGGGTTAACGCCTCTACTTAATCAAGGGAAGTGACAGAAATCTCTATGGTTGTAGATGTGTTGTTGCCACTTGGGAGAAAACAACGGTCTCTTATTCATGGAACAAGTGGATTGTTTACCTTACACACTTTGCTTAAAGCAGTTGTCTGTTGCTTGCAACTTAATACTAGAGGGGGTTCGGATGACAACCCAAAGATGGACTTCTAGTCATAGATGCAGTTGGATGGCGGTCTATGTATATTGTTGTATTGTCTAATCGAATCTCATAGGATCTTTATGTCTAGTATTGCATTGTTATGCCTTGCTCAGTCCTGTCAATTGCCCTGCTGTAATTTGTTTACCCAACATGCCATGTTTGTTTATCTAAAGAGAACACCTCTAGTGAACTATGGACCCCGGTCCAATCTTTACCATTGATACATCTTCCACTATTACTGTTTACTTGCTGCAAACCTCTTTCACCTTCCACGCCATATAATTAATCCTTTGTTACAGCAACCGGTGAGATTGACAACCTCACTGTTAGTTGGGGCAAAGTCTTGAGTTTGTGTTGTGCAGGTTTCCACGTTGCTTGCAACACCTTTGAGACGTTTCCTTCCTCCTACTGGTTTGATAACCTCGGTTTTTTACTGAGGGAAAACTTGCTGCTGTGCTGCATCATACCTTGCTCTTGGGGTTTCCCAACAAAGCGCTCCACGTTGACACAGCGCCATCACGGGCCGCTTTGAGGACCAGGGAGACGGGTTGGGCCAGTTTTGGTCCAGTGTGGAAGTTTATTATTTTTTAATTAAAATTAAAAATTAGTAAAGGGGTTTTAGGGTTTGTGGGCAAAATTTTCTTTATGGGCTGAGATAATGAATATATTTTAAGTATTAATGTTTATAAGTTAGCGCTAATATGAATGAGTTTTGGGGCTAAGTTTTGCCATATATTTTATGCCAATTATGTAACATAATTGTATGAAATCTTTTATTCTTTTTCCATGCAATTATGTGTTATACTTGAATGTCTTTTTATACTTAGTTGTTTCTTTTGTGGATTTATCCAAATAAATTGTAACGATAATGTTTTGATGCAAATTTGTTTTTGTAAATCCTCAAATTAAGCGTGGATTATGTCTATCATTATGGCCAAAGCTGACTGATAGACATTTTGACCATGAAATTTTATTGGTTCTTCTCACTTCTAGCCAAAGCTGATGTGTATTGGATTGATAAAAGAATTTTGTATGATTAGAGGATCTAATTAAGTATGGCTTATATTTGTCATTCTGGCCAAAGCTGATTGGCAGATATTTTGATCACAAAATTTTATTGATCATGTCTATTTCTAGCCAAAGCTGATGTAGACTAGATTGATGAAAGAAGTATAAAATTGTGATGCTTATTCAAAGCATTTGTTTTATTTTATAGCATCTAATGCCTCTCAAATTGCCGTTATTATTAATCGCATAGAAAAATTGACTTGTAGAAATTTTGGAACTTGGAAGGAGAAGCTTGAGATCACTTTAGCTTTGCTGAATATAGATTATGCCCTCCTTAAGTATCCTCCTATAGCACCTGCTGAAGGTGATGAGAATTATGATGCCCTGAAAAGGGCTTATGATGATGAGAAAATTAAGTGGGAGGATTCAAATTGTAAGTGCCTCATGATTATTAAGGGCTCCATTACTCAAAGTATGAGGGGAGTTGTTTCAGACTCTCAGACTGCCAAGGGTTACCTTAGAAAGATTGAGGACCAGTTTAAGGGATCATTCAAAATTTATGCAACAAGCCTCATTAGAAGGCTTATTGATGAAAGTTATGATCCAACTGGGAGTCTGAGAGAGCATATCATGAGGAAAATTAACATGGCCACTAAACTTAAGACAATGGAAATGGAAATCTCTGAAGGTTTCCTTATCCATTTTATTATGTCATCCTTGACCATGGAGTTCTCTCCGTTCACCATCAATTATAATGCGATGGATTCTAAATGGGGCATGGATGAAATGATGGCTAGATGTGTACAAGAGGAGGAAAGGTTTAAAGCTGAACGAGTTGATCATGTCAATCAGTTCAAGCATTCTCAGAAGAAGAAAAAGTTTATAAAGCCTAAGCCTGCTCAGTTTAAAGATAAAGGGCAATATTTTAAGTTCTTTCAGCAAAATAACCCTAACATAGCTCCTAATGCAGATGCACTCCCTAATGATGATGGTAAAGATCCTAATGGATGTCGCTTTTGTGGAAAAAGTGGACACATCCAGAGGGATTGTATTGGGTTCATAAAATGGCTCAATAAGAAAGGTACTAATGTTATAACCTTTGTTGACGAATCCATTTATGTTGATTATGCCACCAGTACATGGTGGGTTGACTCAGGTGCAATAATTCATGTTACAAACTCCTTACATGGATTCGATACGAAGAGGACCCTAAGAAGAGGGGAAAGAACCATTAGAGTTGATAATGGTGTTGAAGCTAAAGCTGAGGCTATTGGAGAGTTTACACTTATGCTCCATAGTGGCTTTATGCTTCATTTACGTAATGTACTTTATGTACCCTCTATGAGACGAAAACTTGTGTTCGTCTCATGATTAGATGATGATGGTTTTCACTGTGACTTTGGGAACAAGAGATGTATAATTATGTTTGACAATAATGATGTTGGTCTTGCCTTCCGACAAGACAAACTTTATCTTGTTTCCTTAAGTGATTCCATAAGTAAAGTTAATGCTTCCTCTAATGTGAATATTAGTACCAAGTGTAAGCACGATGATGATGAGACTTCTTCTAAACTATGGCACTATTGTCTAGGCCATATTTCGAGGGGGAGAATCGAGCGTCTCATTAAGGAGCAAGTTCTTCATCCTTTAAATTTCTCAAATGCGGATCTGGATCATTGTATTGATTTCATCAAAGGGTAATATGCTAAGAGAATCAAGAAAGGTGCAAATCAAAGCACGTGAGTTTTAGAAATTGTTCACATAGATATCTATGGTCCGTTTAATGTGAAATCAGTGGATGGTTTTGGTTCCTTCACAACATTCACTGACGACTTCTCCCGCTTTGGATATATCTATTGTTGGGGATATACTTTTCGGGTATACCCACAGGACTCACTGACCAGGGTGACCCACCAACGGGTTAGAGATTTGCTTCACGGGAGGCCCAGTCAGGGAAAGAAGATGGAGTCCAATTCGGATACGACAAGGCCCAGAAGACTTACCGACTTAGGCCTGCAGTATTACTTGTAGTCCAAGCTGCGTCTAGTTACCGACTCTGTAACGTAGCCGGACAATTTTCTCCTATAACCCTAGTCCCGAGTGACTATATAAACCGGCCCTATGGGAGCCTTTAGGTCAAGACAATCTCTACAACCACAACCAACTCGCACAGGCGAACCTCTCTTGTAATCCGCTATAACATCTGGCTCTCGCTGACATATTACTGGGTTGCTAGCAGGAGTAGTATCCGATCACCGCAGCCGGATCTGAACCTGGTTAAACTTGTGCTCATCGCTCCCGGAACGCCGTACGGCTCACACTCCATATTCTCAAGGCCGTTAGGACCCCCTATGGCGTACTTGTCATTAATCCGACGACAGTCGGTGCCCACCGTGGGGCCCGTGACCTTCATACCTTCGTTCCAGGCGGAATCTGCGCGAGCAGGAATCGGCGAAACAATCTCTATGGGTCGCGTGGTTTACGCTAGTGATATCCCTCTCATCCTTCTGGACAAGACCTAGATTCCGTCTAAGGATCCCGTGGCAACCTACACAATCATGTCCATCGGCGAGATCGATATCTATCTCGGTTTCGCTGAACCCGCCCAACCCACCCTTGAGGTGATGAGCACGGCGGAAGAAAAATTTGGATCTACTATGTCCGAAGAGGTGGAAGAGTTCAAAGTCCCAGAAAAACCAGAGCCCACCCATCCCGCTCCCGTAGTGGAAGAAGTGGTGGAAGAAAAATCCGAATCTGATCTCCTAGTCGAGATCAGATACATGGATGAGGAGTATATTCGCTTCGGATCCGACTATGTCGATGCTGAGGCAGAAAAATGTTCACAGGGTACAGGATCAGGCTGAAGAGACACCCCCGCTTCGAATGCAAGCTGGAGGCAAAGATCGGGACGCTCCATTCCCTCGAGACCACAAACAGGAAGCATTGCTTCATATACCACGTAAGCTCTGGATCCGACTCTATTGACGCTGGAGCCAAAAACGATTCAGTTCTCAATGCAATTGAAGAGAACGCGGGCTCACCCGGTTCCCCTCAGGAATCTCTGACATCGCAAGAGCTTCGAGACTTTGAGAAGGATATGGAGCAGTATGAGAAATAATACGACTCCAGTATACCACGAGGTGAGCTGGAAACCCCTCCGAGACCATACGATAGCATGGAAGAGGACTGCACCTTGCAAGATGACATGGACACCGGAGATTCCTCCGAGATTCAGAAGCCAACAACGATGGAAAGTACCGACGGAAGTTTATGTAGGGATACGAGTAGGCTACACTAGCGCAAATCAAAATTTTCTACCACCTAGACCAGGATTACTGTTGTCATAGATCACGGGATTACCACTAGACGCGCAGTTGCGGAATTGATGAAGTGCGTCGAGGTAGTGCAGACGTTCCACGTCTCCTCCTTTTCCTCGTCCCACGAGCAGCTCCCCTTGCGCGTCTCGTCCAAGCGCTACAGATGCAGCGCCTCCGAGGTATCCACACGTACAGGGTGGAAGCGTCAGACGCTGGACTGCTAGGTCCGTGCGTGCAACACAGGCGTGAGGAGTGGCGGCTGGGTGGAATGGTCTAAGGTCTAACCTTGGTCATCTCGCCCCACCCTCTCTTATATAGGCGTCCCTAGTGGGCTTCTACATTAGCATCCCATTAGTAGCCTAAGCCTGGTCTAATTCAGATCCAATCCTCATTAGGCTTCCAGCCCCTAAAGTATGTGACCCTATAGGTTCATATGCGTATAGACATGACACGAATACACTTATTCTATCAATAGTTGGTAGCAGCCTCTAGCAAGACGTGCCAACTCCTAAACGCATACAAAGATCATATCGGACGAACCATCACAAGGTTTAGTACATGTCTTTCCCTTTTCCTCACGATATTTGGTCTAGCTCCAAGCTGACTTCTCTTTCTCGATACTGTGATTCGGAATCCCTTTACTAGGTTAACTCTTAACCATATGTAGCACGGCCATGCATTTATGGATCCGATCACTCGAGGGCCCCAGAGATATCTCTCTCAAGTAGAGAGGGGCAAATCCCATCTTGATTGACCATGTCTTGTAGCATGTTTCAGGACAAACCCGAAAGCTACCTTTATAACTACCCAGTTAGGGAATAGCGTCTGATAGCTCCAAAGTAGGCCGATCCACATCTCAAGTACATGCGACAATCTCAGGTCTAAGGACAAAACATACACGATGTTGAGAAAGAGATCTGCAACTAATTGCCAGTCTCAAGTTGGGTCAGTCCAAACCCATGTTCATAACATGTGTCCACACCATTGGTTTGACATCTCCATGTCTATGACTTGCGAAACATAGTCATCAACCAATCGATGTGCTAGTTTAATATTCACGTGTGTCCTCACATGAACTCCGACTAGGGACAACTCTTAAATAACCATACAAGTAAAGAGTTTCACAAACAATTCACATAATTGCCAATCAATACAAGTTGCCTGATATGGATATTCAAGGAACATTACAATAACTCATGGATACATATGAAATATAATCATCTCTATGATTGCCTCTAGGGCATATTTCCTTCAGTCTCTCACTTGCACTAGAGTCAATCTAAAATGTATATAATACCAATTGCTCTTGTGTGCGCTTCATGCGCGGGCTGCGGGAGAGGCTTAGTCAATGGATCAGCAACATTTGAGTCCGTATGTATTTTGCATATCATGATACTACCATCCTCAAAGAACTCACAAATCTGATGGTAACGCATGCGAATATGTTTGCTCTTCTGGTGCTGTCTAGGTTCCTTGGCTTGTGCAATAGCACCATTGTTGTCACAATAAACGTCTAAGGGATTGGACGTGCCCTGAACCACACCGAGAGCGATCAGGAAATTCCTAATCCAAGCAGCATCCTTTACGGCCTCCGAGGCAGCAATATATTTAGCTTCTGTTGAAGAGGAGGTCACCGTATCTTGCTTGGAACTTTTCCAGCTCATAGCACCACCATTCATGACAAACACATAACCTGATTGCGATTTCGAATCATCTGAGTCGTTAAGGTAACTCGCATCTGCGTAACCCTTTACACTGAGTTCATCCTCACCTCCATAAACTAGGAACATATCCTTAGTACTTTTCAAGTACTTAAGGATATTCTTTACCGCTGTCGAGTGACCTTCACCTAGATCAGCCTGGTATCTGCTCGTAACACTTAGAGCATAGGAAACATCTGGGCGAGTACATATCATTGCATACATGATGGATCCAATAGCTGAAGCATATGGAACCCTGCTCATGCGCTCACGCTCATCAGTAGTCGAAGGACACTGAGTCTTGCTGAGTTTTATGCCGTGAGACATGGGCAAGAACCCCTTCTTAGCCTCTTCCATGCTGAACCATTTCAACACTTTGTCAATGTATGTACTATGGCTTAATCCAATTAGCCTTCTTGATCTATCTCTATAGATCTTGATGCCCAGAATATATGCCGCTTCTCCCAAGTCCTTCATCGAAAAACTATTTTTCAATGAGGTCTTAACAGACTCAAGCATAGGAATGTCATTTCCAATCAGCAATATGTCATATACATATAAGATTAGAAATACCAGCGCTCTCCCACTTTCCTTCTTGTAAACACAAGTTTCTTGTTCGTTTTTGATGAAGCCAAACTCCTTTACAACTTCATCAAATCGAATGTTCCAACTCCGACATGCTTGCTTCAGCCCATAAATGGACTTTAGAAGTTTGCATACCTTTCCAGCATTGTTTGGATCGACAAAACCTTCGGGCTGCATCATATACACGTCCTCAGTTAGGATTCCATTTAGGAAAGCCGTCTTGAAATCCATCTGCCATATTTCATAGTTGAAATGTGCAGCAATGGCTAGAATTATCCGTATAGATTTAAGCATCGCTACGGGCGAGAAAGTCTCGTCGTAGTCAACTCCTTGAACTTGTCGAAAACCTTTTGCAACAAGTCAAGCTTTATGGATGTGAACATTTCCATCCATATCAATCTTCTTATTATAGATACATTTTCACTCGATGGCTTTAAAACCATCAGGCAGGTCAACCAAGTTCCAAACTTGATTGTATCCCATGGACTCTATCTCGGATCTCATGGCGATCAGCTATTTCTCAGAGTCTGGGTCCACCATCGCTTCTGCATAGGTCGCAGGCTCATCATTATCTAACAATAATAATTCTCGCGCTTCGCGGAGCCTCGCCGACCTTCGTGGTTGTGGTGCTTCTGTTGCCACGGGTTCCTCAACTTGTTATGCTACAATAGCATCACTCGTAGAAGCATCCCCAACTGGCTCATCTTGAACTTCTTCAAGTCGCACCAACCTTCCACTTGTTCCCTTTGTGAGAAACTCTTTCTCTAGGAAAACACCGCTACGAGCGACAAACACTTTGCCCTCCTCTCGGTTGTAGAAGTAATACCCTAAGGTTTCCCTTGGATATCCCACGAAAATACACTTATCTGATTTGGGTGTTAGCTTGTTCGACTGAAGTCGCTTGACAAATGCATCACAACCTCAAATCTTTAGAAAAGACAAACTGGGATTCTTTCCAGTCCACATCTCATATGGTGTCTTAACTACGGATTTATATGGTACCCTATTAAGTGTGAATGCTGTCGTTTCTAGAGCGTAACCCCAAAATGACAATGGCAAATCCGACTGGCTCATCATCGATCGAACCATGTGCAACAAAGTTTGATTACGCCGTTCGGAGACCCCGTTTCTTTGAGGCGTTCCGGGCGGCGTAAGTTTTGGAACAATTCCGCAACTCTTAAGATGATCGCTAAACTCGTGACTCAAATATTCACCTCCACGATCAGATCGCAAGGCCTTTATTTTCTTGCCACGTTGATTCTCTACTTCACTCTGAAACTCCTTGAACTTTTCAAAAGTTTCAGACTTATGCCTCATCAAGTAGACATAACCATATCTACTAAAATAATTAGTGAAAGTAATGAAGAAGTGATATCCTCCCCTGGCTGTCGTGCTCATTGGTCCACATACATCAGTATATATGAGTTCCAACAAGTCTGTCGCTCTCTCGGGTAAACCCGAAAAAGGCGATTTGGTCATCTTTCCAAGTAAAGAAGCCTGACATGTCTCGTATGATTCAAAATCAAACGAAGTTAGAAGACCATCACCATGGAGCTTCTTCATGCGCTTTTCACTTATATGCCCCAAATGACAATGCCATAAATAGGCAGGACTCAAATTATTAGGCCGAAGCCTTTTAGCACTAACATTGTAAACAGATGCATCATCAAGATTTAAAATAAATAACCCATTCACAATGGGAGCATTTGCCATAAACATATCATTCTTAGAGATTACACAACCATTTTTTGCACTCGCGAATGAATAACCATCCCTCATCAAACATGAAGGTGATAAAATGTTTCGAACCATACTACGAATGTAATAACAATTATTCAACTCCATAATAAATCCTGACGGAAGGTGAAGTTGCATGACACCGACGAACAATGCAGCAACCTGTGGCATCCCGCTAAAACCACTACTACAAAATCGCGTTGTTTTTGTGCATTGCATCATCATGTCCGCATGCTCATGTCATCATGCCACATTGCATTTGTGCATCGTCATGTCATCATGCATTTGTTTGTCGAAACCTATTTTCTAAAAGCCTAGTTTGGTTTTCTAAATATTCCCCGTCTCAATTTCAAATTAAAGCGCCGGGCTTTTCCGGGTCTTTTTATTTGTCTAAACACTATTTACAAAAGTTTATTTTAAATTAAACAAAGTTTATATTATTTTAGGGGGCAGCCAAACCGGGCTGATCCGACCCAGTCGGCCACCCCCAGTACAAATCAGCCGGTCTAATTCCTAATCCTACCTACATCTAACCTACCCAGTCCCCAGCCACATCACCCCACCCTATCCCCTCGCGCCACCTCACCTCCCCCTTCCCCCTATCCTATCCTGTGCCGCCACCTCATCCATCCCACACGCACGCACCCAGCCCAAAACCCTCTCTCCCTCCACCACACGCCGGCCTGACCACGTCCCCACGCCCCGCGCCTGGCCCCACCACCGTCTGAACCGCGTCGCACCCCGCTCTCCCCGCTCGTTCTTTGGCCCACCCCGCCGTGAGCCTCGCCCCTCCCTCAGCGACCGAGTCCACCCCGCCTCTCTCCTCGTCTCCTCCCTTTCTCTGGCTCGCGAGAACCACCCCACCAACCGTCCCCGCCGCCGCGCACCCCTCTCCCTCCCCGTTCAAGCCACCGCGTCCCCGGGTACCCCGTCCGCCGCCAGAGCTCTCCTACCCCGCGACCCTCTCCCTCTCGTCTCGCCCCCTCTCTCTCTGCATCCCGCTGCCGCTGCACATCTTCTCCCTGGCGCCGCTCTCACCTCGCCCTGCTGTGCCGCCTTCCTCCGGCGCCGCGGCGACCTCGCCCCGTCCTCCGTCAGCCGCCACCAGCGCTCGAGAACGTCGGCCTCCTCTTCGCCGTCTCGGCAGCACCCTCGTCCGTCGTCTCTGCCCACCCTCCTCCGCAGGGTGCAGCGCCGCCGAGCCGCCGCACACGCGCCTCTTGTTGAGCCCGAGCCGGCCGCCTTCCTGCCGTCACCGGCACCGCCCCTCCCTGCCTGGACGCCTCGCCGCGGGAACCCCAGCGACGTGCGCGCGCCTCCGCCTTCTCCTCGTCCGCATCGGCTCCGCCGTGGTCGCCCTCCTCCCGTCCGGCCACCCCCTGTCGCTCGTCTCTCTGGCCGCCTCTCTGCCCTGGCCTTTGGTTCCCCTCGCCATCGGGGACGCGCGACCTACCCCTTGCGCCTCTGTCCTTCTGCAGGCCGACGCCCTCGCCACCAAGTCCAGTGTCGCTGTTGACCCACGGCTTGATGCCCTCTGCCTGCCTTAGGTGTTGTCTCCACCTCGCGTGTGTGCGCATGCAACAACATCTCGTCTCGGTACAGCGTCTCCTTGTTTTGGTGGTGAGCGGTGGATGTGCCTGGTTGCCGTGAGCTCCTCCTGCCCATGTCCTTGTGGTGCCACCCGAAGAACATCGGTGAAGAGATGGGCTTCCAGATCTTCTTCAGGGATTCAATGGTCTGTAGATCCCCGAGTGGAAATACCAAGTTCACCTGCGTCGAAGCTAGAGTACGACACCATCAATCGAGCCGAAACCTCAAGATCTCCAACATGGATAAGATGACCGGATCCCGAAGACCGATCCCGGCGCCCGAAGCCGAGAACCCCGACAAGAACCACGACACGGATACACCGAGTTCTCCATCGAGGACACCAAGGCCGTCGACATGGAACTGAAGGACGTCAAGCACTTCACCCCGGACGTCAAGTCCGACCCGACCCGCGAACCCGACAAGGTCTTCACAATGACAAGAACGACATCGACCAGGGCGAATTCGATGCGCCTCGACGCCGAACCAAGTCCTTCTTCCCGGATGCGACAAGATCTACTCCATTGTCCGAGAATGTTACTGCCGAGACCGATCCCGTCAACCCTGAGACCGACCCCGAACCCCTCGGAGCCCAAGTTCGCCGAACCCTAATGTGATTCCCTATCCGAGACCCCATTATTTTATAAAATGACATTATCAACTGATGCATATTAAATTGATCATGCATGCATGTTTGTGTGGTTTGGGGGCATTATGCCGATTCACCTCTAATTAAATATGGGCTCCATATGCGGAAAAATCTAGTCTAATATTGGCCCATTTAAATTTGTGCATCGAACTGATGATTTATTTTGCCTTGCTAATACAACATTTAATTTGCGGGGTAGATAAATAACTTGAACCGTTTAATTAAATGTCGGGACCCCGGTTCCGCTTAATATGACCTAATTGCATCGCATCTTTGCCATGCCAAACATCATTCATGCATCATGCCCGATCTTCTGCCGTTGTATTAAAAAGTGCATCCGGTGTTTCTTCTAGTGTTTTGCTTCTTCGCGGATTAGGCCGATGAGTTGATGCGAGTGTCGACCCGATCTTCGGATGAACCTTCGACAATGTTTTCAGGCGAGCATCCCCCCTTTCTACCTATCTTACTTTTATAGTATTTATTCCCTCCTGTTGATCTATTGCTATCTGTGTTGCGATGCTCTAGTTTTCGTACCCGAGTTATCCCTTGCAGCCTTGTATTGCCTTGGACACATCCTATTACCTGTTGTTTGGTAGATAGTTGGACTTGCGCGTCGTAGTTGCTTGCTCAAGTGTTGTTGCGTGTCGTCAAGTGCCGCAGTGGTTGGAGTGTTGCCGCGTGTTTAATGTTGTAGATGATCATGGCTTTAATTATCGTTAACTTTATTTATTGTGTAATAACTAAAATTGAAGTAGGTAAATGCAGAGGCACAGGTGGGCAATAGATGTTATTTGGTTGTTAACCATCCACTTGTGTCCCGTAGGACCCCGAGTTCTTGACACCTGTTCCGAGATCGAGCGCGCTAACCACATGTGGGATGTATGGGCACCCCATCGATTTAGTACCTGATTTCAATGTACTGTACTGGGGGCCACAAGTAGTTTGGGGCTTTATTACTATTCTGTACTTATGCCATGCTTTATTGCTTTATTTAAATTGTGCGATGGATAGCACCTGTACTGTTTAGGAAAGCGGAGTGTTTTCGCGGTATCGACAATCCCAGTTTTGGGTTCCCAGTCGTTTACAGCCACTGGCGCAAACCCTGAGTCCGTCTCGGAGACCGGCCGACTTCGTTGCGGGTGTACTTAGTGGGGTGGCCCCCCGTGCTTGCTTTGGGTCTGGGAAACGTCATGACTTAGGCCCCGCCGACATACCGATGGGTGTATGTTAATTGATATGGCAAAAAGGGTCGAAGTGCGTGTGGATACTTTGGTGCACCCCTGCAGGGTTAAATCTTTTCGAGAAGCCGTGTCCGCGGTTATGGACGACTTGGAGCACAGGTCTCGATCATAGACAACTATAACTAAAGTTTACTGCCATAATTTGACTTGTATCCGATATGACTAGTAATCAGCTCCACTGCAACGGAATGGCTAAATAAAAGTACCAACAACTGCTGGGTTTGGGGATATCTCATGCTATTTGTATCTGACTAGTAAGTGTCGCAACTACAACGGAATGGTTAACTAAAACTGCTCACTGCTTATTATATCAGGATGACTATCTATACCTGACTAGTAATTACTGCAACGATAACCGGGTAAATAAAACTGCCAACTGTGTGAGTTCCTCGGTTGACTTCCTCGTTTGGTCTCGAGGGGGAAATACCAGGATGGGTATGATTGGTGGTAGTAACAGGTTGGTTCCGAATAGGTCTTTCTTACCTCTCTCTGATAGCCGCCAGTTGTATCGAGTCTCTATAGGTTGTTTAGCGCATGCTGCGCTGCCGCTTCAGTCCACCATACCTATGTAGGCGAGGACCGCCGAATTCTAGCCTCGCCGTGTACTGGCCTCAGTACTGACCGCTCTCTCTTTTCCTTTGCCCTTTTTCGGCACCCCTTTTGTTTAAGCAGGTTTTGAGATCGACGTCGTTAGCATGGTTACCCTTCCGGCTTGGCCTGGGAAGGGTTATGGACGCCATTGGTTATTCTTCAGGGCTCTTAGCCCCATTTGCATCTTGTCCGTAGTCGGACGCTCTATCATATTCAAGGTGATTTGGATCTTTGTATATTATGTCTGTATTCTTGACTCATTGAGTCGCTGTTATATATATCTGTTCTATGGGTCCCATTGAGGACTGTTGTGTAATGTTATTACGTCGTTTTCCACCCGCACGAAAGTGCCTGGTGGGCACCTTTGAATCGTTTCTATGCGGGTTTGGCGGGTTTCGCTAAAACTTGCATAGGGCCGATTCTGAGGGTGTTACAGAGTGGTATCAGAGCTCAGCAGTTGCGATACCCCACAAGTCCAGCCTGTAGGATAACCTAGCTAACGGCCGAAGTAGAGTGTCAAAACTATTTTTGAAAAATCGGTTGGATAGATCTGATTAGGTCTGATTTTACTCCTTACCCTCTGCTATTCTCCTCTTACCTCTGCGTGTTTTGAATCTACTCTCTTATCTTTCTTCGAGTCCAGGATTTCTCGTGGTTGGGTTCCATCGTACCTTCAGGGTTTCGCTTCCTCCTTTGGTAACGGTGTTGCTACGTCTGGTCTTCATGCTATCCGAGGAATCCTTCGTCTGGTGGACCTCTCTTTGTTCCTTCTCATGCCTTCCGGTGTTTTCCGACGCGACGACATCATCTACACCAGATCCGATGCAGAGTCTGCATCACTCCTTTGTTTCTGAACCTCGATTGTCGAGATCTTCAGTCTGATTCCGAGAATGGTTGCATGCTTTTCTACTGATTGTGCAGAGTAATAGTTTGGGTGCGTGATGGATTGGCCCCCATGCCGACTACTCACTCTATTCGCTTGTGTACATTGAAGTGGATAAGGATGCATCGGTTCCCTCTTTCCATCGAAGCTAGAGGTGGCTTTATTTGTTGATACCTCTACCTTCTACCTTTTGTTCCCGGAGTGTTCCCTCAACGGTCACGGACAACGACCTCTTGTTAGTGGTGTCGCGAGGATCTACACGGAGCGAGAAGACGCAGATCGCCGCCCTTCTTCCCGGAACCATGAGGCGGATCTCGAGGGCGAGATCCATTGTTAGTGGTGTCGAATTGTGGCATCCCGCTAAAACCACTACTAGAAAATCGCGTTGTTTTTGTGCATTGCATCATCATGTCCGCATGCTCATGTCATCGTGCCACATTGCATTTGTGCATCGTCATGTCATCATGCATTTGTTTGTCGAAACCTATTTTCTAAAAGCCTAGTTTGGTTTTCTAAATATTCCCCGTCTCAATTTCAAATTAAAGCGCCGGGCTTTTCCGGGTCTTTTTATTTGTCTAAACACTATTTACAAAAGTTTATTTTAAATTAAACAAAGTTTATATTATTTTAGGGGGCAGCCAAACCGGGCCGATCCGACCCAGTCGGCCACCCCCAGTACAAATCAGCCGGTCTAATTCCTAATCCTACCTACATCTAACCTACCCAGTCCCCAGCCACATCACCCCACCCTATCCCCTCGCGCCACCTCACCTCCCCCCTTCCCCCTATCCTATCCTGTGCTGCCACCTCATCCATCCCACACGCACGCACCCAGCCCAAAACCCTCTCTCCCTCCACCACACGCTGGCCTGACCCCGGGCCCACACCTGCCTCGCACCTGCACGCCTCCCGCAGCACCTGTCCACGTCCCCACGCCCTGCGCCTGGCCCCACCACCGTCTGAACCGCGTCGCACCCCGCTCTCCCCGCTCGTTCTTTGGCCCACCCCGCAGTGAGCCTCACCCCTCCCTCAGCGACCGAGTCCACCCCGCCTCTCTCCTCGTCTCCTCCCTTTCTCTGGCTCGCGAGAACCACCCCACCAACCGTCCCCGCCGCCGCGCACCCCTCTCCCTCCCCGTTCAAGCCACCGCGTCCCCGGGTACCCCGTCCGCCGCCAGAGCTCTCCTACCCCGCGACCCTCTCCCTCTCGCCTCGCCCCCTCTCTCTCTGCATCCCGCCGCCGCTGCACATCTTCTCCCTGGCGCCGCTCTCACCTCGCCCTGCTGTGCCGCCTTCCTCCGGCGCCGCGGCGACCTCGCCCCGTCCTCCGTCAGCCGCCACCAGCGCTCGAGAACGTCGGCCTCCTCTTCGCCGTCTCGGCAGCACCCTCGTCCGTCGTCTCTGCCCACCCTCCTCCGCAGGGTGCTGCGCCGCCGAGCCGCCGCACACGCGCCTCTTGTTGAGCCCGAGCCGGCCGCCGTCCTGCCGTCACCGGCACCGCCCCTCCCTGCCTGGACGCCTCGCCGCGGGAACCCCAGCGACGTGCGCGCGCCTCCGCCTTCTCCTCGTCCGCATCGGCTCCGCCGTGGTCGCCCTCCTCCCGTCCGGCCACCCCCTGCCGCTCGTCTCTCTGGCCGCCTCTCTGCCCTGGCCTTCGGTTCCCCTCGCCATCGGGGACGCGCGACCTGCCCCTTGCGCCTCTGTCCTTCTGCAGGCCGACGCCCTCGCCACCAAGTCCAGTGTCGCTGTTGACCCACGGCTTGATGCCCTCTGCCTGCCTTAGGTGTTGTCTCCACCTCGCGTGTGTGCGCATGCAACAACATCTCGTCTCGGTACAGCGTCTCCTTGTTTTGGTGGTGAGCGGTGGATGTGCCTGGTTGCCGTGAGCTCCTCCTGCCCATGTCCTTGTGGTGCCACCCGAAGGACATCGGTGAAGAGATGGGCTTCCAGATCTTCTTCAGGGATTCAATGGTTTGTAGATCCCCGAGTGGAAATACCAAGTTCACCTGCGTCGAAGCTAGAGTACGACACCATCAATCAAGCCGAAACCTCAAGATCTCCAACATGGATAAGATGACCGGATCCCGAAGACCGATCCCGGCGCCCGAAGCCGAGAACCCCGACAAGAACCACGACACGGATACACCGAGTTCTCCATCGAGGACACCAAGGCCGTCGACATGGAACCGAAGGACGTCAAGCACTTCACCCCGGACGTCAAGTCCGACCCGACCCGCGAACCCGACAAGGTCTTCACAACGACAAGAACGACATCGACCAGGGCGAATTCGATGCGCCTCGACGCCGAACCAAGTCCTTCTTCCCGGATGCGACAAGATCTACTCCGTTGTCCGAGAATGTTACTGCCGAGACCGATCCCGTCAACCCTGAGACCGACCCCGAACCCCTCGGAGCCCAAGTTCGCCGAACCCTAATGTGATTCCCTATCCGAGATCCCATTATTTTATAAAATGACATTATCAACTGATGCATATTAAATTGATCATGCATGCATGTTTGTGTGGTTTGGGGGCATTATGCCGATTCACCTCTAATTAAATATGGGCTCCATATGCGGACAAATCTAGTCTAATATTGGCCCCATTTAAATTTGTGCATCGAACCGATGATTTATTTTGCCTTGCTAATACAACATTTAATTTGCGGGGTAGATAAATAACTTGAACCGTTTAATTAAATGTCGGGACCCCGGTTCCGCTTAATATGACCTAATTGCATCGCATCTTTGCCATGCCAAACATCATTCATGCATCATGCCCGATCTTCTGCCGTTGTATTAAAAAGTGCATCCGGTGTTTCTTCTAGTGTTTTGCTTCTTTGCGGATTAGGCCGATGAGTTGATGCGAGTGTCGACCCGATCTTCGGATGAACCTTCGACAATGTTTTCAGGCGAGCATCCCCCCCTTTCTACCTATCTTACTTTTATAGTATTTATTCCCTCCTGTTGATCTATTGCTATCTGTGTTGCGATGCTCTAGTTTTCGTACCCGAGTTATCCCTTGCAGCCTTGTATTGCCTTGGACACATCCTATTACCTGTTGTTTGGTAGATAGTTGGACTTGCGCGTCGTAGTTGCTTGCTCAAGTGCTGTTGCGTGTCGTCAAGTGCCGCAGTGGTTGGAGTGTTGCCGCGTGTTTAATGTTGTAGATGATCATGGCTTTAATTATCGTTAACTTTATTTATTGTTTAATAACTAAAATTGAAGTAGGTAAATGCAGAGGCACAGGTGGGCAATAGATGTTATTTGGTTGTTAACCGTCCACTTGTGTCCCGTAGGACCCCGAGTTCTTGACACCTGTTCCGAGATCGAGCGCGCTAACCACATGTGGGATGTATGGGCACCCCATCGATTTAGTACCTGATTTCAAAGTACTGTACTGGGGGCCACAAGTAGTTTGGGGCTTTATTACTATTCTGTACTTATGCCATGCTTTACTGCTTTATTTAAATTGTGCGATGGATAGCACCTGTACTGTTTAGGAAAGCGGAGTGTTTTCGCGGTATCGACAATCCCAGTTTTGGGTTCCCAGTCGTTTACAGCCACTGGCGCAAACCCTGAGTCCATCTCGGAGACCGGCCGACTTCGTTGCGGGTGTACTTAGTGGGGTGGCCCCCCGTGCTTGCTTTGGGTCTGGGAAACGTCATGACTTATGCCCCGCCGACATACCGATGGGTGTATGTTAATTGATCTGGCAAAAAGGGTCGAAGTGCGTGTGGATACTTTGGTGCACCCCTGTAGGGTTAAATCTTTTCGATAAGCCGTGTCCGCGGTTATGGACGACTTGGAGCACAGGTCTCGATCATAGACAACTATAACTAAAGTTTACTGCCATAATTTGACTTGTATCCGATATGACTAGTAATCAGCTCCACTGCAACGGAATGGCTAAATAAAAGTACCAACAACTGCTGGGTTTGGGGATATCTCATGCTATTTGTATCTGACTAGTAAGTGTCGCAACTACAACGGAATGGTTAACTAAAACTGCCCACTGCTTATTATATCAGGATGACTATCTATACCTGACTAGTAATTACTGCAACGATAACCGGGTAAATAAAACTGCCAACTGTGTGAGTTCCTCGGTTGACTTCCTCGTTTGGTCTCGAGGGGGAAATACCAGGATGGGTATGATTGGTGGTAGTAACAGGTTGGTTCCGAATAGGTCTTTCTTACCTCTCTCTGATAGCCGCCAGTTGTATCGAGTCTCTATAGGTTGTTTAGCGCATGCTACGCTGCCGCTTCAGTCCACCATACCTATGTAGGCGAGGACCGCCGAATTCTAGCCTCGCCGTGTACTGGCCTCAGTACTGACCACTCTCTCTTTTCCTTTGCCCTTTGTCGGCACCCCTTTTGTTTAAGCAGATTTTGAGATCGACGTCGTTAGCAGGGTTACCCTTCCGGCTTGGCCTGGGCAGGGTTATGGACGCCATTGGTTATTCTTCAGGGCTCTTAGCCCCATTTGCATCTTGTCCGTAGTCGGACGCTCTATCATATTCAAGGTGATTTGGATCTTTGTATATTATGTCTGTATTCTTGACTCATTGAGTCGCTGTTATATATATATCTGTTCTGTGGGTCCCATCGAGGACTGTTGTGTAATGTTATTACTTCGTTTTCCACCCGCACGAAAGTGCCTGGTGGGCACCTTTGAATCGTTTCTATGCGGGTTTGGCGGGTTTCGCTAAAACTTGCATAGGGCCGATTCTGAGGGTGTTACACAACCCTTGCTTTATTTCCGACGCGAAAATCCACTTCGCCTTTCTGCACTTCTCTAGTCCTTATTAGCCCCTGCATCGAATTGCAAATATGAGCAACCGATCTGGTATCAAATACCCAAGAGTTAACATAGGAATCAGCGAGAATAATGTCCACAAAATTTACAACAAGCGTACCTGAGTGGGAAGTACTCTTACTTCCACTCTTCTTCAAAGAAGCCTGGTACTTGCTGCAGTTTCTCTTTCAGTGGCCATGTTCATGACAAAAGAAGCACTCAGTGTCATCTGCAGGTCCAGCCTTTTGCTTGGGTGCAGACTTAGGGATCGTATCCTTAGCCTTGCCCTTCTTCTTCCAAGAAGTACCCTTTTTCTTGAAGCTAGGCTTGTTCTACATAGCCATCACATGGCTATGCCCTGCACACTTCTTCATGTCACTTTCTGCTGTTTTAGCATCCTGCATAACTCATTAAGGCCCTTCTCCACCCCATGCATATGGTAGTTCTAAATGAACTGCCCATAGCTGGATGGAAGAGACGCCAAAATGAAGTCAGTGGCTAACTCTTGGCCTAGTGGAAAACCAAGTTTTTCCAAAGTCTGACTGTAACCAACCATTTTGATCACATGGGGGCCTACAGCTGCTCCCTTTGCCAGCTTGCATTCGACAAAGGACTTGGCAACATTATACCTCTCAGTCCTTGCCTGATCTTGGAACATGTCCTTAAGAGCGACGATCATATCGTACACTTCCTGATCCTCAAACTTCTTTTGGAGTTCAGGTTCCATGCATGCAAGCATAAGACAGCTAACCTCAAGAGAATCATCACATGCTCTCTTGTAGGCATTCTTGAGGGCAGCAGATGCATTATCAGCAGGTTCATCGGGGATTGAGGTATCCAGAACCGTTTCCTTTTTATCAGACCTGAGAACAATTCTCAGGTTACGGACCCAGTCCGAATAGTTTGTTCCATTTAGTTTATCTTTGTCAAGAATCGAACGCAAATAGAAAGGTGATATAGTGTTTGGTTCCATTGATCTACAGCAGAAAACATGCAAAATACTAAGCCATGTAACCATGAAAGAGTAAAACATATTAAACAATTTAATAGCATATACTCCCACTTAAATCAATATCCCTCTATTGATACTAAGTGATTCAAGATCCACAATTAACAAGTCGACTAGTGAGCTTTAGCATCACTGCTAGAAGACAAGGTAAATCTGTAAGCAACACTTGCTAATCATATCACATATGACTCTTGTTGTTGGGTGACATCTCTATGTCAAAACTAGGCGCCCAACCTTTATGCCCCAAGGTCCTTAACTGTTAAGATGACCTTGTCAAGCTCACCAACCCTTATGCGTGTAGGTATCCGATACAAACCCATCCAGCCAAGGAAAACCGCGGCACCCTAATTTCATAGGCCCACCAACGATTGTACATGGCATAGGATGGTGCAAGGTTTGGTTGGGAGGGCATGGTTTAACTTAAACTTTCTGAGGGATCGTTCTACTTCTATCATCTAAGCATGCATAGTAGTAAAACACATAAGAATAGCATTCACATAGATGTGACACAGTATGGCCCATTTTCTCATGGTGATCTCCATCGCCATAGAACCTGTCCACCATGATGATCTCCATCTTCATGTTCCATGCGAGCCATCCTCCAAGTGATGAGTCCTCCAAGAACTAATACAAGCTATTACTCCTAACAGCTAGTAATCAAAATTAGATAGTATTGGGATCATCACAAGGTTGCACGCAGGCCATTACAATAATTGACAACATATATGGCTCCAGCCGTGTTGCCCTACTCACGACACGCAGGTCATGAAAAATTTCATACATGCATCACATACATATATGGGCCATACTGATCACATACATCCTGCAAAAACAAGTTATGCATAGAATCGCATTCTACCGGATCATGTGACATCGCAACACCTAGTTATCTTAACGAGATACAAAAGGGGCTACGATTAAGGGGGGTCGAGGGGGTCTCCCCCTGCGGGGTTCGAAGGGGCAGCGCCCCTCGCGGTATCTCCACAATTTTATTTAAGGATTTTGATCGGCAAATCAAATTTACCATAAACCGACTCCTGTCCCGATTCAATCAAACTCCTTTGATCACGGTACATCGATTTTAGATCTAGGTTCCGATTCGATCAATCATATTGATCTTCGCGTGATTCAACAATATTTATGTGTCCCTGTCTACCCCGATGGCGGAAACCGACCGGTAGGGGTAAGTCGTTCGACAACCTCAGTATCACGATCACGGAAAGCAAGATCAGAGATCAATCCTGAACCACCGCCATATAAACGATCACATCATTCATATCAATCTGCATATCACCATATGCAAACATCCCGAACCTATAACTGAGCAACGTCGGCTCTGATACCACTGTAGGGATACGGGTAGGCTACACTAACGCAAATCAAAATTTTCTACCACGTAGACCAGGATTACTGTTGTCATAGATCACGGGATTACCACTAGACGCGCAGTTGCGGAATTGATGAAGCGCGTCGAGGCAGTGCAGACGTTCCACGTCTCCTCCTTGTCCTCGTCCCACGAGCAGCTCCCCTTGCGCGGCTCGTCCATGCGCTACAGATGCAGCGCCTCCGAGGTATCCACACGTACAGGGTGGAAGCGTCAGACGCCGGACTGCTAGGTCCGCGCGTGCAACACAGGCGTGAGGAGTGGCGGCTAGGTGGAATGGTCTAAGGTCTAACCTTGTTCATCTCACCCCACCCTCTCTTATATAGGTGTCCCTAGTGGGCTTCTACATTAGCAGCCCATTAGTAGCCTAAGCCTGGTCTAATTCGGATCCAATCCTCATTAGGCTTCCAGCCCCTTAAGTGTGTGACCCTATAGGTTCATATGTGTATAGACATGACACGAATACACTTATTCTGTCAATAGTTGGTAGCGGCCTATAGCAAGATGTGCCAACTCCTAAACGCATACAAAGATCATATCGGACGAACCATCACAAGGTTTAGTACATGTCTTTCCCTTTGCCTCACGATATTTGGTCTAGCTCCAAGCTGACCTCTCTTTCTCGATACTGTGATTCGGAATCCCTTTACTAGGTTAACTCTTAACCATATGTAGCACTGCCATGCATTTCTAGATCCGATCACTCGAGGGGCCCAGAGATATCTCTCTTAAGTAGAGAGGGGCAAATCCCATATTAATTGACCATGCCTTGCAGCATGTTTTAGGACAAACCCAAAAGCTACCTTTATAACTACCCAGTAACGGAATAGCGTCTGATAGCCCCAAAGTAGGTCGATCCACATCTCAAGTACATGCGACAATCTCAGGTCTAAGGACAAAACGTACACGATGTGTAGAAAGAGAGCTACAACTAATTTCCAGTCTCAAGTTGGGTCAGTCCAACCCCATGTTCATAACATGTGTCCACACCATTGGTTTGACATCTCCATGTCTATGACTTGCGAAACATAGTCATCAACCAATTGATGTGCTAGTCTAATATTCACGTGTGTCCTCACATGAACTCCGACTAGGGACAACTCTTAAATAACCATACAAGTAAAGAGTTTCACAAACAATTCACATAATTGCCAATCAATACAAGTTGCCTGATATGGATATTCAAGGAACATTACAATAACTCATGGATACATATGAAATATAATCATCTCTATGATTGCCTCTAGGGCATATTTCCTTCAGTTTATCCCCCGGTACCGGACCAAAAGCCGTCTTTGCCACCGGTACACACGTAAAGGCTACTGGCCGGACAAAGAAGAAGAAGAAGAACAAAAGCCCGACACCGACAAATTCGGGAGAGGAAGATCTTGACGAGGAAGTCGATGAAGAAATTGAGATGAGACCCAGGATTGTGATCCGGCAAAACCCACCTCGAACGATCCTCTAGTTGATGGACATGTCATCACCAAGGGTGCATGCTAAATCTACAGAGATGCACTTATGATACCAATCCTAGCTGGTTCGGATCTTACCCCGAATCATCTAGAGAAAAGGGCCGAGGACCTGGAAAAACATCGGTTGTTCTTGCTCGAAAAGGCTGCGCGCATCGCCAAGATTAGGCAACAGATAGACAGCAACCGTGCCTAGTACTAGTCAGAGTATAAGCAACTACCAAACAAAACAAGGGGTGGCCCGGTTCTTGCTAACAGGAACCCAGAAGTCCACAAAGATCTATTCGACGGAAGAACTTGAGAGAAGATCCGAGTCTACAACACACCGGTGGAGAACACTGCAGCTGCCCGCGCCATCCTCGCCAATAATCCGTCTCCAGAATAGGTCCAACAATGCCTGGTGTTGCTCGACAAAGGACTGCAACAACATAAAGCGACTGCGTCATTTAATGGTAAGCTCGCATCCAAATCCGCATTTTGCCACACTAACACAGATAACGATATCAGACCTTGGAGAGATACGACTCAACAACCTCAAGAGGAAGAGAATTCAAGAACCTGATCCAACATTCATCATCGTCGGGCCGCACGAGATTGGTCGGGCGTTATCCCAGGCACATCTCAAGATGCCGCAAGGGCTATGATCCCTCATCAGCCCTCTCATCGAAGAAACTATCTCGGGGAAGACCCAGAAGTGCGATGCTAGCAACAAGAGAACCGGAGGAGAATGCCACCTCGAATACAAACTAGCCATCCGCCTGATGGCAACGTCGGACAAAGAAACGATGAGGACTGCCCCAAAGGAAGCCGGGACAGAGCTCATCGGAATCGGAGCCAGCACAACGAAGCTCCACCACCTCGCCGCTCAGCCGGAAATAACCCACTAGCGCCACCATCACCGCCCAGCAGCGACCATGAAAGGTCACACCATAACCATGGAAGCCGCAGGGGTGGAGGAGGAAATGGAGGAAGAAGGAGCCGGAATTCTACTCCGCCACCACGCAGATGTGACGAGCAACCAAGGCGACGATCGTTATCGCCCAATGACGCTCGCCACCGAATCGAATCTAACATAGCTGTGCGGCGGTATGAAGAGGACGACGTGTATGTGGGACCCAAATGCTTTGGACCACGTATTAGTCAAACCAAGTTTCTGGTTGATTTTGGTATTGCCAAGCATATTCAACCCTACGATGGCGCAGCTCGGCCAGATACATGGCTACAGGATTTCTTCCAGGCCAGCTGCATTGCCAAAGGAGGAAACAACCTGGTCGCAGTCCGATATCTCCCACTCATGTTGTGGAAGGCGGCTCGATCTTGGATCAATGAACTACCAAAAAATTAAATTCATAACTGGTATGATATGCAAAGTGCATTCTTTTCAAACTTTGAGGGAACATACAGGAGGCTCTGCATAGTCGAAGACTTGCAGCGTTGCACTCAAAGACCCGGAGAAACTTGCCAGGACTACCTCAGACGCTGGATCGACGCAAAGAACTCCTGTGAGGGAGTAAACGAGCAAACCTTGATTGAAGCATTCATCGCAGGGCTCCCAGTCGGATTATTAAGGCACGGGCTTAAGCGTGACCATGTAACCAATCTGGGAGATATGATAGAATCGAAGAGCAAATATGCAGACGCCAATGATGATTCAGAAGGGCTGCTAAATATTCTAGCCAATCCCAATGCGGCCAAACAGCCAAAACAGCAAATTCAGAAGCGAAAGAATACCTCGAAAGATAAAACGGCTCTGGATAGTGCAAACGTCAACGCAACATTCAGATCTGGAGGACGAGGAGGGCGCGGAGGCGGCCGGGGACGAAGCCGTGGAACTTCCCGAGTCCAGGGCAGAGGAGATCAGCAACTTGGAAGAACTTATACCTAGGATGACATTGCTAAAAGTCCCTGTGTTCATCACCTGTACAACAATGGAGGCTCTACCTACACTAACGCCGAGTGTCATTTCAATGACGACATCAAAAAATAAGAAACACTGGCTATAGAGCCAAGCGACAAAAAGGAAAGAAAAATTCTGAAAAAGTCAAGGAGCCCAAGGAAGATTCCGACATGGAAGAAGCAGATGCCACACATCCCAAGTCAGACGGAAATAAGGATTACCCTACAAAGAAAGATGCTTACGTCTGCTTCCTTGGAACTCAGCCAGCTAAGGTCAGAAAGGTGGTTCTTCATGAGCTCAACGCCACGATTTTGGTTGTCCCCCAGTTCTTGGATTGGTCGGATGCAACCATCACCTTTGACCGCAAAGATCACCCGAGGAAAACACATCGTCGGGGAAAATAACCTCTGGTCGTGAATCCTCTTATTGATGGCTATGAGTTCTCTAAAACTCTCATGGACGGTGGCAGCAGCATCAACATCCTCTACATCGAAATGCTCCGCCGCATGAAGATCCACGAAAGCCAGTTAAATCACAGGAGCGTGACTTTTCATGGCATTGTACCAGGAAGGCAGGCAAATTCTCTGGGTGAGATCACACTGAAAGTGACATTCGGAACTCCAGAAAATTACCGGACTGAGCCACTTTCCTTTGAGGTGGTACCGTTTAAAAGTGCTTACCATGCTATCTTCGAGCGTCCGGCTTACTTGGCGTTCATGGACCACCCACGCTACATCTACAACATGATGAAACTTCTGGGTCCAAAGGGCGTCATCACTATCCGGGGAAACTCGAAGAAAGCAAAGGATTGTGAAGATGGATCTGCCGCATTTTCCGAAGCTTTTTTGTATGCCCAAGAGTACTAGGAAATCAAGAATAACACAGACCCGTTAGAAATGCCAGCGACGAAGAACGAGGTGCTGAAGCCAAGCATGGAGTTCAAGGCATCGGAAGAGACGAAGAAGACGTCGCTGAAGGAAGAAGACCCCTCCAAGACAACGAACATAGGGGTAGTCTTAGACCTCGCATAGGAAAGTACGCTCGTCGAGTTCCTCAAATAAAATAGTGATATCTTCGCATGGCAGCCTGCTGACATGACCGGAGTACCTAGGGAACTTGCCGAGCACTCTCTTAATATGTACCCTGATGCTAAACCCATCAAACCGTCCTTACGACGGCTTGGTGATGAAAAGCACAAAGCTATAGCTAAGGAATTAGCCCGACTAGATTTAGCTGGATTCATAACAAAGGTCATCCATACAGATTGGGTGGCAAATCCTATACTCGTCCCTAAAACGGACACTATTTAATTAAGAATGTGTGTTGATTATACCTCTTTGAACAAGGCTTGTCCAAAAGACCCGTTCCCTTTGCCAAGAATCGACCAAGTTATTGATTCAATGGTAGGGTCAGAGTTACTCTGTTTTCTCGACGCATATTCCGGATATCACCAAATACCGATGAAAAAATTGGATCAAATCAAGACGTCTTTCGTCACTCCATTCGGAACCTTCTACTATAAAACTATGCCTTTTGGCTTAAAGAACGCAGGAGCAGCTTATCAGCGTACTATGCAACGTTGTCTCAACGATCAAATTGGATGCAACGTCCATGTATAAGTAGATGATAAAGCATTATGTCCAAAAATAAGAAAACCTTAATTTTCGACTTAGAGGAAACATTTGCTAACCTACGAAAATTCAATATGATGCTAAATCCGAAGAAGTGTTTCTTCAGAATACCAGCCGGAAAATTACTTGGTTTCATCGTGCCTGAAAGAGGCATAGAGGTGAACTGGGACAAAATTAAGGCTATACTAAACATTATCAGGCTGACTCGCCTTAAGGACGTCCAACGACTCACCGGCTGCATTGCAGCAGTAATTCGGTTCGTCAACCGGCTCAGAGAAAGAGCCGCACCTTTGTACAAACTCTTGAAAAAACCCGACAAATTTGTCTGGACCAAGGAAGCTGACAAAACCCTGCAAAGTTTGAAAGATTTACTTTCAAATCCACCAATTCTCGCAGCACTAGAGCCTATGTTACTTTACAACGCAACGACAAACAAGGTCGTGAGTGTGGTAACATCAGTGGAGCGCGAGGAAGAAGGTCACGAACATAAGGTGCAAAATCCTACTTATTATTTAAGTGAGGTACTGACAGAGTCAAAACAAAGGTATCCACATTACCAAAAACTAGCCTATGGTGTGTTATTCGCTGCCAGAAAGCTACGACATTATTTTCAAGAGCACAAGTTCACAGTGGTGACCACCACTCCCCTGAGAGATAAAATCAATAATCGCGATGCCACAAGACGTGTCACAAAGTGGGGAATAGAGCTTGCAGCTTTTGACATTGAGTACAAGCCATGTATAGCAATCAAATCCCAAATTCTCTCCGACTTTGTCGCTGATTGGACAGAGACGGTAGAAAACACAAGTCCTCCAGATTCGGAATTTTGGACTCTTCATTTTGACGGATCAAAAGCACGAGGAGGCTCGGGGGCTGGCGTGGTGCTCAAGTCACCCCAAGAAGATAAGATGTTCTATGTATTACATATACACTTTACGACAACCAATAATATTGCCGAGTATGAAGCTCTGTTGCATGGAATACGCATGGCCAAAAATATTGACATAACAAGACTCATGTATTATGGAGACTCGGATTTAGTTGCTCAGCAAGTATCCAATATCTGTAATGCAAATAAGCACATGGCAGCATACAAAGCTGTTGTGGATGAACTATCCAAATCGTTCGAGAGTTTTGAGGTTCAACACATCCCTCGAGCAGAAAATGAGGAAGCAAATGCTCTATCAAGAATAGCCTCTGTGTGGAAACAAGTCACGGATGGTGATTTTTTAGAGCACTTAAAAGTTCCTTTTATCACAGGTGTTGATAAGGAATATCCAACGAAATTTGACTCACCTTTAGTCGCAGTTCTGGCTGTAATTCCCAGCTGAACACAACCCTATCTGGATTTCCCAATAGACAAAAAATTACCCGAAGACAAAGTTCTGAGCCGGCAGATCGTCCGACGAGCAAAAGCCTATACAATAGTAAATGGTGAGCTATATAAGCCAAGTGTTTCTGGGGTTTTTCAGCGTTGTGTATCTCCGGAAGAAGGAGTGGAAATCTTGCGAGAAATCCACAAAGGCGAATGCTATCATCATGCCGTAGCCAGATCTTTAGTGGCGGAAGCTTTTAGACATGAATTCGTTTGGCTTACAGCTAATACGGATGCCGAGAATTAGTTCAAAACATGTAAAGGCTGCCACAAGTACGCCTGTCAGGCACACGTTTCGGCTGATTAGTTGCGAACAATCCCTATTACATGGCCATTTGCGGTCTGGGGGCTTGATATGGTAGGGCCATTTCACACGGCAAAATGGGGATTTACTCACCTACTAGTGATGGTGGATAAATTTACAAAATGGATTGAGGCTAAACCCGTAACAAGTTGCGATGGAGCCACAGCCAGAAAGTTCGTCAAAGACGTGATCATCTAATTCGGATATCCACACAGTATCATTACTAACAATGGGAGCAACTTTTCCATGGGAGACCTAGCTGAATTCTGCGAAGAACAAGGGATCTGACTTGATATGGCATCAGTTGCACATCCACAAGCCAACGGACAAGTCAAAAGAGCAAATGGTCTAATTTTACAAGGACTCCGACCTTGTCTTGAGGCACCGCTTCATCGCGCTGTGGGGGCTTGGGCGGAAAAATTGCCGTCTGTAATATGGAGTTTACAAACAACTCCTAACAGGTCAACCGGATACACTCCTTTCTTCTTGGTCTACGGTGCAGAAGCAGTTCTTCCAAGTAACCTAATTCATCAGTCTCCTAGGGTCAAAGCGTATATCGAAGAAGATTCTGAATTCTCTCGACAAGATGATCTCGACATAGTCAAAGAAGTTCGTGTTGTTGATGAGAAGAGATCTACAACCTATCAGCAGAAGTTACGCAAGTACCATAGTCAACGAGTTCAAAATCATTCCTTCAGAAAAGGTGATTTGGTTCTCCGACTTGTGTAACATAGTTCTGCATAATGGGTCATATTATTTATCCAATATGAGACCAATCAAGGAAACACCAGATACTCGAAAGAGAAAGAGAGCAATGGTAGCACAGACCCATATGAAATAGACTATCCATAGAACATTGCACAACTACGTCCCTTCTATTCTTAAGTTATATTTCCTTGTAATCATATATGTACATGTTCAAAAGTGAAATAAAGTATTGGTTCCCTCATATATTATTTTTTGAGAAGTTTTTTGCCATCTTATTTCTAAAAAGAGCATGTTAAAATTCAAAAATCCCAGGACGCTTGAATGTAATTTATGCTCATGTTCGTTCTGGTAATGATTTTTGAATAGATATTAAAAAGTTATCTTTGGGTGTAAATCTCATTTTATGCTTGTACTTTGGTTTTTTATCTAATTGCTTAGATGCAGGTATTTTTTGAGTAATGAATTGTTGATACTGGAGGCCGACTTTGTTTCTGAGTTTAAACAGGTTTAGCAAAGCTCTGTTGCTCGCCAAAGTTTCCGTGCTAAAAGTTGGACGGCTCATGAAAGGGACGAGGCATAGATCTAGATAAAACGATAAGTGCAAACACAAAAAGTGCTTAAGAAATTTCCAAAGAACACATGCATAAAAATATGTACAAAAAGCGCTAAGCAGTAAAGAAGCTGTTCTTACAGACCAACACACACTTAAACAAAATATTTTTCCCATTATTACATGCCAAATAAAAGTTCAGGATAATGCATCAAGATATTTATGTTGCAGATTTAGACAGTGGTGGTGGAGACCTTGGAGCGTTGGAGTTGACATCGTCGTCACCTTGGTCCTGAGACTCGGAAGCTCCTTCAATGAGGCTATCTTACGACTCTTGAGGAGAAGGAGGCACACTGACGGATTTGAAGAATGGCATCGCATATTTCATCATCTCCACCACACGACAAGCATAACCCGCACAAGATTCTTGGATGGCCTTGATATTCTGTGAGTAACCCTCATCGTCCTCTTCGGTGATGCCCTTGGTGACATGCCAGATCTCCATATCGCTGTGGTGGCTCATCACCATGGTGAGGGTGGTCTGTGCAACAGTCCGAGCATAGGAAATCTTCCAGTCTTTGATAAGTTTAGGAAACTCCTTGACCTTGTCCCTCACCTCAAGCACTAGCATTTTGTGCAAGTCGGAAAGTCTAACCGACTGTCCAGCCTCTTCAAGAGTCTGGCAGAAGTCGAAAAGAACATCTCCGACAAGTTTTATGTGCTCGAGGCGGGGTTCATAGGAAGAAGAGTTGGAAAGATGCAGAGGATCTGGGAAAGAACCAAAAAATAAAAATCTGACTCAAAAAAAGTCGGAAATCAAGAGAAGAGCGAAAGCCGAAAATCTTACCTAGCACACAGTAGTTCCACTAAGAATGCTCCTCTCGGAGACTTTTCAGCTCTACTTTTGTGGCCCGGGCTAGATCTTGCTGACTCTCAAAATCCTTCTGAAGATCATCTAGTTGTTTATCTCGGAGGGACACAATCTTCTCGAGCCTCACGGTCTCCAATATTGCTTGATTCCAGGACGACGCTCACGGATTTCTCCGATTCAACGTTTAGCTTCCCAAACTCATCCCGGAGTTCAACATTTTCTAATTTCCAGACCTTAAAGTTCTCGGCCTCCTCCACCATCTTGCTGGATTGCATCAGCAATTCTGCAAAGGAAAAACTATCAGTTGGCTGAAATGGTCTTGACTATGGCAAACTATTAAGGATAATGGTCGGAAAAGATTATCTTCCGCCTCATCCTTCTCCACCTACAACTTGGAATTCTCAAGACGTAGAGCCTTGATCTATTTGCGCTTGGTTCATATGTTCTTGAGCAATTCCTGGTTGGAAGATGCAACTTTCTGTAAGTTTAAAGAAGGAATACCATCAGACGGCTACTAAGACTCGGGCTGCAACTTTAACCAAGTCAAAATACAGCACAAGCCTTGGAGGCTACACTATATCATTCTTTTGCATCCTATAAGCATCAACTCGGATTTAATACTATGATGTTTATCCGAATTTATGCTTGGGGGCTAGAGGATATGATAGTAAATACTACAAACGAGATTTGGAAAACTTACAATGTGCTCCAAGTGCATCTTCTCAAATCCGAGTTTCGTGTTATGGAACACTTTCTCAGCAAGGGAGAGGAAAGGGACGTTTGTTGCTGGAAGCTTTCCAGACTCGATTTTTTCATCCCGGACCAAAATTTGGTCCAGGAGATTCACCAGCTTCACGTCTTCCTTTTCTTGGCTCGCTGCCTCTGGAGTGAGGGTTTATTTTTCGAGACTACTTTGAGCCAGCTTAAGAATTTCCTCCTTTTTCTTCCTCTTCGGGTCGAAGGCAGCAGAGCCGGCCATTTTATCTACTTCCCTTGTTGATATCACCATGGGATCATTACCCTTGATGGGTTCACCCTTGTCAGTTGCTTGCCTACCAATGGTAACCAGGGCTTGCGACGTGGTGCTGGCGTCGGGGATGGAAGAACCAACATTTGGAGAGGCAGAAGCCTCCATTGCTGATGTCTGGGCACTATTGGGAGTCAGAGGAGGCATAACTGGATATACGACAAGCTTCTGCTGACGTAGTTGCTTGCCTGGCTTGCTCGCTGGCTTCAGCTTGCTCTTCAAAACAGATTTAGCTCTGGAACACATATGAATGATGTCAGATGTGCTTCAGATGGAAACAATGTACATAATACTAAAAACCACGAGATGGTTACCTTTTAACTACTGGCAACACTTGTGTGCCAACAGTAACGATGGTTTCCTGGGCCTTGTGCTTCTTGGAGGCAGAGGCGGGAACTTCTTTCACCTCGTCGTCCTCCATCGCTTCCAAGTCACAACCCTCGACAGGGGCAAGCTTGGACTCGGGAAGTTCCCTAATCTTAGTGGCGGACCTTGAACATCATTATAGGAGGGGCCAAAATACATTTGATGATAGTTAAGGGGGCTAACTTAAAGTATTTTATGTTTTCTATGGTCAAAATGATAAATACGAAATAGTATAATGCAAATTGTAATTGAGTAGGGGGGCCATGGCCCTTTTGGCATCCAAGAAGGTCCACCAATGCCTGAGCTGATAAGTATTAAAAACATCAGTAAGAGAGAAGTCAGATTACGAGGCGGAACAGAGTGAATAATCTTAAAACAAAGTCGAAACATTTACCAGGATCATAGGACGGTCGGCGGTGAACATTTTCATGGAGACTTCGGGGATTTTCTTCTCCACTCGCTCCTTGATAAAGTACTTCATTCGGGTCTTGTAGTCCTTCGCAGGTATGCGAGTCGAACTAACCTTCAGGCTGTCTTTCCGGTCTCCGGTGACCGTGTGCATCAAGCGGTCTCCATGAAACTGCAATGGCTGAATCCGGCGATCCAGCCAGCAGTGGATCAAGTCGGATCCATGGAGCCCCTTGTGCTTCATCAAGACTCGATCTGCCTCTTGGCAAGGATCAAGTCCTCGGACAGTTCCGGCGCTTCCGTGTCCCACGATTCTTGGTGGTGGGCGGCACCGTTGACGAAGGCCGGAAGATCTTCCGCCTTGTCTGGAGCCGGAATATCCTTACGATATAAGAAAGTTCCGGCCCATCTTTTTACAGATTTGCTAGCGTTAATCCTAGGATAAACTCGGTTTATCCTAAGGACTAAGCTAAGGGTGACAGTGGTGTAAGGAACACCGACACTAATTGAGTTCTTCTGAGTACCACAGTAGTACCGGAAAAGGGTGAGACTTGGCCTAATGCTAAGAAACCCCTCGCTCAGAGCTGCGTGAGCACTAAGCTCAAGAAAGGAGTGGGAGGGGGGAGGTTATGAAGCTGCACACCGTAGTATTGGAGAACCTCCTGAAGAACTCTGACGGTGGCAGGCCGAGTCCACGGTCAACGTGTGTGCCGAAGAGAACTTGTTCATCGTCGCGCGATGCAGGGACGGCCTCTCCAGCGTCACTCCGCCACGCACCGACGACGATGTAGCCCTTGTCCTCCATGACTTGGAACTTGGTGTTGTCCATAGAACTGGGAACCCAAAGGCCCCGCAGCTTCCTCTCCTCTGCCACCGCGCCCGTCACTGCTGCCGCTCCGGAGCTAGATGGTGCCTCCATCTTGTCGGAGAAGGTCAAAGATTGGCGGCGCTGGTTTTTTTTTGGTGTGTAGATGAGAATGGCTGCGGAGGGCTCGAGGAGTACGAGGAGGTAATGAATGAAACAGTGAAGAATGAATCTGGGAGAGAAGGATTTCCTCTCTCTTATTACCTATGCGCCAAGATTCGTGTTAAAATCGCGTGATTTGCGCCACACGTATAGGAGATAGGGAGGTAACTTCCTCGCGACTCCTCCGCCCCCTCGATTCTCGTGTCGGCATTGAAACGGTGTTCTATTCTATAAACAACGGACCCACCAATGGTCGTGCCGATGGGACTCTTGTCAGTGACAAGACCTGGTCTGAAAAGTTGTCAAACAACACACCGTTGTTTAAAATTCGGCTCATGTTTTGAATTGAGCAGGGAAAAGACTGAAGTCAAAGAAAATATATCTTACTCAGATGACTCGGAATCCTACATTATTGAAATAAGTTTTTGGGAACCCTTCAAGATTCTCAAGACGAAGAAACCATCAATCTAGACGATTTATCCGACTTTGGATCTTGGAAACTTCCGGGGGATACTGCTGGGGATATACTTTCCGGGTATACCCACATGACCCACTAACCAGGGTGGCCCACCAATGGGTTAGATCTTTGCTTCATGGGCGGCCCTGTCAGGGAAAGAAGTCCGAATCCAATCTAGCTATGACAAGGCCCAGAAGACTTACCGACTTAGGCCTGCAGTATTACTTGTAGTCCAAACTATATATAGTTACCGACTCTGTAACATAGCCAGATAGGTTTCTCCTGTAATCCTAGGCTCGGGTGACTATATAAACCGACCCTATGGAAGCCTTTAGGGCAAGACAATCTCTACAACCACAACCAACTCGCACAGGCGAACCTCTCATGTAATCCGCTGTAACATCCGGCTCTCGCCGACATATTACTAGGTTGCTAGAAGGAGTAGGATCCGATCACCGCAGTCGGATCTGAACTTGGGTAAACTTGTGCTCACCGCTCCCGAAACACCGTACGGCTCACACCCCATCTTCTCAACACCCCTAGGACCTCCTAGGGCATACTTGTCATCAATCCGACGACATCTATCCTATCAAAGAAAGATCTGTGGCATTAGAAAAGTTCAAGATATTTAAAGCTGAAGTTGAGAATCAGGCTTGGAAAAAGATCAAAGTTGTAAGGTCTGACCGTGGTGGTGAGTACTACGGAAGACACACTTCTTATGGCCAAATTCTTGGACCTTTTGCTAAGTTCCTATAGGAAAATGTTATTGTTGCTCAGTATTTAGCACCGGGCGAACCTCAGTAAAATGGAGTCGCTGAAAGGCGGAATCGTACTCTTATGTATATGGTAAGGAGTATGTTAAGTCACTCCACTTTGCCGCTTGGTTTATGGAGATAAGCTCTAAAGACAGCTGCACATATTCTTAATAAGGTCCCTAGTAAATAGGTGCCAAAAACATCATATGAATTATGGACTGGGAGAAAACCTACCCTAAGTTATTTGCATGTGTGGGGCTGCCCTGCTGTGGCAAGAGTTTTCAATCCAATTATGGGAAAGTTAGACCCCAAGACTGTCAGCTGCCATTTCATTGGTTATCCTGACAAATCTAAGGCGTGTCGTTTCTATTGTCCAAAGCAATTCACTAAGTTTGTTGAAATAAGACACGCGGTGTTCTTGAAAAGTGATATATTGAGGGGGAGTATGACTCCCAGGGAAATAACCTTGGAGGAGAAACAGGAATATGTCCTGATACCAATGATCCAAGAACCAATGTTTCCTGTTAATGTTGAGGTTTCACCTCCAGTTGAAAGAACTGTTAATCCTAACCCTGCTAAGATATCTGTGACTCTGTTAGAGTCTATACCTAATGATACTTCTATGGAAGATGCTCAGCATCCTAAAGTTGTGATTGAGTTACCAAATAATGCACCTCTTAGAAGGTCAAAGTGGGCTAGAAAGTCTGCCTTTCCTGATGATTATGTGACTTATATGAGTGAGGATATAAATGAGTCGATGTTGGATGATGATCCTGCATCATTTAAGGAAGCCATACAAAGTGATCATTCATCAGAATGGCTTGATTCTATGAAAGATGAAATGAAGTCTATGAGCATTAATGATGTATGGGACTTAGTAGAAATTCCTGAAGGAGCCAAAACTGTGGGCAGAAGATGGGTCTATAAGACCAAACGCGACTCCAAAGGTGATATCGAAAGGTTCAAATCAAGGCTTGTGGCTAAGGGCTTCACTCAAAGGGAAGGTATTGATTATAATGATACTTTTTCACCTGCCTCTTCTAAGGACTCATTCTGAATTATTATGGCACTTGTGGCTCATTATGATCTAGAGTTGCATCAGATGGATGTCAATACAACATTTTTGAATGGTGACTTACATGAGGATGTTTACATGGCTCAACCGGAAGGTTTTGTTATGGAAGGGAAAGAACATTTAGGATGTCGTCTTAAGAATTCCATTTATGGATTGAAGTAAGCCTCAAGGCAATGGTACTTCAAGTTTGATCAGGTCATAAAGCTTTTTGGTTTCAAAGAGAATGAAGTGGACAATTGCATTTATGTGAAGTTTAGGGGGAGCAATTTTGTCTTCCTGATATTGTATGTCGATGACATACTCTTAGCCAGTAGCTATAAGAATATGCTGCTGGAAACTAAAAGGTTTCTCTCTTCAAAGTTTGACATGAAAGATCTTGGTGAAGCCGCTTATGTCTTAGGCATTCAAATTCACCGAGATAGATCCAAAGGAATCTTGGGGCTATCACAAAGAGCGTATATTGATAAGGTAATCAAAAATTTCAATATGCATAAGTGCTCAGCCTCGCCTTCTCCTATTGTCAAGGGCGATAAGTTAGGGACTTTCCAGTGCCCAAGTAATGATTATGTATCTACGGAAATGAAGTTAGTTCCTTATGCTTCAATCATTGGATGTATGATGTATGCACAAGTGTGCACTCGCCCTGACTTAGCATTCATAACCGGGATGCTTGGAAGATATCAGTCTCATACAAGGTTGGATCACTGGAAGGCTGCTAAGAAAGCTTTGGGTTATTTGCAAGGCACTAAAGGCCTCATGCTCACATATAAGAGAACTGATAACCTCGAGGTGGTGGGTTATTCAGATGCTGATTTTGAGGGGTGTGTTGACACTAAGAAATCCACATCGGGTTATATATTCACCCTTGCAGAAGGTGCTATTTCTTGGAAAAGCACCAAGAAAAGTGTTACTGCATCATCAACAATGCAGGCAGAATTTGTAGCATGTTATGAGGCAACTGGGCAGGCAGTATGGCTAAAGAATTTCATTCCGGGTTTAAGGGTGATTGATAGTATATCTGAGAACTCACTCTTTTCTGCGATAATCAACCCACAATGATCTACTCGAGTAACAACAAGTCAAGTGTTGTTGCCAAACACATTGACATCAAGTATCTTGTTGTGAAATATAGAATCCAGGATCAGACAATATATATTAAGCATATAAGGACTAACACAATATTAGCGGATCCACTTACAAAAGGCTTGCAACCCAGTGTGCTCAAAGAGCATGTTGCTAGCATGGGATTGGTAGAAAGCTTTTGATCTTGGAATTGGAACCGTTATGACACCATCTGCCCATAAGTACGGATGGCACCCGCGGCTGTTGGGTGCGGGTGGAGCTTAACCAAACCCGCACCCGCAATCTCAGATCTTTTCCGCAACTCGCACCCGCACCCGCACGTGGGTATAGATTTTATCCCATACCCGCACCCGTTGAGGGTAAAAAAACGCGGATAATACCCACCCATTATTCCAAACAACTTAACAAGGTATTGTAATAACACAACATATAAAAAATGATAGTATATATTTTCATTCATTCACGATTTCAACAAGCAAGAAAATATATATCAAATAATGAAAAGACATAGCCAAACATATGATATATGTGAAGAAAACAAGTTACGTTCAAAAATAAATTGCATAGGAAATATATTTTTCAAAATTTGAAAACTCAAAAGAATTGCAAAACAGTCACATAACAACACTCGTCAACTCCAGAATGTCATAAATTTTAAGAAAAATGCTATAATACTAATGCCCCACGTGTCATCTACTAAGATGTCGGGTGGGTGGGTATGCGGGTGCGGGTTTTCCATTACCATACCCGCACCCGCAATACCCAACGGGTAGAGATTTTTGCCCAATTACTTACCCGTGGATATACATTTACTACCATACCCTTACCCTAATGGGTAAAAACCCGCAGGGTAAGCGGGTACCCATTGCCATCCGTGCCCATAAGCTAAGAAGGGTTCTTCACTTTGATGAAATGATGTACTGTAGTCAATTAGTTCAATGGTGCTTAACTGACCATTGCAATTTATTGTCTCTATATAAGTTTCAACAAAGAGTTGAGCTCATAAGTTTGTAATAAATATAATTTTATGGAGCGCCTAAGTTAAAGAAGTTTTGTTTTGAAATGAAGTGGTGTATTGTAGTAACTGGGTTCTGCGGTTCTATATGAGAGTTGTAATTCTATTGTCTCATATGCTGTTTTGTTGAGAAATGGGCTTATAAGTTTATACTTACGATCAAGGGGGAGAACGTTGGATATATAAGTGATCTGCAGTTTTCTGTAGTCAAATAAATCAAGAATATGGCTTTTAGGGGTTGTTTAATTACAGCCAGGGCATCCTGACCATCCATCCATTGTGTGTGGTTCCCTTGGTATAAGTCCTATATAAAGGGGCCCTAGGGTTTGATAAGGACAGTGATACAATTTCTCTCTCTCTCTCACTCTCTCCCCTGCTCACTGATCAAGCAAGGACTGAAAGCACCAGGAAGAACCACTCACTGCTGAATATCAAGAACATGAGTGGAAGCACATCAAGAGGAGTCCATGGCTAGACCTCCAGATCAAGGTACACACCTCTGATCTTGTCTTTTGTGGCTTAATCTTGAGCTAGATGATCCAAAGGATCTAACAGTGGTATCAGAGAAATCTAGCTGCAAGTTTGAGCCCTCTTTATTAAGGTTTTATATTTAAGTGAGTTCTTCTTATTTTTGATATGAATTTTTAAGCTTATGTTTAAGTGTTTTGTTGCTGGAATTTTGATTTAAGATCAATTTCTTGTCAGAACTGAATAAAGTTGATGTTTTAGCCCTAGTTTTTTCTAAGTTTAAGCCCTAATAGATGAATCAGTGGGTCTAAGGTTTTGATTATGTTTATATGATGAGGGGATTGAGGTTTTGGTGCAAAACCTAATCGAAAATCCTCAAATTCCTGAAGAACCCTAACCCTAGTTCATCGAATCGAAGAACCCTAACCCTAATTCCCCAATTATCGATGAACCTAACCCTAATTCCTAAATTGAAGAACCCTAACCCTAATTTAATGACTAAGTGGTGGTGGATACTTCCCTTACGGGACTTGTCACCGTTGCTGGCCATGTCAGCGCTGGAGCCACCCTCTCAAGTCGGCAGGAATGCTCGGGCTCGAGCCCGTGCAACCTTGCCATCCACCACACCGGGCCGTGATGGATCTCTCTCGGTCGTTTGCCACCGTAGGAGCTCACCGTGGCTCCAGACTTGGCATGGTGTCATCAACGCTGGTGCAGGGACGCCTGCCCGCCGTCGCCGTCTTCGTGAAGAGGGAGTTGTCTAGAGCCGCTCGATGTAGTGCGCGCAAGCCAAAGCCGCACGAAGGTCCGGCAAGGGGGCATGGACGACACCAATGTCTCGCCTTCTCCTATGGCGCGGGCGCTCATCACTCCCGCCGCTCGCTCTCTCTCGCTCGCAGGTGGGGAGGCAGAGGGAAGGAGGGGGAAATGAGGCTAGGGTTCGCACGGGTGTCGTTGTAGGTCGATTTTGTTCTGACCCGACGCATCCTCGTCTGTTGGATCGCATCCAACAACTCGCAGTGCTTAGCTGGTTAACGGGACACATGGGCCGCTTTGAGGACCAATGAAGACGGGTTGGGCCAGTTTTGGTCCAGTCTATAAGTTTATTCTTTTTTAATTAAAATTAAAAATTAGTAAAGGGGTTTTAGGGTTTGTGGGGCAAATTTTTTTTATGGGCCCAGATAATGAATATATTTTAAGTATTAATGTTTATAAGTTAGGGCTAATATGAATGAGTTTTGGGGCTAAGTTTTGGCATATCTTTTATGCCAATTATGTAACATAATTGTATGACATCTTTTATTCTTTTGCCATGCAATTATGTGTTATACTTGAATGACTTTTTATACTTAGTTGTTTCTTTTGTGGTTTTATCCAAATAAATTGTAACAATAATGTTTTGCTGCAATTTTTTTTGTAAATCCTCAAATTAAGCATGGATTATGTCTATCATTCTGGCCAAAGTTGATTGATAGACATTTTGACCATGAAATTTTATTGGTTCTTCTCACTTTTGGCCAAAGCTGATGTGTACTGGATTGATAAAAGAATTCCGTATGATTATAGGATCTAATTAAGTGTAGCTTATATCTGTCATTCTAGCCAAAGCTGATTGATAGATATTTTGATCACAAAATTTTATTGATCATGTCTATTTCTGGCCAAAGCTAATGTAGAATAGATTGATGAAAGAAGTATAAAATTGTGATGCTTATTTAAAGCATGGCGGACCATGGCCCCTCGCCGGCGGGGGTCTCTGTATTTTGTTTAAACTATTTTCGGTGTCTTCTTTATGATGTTAAGGCGGCGGCTATGTCCTGAGGTTAGAATAAGGTTTTTCCATCCTATCCTTGAATTGGTGGTGCGTCTAGCATCATCGGAGGACACGTGGAGTCGTGTGTCCGACGGATTCCTTGGGATTCGGTCGTTCTTTGTATTGGTTGGTATGGTTTGAGCTTAGTATTTTCCAATCTACGTTTGTCATATTCGACAATGGTTGTTTCTCTAGTGCGCTGGTCCTTTCAGGCCTTAGCACGACGACTTTTCGTCAGTCTACTACAATAAGCTCTTCTATGACAATCTTTGCTTGACTCCGGTGATGGAGGAGCGAGGACGGCGGTGCGCCTTCGGCTCGTGCTAGTGGTTTTAGTCGTCGAGGTGGACCAGTGACCTATTTGTAATTTTCATTACTTTTAGGACTCTTTGTACAACTGTTGATGATTATTAATTGATAGGTGGAATTTCGCAAGAAAAACTTCAAGCTTACCACTTAGTATGTATGAACCCGTGGTAATCTCAAAGAAGCTTTCTTCATAGAGTTGGTGGTGGCCAAACAACCTAATGGAGAAAGATGGATAGTTAGGGGTGATTTCAATCTAATACACCATGCTATAGACAAAAATAGTGTTGTGTCCTAGATTTTGACATTGGGGATTGGCACTCCCCTTTATACTTCGGCCAGGGAACAGAGCATGGCAAGCTCGGTCAACGAATTCCAAGAACACACATTCACACAGAGACACACAGGTTTTTATCCGGGTTCAGGCTACATTGTGCAAAGCTCTATGTCCCACAACTATGGTATATATGGTGTATGATGAACTAGTTACAATGGTTGTTCCCGGGAAACGATCCGCTGGTTCCTTCCCTACTAAGCTAACTTGTTCTTCTCCAACTAGTTATAATGGCAAGGGGTCACCTCAAGAGTCGGTACCACATGGCGAGGTGCTACATGCATGGATTCAACGTGGCTAAGCATCTTTGTCACCCGTCCAGGTGGACTATAGTGTCTGGGCGCATAGAGACTGTCTATGTACCGTCCCATCAGCCTGGTCCTGATTGGGTGTCGTTCGTCAGATGGTCATGCTTCTCGCGGACACTATTGTCGGGTCTCTAGGGACGTTCCTGATCACGACCTCTCTTAGGGCCCCTTCTTTCCTGAAGTCGCGATCCACCCATTCAATCTAGAGTACCCTCGGCCCCGTGGAGACGATAGTAGCCCCCGGGTGTGCCCTGACCAAACTAGTCGTGGCCGGAGTTGTGCTCTTATATTTGGTGGAGCTGTAAATTTAATCATATCTTCATCATGCGGGTCCGTGTGAGCCCTGACCTTCCTGCTAACGAGGTGTCACTTCTACCTTGAACCTTTTGAAAGGTGTGAGTGTCCATACACTGACACATCCTGGGAATGCGCAGTAGTAATTGTGGTGTGGGGAGCAAGTAGATGAGTTCCTAGGCCTGGTCCCATAAAGAAACGATAGCGGCTGCTCCCCCTTTACTCTTGACGTTCTTATCCATCATCCTTTCCTCACACCTCGGACCTTGATCTAGAGCACTCAGATGGATCCCAAGGTAAATCGAGAGTACATGAAAGTGGAAAAGGGCCTTCGTGTCTTCGAGAACACGGTCTGGGCTTCTGGGCAGAGAGGCCTGCGTGAGCTTGCCTCTCGCCCACAATCGACTAGAAGAATATCCAGCCTTTGAGGCTTCATGTGGCCGATGGGAGCCATGAGAATGGAGGCACCATGCTCCATTGTCTAGGTGGAGGGGTTGGGGATGGGGGATATTCCCATCTACAACAGCTTCCTCAAGATTGGGTTCGTTCCACATTTTTCCAACTTCTTCGTTGAGCTGATGAAGACGTACAACTTCCATATTGTTCATATCTATCCCAATGCCCTTATGGAACTGGTGGCCTTCGCCCACTTCTACGAATGGTTCATCAGGGTGATGCCCTCGATGTCCTTGTTTCATCACTACTTTACTCCTCGGGTTGACAAGAAACCGAGGATTGTGTGTGGGGGGAGGGGGATCACCTTCCGTCTTGGGAATAATCTCTCCAAGAAGTACCTTCAGGGGAAGTTCAAATCCAAGTGGAAGAGTGGTACGGAGAGGACCGAGTGGTGCACGTGGAGGAACGCTTACCATGGATGTACGACCACCAAGAGGTCTCCCAACCTCGTCAAGGGTGGGGGAGGATGAGCGCCCATGAAGCCAGCCTAAAGCTTGCGTCCGACATGATTCAGGCGATCGCTAAGAAATGCTTGATGATGCATGCTGACATCTCGAACTTTCTTCGTCAGTGCCTGGCGCCGCTGCAGAAGAGGTCCCATCCGACATGGGCATACCGGTGTCCTGATGACCCACTCCGCCTTCAGCCCGGGAAGGACCAAGATTTGTCCCGAGAGGAGTATACCAAGCTAATTAAGGAGCTCCTTTTCCCACAGACACTGGTGGTCATCTGAAGGGGCTCCTTCCACCTTTCTTTGACAAGCATCACGACGAGATTCTTGCGGTGTTGCCTGGTACGTCAGAAACGTATCAATAATTTTTTATGCTCCATGCTTGTTTAGTATCTACTTTGCTTTGCTTTGTCTACACTTTGAGGTGATTTTTACATGTTTGCTGGTACTAACCTATTAACAAGTTGCCACAGTGTCAGTTGCTTGTTTTCTACTGTTTTTGGTTCCAGAAAAGCTAGTAAGGAAATATTCTCGGAATTGGACGGGACAAACGTCAAAGTCAATTACTTTCCATCGGGAACAAGAAGTGCAGAGGGGAGACAGAGAGGCGTGCTAGGGCGCCCACACCCCCCTAGGCACAGGTGGGCCCTGCCCCGCTCCTATTCAGGGTGTGGGGCCCCTGTCCGCCTCCTCGGCCTCCCCCTTCGCCTATAAGAAGCCCCCGATGCAGAAACCCTAAGTAACCGATCAATATTCCACGAAACCTTCTGTAGCCGCCGCCACCGTCGTCCCTAGATCGGGGGATCTAAAGTTCTTCCCGGCACCCTGTCGGAGGGGAGATCATCCTAGAGGCCTTCTCTCCGGTATGATGCGTGAGTAGTTCCACCATGGACTATGGGTCCATGTAGTATCTAGATGGTTGTATCTCCTCATTTGTTCTTTCATGTATAGATCTTGTGAGCTTCATTCATGATCAAGATCTAATCTATTTGTAATCATGCATGTTCTGTTTGCGAGGATCCGATGGATATTGAGATTATTATGTTGGTTTTATTAATGGTTTTGTCTTTATGATTCTATCATGTCTGTGTTGTTTGTGATCTTGCATGCTCCCCGTTGTCAGTAGCTATCTTGGCCGAGTAGTTGCTAGTGACTCCAAGAGGGCGTATTTATGCTCGACAGTGGGTTCATGCCTCTAGTTTCCAAGGGAAGTGACAGAAATCTCTTCGGTTGTAGATGTGCTGTTGCTACTAGGGAGAAAACAACGGTCTCTTGTTCATGGAACATGTGGACTGTTTACCTTACACACTTTGCTTAAAGCAGTTGTCTGTTGCTTGCAACTTAATACTGGAGGGGATTCGGATGATAACCTGAAGGTGGACTTCTAGTCATAGATGCAGTTGGATGGCGGTCTATGTATCTTGTTGTATTGCCCAATTAATCTCATAGGATATTTCCGACTAGTAATTGCATTGTTATGCCTTGCTCAGTTCCTGTCAATTTGCCCCGCTATAATTTGTTTACCCTTCATGCCATGTTGTTTATCTAAGGAGAGCACCTCTAGTGAACTATGGACCCCGGTCCAATCTTTACCATTGATACATCTTCCACTGTTACTTGTTTACTTGTTGCAAACCACCATTACCTTCCACACCATACGTTTAATCCTTTGTTACAGTAAACCGGTGAGCTTGACAACCTCACTGATTCGTTGGGACAAAGTCTTGAGTTTGTGTTGTGCGGGTCTCCACGTTGTTTGCAACACCTGTGTGACATTTCCTTCCTCCTTCTGGTTCGATAACCTCGGTCTTAACTGAGGGAAAACCTGCTGTTGTGCTCTTCACACCCTGCGCTTGGGGTTACCAACGAAGTGCCACGTCGAGCACCATCAAGTCTTTCTGGCGCTGTTGCCGGGGAGGCTAAGGACGTATTTACTAGGGGAGTCCTCCACTTCCTTTCTCTTTACTTTATTTTTAGTTTGCTTTGTTCCTTTTGCTTGGTTTTGTTTGCCTATTTTCAAAAAACCCAAAAAGTAGTATAGTTTGGTTTGGTTTCCTTATTCAAAAACACAAAAAAATAATTCCTACTCTAGTTGGTGGTCTGTTGTTGCCTTGGTTGGTCATGCTTTCTATCAATGGATTGTTTCTTTGAAACTAGTTCTTATTGGCAATGTGGGTTCATGGAAGAACAAAAGTATTATTATAAGGAACAACGTTTGTCACAAAAAGGGAAACACTTATGGGAGCAAACTGATAAGTTGAATACTATTGCTAGAGATGTGTGCTCTACTTATAATGTTACTTATTGCTTTGATAAATCTTGTTGCTGTAGGAGGTATAAACACCTCCCGTTTCAATGTGAGTATAATGATAATGTTACCATATCCTATTATGTTAAAGGAAATTATGACTTTTATGATGTGGAACAAATTGAAGAATTCATTGCCTTCAAGGGTGCATTTGAACTTGCTAGTCTGTTTGAAAATACTGATGATGCACCTTATGAAAATGAGGTTTATGAGATACTTAAATTTTAATTTGGAAATTACAAGGAATAAAATGGCTATATTCTTGAATATTTTAATAGGCGTTTTCCACAAATGGAAGAGACTAATGCCTTGCAGGAGCCTATGGAAGAAGAAATTGCTGAAACTGAAAGCTCATTAGATGAAAATAGGAGGAGAGTGATGGTCAAGAGGAGGAATAATGGATATACCCATGTCTACCTTCTAATGAGAGTAACTCTTTACCTCTTACATTATTTGATTTCCCCCCTTGTTTACCAAAAAAGGATGAATGTGATGTTTCTATGGGTCCTTTTGAAATATCTACTTTGGATAAAACCTGTGGAGGTTTTAATCGCACTGTTTTTGAGCTTGATATAAATTATGTGTTTGTAGATCATGAAAAGCATGCTTTATGTGATAGCTATATTATTGAGTTTATTCATGATGCTACTGAAAATTATTATGAGAGAGGAAAGTATGGTTGTAGAATTTTTGGTACTGAAACACCTCTCTATGTTCTGAAAGTTTTGAAGTTACTCTTGTTTTATCTTCCTATGCTTGTCACTTTGTTCTTTGTGAATTTATTTGTGTACAAGATTCCTATGCATAGGAAGTGGGTTAGACTTAAATGTGTTTTGAATTTGCTTCTTGATGCTCTCTTTACTTCAATTCATATTTCTTATGTGAGCATCTTTTCAAGCTATCATGCCTAACTTAAAGGTGTTAAAGAAAAGTACTTGTTGGGAGATAACCCAAGAGTTTCCTTGAGTCTTGGAAGTTATTACTTCAGTAATGATCTCTCCTTATCCTTTTTGTTTGCTTTTTGTGCCAAGATGACCTCTAATGAGAGGGAAGTAAGATTTCGGGAGTTGCTGTCTCGAAACAGATTTCTATCCTCCACCAAAAAAATTCGTGAGGAGTCTCTGTAACTCGGATTAAGCTCAAAATTAACGAATAAATCCCGAGTATGTTATCTAACTTTCGTTAGTTCAACACTTTTTGATTTGAGCAACAGAAGATGTTCGAAAAAATCGGTTTCTACCTGCTGGTATGTTTTTACAGATTTCTGCCATTATTTGCATTTGCTTCTTATTGATTCCTTTTTGAGTTCTCTTTAAGGTGAATTGACATTTTTAAGGAGTTACTATAGTAGCTTGTGTTTTCAGTGAAAAGTTTTGCTGTTCCCAAGCTTTGCCAGAGGTCTAATATCTTTTGAATAAGCTAATGTTGCTAATGAAGATTGTGTGAAGTTTTGTATGAAGGAAAAATTTTAGGTGTAGAGAGAGAATGATGCAATGAGATGAAGAATGGACAAAAGCTCAATCTTGGGGATGCCACCCCGGTGTCACCCCAAGAAATATCCAAGAGGTACAAGCATCAAAGCTTAGGGATACCCAAGGCATCCCCTTCTTCATCAATAAAAAGCTCAGGTCTGTCTAGACACTTCGTTTTTATTGTTTCATGCACTGTTGTGTTGTTCTTGGAGCGTCTTAGTTTTCGTTTGTTTTGCTTAGTTTGTTTAGTTTGCTTGAATAAAGTAGTTTGGACACCCGTTCTCGCTGTGTTGTTTTGCAAATAAGTTGCTTGGTGTTGGAAAGGAGTAGTAAGTTCTTGCTTGTAAGTGCAAGAGGAGCTTGCGTTGACTGTGACTTAGACTTTAGCATGACATGATAGGTGTTGTTTTGACCTTATGCTTAGTGATTATTGCTGTAGCATGGCTTGCTCCAAGTCATTGGGATTGCTTAGTGTGCCTTGAAGAAATTATGCATTGTCTTAGCATGCAAAAGCATAGTATAGTGGTATTCTCCTTTGAGGTTTGTTTGGGTTTACTTGGCACATGCTCACACCATGTTATGACTCTCACAAGTCACCATAGACTCTATGATCATTTAGTCCTTGACTTGTAGTACCACTCTATGCTTTGATTAGTAATGTTTTGTTGCTCTGCATGATTATGGCCATTATTGCTCTCTTAGTTGGTTGCTCCCAGTCTTTTTGCTAGCCTCCACTTATATGAGTAAGCTCAACTCATGCTTCCAACTCCCAAGAAACCAAGTTATTCCAAAGTGTCCACTATAAACTCCTATGCATGGTGTGTTACACCGTTCCAAAGTATATTCTTGTTTTCAGCTATCTTCCAATTAAAAACTATTTTGTTATGTGAAAACTTAGTGATTAAAGCCCTCACAAACTTGATGACACACTTTATATTCTTTGCCCCTAATAAACTTGAATCATTGTGTCATCTATGTTGTATATGCTTGCACTTATACGTTGGAATTAACAGAACCGTGTTGTCACGGGGAACGTTTTCAACATTGCACTTGTACTTTGTACTCAGTTGATATCATGCTCTTTTGTTTATGGATGTCACCGGTGTGAAATAAAAAGGGAACTTGTAAGTCCATGAAGTTTGTATTTTGTGTTAGAGAAACGCCTGGGACGCTAGCCTAAGCCATGCCTAATCATGGTGAAAACTTGCAACATCACCATAGTGACATCTATGAAGCATTCTTCTTATAAAAAAAGAGATTGAGAAAAAGAGACATATGAGAAAAGAGGAGAGAAAAAAGCACCATATTCCCATAGTAAATAAGAAGAATGCTGAGATGCTTATTGTCTGCTTGCCTTGTCATTTTGGTTATGGGATAGCTCTTGTACCATGTGCAAGGGGTACCTCGTTGGCGGTTCTCTATGATATGCAAATACTTACAATGACAAGAACTTACAGGTGACTGAAGTTGAGTAGCATGAGGTGTGGCCCTCGTATTCAAGGGACTTGAGATTGCCAACTTATACTTCGTCAAGCATGTACTCCATCTTTGTTCACTTTAACCTTAATCACTTTAAGATGCTTATCATAGGGGCAATAAGGGATGAAATCTAACAAGTACCATAATTTTTGGAAGCTCTTTTTGAAACTTGAAATCCCTGCTTCCTTTATAGAAGTCCTTTCTTCCACCATTATTTGAGTCTCCACCTTCTACCTTTAGGCACCATTAAGAGAGCTTAGTTGTCATTTTGTGTGCAGTGTTCCAAAGCTTATTGATTGATGCATATTGTGATATTACTTGTTCTTGTGCTACTTGTTTCTATTCACCCTTGTGAACTTTGAAGGTGTCCTATTCATCTATTTCCTACTCTACGAGGGACAAGCTGATTGCCACTATGCCATGTTTTTGTATGTGAAACAAACAAACGTTTTTCAATGCATATTATTCTTGATCTTTGTTTGTAGCTTGTCATGTTGCATGCATAGTTATTATGTCCTATTGTTAGAACTCCATCTTTCATGCACATGTTTAGAGTTCTTTGTTCCCATCTTTCAATGCTTGCAAATGGTTTGATCTTTTATTGTGAGGGTGCATGTCACCTTAAAAATTATTCTTTTTATCACTTACCTACTCGAGGACGAGCAGGAGTTAAGCTTGGGGATGCTTGATACGTCGGAAACGTATCTATAATTTTTTATGCTCCATGCTTGTTTAGTATCTACTTTGCTTTGCTTTGTCTACACTTTGAGGTGCTTTTTACATGTTTTCTGGTACTAACCTATTAACAAGTTGCCACAGTGCCAGTTGCCTGTTTTCTGCTGTTTTTGGTTCCAGAAAAGCTAGTAAGGAAATATTCTCGGAATTGGACGGGACAAACATCAAAGTCAATTACTTTCCATGGGGAACAAGAAGTCCAGAGGGGAGACGGAGAGGCGTCCTAGGGCGCCCACACCACCCTAGGCGCGGGTGGGCCCTGCCCCGTGCCTAGTCAGGGTGTGGGGCCCCTGGCCGCCTCCTCGACCTCCCCCTTCGCCTATAAGAAGCCCCCGATGCAGAAACCCTAAGTAACCGATCAATATTCCACGAAACCTTCTGTAGCCACCGCCACCGTCGTCCCTAGATCGGGGGGATCTAAAGTTCTTCTCGTCACCCTGTCGGAGGGGAGATCATCCTGGAGGCCTTCTCTCCGGTATGATGCGTGAGTAGTTCCACCATGGAGTATGGGTCCATGTAGTAGCTAGATGGTTGTATCTCCTCCTTTGTTCTTTCATGTATAGATCTTGTGAGCTTCATTCATGATCAAGATCTAATCTATTTGTAATCATGCATGTTGTGTTTGCGGGGATCCAATGGATATTGAGATTATTATGTTGGTTTTATTAATGGTTTTGTCTTTATGATTCTATCATGTCTGTGTTGTTTGTGATCTTGCATGCTCCCCGTTGTTAGTAGCTATCTTGACTGAGTAGTTTCTAGTGACTCCAAGAGGGCATATTTATGCTCTATAGTGGGTTCATGCCTCTAGTTTCCAAGGGAAGTGATAGAAATCTCTTCGGTTGTAGATGTGCTCTTGCTACGAGGGAGAAAACAACGGTCTGTTGTTCATGAAACATGTGGACTGTTTACCTTACACACTTTGCTTAAAACAGTTGTCTGTTGCTTGCAACTTAATACTAGAGGGGGTTCGGATGATAACCTGAAGGTGGACTTCTAGTAATAGATGTAGTTGGATGGCGGTCTATATATCTTGTTGTATTTCCCAATCGAATCTCATAGGATCTTTCCGACTAGTAATTGTATTGTTATGCCTTGCTCAGTTTCTGTCAATTTCCCCGCTGTAATTTATTTACCCTTCATGCCATGCTGTTTATCTAAGGAGAGCACCTCTAGTGAACTATGGACCCTGGTCCAATCTTTACCATTGATACATCTTCCACTGTTACTTGTTTACTTGTTGCAAACCACCATTACCTTCCACACCATACGTTTAATCCTTTGTTACAGCAAACTGGTGAGCTTGACAACCTCACTGATTCGTTGGGACAAAGTCTTGAGTTTGTGTTGTGCGGGTCTCCACGTTGTTTGCAACACATGTGTGACGTTTCCTTCCTCCTTATGGTTCGATAACCTCGGTCTCAGCTGAGGGAAAACTTGCTGTTGTGCTCTTCACACCCTGCGCTTGGGGTTACCAACGAAGTGCCACGTCGAGCACCGTCATTGCCCGCTTGAAATGCCAAAGGCGCCATTGGCGAGGAGGATTCAGAGTCCGAGACTGAGGCTTCAGGGGGGAGAGATCTAGAACTCCTCTAGTACCAACTCTCATGAACCCGAGTCTTCGGCGATGGCCCGATCCTCCTGGGAGGAGGAGAGAGAATCTTCCCGCGAAGATTCCCTACCCTGGGCATAGAGTGATCCTGGGAGGAGGCTGCCCCGAAGGTTTCTTTCAGTCATCCCGGGTTCCAGTCTCCGAGCCCCGGGAGGGGTGTGTTGGGAAACGACAGATGTTTCCATGAACGCCATCACCACGAGACTATAAACGCTAATTGGGTAACACATAGAAAGAATTACAGGTCTTACCCTTTAGGGAGGACGAGCGGTAAATTCATCGGGCTCTAACCTGCAAAGCTTTGTTGCTCGTGTCCCCTTTCCCTGCTTCTCCCTCACCCATGCTTTCCATCCTTGCATGGTCCATCTTCGTGCTCTCCAGCCGCACAGAATCCATCTCCGGGCGGGATCAACCAATAGCCGGCTCACGCTTTTCGCTTCTAGCCGCCTAACCACGTCTGGGCAGGGCACGACGACAAGGAGGGAAGAAAGGGAGGGGCGGCGGGGGGGGGGGGGGGGGGCGAAAAATCAGAGGCCCAAGGGAAGGACGAGAGTGGGGCACTACAAAACAGAGTGGCGATGGGAGGACCAGAGAACTGGAGCGGAGAGACGAAATATGGAAAATCGCACAATAATTGGAGGCAATAATCCTCGAACCTGGTATGCAAGCCAGAGACGGTTGAGGTGGCACGGCCCGCTAGTCAGAAATGTCACAAAAACGACTGAGCCAGACTGGACCCACATGTTTGGAAACAAGTCAACCAGACAGGCAACTGAGGCGGTCGTAACAACGGAACCAGGGGCATAGAAGTCATGAGACAACGATTTCTTGTGATGTTTCTACAATTCGATGGATTGTAGTAGCACGGTCATAATATCTGAGCGAACTAGTGACACAGTCATAAAAAACCCTAGAATTTTATGCTACTCGTAGTTTTGAAGGTACAGAAGTGAAGCTGGTTAGACAATGGTGGTGCACCAGGTGCTTACTCCCTTTTCGGATTTATGACATTCATATGTACTGTGGATCATCCAATGTACTCCTTTATGAAGTTTTATTTATATCCCTCATGTAAATGTCAATAACTTCTTTAAAGGTAGACAATATGCTTCATTAATTTTCTCATGAACAAATAACCTTTGTATCTCTGGTGTACACTGGTACCTGATAAATGTTATGGATAGAGAAGAAACCGGCCATTTGATATTCTGAGCTAAAGCATGTGATAGATACTGTTTATAATTTCACTTTTAAAAATTACATATTTTGGAGCAGATCAAACTAGTGGAGTACATGCTAGTAATTCAATTTAAAAGGACTGTTATATGTTGAGAAAAATATTTACAAATTTGTAATTTATAGACTATATACAAATACACTTGACACCGTCAGTACCCTGCTGTGTGTTTTCCTTTCCTTTCAGTCTATATATTACTTCCTCTAATCAGGAATTAATAATATATATAATTACTGTTTTTCTATTGTCATGATTTTATTTCCCCTCCTGCTATACTGAAATTTCTTGCCCGTCACTGAGCGAACGCTGAGACTATTGGACTCCTGACAGCATGGTGTCCTGATCCTCCAACCTCATTCCAGCTCAAGAACCCATGATTCCCAATATAGTTGTAGTCATCTCCTGCTCTCTTCACCTGGCTGACCTGCACGGTGACACTGAACTTCTGCTTGCTGCCTTTGCCTCCAAATGACAGTGCCGATGGGTTTACAGTCACCTTCATCCCTGCCGGAGCTGTCACGGACACGCTGTACTTTGCTGGTTTGCCGGCGACGTTGGTCAGGACCCTATTGAACGTCCGGGTGGCCGACTTGGTGTTGTTGAGGATGACCATGAATGACGGGTAGTTCAGATCAAGGCTTGCACCGGCGGAGCATTTGGCGTTTCGCCTGCCGGTAACGGCCGCTATCTGGCGGCTGCTGTAGCGGAGGCCGCAGAGGAAGTTCACGTAGTCGTCGGCCGTCGCGTCGTACACGAGGCCGGGGTCGGTGGCCTGGTTGGGGCTCACGTGGCCGCTGCCATAGTCGAGAGGCGTCCCCGGTGATCCATTCGGCATGCTGACGATGGCCCTGTTGGCGTTGTCCTTCACGTAGGCCGTCGTCATCATGGCGGATCGGATGGCCGCCGGGCTCCAGTCCGGGTGCGCCGACCGCAGCAGGGCGACCACGCCGGCGATATGCGGCGACGACATGGACGTGCCGGACACGAGCATGTACTTGGCGAAGAGTTTTTGCGTGCCGATCTCCATGACTTCCTTGTTGGGCACCCAGGCCGCGAGGATGTCCACCCCGGGCGCCACGATGTCGGGTTTCAGGATCGACGGGCTCATCTGGCTCGGCCCGCGGGCTGAGAAGTACGCCACGGTGGGCGCCGGCTTGACGCCGAGCTCCGTCCCGACAAACTGGATGCTCACCTTGGGTGGCGCCTTCGCCGACGTCACGTACTTCTGGATGGTGGCGCCGTCCGAGAGGGTGACCAGCACCAGCGGCATGGTGTAGTCAGTCGGCTGGAGGAACTCCTTCATGTTGCTCGCGGCGATCAGCCCGCGGCCTCCTTTGCTCTGCACTTCGTCCATCTGCTCCCTGATGCTCTCGCCGGCGGTGCAGAAGACGTATTTGCCGCTCACCTCCTTTTTGCTGAGGCTGGAGTAGTCGCACCTCTGCTTGGTCCTGTTGCCGTGCCCGTAATAGAGGTCGGCGCCGGCGATCGCCGTGGGCTGCGGGTACACCGACTTGCCACGGATGCTCCTTGCGCCGCCGCCGCTGCCGATGTCGAGCGTGACGGTCGCCGTGAAGTCCCTGTCGATGGTGGACGCCCCGACGGTGGTGATCCAGGGCGCGCCGTTCATGATGGTGTACCCATCGGAGCCGTCGTTCCCAGCCGAGCACGTGACGAAGATCCCCTTCTGCATGGCGGCGAAGGCCCCGATGGCTATGACATTGGTGTAGTAGGAAGTCTCCGGAAACCCCAGCGAGAGCGACATGACGTCGACGCCGTCGGCGATCGCCCGGTCCATGGCCGCCAGCACGTCGCTGGAGGCCGACTCCAGGGTGTCGCCCTCGAACACGGCCTTGTACATGGCCACCCTGGCCATGGGCGCGATGCCAGTGGCCGTGCCGTTGGCGTAGCCGAAGTAGCTCGCGCCCTTGACGGCGCTGCCGGCCGCCGTGGACGACGTGTGGGAGCCGTGGCCGTAGTAGTCCCTCGGTGAGTCATAGTCATCTGACGCGATGGACATGCCGCGCTGCTTCAGGGCCTTGCTGAAGGACCGCGCCCCGATGAGCTTCTTGTTACACATCGAGGCCTTGAACGCTTTCCCGGCCTCGCACGCGCCCTTCCACCTTGCCGGCACGGGCTTCGTGATGCCTGCGTCGCTGAAGCTCTCGCTCTCGGGCCAAACCCCCGTGTCGACTATCCCGACGATCACGTCCTCGCCGTACTTGGACGCAGGCCAGATGCCGCCGCCGGAGGCGCCAGCACCGACGAGCCCAAGGAACTCCGGCGTGCGCGTAGTGTGGAGGCGCGCGTAGGTCTCCGGGAAGGCGGACACGTGCCCCGCCATGCCCTGTATCTCCGCGAGCTGCCGCGCGGTGAGCACGGCGCTGAAGCCGTTCATGGCGTGCGCGTACGTGTACAGGTGCTCCGGTGCCGCCTCATCTCTGTTGCCGACCAACGACGACAGCACCGACGTGTACCAGCCCTCGTGCGTGGTGAAGGGCGTGGGCATCGCCGACACGTCCATCTGCACGATGTACGGCCGCCGGTCGCCTCCCGAGGCGGTCGCCGCCGACGCACGCGCCACCACCAGCAGCAACAAGAAGATGGTTACACCAAGCAGAGGCAAAGCCTGATGAATCATCGTGTCAGGCAGATGTCTGAGCTCAGCTGAGAGCTTCGTCTTCCTCTTGCTCTTATGAAGAGCACGGTGGCCTAGGCTTACACCGAGAGAGATGAGAGAGTGAGTGGATGCTGCGAGTGGAGAGCACTCGCGGGGCGCGGCGGTGGTGGCAGGCTGCCCGATACATTATATACATATTGGGTTCCATGGTGGCCATGAGTGGCACTAGAAAACTAGCCAAGAATCTTCGAAAGATCATCGATGATTCAGAGAAGAAAAGGAGAGCGTTTCAGACAGCCGGGCCCCGTGCAGATGGGATTAGTGCCTGCCATGTTCGTGGATGGACGAATGTGTATATGTTGCAATCATTTGGGCCGTTATAGCTAGCTAGCTTGGCAGGGACGCATGGTCGTGTTTGGTGTGCGTCCATTTCGATCGGTCGCTGGCCTTGCTTTCCTCCCACGACACAGCCCGCTCCCCTGGCCTGGATAGCTTTACACGGTAGAGTACTGATCACCGTCTTGTCCTGTGGTCGCTCTTCGTTAAATCTTACTACTGCTGTGTACTACTATTATTCGGCGATGCAATTCGCTGCGCGCTCGTCGTGGGACAGATAGGAGGAGTGCACGCGTGCATGCTACCAAAGTCTCGAGATATGTTATCTTTCTGCGTGCCGCACTACTTTAGCCTATCCTTGGCCGCTTCCGTCTTTTCACAACTCTGTTTTTTTTCCTTTTCTCTATAAAAATCCCCTCTTCATTTTACACAACTCCTCTTAAACTGATCAAATTTAAAACACAAGAACATACATGATTGATCCATACCCCCTTTGGTTTGGAGGACATGAAAGGATATTGGTCAATCTTGACTGTATTTGTATTTTGAGTTTCATGAGTTTGAATTCTCTAATAAAAACTGTTTTTTCATGGCTAGATGGACGACTTCAGTGACCCACCAAGGCAATCCGATGCGCCGCGGGGATCTCATGTCCATGGTAAGAAGGTATACATAATACTGTTGGCGCGACAAGTGAGAGAGGGCAGTGGAGGATGTAGGATGAAATCACAAGCGGTGTCAAGCTCATTATTCATAGTTTAAATATTGTGTATAAGTATTTTTACACATAACATTGATGAAATTAGACTAATTGTCAAAAAAATCAGCACCCGCACTAGATACGCGTGAGGGACGACAACACACGATGACTCCGGTTAGTGGTGAGCTCCAGAATGAAACTTTGTGGCCTGAACTTCAATGGTTTGCCGATGGTGGTGGTTGATGTTAATGGTTCCTTTTTATGTGTCATTGATCGTTCCAGTATGACTATTTTGTCATGTATATCTTTGAAATTTCTAATTATTTAAAACTGTGTAACCTCGATGTCTTAATTAATTTTTGACATGGAGTGATCAAAGACCAAAACACAAGCTCCTTGATATAAACACAGGCCGATCAGATAAATCCGGTAGCTCCACTTCACCGGTGGGGCACCTGGTGGGGGTCATAGAGAAAAAAACACCCCGGGCCAAACCCGTCCCCTTCCCCCCCACCCCCGAGGGTGACGGGGGTGTCGCCACCCACCCTCGGGTGAACCTTCCTCTCCTTCCACTCTCCCACGTCGCCACTGCCGACAACGCCCTTTAGGCACATCCAAAGTGGCACCAGCGGTGGTGGATGGTCATTCCTTGTGGTCTGGAGGCGGGGTCCGGCCCTATTCCTCCCGGTGGCGGTGCTCAAAGGGAGGCAGCGGTCCGGCTTTGGCGGGAAGGTACTGGCTTGATGGAACGGCCATGGTGGCGGGGGCAACGCGGCGCGGCTGGTGGCTGGCTGCAGTGGGGCGTGCTGGCCAAGCCATGTCGGCCTAGATCACAGCCCTAGGGCCCCCATCTGGGTCATGTGCAGGGGGGCTGCCCTGTGCTCCAATTGATATACATGCCCTTCCCGGGGCAAGATAGTTTGTGCAGGGATCGACGACGACCACGATCGCCCTGTTGCAGCGTGGTTGCGAGCTTTACGGGCCCGGCTAGACTCTCTTGGGACTAGTGTGTATCCTCAAAGCTTTACGGGCTAGTTGGACCCGGTCGGATCCATCTGGGACTGGTGTGCCTACAATCGTGTTAGGTCAACTACCGTATTTGGTGGTGGAAACGATTCCCTCCCGCACGACCGTGGTACTGTTGGCCCTGATTCAAGCTACGTTTTGCCTCTGTCCAATGATGACGGTTTCATGACCGTAGTGGTGCATGCTCGTGGATGGCTAGCTTGGTGGAGGCGAGGCCTTGATCTCGCTAGGCTCCTGTGCAAAGGATCGCTTGGGGGGTTGTGTATATGTTTTTTTTAAGAAATCCTTGTTGGCTCTACCAACACCGAAGCGATGCCGTCCTTGGGTGGCACCATTCCTTCTTGGAGGGTGTTGTGGCTACCTTGCGTCCGCCTCCCTCTGTGTGCCAGGGAAAACCCTAGGACCAGTTTATGGTCCGGATAGCAACAAAGGTGCTGCTTGGTGTTTGACGAGTTGTTGCTAGAAGCGTGGTGCGGAGGACATTTCTTTTTTCTTTCTTTCTTTTGGGCGTGTGTTTGCTATTGTCTAGCATTTTATTTCGTTTCAAGACTCTTATGATTGTATTGTGGTTGCTATAAGTGGCGGAGCTACACACGGGTCTAACTGGGCTGTGGCTCGCCCATAATTTTCTAGAAAAGCCATGGTTTGATAATTTATGCTACTATTATTAGCAAGTTAGCACCACTCTTCAGCTTGCCCCGCCCATGCATTTCACCGTAGCTTCTCGGCAGTTGCTACATTAATATAGCAGGACGAAATTCTATTTGAAGGATCAGATAAATCCGATAACAGTTCATTTTATATATTGCATGGGTGGCAACCTCGCGATACACGCAGAACGATCGGTTGAGTCGACTGACCGAATCCATGAAATGGACTGATCCTGAACCCGCTGAGAAAGGGGAGGAATTCAGGGGCTGAAAGAGGTGCGTCAAGGTTTGCAGTCCTCGCCCATTAAACTCCGAATCTTCGCGTGCGGAATTCTAATTCTTGACGACGGTGACTGGATCCTTGACTGAAAGTGATCGGAGTTCCTCGGCATGGTGCAACCCCGGTTCTGCGCTGGACCAACCGTCGGGCTCCGCGAGAGAAGCTATCGACGTGGCCGGGTTTGCTTGCCGCGAGATCAAATACTCCTCCGTTCATTAACGTAAGAGCTTCTAATTTTTCTAAAAAAATGTATGCGTCTCGACGTGTTATATTATTTAGGTTTATTCATTTTAGTCTGAATCTAATTAACTTTAAAATACTCCCTCCGATCTAAATTAGTTGACTCAAATTTATCAAGATATGGACAAATCTAATACTAAAGTATGTTTAGATATATTTGAACCTAAACAAATCTAAATCAATTAATTTGAATCAGAGAAAGTATCTAAAATATCTTATATTAGTGAACGGACAGTGTATCAAATGAACTTACTCTCTATCATGTGGCATGCATTCTTCATTTCTCCTCCTGTTGCACTCAGTCTAGTCGAGTACTCCACCTGATTGGCAATTCTGTTGCGCCAAGGAAGGACCTTCTTCTTGCATGCAAAGTCACTGCACAATTACTACAACTCGAATCACCCATCTGTCTAACTTCATACTCATTATAAATGCTACTGTACTGTAGGGAGCGGAGGAGTACAAGGGAGAAGAAAAACGAAGATTGCCTGGAAGGTAGCCAGCCACCCCTGTCCTAGCAAAAGTGGTTAATTATATATTGGGCATATGATTAAGCAACGGAAGAGGGGCAGCATGATGCAAAGGTGATGGTGATGAGTCTTTCAACATGGGGGCCGCCGAGTAATCATGAGCGGTTGGTGATGTAGCCATCAGCCGTGTGCGGCTTTTTACTACTACTCGTTCTGTGGATACAAGGATTTAGCGGTGCTCCATCACTTTGTTTCAACTTTCAAAGACGTTATTATTAATTAAAGGCTCGCTAAAGCTTCCTAACGACCTTGTCAATCAAAGATTGATGCCTACGTCTCGATAAAGGACATTGTTTAATGTGTGCAATGAGTCGGCCTCCAACTTATTAAGGTTATCTAGAGCCCCGCACAATTCTCTTGAACCCATAAAAAGAAGTGGAAAAGAGTAAGAGCAAATACAATAGTGAGCAAATACAAAAGTCTGCTGACTAGGCAAGTTGTTGGCTCTTGCACAAGAGCCAGCTCTACACTTGCTCCTAGACAAAAACATTAAAATGAGAGGAAAAAGAAAGAGAGAAGATAGCAACTACTTCCTCCGCTCACGGTTTGGAGGACGTTTTAAAGAGATTGTTGGAACCTAGTTGGGCGCTAATTAAGGCTAGATTTGTGCAAAAACATGCGCCCATTAATTATTTGGCGTCTTATTAAACATAATTACTCAATGAAAAAAGGAGTTTAGACGCATTTATTGGTGGAGTTGTATGCAAGAATTAATTCCTTGGCTGCATGGAGTAGAAAGTAGAGAGAAAAAAGAGGACATTAATTATGTAATTAAGTCTAACGTGCCTAGAAGAAGAGGAGTTTTGGAACGCATTGATTTTGTAAGCCGCCCTCCAAACCATGACGGAGGGAGTAATACTAATCTAAGAGCATCTCAACTCGCCTACCCAGGACGCCGATCCGGACGTCGAAATTCAGTCCGAACACCGAAAATCAGCCTAATCGCGTACCCAGGGACCTGTTTTCGTCCGGATTTGGGCGTGTTTTGGTCCGGCCTACCCAGACCGAACCCAGGTTCCCGGGTACGCCCTGGGAACGCCGGACGCCGCATAAAAGGGCATGGGCCAGCTCTGTCGGCGAGACAGTCACTACTAGAAAAATGGCTGTTCGTGGCGCACCTAAAAAGACCATCTGTGGTGCGCCACTAAGCGTACGCTGCGGCTAAAAAGTGCCCGTAGCGCACTACCCTAGTGCGCTACGGTTATATGGGGGTAGGCGTGGCGCACTACTAGATGCGCCACGGGTAGGGGTACAGGTGCGCCACGGATGTTTTTTTCAAAAAACAAAAAAATATAAAAAACACCCTTGTTTTGAATTGCAAAAGCAATCGGGTCCAGAAATCGCCGCCGTCGCGTCGCCTCGCCGGAGGAGTGGCCGTGGCCACGACCTACCACCATAGGGATGTGCGGGAGGCCGTGGCCGTGCTAGTCCTCGTCGGCGTCGAGGCAGTAGGAGGAGGTGTGGTCGGAGGAGACAGCCGGAGGTGCGTCGGAGGTGGACGGAGGTATGGTCGGAGGAGGTGGTGGCGGCGACGGCGGCTGGAGGACGTGTGGTCGGAGGAGGCGACGACGACTTCTGAAGGAGCTGGTTACCCGTGGTCGTCCTTGGTCGGAGGAGGCCGAAGTGAGGAGAAGGAGAAGAGGGAGGAAGAGAAGAGGAAGAGAAGAAGAGGAACAAAGAAGAGAGGGAGGAAGGAAGAGAAGAGGAAGGAAGATAAGAAGAGAGGGAGGAAGAGAAGAGGAAGAGAAGAACAGAAGGAGGAAGGAAGAGATCGAAAGAGGAAGGAAGAGAGGGAGAGAGGGAGAGGTAGGTAGGTGGGCGGGGTGGTGATTCGAATTTCGAATCCCGCCCAACTTACTCGTGGCGCACTAGGTGGTGGTGCGCTACGGGTAAGTTGCCTCAATTTTTTTCTGCAGCAAAAAATCTTGTTTTTGCCATAACTTTTTACTCTTTTCGAATTTTGAGATACTAAAAAATCGCTAAACGACCTAAAGGCGTTGCAAGCGGATCTGGAATCTCGTTCTGGTCATTTTGGTATATTATACGTTTTTTTCGACATCGTATGCAAAAGTTATGGCCGTTTTACCATGGCATGACTTTTTTTTGCAGAAAAAGTCGAAATTCATGTTTGTTAATTTTACTAGAAACTAGACCACGTTATCTACCTAAATATGAAAGGATTCTATTATTTGAAGTGTTTTCATTTTCTTTTATTTTTTGCAAAGCTAAAAAGGCGATCCACGGGGGTGGGGCGGTGGAGTTGGTGTAGGCCACTTAGCCGTAGGGCACTAGGGCAGAGTGCCCTACGGCTAAGTTGACCCAGCAGTTGTAACACACATACCCGTAGCGCACTAGGTCAAGGTGCGCTACGGTTAAGTTTCACATCCGTAGCGCACCTTGACATAGTGCGCTACGGGTATGTGTGTTGCGGCCACCTGTACCCTGGCCTACACATAGACGTGGCGCACCACCCCCATGTGCGCCTCGCTTACGGCAGTTAGCCGTAGGGCACCTGTGGGGAGTGCGCCACGCCTATTTTACCCGTGGGGCACCACTAGCACGTGCGCCACGGATGTATGGATTACCTATAGCCGTTTTTCTAGTAGTGAGTCTCATTCCCACCCACTCCACTCGTCCAGACTGCCGCGAAGAGCTCTGTCGCCATGACTTCGCCGGCGGAGCTCCCCTGCGCAGAGACATGCCCACGCCTCTAACTACGCTCGCCGTTGTTGTCGCCCACCTCCACGCCTTCTCCGCCGCCGCTTTCACCGACCTATCCTCGCCGTAGCTGTGCTTCGGCTCCGTGCGCCCACCACCACGCCGCTAGGTGTTCGACATTTTGCCGGATTCGGCCATGGACTCCGACTGCGACGAGGTACTGACGAGGGCGAGATACTCGCCATGGATTCCGACGACGAGGAGTTGCTCGCCGTACTCCTGGAGGAGGAGAGCGTCGAGGTCGCCGAAAGTGAAGAGCACTTGCAGATCCTTGCATTGCTCGCCCAGCCGTACATGCAGATGGCGAAGCCGAAGCGCAGTGGTTCGGTGCCAGGTCGCATGAAGTGCAAGGCGAGACAGAGGATAGAGGGCTATTGCATGTTGTACGCCGACTACTTCGCCGACCAGCCACTCCATGGAGAGGACGTGTTTCGCCGCCGTTTCAGGATGAGACGGAAGCTCTTCCTCAATATCGTGCATGCCATCCGGGAGTTCAACCCATATTTCCTTTGCAAGAAGGACAGCACCGGCTTGGTTGGGTTTTCCTTGCTTCAGAAGTGCACCGTGGCGATGAGGTTGCTTGCATATGGAGCGCCGGCTGATGCTGTCGATGACTATATCCTCATCGCCGAGTCCACCGCCCTTGATTTCTTGTACATGTTCTGCAGGACAGTGATTGCAGTGTTTGGGGAAGAGTACTTGAGATCACCCACTGCTAAAGACACTGCTCGAATCCTCGCAGTCAATAAAAATAGAGGATTTCCTGGTATGCTTGGAAGCATAGATTGCATGCATTGGGAGTGGAAGAACTGTCCATTTGAATATGGCAAGGAATGTACAAAGGCCACAAAGGAGGATACACTGTGATACTTGAGGCAGTTGCTACACATGATCTTTGGATCTGGCACTCCTTCTTTGGCATGGCAGGATCGAACAACGACATCTACGTCCTCAACTCCTCAACTGTCTTTTCCAAGCTTGTTGAGGGTCATGCTCCCCCTGTGGAATTTGAGATCTGTGGGCACCACTACAACAAGGGATACTATCTAGCAGATGGCATCTATCCAAGATGGCCAGCATTTGTGAAGACTATGTCAAGTCCAATGCTCCCCAAGCATTCTCACTTTGCCAAGGAACAGGAATCTTGCAGGAAGGACGTGGAGCGGGCATTTGGTGTGCTCCAACAGAGGTTTGCAGTTGTCCAGTTCCCTGCTATGACCTGGTCCAAAGATCAGATGTGGGAAGTGATGAACTGTTGTGTGACCTTGCACAACATGATCATTGAGGATGAGAGGAAGGATCCAATGAGTTTGCTCGAGGAGGACGAGCCATACTATCTACAGGGTCCTCTTGCCGAGCCTGATCATCAGGTGCCTCCAACATGGGCTACATTCATCGCAATGCGTCAGGAGATTCGAGATCCGGCGATGCATCAACAGCTGCAGGATGATCTTGTCGAGCACCTATGGATACGCAGAGGCAACACGACGTAGATGCCGAGCGTGAACTGACCGGACTTGGCCGAAATATGTTGTAATTTTATTGTAGGCCGAACTATGTTTACATTACGCGAACTCTGTTTAAAATTTCGCCGAACTTTGGTCTTAAAGTGTTCTGTATTCATCGTATGACGAACTATGCCAAAATTTGGACGAACTTGAGCCGAATTCTAGCGGAAACGGGCGACCCGGGAACTCGGCCTGGGTACGCGAGTGGGAAACTGGGCATACCCAGGCCGAAAACTTGCGCCGTCCGGCCAAAGTTTGGTCCGGATTTCGGCCTGGGTTCGGCCAACGAGGCGAGATGCTCTAATAGTCAACCTTATAGCCAACACTATTATACAAGCTAGCTCTTGATGACATGGCAGGCTCATATAGCCAACTTGCTAGCTATACTATTGTCCTTGCTCTAAGGGAAATGCAGAATTAAGGAGACGATAGGTCCAGCCTCCCGGCACTAGGTATGCTGCCCAGCTCGCCCTTGTTTGGCCCAGGTTTACTACATTAGAGCATCTCTACTCACGTTCACACGAACGCCGAACCGGGAGCGATTTTTTTGATTCCCAGGATTCCGTTCGTTCGGATTTGGATCTGCTTTGGTCCGAACTTTTTCGGCCATTCCCAAGATCCCGAAAATGCTATGGAAACGCCGGACGAAACGAATTCGGCGGAGAAAAAAGAAACAGCCGGCGAGTGGACTCGCGCAATCAGCCTACATTTGCCCATATTCATCCAAAGTTTGTCCATATTCGCCCAAAGTTCACCCATATTCGACCATATTCGCCAAAGTTCATCCATATTCGCCCAAAGTTTGCCCATATTCACCCAAAACCGCTTATATTCGCCCAAAAACGCTTTATTCGCCCAAAGTTCGCCTAGATTCGTCCAAAACCGCCTATATTCGCCCAAAGTTTGCCAAAATTTGTTGAATTTTAGCCAAACACTCGCTCTAGAAACACGAGTGGAAAATTCGGCGTTCCCAGGCCAAAATCTAGTTTCGTCCGGACCAAAATATATCCAGATTTCGCCCTGAGAACGCCAATGAGTGGGGATGCTCTTACTCCTGATGAAGTGCAATCTGAAAAAAAAGAATACATAGGTTAGCATAAAACTCTGCTATATATGAGAGTATCCTGATGCATATGACTGAACTAATGTATAAGTTGGATTTAATACATATTGTTGGAAAAAACAGGAACAGTGACCTATTAACTAAACCTTATGATTAGCCCACTCTTAAATCGTTATCTTAAAATACATAATGAAATTAATGTAAACTTCACACACCACTTGTATACTAACTCACGGATCGTTGCTTGTGTCGAAAGAAAACATATGCATCAAATATACAAGGAGGAACAACATCACTCGCTACAAAGAAAAAACCCTGTCCTCAGTGCGCGACACTGTTTTTGAGGGACACAAGCTAAAAAAAACATTTACCTAGTAGATGAGCATTAGCGGCACCAATTTTTGGTGGCGGACGAGCATACGCTGTGCCAGGTTTGATACATATTAGTTTTACGGTAGATGATACGCAAGAGTGGCGTTTTGTTATGCCACATTTGGCCAATGGAGGCATTCTACTATTGTGTTGTCCATTGCAAACACAGTTAAAACTGATGAAGGGTCAAACACGTCCCACTAACTGGTGTCGGCTCATTCTTGATCGATTGGCTTATACGGCTATCATCAAATCTTGTCAATATAAATTTATTTGTATTCGCTAATATTAAGATGTGTTGGGAACTTTTTTATGATGGTATATAAACGAGAGTTAGCCAAGTGGCTTACTAGTTAGACCCACCAAATATACTTACATGAGTGGTTCTATATACTTATGTGCATTTGAGCAAGTGAGGCACAGAGTTCGACCTCACTTGCTCAAGGGCCCATAAAGCAAACTCTATCATTTTTTGCATTTTGCTATATAAGGGAACACTTGCCCTTTAACCATGCGCTTCCACACTCCTTCTCTCATCTCTGAACCCTAGATCTCGTAGTAACACAAGATCCCATCCCCATCCCTCTCCAGTCTTCACTAATGTCCAGTATTAACTCAAGATCTCATCTCTCCCCGCTAGTGGCAATACTAATCTCGTCTTCATCCCTTTTACATATAGGTTTTTGTTTGTTTTTTATATCTTGTTTATCAATTTTATTACTCTTTTAGTTCCGTCGCGAGGAGGCTGGCTGCTAGATTCACCGTGAGGAGGCCAACTACTAGATCCGTTGCGAGGAGGACGGCTGCTAGATCCACTCGGATGAAGTCTTGTAGATTGGTAGCCAGATTTTTTGTAGCACGAAGATCTTGTAACCACGATGCTATGCATAATATGTGTAGAATGGCAAGATGCTCAAGGAGTACCAAAAAATTAGAGATTTTTTCTTAATAATATTTTTTTTGTATTTTTCTAGTTAGATAGACAGGAACTCAAGAGCTTCTCTCTTAGGAAAATCCTGATCACTAACATCTGCAACAGTTGATAGTGATGTAATAGAATTTTATATCTTAAATATAATGGGTGAAAATGGAATTTTATATCTTAAATATTATAAAAATTATTATTTATTTGTCACTAAGAAAAAATATTTGTTAACCATGATTGCCATTAACTTTTGTGTTGCTCGTGTACCAATCACGGAACTGAAATGCGCCACACCTTGCCATTACACGCCACTAAGATTTCTCTGTCTTCCTTAATATATCGAGGCATATCCAGTGTGGTGTCGCGCTAGCGCCAACTCGGTGTATGACAATTTGCCAAGAAAAAACACATGTATGCAATTTTTCCAATACAGTTATCTCTATCAGCTTTGTTTTTGTCGTGCTAGCGTGAGCATGGTGATTAGACGTGTATCTCGGTATTTATAACTGCTAGGGCCGGCCCTCCGTGTTTTAGTGTCTTACTAGTTCTCTCCAAAGATGAGACGGATTCAATGGTATGGTTGGAAGCTCCCTCCTAAGTAAAAGACGGTGTCTATACTAAGAAAAGGAGTTCTCAGAACCGTTGCCGCACACACGACGCCAATCCTTTTTACATGAAATACCTCTCAACTTGAGAGAGAAAACCATGAACTGAAATCACCTAAATATTCTTTCACTATTATCAAAATGGTACATAACTTATTCTTCTCTAGAGAGCACTAGAGGATCTCATAATACACGTGGATCTTGGATGCCAACAACAAGATTTTGGGCACATGAATTAGGGATTGGAACAATCTCAAAAAAAGATGGTGAAACCACGGGTAGATGGAGACAAGATAGTCGATTTAGACGTCACAACCTTATGGGCAGAGCCTGGTGCTTAATTTAGATTCATCCTTCAACTTCCTCCTCTTTCTTTCTCTCTTTATTTTCTTCTCCGATGGAGATTAGCCTCGATTTTATATGAATGAATGGATGGGAGGATTAACATCCATCTTAGTCTGGATGGATGTGAATGGATGGGAGGCTTAAGATCCCCCTTCTCTTATGTGCAATGTCTCAGATGATCCTTGATCATAACCCTAAAGGTTGGTGGGTCCTTGCACCTGTTTGTGTCACCTGAAAGGCTTCATAAGGTCATATCCTCACAACCCATATGAGAGGAGGATACCCAACAAATCTCCCCCATTTGACTCATGTGGGGGCAATATCTTCGTCAACATATCCGAGCCATTCTTGTCGGTATGGATCTTCTCATGTTTCAGCAATCTGGAACTCACAACATCTCAATCCAATGATACGTCATCAATGTGCTTGGTCCGAGAGTAGAAATTTAGATTCTTAGATTGTGCTCTGATTATCGCGAAACAGATTGTAATTCTCTTGGTTCATGCTTAACTCTTGCAAGAAGTTCTTCATCTAGCCATACAAGATTCCTCACAAAATACATTTGGAAAATTAAGGTGCCACCCAAAATTAGAATTTTTATGTGATTCCTTTGTTGCAAAGTGATTCTTACAAAAGGTAACTAGTCAAAAAGAAATTGGAACGGTATTAAAAAATACTCGGCTGGTTTGGTGCGGCGGCGCGCTCTGGGACAGAGGAAGCAATGGCAAGAGGAAGCATGGAGGGTCAAGTCGGGAGGAGAGTGAGGAGTCCTCCGCTGTTGTTTTTCTCTGCATAGGATAGCACATGGTCGCTGTCATCCTGGGCCAGGGTGGTGGATAGGTCTAGTCCTCGGTCAGAAAGCAGCCTTGCCTGTGGTAGAAAAAGTTACAGCTTACCAACCCAAATCAACAACCCAGATCTTTTTCATCTAAATATCCAACGGATGACAACACGCCTTCCAGGAATGCCCTCCCCTGGCTGGATCAGCACCAAGCTTAAGCTATAAGATAATTGTTTTTATGATCAAGATGAAACAATACAATATATTTTTATTACATGTCTGCTTACAAAGATTGTGTCACCTATCGTGCAGATGGATTTTAACCTATTACACCCTCAAAATATCTCTAATATTTTTGGTAATTGGTTGAGGGGTGTCGATAAGAAAACCAAGGCTCAAATGCAGGTTGGAGCTTGTGCCTTACTTTGTGACATGTGGAATATACACAATAATATTATTTTTTAAATGCTGCATTTATTTATTTTATGCATGTTATTCCATTGGCAACTCATTGGATATATGTGTGGCAACCTACGGAGAAGCGGTTCACCATGATTTCTAGGCGCAACCAGTTGCAAATTGTTCACGGGATATATACAGTCAGTGCAGCTGCGTTTTGATCACGAGATACCATGTTGATATCGGAGGTGGTGTTTTGGCTCCCAAATGCAAATGAACTCGTTATAAAAATTCATCAAAAATAAAATTAGAATTACCAAAAAATCTGAACAAAAATTTGGCATGTACATCCGGAAATTTTATATTTGTACACAAGTTTTCAAAAAAAATATATTTTATATGTCTTGTGTAAAAAGACAAAAAACATGTTCGTGAATAGACACGTTGGAGCACTGAAATTTGTCTTTTTACACCTACAAACTTGTGTATGAACATAAAATGTTCGAATGTACATGCATATATTTTTCTATGAAATTTTTAATATTTTAAAATGTGTTTTCATATAATGGATTCATTTGCATTCGTGAGCAGAATTCGATTTCCGGTTGATACGGAGGCACTACATGTTTCTTTCTTGTTTAGATGGTTTATACATGTATCTACCTTGTGTGACCCATGATGTCTACTCTTGTTTGAAATGAATCTTAATAATAAAACAAAGGCTATATGCATGTATTGCTAGAACTTTATCTTATTCGATAGGAAAAACTCCCATTTATTGACAAAATAGGGCGGAGGCTATATGCATGCATTGCTAGACGATTGGGGTAGGGGATTGTGTTAGATAGATCTCTCCCACGTTTGGGCCCAACGGCCCGAACGGAGTCCCACAACGCGCCCTAATCGGAGGCGCCCACCCTTATCATGGTTGGTGGGCCCCTGTCGCCAGCGCGCATATAAAAAGGTGGGGGGGGGCGGATGCACACGGTATGAGGTTCACCGTGCGCTGCAGCCTCCCACCGACACACCCACCGATTAGGGTTTTGCGCTAGGCCGACGGGAAGCGCCGCCACCATCGCACACCCACGCCGTCGACCTTTTCCCATGGCCAACGACGGCGGATCTAGCTCCTGGACTAGCTCCGGCATCCCCTCTGGCTCGTGCTTGTCGAGCCAGGGCGCAGGTAGTGCCCCTCCTCTCCGATCTCTCTCTCTCCCTCTCAGATCTACGTATTCGACCCTTACAGTGCATCTATCAAGGTTAGACTAGATCTAACAATGGTATCAGAGCATCTTAGATGCTAGTTTTCTTTCGGTAGAAAAGAAAAGAACAAAAGTAAAACCCTAGATCTAAAGTGCGCCTGCCCCTCTGGCCGCGCCGTTCCTCTCTATCTTGATGCGCATCGGCATGCTGAGGCGTCGGAAGAAGAACACACCCTCTTCGGAGAGCAAAGATAAACAAAGCAAAGAAAAGAAACCCCTAGCTTTCCCCAGATCCCGAGTAGAGATGAACTGCTAACCCTAGATCCATCCCCAGATCCCGAACCAAAAACAAAGAATCAAACCCCTGTTTTCCCCAGATCCCGCAAGAAAGGGCAAAGAAAATCCCCAAAGTACTCCAAATCCCCAAAGCCCCTACTTCCCCATAGAGAAAAACCAAGTCAAAAGAAAAAGGGGTCACCGGCCGTTGCCGGCCATGGGCGTCGCCGCTGCGCCGCTTGACAGTGGTGTGCCCACCCTCGGGTGGACACACCGTTGCCAAGGGGGCAGGGGGCGCCGTACGGCCGCCGTTCCGTCTCATCCTCGTGGGGTGGGGAAGTGGCTGGGACAGAGGGAAAGAAGGGGGAAGGAGGGCAGCAGCGTGAGAGAGAGGGAGGGGCTCACCGCCGGCGCCGTTGCCGGAGGGGCGGCCACCTCGCCTCGCCCGCTCGCGCGTGCCGCCAAAGACAGATGAGAGGAGAGGGGGAGCGACGGGGGCAAATGGGGGCTAGGGTTCCCTGGAGGGCCGCGGGGGCGGTTTTGTTGCGGCGAGATGCGCGCGTGGCCGTTAGATCTAGGGCTGCGCGGATGGACGGCCGCGATCGAGCGGCTGTTGGCGGCTAGGCGCTGGCGGGCCAAGGCGGGACGAGTGGGCCGTGCTAGCGGCGCTGGAGCGAGAGAGAGAACGCGCGTACGACGGATAGCAGCAGCGCGCGGTTGGGCCATGGCCGCTGTGGCCTGCGGGGCCCGCGGGGCGCCAGGCAAGCGAGCAAGAGCACGGGCGGCAGATAGGCCCTTTTCCCTCAGTGCGGTCGCGCTGGGCCGTGCGTGCGGTAAAGGCCCAAAAGGGCGTTGTAAGCCAATTTTCTGTTTTTATTTTTACTAAACAGTTTTATTAGCTGTTTTTATTGTTTTTGCTTAGTTTTTAAGCAAATTTTAACACAGATTTCTCTAGTCATTTTATTTCAGTGAATATTTGTCTAGAGAATGTAATAGAGGCAGAATTTTTCTGTAAAGTTCAAAGTTTTATGAAAGTTGTGATAATTGTTTTCGCTGCAAATAATTGTTTTAAATTGTTAGAATGCAATAAAAGTGTATTAAATTATGTTTTAAAATATGTGATAAAGTAATTTAAAGTTGATTATGCTCCATGTTATTAATTGACCAACGTTATCAATAAACATGACCATGATCCCTTTCATTAAGTTTTAAAGATGCATTTAATTTTATCTTTACCCAACGGTGATATAACTTTAAATGTCACAAACAATTGCATGCTTAATTTATACTAACGTTGGATTAATGCATACAGTTGTTTTTGGTTATCTCACATCTTTTGTGGTTTTCAGGAGGTCTCAACCTCATGAGCTGCCTGAAGGATATCCCACTGCTCAGAGGGGATAACTATTCAGAATGGAGGAAAAAGGTTGACCTGGCCTTTGTCTGCGCCGAGGTGGACTAGGTAGTTGATACTAAACAGTCGGTCAAGCCTGTGGACCCAGTGAGGGGTGATACTGAGGAAAGTGCTGCATTTGAAAAGAGAAAGAGAGACCATGTTCCTTTGGAGCTGGCCTACTCAATAGACAACCAAAAGTGGGTCAATGCAAATAAGAAGTGCTTGGCTTTTATCAAGAACACGATTGAGAACACAATAGTGGGCTAAGTCGAAGAGTGTGCCTCTGTTGGTGAGTACCTTGCAAAGATAAAGAGCCAGTTTACTGGTTCTTCAAAGATGTATGCAACCCAGCTGCTAAAACAGCTGGTGACAGAAAAGTATACGGGAGGGCCACATGGCATTAGAGAGCACATCTTGAGGATGTCCAACATGGCGGCTAAGTTAAAGCCCATGGATGCAGACCTCGAGCTCAAGCCTGCTCTTCTAGTGCATCTTGTCGTGGACTCTCTTCCCCAACAGTTTGAGAACTTCGTCATCAACTATAACATGTCCCCTGAAAAGTGGGACATTGAAAAGACCATATGGATGTGTTCTCAAGAGGAAGAAAGGCTTAAGTCCATTCACGGTGGTTCCTTGAACTACGTGAAGGACAATAGGAAGAGGAACTTCACCAACAGCAACCATGGTGGCTCACCTTCCAAGCCACATGGCAAGGGCCCCCTATAGCACCAGCATCAGTATCAGCAGTCTACCCCTGGGGACAAAGATCAGTGCCACCATTACAAAAAGGTTGGCCCCTACAAAAAGGATTGCCCAATATGGGTAAAGTCCATAATGGCGAAAAACGGTAAAGACATAGTCTCTTTTATAAATGAATCTCTGTATGAAAAGTTTTCTAAATCTACTTGGTGGATTGACTCTGGTGCAACTGTTCATGTTGCCAACTCTTTACAGGGGTTCCATTCGACAAGGATTTTGCCAAAAAGAGAAAGACTCATTGAAGTGGCGAATGAGATTCAAGCAGAAGTGGAGGCTGTTGGCGAAATTCCTCTGGAGCTGGCTGATGGCTTTACTATTTTGCTTAAGGATGTTTTATTTGTTCCTTCCATCCATAGAAATTTAATAAGTGTGTCATGCTTGGACAAAGACATGTATGAGTGTTATTTTGGACATGGCAAATGTGCCATTTGGTTGAAAGATACTTGTGTGGGTGTTGCTTCACTACATGACAAGCTTTATTTATTATCTTTGCATGAGAAAGCATTTTCTGTGTGTGATGTGAATGAACAAGTTCCCTTGTCGAATAAAGAACAAAAGAAAAGAAAGCGAACTCTTGACTCATCGAAGTTATGGCACTACATATTAGGCCATATTTCGAGGGGAAGAATAGAAAGCCTCGTTAAAAATGACATTTTTCCTCCGTTAGAGTTCTCAGACATCGAGCAATGCATAGTTTGCATTAAAGGAAAGTATGTAAAAGAAATTAAAAAGGGTGCAAACCGAAGTATAGCTACACTAGAAATAATCCACACTGATATTTGTGGACCATTTCCTGTGAAAAGTGTGGATGGTTATGATTCATCCATAACATTCACGGATGATCACTCCCGGTATGGTTACATTTATCCAATTAAAGAAAGATCTGAAGCATTGGATAAATTTAAAATTTTCAAAGCTAAAGTAGAAAATCAGCATGATAAAAGAATTAAGATAGTCCGGTCTGACCGTGGGGGGGAGTACTACGGTCGGCATACTCCATATGGTCAAGTACCAGGACCTTTTGCAAGGTTCCTACAGGAAAATGGAATAGTCACCCAGTATTCTATGCCGGGTGAACCTCAGCAAAATGGGGTAGCCGCCCTTATGGATATGGTGCGCAACATGATGAGCCATTCCACCCTCCCATTGGAATTGTGGATGGAGGCGCTTAAAACCGCCACTCACATTCTCAATAGAGTACCAAGTAAGTCGGTGCCCAAAACACCGTATGAATTGTGGACAGGCAGAGTCCCCTCTCTGCACCACTTGAGGGTTTGGGGGATCCCAACTGAGGCAAAAATTTTCAATCCAAACATTGCAAAGTTAGACCCCAAAACAGTATCTTGCCACTTCATTGGCTATCTAGATAAATCAAAAGGCTATCGTTTCTACTGTCCAGACAGATACACAAAGTTTGTAGAAACGAGACATGCAGTCTTCTTGCAGGACGAATTGATGAGGGGGAGCATGGTAGCTCAAAAAATTGATCTTGAGGAGAAGAGGGTGCATGCACCTAATCCGATCACTCAGGAGCCATTTTTCTCGCTACCTGTTGTGCCACCATCTACAACCCCTGAGGTTGTGGTTCCGGCACCTGTTGTGACTCCACACGTGACAACAATAGGAGAAGGTTCGGAACCTGTCCATCAGGAGCCACCTGAACCCACTGTTGAGCACGAAAGGGAGCCAGAACAGCCACATACTGTAAACGTGCCAGAACCTGAGGCACGAAAGGAGCAAGAGTCTGATGAACTCAGAAGGTCAAAAAGAGAACGAAGACCAGCCATTTCCAAAAAAAATTACAAAGTCTACAACACAGAAACAGTTCATATGGAGGGCGATCCTACCTCATATGAAGAAGCCATGAGAAGCCCTCACTCAGCCAAGTGGGTGGAGGAAATGGAAGATGAAATGAAATCGATGAGTTCCAACAATGTTTGGGACTTAGAGGAAATTCCTAAAGGAGCCAAAACAGTAGGATGCAAATGGGTCTACAAAACAAAGTATCATTCCAATGGGAATGTAGAAAAGTACAAAGCTAGACTTGTGGTAAAAGGCTTTACGCAAAGAGAAGGGGTAGATTACAATGAGACTTTTTCTTCGGTCTCATGTAAGGACTCCTTCAGAATCGTCATGGCACTAGTTGCACATTTTGATTTAGAGTTACATCAAATGGATGTTAAGACGACATTTCTAAATGAAGATTTAGAAGAAAATGTTTACATGAAACAACCCAAGGGTTTTTTCATGGAGAGGAAGGAACATATGGGATGCCTTCTAAAGAAATCCATTTATAGGTTAAAGCAAGCCTCTAGGCAGTGGTATTTAAAGTTCAATGATACAATTAAAAGTTTTGGATTCAAAGAGAATGTTGAGGACAACTGCATTTATGCAAAGTTCAAAAGTGGAAAATATATTTTTCTAATTCTGTATGTGGATGACATCTTGCTTGCTAGCAGTGATGTCAGTCTACTACTAGAAACAAAGAAGTTCTTGTCTTCAAATTTTGACATGAAAGACCTTGGTGAAGCTTCTTATGTTTTGGGCATAGAAATTCACCGAGATAGAAAGAATGGAGTGTTAGGACGGTCGCACAAAGCGTATTGTGAAAAGATTCTAAAGAAATACAATATGCATGCGAGTAATGCAACACCTGCTCCCATAGTCAAGGGCGATAGTTTTGGGAAATCCCAATGTCCAAAGAACCAATATGAGATCGATCAAATGAAGTCAGTACCATATGCTTCGGCTGTTGGAAGCTTACAATATGCACAAGTGTGCACTCGCCCTGACTTAGCTTTTATCACCGGGGTACTCGGTAGATATCAAGAGAATCCAGGCATAGAGCACCGGAAGATGGTAAAGAAAGTTTTGCGTTATGTGCAAGGCACAAAAGGCCTCATGATAATATATAAAAGATCTGATTTCCTAGAAATAAAAGGGTATTCAGATGCAGATTTTGTGGGAGATAAAGACGACAGAAAGTCCACGACAGTATATGTCTTTACTCTCGCAGGAGGTGCTATTTCATGGAGAAGCGCCAAACAGTCGATAGTTGCATCATCTACGATGTATGCAGAATTTATAGCATGTTATGAGGCCATGGGACAGGCGTTATGGTTAAAGAAATTTCTACCCAACTTGAAAGTGGTAGACTGTATTAGCAGGCCACTAAAGATGTACTGTGACAACGAGCCCGTAGTATTCTCTGCTCACAACAACAAGTCGAGTAATGCTACAAAGTCTATAGATATAAAGTACTATGTTGTGAAGGACAAAGTCCAGGATCAAACTATAAGACTCGAGCATATAAGGACAAAGGATATGCTTGCGGATCTACTAACGAAAGGCTTACCACCCAATGTATTCAAGGAACACATAGCCGACATGATTTTAATGGAAAGCCTATGACTCCTGGACTACAGAGGCCCAAAAGTAACAGGATTTGTTTCAAAATAGAAAAAATATGTAGTGGCTGTCTGATTTTATCGGCAATTGAGCTGAGACGATGAAACATGCTCTATGTATCGATCTGTGATAAAACGAGTAAAGTATAAAGTTAAAAGTAAAGTCGAGATCTAGGGGAAGAATGTTAGATAGATCTCTCCCATGTTCGGGGCCAACGGCCCGAACGGAGTCCCTCAACGCGCCCTAATCGGGGGCGTCCAACCTTATCATGGTTGGTGGGCCCTGTCGCCAGCGCGCATATAAAGAGGTGGGGGGGGGGGGGGGGGCGCACACGGTACGAGGTTCACCGTGCGCCGCAGCCCCCCACCGACACACCCACCGATTAGGGTTTTGCGCTAGGCCGACGGGAAGCGCCGCCACCACCGCACACCCACGTCGTCGACCTTTTCCCATGGCCAACGACGGCGAATCTAGCTCCGGCATCCCCTCTGGCTCGTGCTTGTCGAGCCAGGGCGCAGGTAGTGCCCCTCCTCCCCGATCTCTCTCTCTCTCCCTCTCAGATCTATGTATTCGACCCTTACAGTGCATCTACCAAGGTTAGACTAGATCTAACAGATTGCTGTGCGTGAGCGAATCGCAAAGGCAACATTAGCGGAGGCGCGGAGAGGGAAAGCGTCCACCAAAAAGTTAAAGGGGAAGAAACCCAGGCTGAACTGTGGCCGTGGCAAACCGGGTATCAAAATAGGTCCGAAATATCATCATGGCATGGCGGCGATCAGAGCAAACCCAAAGGGCGAGACGTATATGGCCCGACCGCTCGAGAATTTTGTTTTAGATGATGGCTTGAGGAATTGATTGAGGACGCAACGAAGAGCGACATGTTCACATACAAAGGGCCCGCACCTCATACGTACGGATTGAGCAAAAACAGGAAACAAGATCAGATCAGTTTCTTGGAATTCATGTGATCACTACGAGAGAAGCAAGGAAGTCAAGGAGGAACCGACGCCAGGTTTGGTGGAGCCAAATTTCTGGACTTGGATATATAATTGTTTCTAAATTCTTCGCGGCGTGCAGACGCCAGGTGGACATGCCGAGTGCACACTCCGTGGCCACATGATCGCGAAGGTCCCGTGCGTCTCCTTCCACGTGCACCAGCCCCGAACACCTTCTTCCCTTTGAGGCCTTGTTCGGTTGCTATAGAATTAACCCCACGTGGAACCAGCTCCCGCAGGGATTCGGGTGATCCACGTCCCTCCACCCAAACCCCCTCGGTGATTGAATCCCTCCAACAACTCAATCCCCTCTGTTGTTGTTCGTTCGGTTGTTCCGTGTAACATGCAGTAGTATAAATAAATAAAACATGTAGCCATCTATGACGCTTATACAGACAAGATCCATCATACAAGCTACTATACGCTCTCTAGTCTCTGTAAAAAATTCCCAATACTCTATGCAGTTAGTGCACGAACTTACGGTCTGTAATTCAGGTTCAGAATAAATAAACTTTAGCAAAACAGAAACAACTTAGTCTACTTCACTAGAAAAACAGGCACTCGATCTGTGGTGGGTCATGGAATCCGCCGGTGTCAAGACCATCGCCACCGAACGGTACCGACTTGTCGCCGGACGGGATGAAGAGGAGGAGGAAGGGGAGTTTTACCGGAGAGAAAAAGATGCCGCCGCCATCTTCGTCATTGCCGGTAGTCACAAAACTGGATTCTCGCGGGGCGCCCTCCTGTCCGTCGCCACCAGAGGAGGGGGAGGGAGGGACCTCCCGCCGGTGCCAGGCAGGGCGAGAGAGGCGAAGCTGTCGAGTTCCTGCCGCCGGTGTCGATTTCCTACATCGTGTGGTCGCGCTACAGAGAGGACCTGCCCCCGGCCGCCGCCAGACAAGGCGTTGCTGTCGAGTTCCTGCCGCCGATCCCGTCTCTGTTCGCTCGCTTCTCTCGGGATTGTTTCCACGGGGGGAGACTCGATTGTTTTTTCCCCCTTGGAATGGACGGGGTGGGCAGGGTTTGGGCTGGGGATTCAGCCCGGCCGGGAATAACCGAACGCAAAATTTCGACTGGGCAAGTATTTTACCCCGCCGGGTTGACCCCCGTGAAACCCGGCCAAATCCCCCGGGGATGGGCTTAACCGAACAAGGCCTGAAGGCTCTATCCAGTTTTTCATCCTACAGTCAACTCCATGGACGAACGCCGAAACTATCCCTCCAAAAGAAAAGTCAGATCGGGACCTTGCAATCGTAGCTGCTAATTTCAACAATTGTCTGGACTTTTTGTGCATTCTCATTTGTTGTGGATTGTTCATATAAAGTTGCATACTATCATAATGAAATTGTCTGCCGCTGTCGAGAAATTGCTTACTACTGATATGAAGTTGTCTACTGACGAGTGAAGTTGCATTTTCAGGCCTTTTCGTGTATGTTACATACATTGTGAATAAGTTGCGTTTTACTGGTATAAAATTGTCTACACTTATGTCCGATGAGGCAATTTCTATGTACGACAAGGCAACTTCGGAGTTCGGCGAGACAACTTTTGCCCGGTGAGGCAACTTCGGTGTCTGGCGAGGCAACTTTTATCAGGCGAGGCAACTTCGGTGCCCGGCGAGACAACTTCAGAGCCCGGCGAGGCAACTTGTGCATGGCGAGACAACTTCGTCGCCTGAAGAGGCCGACGAGGCAACTTTGGTGCCCGACGGGACAACTTTTGTGCCTGACGAGGCAACTTTGGTTCCTGACGAGACAACTTTGGAGCCCGACGAGACAACTTATGTACCCGACGAGCCAACTTCGGAGTCCGACGAGCCAACTTTTGCCCGACGAGCCAACTTCTGTTCCCGACGAGGCAACTTTGGAGCCTAACGCTAGTTTAAAAAACCGGACTGGCAATCGAACCGGTAAGGTCCTCGATTCGCGGTTCACTGGTTGGACCGCTGGTTCAAACCGGTTTGGTGCTGGTTTATGAAGTAAAAAATATGGATGGGAAAGTACTAATCTATTAAAAAAGAGAAGCATATTTAGAAAATACATGAAGTACTTTGACAAAAACACTGGTTGACCCAGTTGGCTAGCTCATCAAAGTCTCTGTTGGTGTTTGTAACACCCTCAGAATCGGACCTATGCAAGTTTTAGCGAAACCCGCCAAACCCGCATAGAAACGATTCAAAGGTGCCCACCAGGCACTTTCGTGCGGGTGGAAAACGAAGTAATAACATTACACAACAGTCCTCGATGGGACCCACAGAACAGATATACAACAGCGACTCAATGAGTCAAGAATACAGCTATAATAAACAAAGATCCAAATCACCTTGAAAATGATATAGCGTCCGACTACGGACAAGATGCAAATGGGGCTAAGAGCCCTGAAGAATAACCAATGGCGTCCATAACCCTGCCCAGGCCAAGCCGGAAGGGTAACCCTGCTAACGGCGTCGATCTCAAAACCTGCTTAAACAAAGGGGTGCCGACAAAGGGCGAAGGAAAAAGAGGAGCGTCAGTACTGAGGCCAGTACACGGCGAGACTAGAATTCGGCGGTCCTCGCCTACATAGGTATGGTGTACTGAGCGGCAGCGGCAGCAGGCACTAAACAACCTATAGAGACTCGGTACAACTGGCGGTTATCAGAGGGGGTAAGAAAGACCTATTCGGAAACAACCTGATTCTACCATCAAACAAACCCATCCTGGCGTTTCCCCCTCGAGACCAATCGAGGAAGTCAACCGAGGAACTCACACCGTTGGCATTTTTATTTATTCAGTTATCATTGCAGCAATTACTAGTCAAGTATAGATAGTCATCCTGATAAAATAAGCAGTGGACACTTTTAGTTAACCATTCCGTTATAGTGGCAGCACTTACTAGTCAGATACAATTAGCATGAGATAACCCAAAACCCAGCAGTTGTTGGTACTTTTATTTAGCCATTCCGTTGTAGTTGCAATATTTACTAGTCAGGTACAATGGTCGCAAGCGACAATCCAAACAAGCAATTGTGGGCAGTATTATTTAGCCATTCCATTATAGTGAAGCTGATTACTAGTCATTATAAAGTCAAATTTATAGCAGTAAACTTTAGTTATGCTTGTCTATGGTCGAGATACTGTGCTCCAAGTCGTCCATAACCGCGGACACGGCTTTCAGAAAGTTTTACCCGGCCGGGGTGCACCAATAGCAACACACACTCGATCAACCTCGGAAAAAACCAAATCAAAACCCAACGAGGCTTTCACGACAAAGCAATCACAGGATTCAGAAATATTTCAGGGGGCCACCCCTTAAAGTAGAACCCGCAACGAAGCCGGCCGGCTCCGAGACGGACTTAAGGTTGTGGGGACGGCTGTGAACGACTGGGAACCCGAAAGTGTGGCTGGGCTTGTCGACACCGCGGAATCGTGCCACGATCCTAAACAGTACAGTGTGCTCCTCGCACAAACGTAAATAAAGCAGTAGCATGGCATAAGTACAGGATAGTAATAAAACCTCAAACTAGTTTGTGGCCCCAAGAAATAAGACTGAATCAAGCTCTGGCTAAGGGGGGTCCCATATACCTCCCGGATGTGGATAGCGCGATAAATCAAGGAACAGGTATCAAGTACTCGGGGTCCTACGGGACACAAGTGGGCGTTCGGAAACCAAATATTATCTATCACCCACCGATGCCTCTGCTTATTTCAATTTTAGTTGTTATACAGGAATTAAAGTGAACGATAAGTAAAACCATGATCATATCCAACATCAACATGCGGCAATACATCAACAACTGTGGCACTTGACGACACGCAACAGCACTTGAGCAAGCGACTACGACGCGCAAGTCCAACTATCTACCAAACAACAGGTAATAGGATGTGTCCAAGGCAATATAGGGCTGCACGGTATATCACAGGTACGGAAACTAAAGCATCGCAACACAGATAGCAATAGATCAACCGGAGGGAATAAATACTACAAAGTAAGATAGGTAGAAAGGGGGAGATGCTCGCCTGGAAACATTGCCGAAGGTTCAACCGAAGATCGGGGCGAAGCTCACATCAACTCAACGGTCTTATCCGCGAAGAAGCAAAACACTAGAAGAAACACCGGATGCAATATTTAATACAACGGCAGAAGATCGGCATGATGCATGTATGATGGATGACATGGCAAGGATGCGATGCAATTAGGTCATATTAAGCGGTACCGGGGTCCCGAAAATTAATTAGGTGGTTCATGTTATTTATCTACCCCGCAATTAAATGTTGTTTTACATGGCAAAAGATAATACGGGTTCGCTACACAAGTTTAAATGAGGCCAATATAAGGCTAGATTTGCCCGCATATGGGCCCCATATTTAATTATGAGGTGAATCGGCATAAGGCCCCCAAACCACAGGACAAGCATGCATGCAAGAATGACAAGTTAATATGCAACAGGTTTTATTTCATTTATAAGATAAGGCTCGAGAAAAGGGGTCACACATTAGAGGGGGTCTCGACGATCTTGGGGTTCCGGGGTTCGGGGTCAGGGTCCAGGGTTCGACGGAAACGTTCTCGGTTAACGGGGGTAGTTCTTGGCGTTCCGGAGGAAGGGCTTGGTGGTTATGACTTCACTTGTCGGTGCCGGACTCGGTTGCGGTAGATCTTGGCCATGTCGAAGTTCTTGCCGGAGGTTCGTCGAGGCCACCGGTTCGGTACGGTCTTCATGTGGTAGATCTTGTCGGGTCCCCCGGGGTCGATCTTGCCGTTGCGAGGGTCTTGTCGGGCCCGCGCTATCGAGTCGGTCCTGGCTTCGGGGTGAAGCACTCGGCGTCCTCGAGGAAAATACTTGTCGCATCCGTGTCGGCGAACTGGGCGTACCGAGGGTTCGGTCTTCCGATTCCGTGAGGGGGATCTTGATGTTCCGGGTAGGCGATCTTGTCGGTTCCAGTCTCGATTGTCGGTGATGATCTGGGAACGCACCGACGGTCTTGCTGTCCTAGTGAGGTACTCGTCAGACTTGTTCGATGGGGGTCGCTGAAGTTAGATAAATCGCCACCGATCCATCTTCACACGGTCGCCATCGCATCATCTACACAACCCATATGCTCATGACCAAGACAAAACAAAACGCCTGAAGCCAACTCTCTGGTACTAGAGGAACCCTCAAAGAGGCAGGAAACCCAGATGGTGGCAGGCACAGAACGAGGTCAAGGCTAGCAGGGAAGGCGGCGGCAGCGTCAGGGCACGGTCGGAGTGCGCGGGGCCCGGCGGCGCTGGAGGGGGCCGCAGGCGGGGAGCGCGCCGGCCGGAGCGGGGCGGTCGCGGAGGGCTGCGTGGAGGCGGGCGCTGGCGGGGGTGGCCGGCGCCGGCAAAGGCGGCGCGGCTTGCAGGCAGGGCCGGGGCGAGCGGCCTGGCGAGACGCGGCGGTGGCCGACGAGACCAGGGCGGCGCGGCGGAGGGGGGTGCTGCTGCTGCGGCCTGTGGGGTTGGGGACAGGCGCTCGCCTGCGAAGGAGGCGGGAGGCGGTGCGGGGAGACGAGCCTGGGGCGGCCGGAGGAGCTTGAGGACGGGACGAGGGAGGCGCGCGGCCGGGGAGGCGAGACGGCCGGCGGAGAGGGCGAGAGGAGGGGCGAGCGGAGGGTGGCGGTGGAGCGAGCCGGCGAGGCGGGAGGGCGGAGAGGAGCTCTGGGGAGGTCGCGTGCGGGTCGGGGGAAGGAAAGGGGAGAGGGAGGAAGAAGAACAGGGGCCGGTGGGACGCGTGAGAGAGAGGAGGAGGTGGGGCCCAGGGGCGGCGTGCGATGCGGTGTGCGGGCGTGTTTGCTGTGTGAGTGCGTGCGTGCGTGTTTGGGCAGGGTTAGATGGGCCAGGTGGGGCTCGGTGGAGGGAGAGGAGAGAGAGGGGTGAGGTGAGGTGGCAGATCCTGGTTGGGTAGAGGGGGAGAGAGGGTGAGGTGTCACTAGGGGATTGGGTGGGGTGATGTGGAGGGAGGGTGTGGGTAGATTGTCTGGTAGGTGTAGGATTTAGAAGGGCGGGTGTAGATGGACCGTTTGTATATTTCTGGGGGTGGTCGTTCGGGTCGAAACGGCCCGTTCGACTGCCCCCGCTAAAATAATTAAATCTTTTTATTTGATTTAAACGGGCCGTGTGCAAACCGATAGCGGCCAAAATAATTAATCCGGAGAACCGGGCTTTGCATTTGAATTAAGATGGGGCGTTTGGAAAACAAAACGGGCTTGCGAAAATAGTTTTTGACAAACAACATATGATGATGACGATGCAATGCACAAATTCAACGCGATTTTCTCGTAGTGGTTTTGCGGGATGCCACAGTGTTGGCGTGAGCTTGGAGTTCTCGGGATCAAATCCCGATCTTAGCGTGATATTTTCTTCCTAGGAAGGTTTTCTACCGGTCGGATCACAGACTGGTTTTCCACTAAACCGCTGGTTTGACCACTTTTTTCTGGTTTTTTCTGGTTCGTTAGCTAAACGGTCCAGTGCGCTTAAAATACCGACGAGGCCTCTGGTTTTAGTTTTTTCTGGTTTAACCAGTGAACCGGTCCGGTTTTTAAAACTATGGCTTGACGAGGCAACTTCTGTACCTGACGAGACAACTTCGGAGCCCGACGTGACAACTTTGAAGCCTAACGAGGCAACTTCAGAGCCCGACGAGGCAACTTCGGAGCCCGATAAAGCCGACGAGGCAAATTTTGCCCGACGAGGCAACTTCGGAACCCAACGGGGCAACTTCTATGTCTGACCAGACAACTTCGGAGCCCGATGAGGCAACTTTAGAGCCCGATGAGGCAACTTTGGTGCCCGACATGGCAACTTCGATTCCGAACGAGGCAACTTTGGAGCCCGACGAGGCAACTTCTATGCCCGACGAGGCTACTTCGGAGCCCGACAAGGCAACTTTGAAGCCTAATGAGGCAACTTCTATGCCTGACAAGGCAACTTCTATGCCTGACAAGGCAACTTCCCTTGTCGGTCTTCGAAGTTGCTCAGTTGGGCACAAGTTCCCTTGTCGGTCTCCAAAGTTATCTCGTCAAGCTCCGAAGTTTCATCCGAGCTCCGATATTTCCTCGTCGGGTAGCGGCTTGCCCGAAGAAGGGCCGTCCTCACGCACCGCGACAGCGCCCGTCCTAATGGTCTACCAAAGTTGCCTCGCCGGGCTCCGAAGTTGCCTCATCGGACACCAAAGTTGCTTAGTTGGGAACAAGTTCCCTTGTCGGTCTCCGAAGTTGCGTCGTCGAGCACCAAAATTGCCTGACAAATAAAAAGTTGAAAATAACAAGATCCAAAGTTGCCCGACAAATTGCCTCATCGGACAATGCCGTCTTAATGGCCTACAAAGTTGCATCGCCACATACAAAGTTGACTCGACGGGATCCGAAGGTTCCTCTCCGGGCTCCGAAGTTGCCTCGTCAGGCACTAAAGTTGCTCGGTGAGGCAACTTCTATGCCCGACGAGGCAACTTCTTTGCTCGGCAAGGCAAATTCGGTGCCCGACGAGGTAACTTATTTGCCCGACAAGGCAACTTTAGAGGTCGACGAGGCAACTTTGAATCCTGGCGAGACAACTTCAAATCCCGACGAGACAACTTGTGCCCGGCGAGACAACTTCGGAGTTTGGCGAGACAACTTCTGTGCCCGACGAGGCAACTTTGGATGGTAGAAGGACCGATGGCGGAGAAGTACACTGGCACGAGCTCGTAAGGGATGGTGGAAGGAGAGATCTCGGGTGGCGGCGGGAGAGGGGACGACGCATCGAGAAACCGACACCGACGCATACGCATGCTGGGAACCGACGCCAAATTACTTTGTCGGCTAAAGCTAATCTATCGAACACCAAAATTGCTTTCTCGGGCACCAAAGTTGCTCTATCGAGCACGAAAGATGCTTTGTCGCATTTCGAAGTTACTTTTTTCGCGCAACAAAGTTGCTCTATCAGTCACGAAGGTTGCTCTCTCAAGTACCAAAGTGGCTATTGGACACAAAAGTTGTTCTATCGGACACCAAAGTTGCTACATCGAGCACCAAACTTTCTCTATTGAACACCAGAGTTGTTTTTTATGCACAAAAGGTGCTCTGTCGAAAAAAAAATCTGCAGACACCGAAGTTGCTCTGCCGCGCACCAATGTTGTTTTGTCGGGTACCAAAGTTCTTTTTTCACTTAACAAAGTTGCTCTATTAGACATGGAGGTTAGAATAAAAGTTGCTCTATCGAGCACCAAAATTGCTTTGTCAGACAAAGTTGCTTAACTATTGTGATTTTAATTTTTTTTGTTCGCGCACAAAAGTTTCTCTAGGGCATCGAATTTATTTTATCGCGCCAAATTCGCTTCGTCGAAAGTTGCCTACTGATTTTCTAATTTTTTTTTAAGACCAAAATTTTCGTCAAACACAAGAGTTACTCCATATGGAACCATTTTTCTTCTTCACGCACCAGAATTGTTCCATCGGAACTAAAGTTACTTTGTCCCACGCTATAATTACTCCGTCGGGCAACAACATTCCTCCGTCATAGACTAGAGTTTCTCTGTGGAGATTTAAAGGTTCGTACTGTTATTGCGAATTTTCTTTTCCAGTCACACAACAAAATTCGTGAAAAAAAAGCTTCAAAAAAGAGAGACCCCTCTGTGGCAAGCAGGCTTAAAAAGTCCAGCCGAAGCACATCGGTTCTTAATCCTAGCCTACCTAACTCCTTAGGACATCTCCACCGAGCCGACCCATACGGTCACCCCAAACGGTTCGTTTTTTTTTCGTTTGGGTCGGGGCCCAGTCAATTTGGGGCCATAGTCCGGCCTGTCCGGCCGACCACGCATAGCAGCCCGACCCATTTGTCTGTCTCCCTCCCGCTATCACCAGTTGACACCCTCGCGATGGGACGACGTTGGCTGTCAGCGTCGGTGGCTTCCCGCGCGGCCAGCGTTTTCCGCCATCGTTTCCCGCGCGTGCCTTGCTTCCCGCGGCGAGAAAACTTTCCGCGCATCCCAATCCGTTTCCCGCCTCCGCCGCGGTCTATAAAAGACGGCCGTCGGCGGGTGATGTCTACGCACGCTTCTATTCTTGTAGACAATGTTGGGCCTCCAAGTGCAGTGGTTTGTAGAACAGCAGCAAGTTTCCCTTAAGTGGATCACCCAAGGTTTATCGAACTCAGGGCGGATGAGGTCAAAGATATCTCTCTCAAGCAACCCTGCAATTAAGATACAAGATGTCTCTTGTGTCCCCAACATACTCAATACACTTGTCAGGTGTATAGGTGCACTAGTTCGACGAAAAGATAGTGAAATACAAGTAATATGGATGGTTATAAGTGGTAATTGCAATCTGAAATAAAAATGGAAGCAAGCAAAGATGTAACATGACTAATTGTAAACGATGTTTCAATGCTTAGAAATAAGGCCTAGGGATCATACTTTCACTAGTGGACACTCTCAATAAACATATAATATCTTCTCTTCACTATGCTACCCTGAACTACTCTCCAGTTGGATAACGAACACTAATCCACGGTAGGGCAATAAGAGAACTTCTTAAAGTTTGCATTCCCCATCTAGGTAACCACACACTGTCACCTTGAGCACTTGATGTTTCCAACAAACACCACAATTTCATAGAGACATCCAACTCAAATTATAACTCATGATAAGTATTTCTGTAATCTTTAGCCTAAGAGACACACACGGTGTGCACACTGTCACCTTCACACACCTGGGACAAGGTGTCTCCGGAGATCACATTAATAAAAGAACTTGAGTAGCATAATAGATCTACTTATTCAACCAGATTACAAAGCTCATGATCACAATAAGATCACGCATAGAGAGAGATGAACACATAGCTACCGGTAGAGCCCTTAGCCTCGACGGAGAACTACTCCCTCCTCATCATGGGAGTCAGCAACGGTGATGGAGATGGAGGTGGAGTCGATGGAGATGGCTCCGGGGGCAAATTCCCGTCCGGGCAGGGTGCCGGAATAGACTTCTGTCACCCAAATCTCGTCTTTGGTGGCGGCGGCGCTGCGGAACTTTTCATGGAATTCTGATCCGGTACTTAGGGTTTTCTCCTCGGGGGGTTTATATAGGCGAAGGGGAAAGTTCGGTGGACGCCCGAGGGGTCCACACAATAGGGCGGCGTGGCCTAGGGTGGACCCGCGCGCCCCCCTGGCGCGGCTGCCTCGTGGCGCTTCTTCGTCTCCCCTTTGGACTCCGTGTAGTGTCTGAAAAAATAGGAACTTTGGCTTTGGTTTCGTCTAATTCCGAGAATATTTCTTTACTAGCTTTTCTGAAACCAAAAACAGCAGAAAACAGGAACTGGCACTGTGGCATCTTGTTAATAGGTTAGTTCTAGAAAATGTATAAAAATGCCTCAAAGTGTATACAAAACATAAGATAGTTGGTACAAAACAAGCATGGATCATCAAAAATTATAGATATATTTATGACGTATCAGCGCAGCGGAGACAACAAGCCCCAAAGCAAGAGAAGACCAGCAGCCTAAAAAGCTCCAGCAGCCATGCCTCGCCGCAAGATCGCCACATGTTCCAAGATTCTGGAGATGTGCCGCACCCGCTACCCAGACGTGGAGGTCGACGAGGTCCACCTCGAGTCCATAGTGTTGGCCCGACGCATGGGTGAGGCGCAGGTGCTGGCCTTCGAGAAGGAAGGCGAGATTGTCGAGTGTGCACTGCAGTGGGTGGTCGAGGCGGCGGCAACGGTGGCCGCCCAATGGGAGGTGACCGACATACACCATGTTGCAGCCAAGGAGGCGGTGCAAGCGGTGGCCATGGAGGCCGCATCAGCGGCTCTTTGCGAGATCCGCCACGAGGCAGCCATGACCACGCTGGAGGAGGTGGCCAAGGAGGCCGCCAAGTCCACCATCCGTGAGATCCGCCACGCCGCCAAATGATACGTCAGAAACGTATCTATAATTTTTGATGTTCCATGCTTGTTTAGTATATACTTTGCTTTTCTTTTTCTACACTTTGAGGTGTTTTTATATGTTTTCTGGTACTAACCTATTAACAAGATGCCACAGTGCCACTTGCCTGCTTTCTTCTGTTTTTGGTTCCAGAAAGGCAGAAAATCAATATTCTCGGAATTGGACGGGACAAAAGCGAAAGTCAATATTTTACTGTGGGGAACACGGAGCCTGAATACGAGACGTAGGAGAGCCACCATGGGGCCACAACACCTGGCCACGCGGCTGGGCCCAGCCTGCGCCTGGGGGGGGGGGGTGCGGCCGCCCTGGCTGCCCCTGCCTCGCCTCTTCGCCTATAAAAACCCCCCATACAGAAACCTAAGTACCCGATCAATATTCCACAAAACCGTCTGTAGCCGCTGCCACCATCGTCCCTAGATCACGGGGGGGGGGGGGGATCTGAAGCTATTCCTGGCACCCTGCCAGAGGGGAGATCATCCCGGAGGCCTTCTTCTTCATCATGCCAGCCTCCAGTATGAAGTGTGAGTAGTTCCACCTTGTACTACGGGTCCATGCAGTAGCTAGATGGTTGTATCTCCTCCTTTGTGCTAGTATGTTTAGATCTTGTGAGCTCCGTTCATGATCAAGATCATCTATTTGTAATCATGCATGTTGTGTTTGCAGGGAACTGATGGATATTGAGATTACTATGTCAGATTGATTAATGATTTTGTCTTATTGATTCTATCATGTCTGTGTTGTTTGTGATCTTGCATGCTCTCCGTTTCTAGTAGCTATCTTGGCCAAGTAGATGCTAGTGACTCCAAGAGGGGGTATTTATGCTCGATAGTGGGTTCATGCCTCTATTTCATCTAAGGGAAGTGACAGAAATCTCTAAGGTTGTAGATGTGCTATTGCCAGTAGGGAGAAAACAACGGTCTCTTGTTCATGGAACAAGTGGATTGTTTACCTTACACACTTTGCTTAAAGCAGTTATCCGTTGCTTGAAACTTAATACTGGAGGGGGTTCAGATGATAACCTGAAGGTGGATTACTAGTGATAGATGCAGTTGGATGGCGGTCTATGTATCTTGTTGTATTGCCCAATCAAATCTCATAGGATCATGAATGTCTAGTATTGCATTGTTATGCCTTGCTCAGTCCTGTCAATTGCCCTGCTGTAATTTGTTTACCCAGTATGCCATGTTTGTTTATCTAAGGAGAACACCTCTAGTGAACTATGGACCCCGATCCAATCTTTACCATTGATACATCTTCCACTGTTACTTTTTACTTTCTGCAAACCACTATTACCTTCCACACCATATAGTTAATCCTTTGTTTTTAGCAAACTAGTGAGATTGACAACTTCATTGTTTTATTGGGGAAAAGTCTTGAGTTTGTGTTGTCCAGGTTCCAATTTGTTAGCAACACCTTTGAGTCATTTCCATTCTCCTACTGGTTCGATAACCTCGGTTTCTTACTGAGGGAAAACTTGCTGCTGTGCTCATCATACCTTCCGCTTGGGGTCTCCCAACGAAGTGTTCACACACTCATCAAGGATTTTTCTAGCGTCGTTGCCGGGGAGGCTAAGGACGTATTCACAAGGGGAGTCCTTCACAACCTTTCTCTTTACTTTGTTTTTGTTTTGCTTAGTTTCTTTTGCTTGGTTTGCTTTCTCTTATCAAAAACACAAAAAAATTAGTTCCTACTCTAGTTGCTGGTCTGTTATTGCCCTTGCTTGGTCATGCTTTCTATCAATGGATGGTTTCTTTGAAACTAGTTCTTATTGGCAAGGTGGGTTCACGAAAGAACAAAAGAATTATTATAAGGAACACCGTTTGTCACAAAAAGGGAAACACTTATGGGAACAAATTGATAAGTTGAATACTATTGTTAGAGACGCGTGCTCTACTTATAATGTTACTTATTGCTTTGATAAATCTTGTGGCTGTAGGAGGTATAAACACCTACCTTTTTAATGTGAGTATAATGATAATGTTACCATATCTTGTTAAAGGAAATTATGACTTTTATGATGTGGAATAAATTGAAGAATTTGTTGCTTTCAAGGGTGCATTTGAACTTGCTAGTTTGCTTGAAAATACTGATGACTCACCTTATGAGTATGAGGTTTATGATATACTTAAAATTTTCTTTGATAATTACAAGGAAGAAAATGGCTATATTCTTGAATATTTTAATAGATGCTTTCCACAAATGGAAGAGACTAATGCCTTGCAGGGGCCTATGGAAGAAGAAATTGCTGAAACGTGAAGCTCATTAGATGAAAAAGAGGAGGAGATTGATGAACAAAAGGAGGAAGAATGGGTTAGCTACCCTACCTTCTAATTAGAGTAACTCTTTACCTCTTACATTATTTGATTGTCCTCCATGCTTACCAAAGGAGGATGAATGTTATGTTCCTGTGGGTCCTTTTGAAATATCTTCTATGGGTAAAACTTGTGATAATAATTATGCTCTTGTTATCTATGATTATCCTTTATTTGTGCCTGGCTTCGAAATGCATGGTACTAAAGAGTTTTACTTAGAAAATGTTTATGATAAAGCTCTAGATGATGGTCCTATATTGAATGATCAGTCACCTTGTTATAAAATTGTTAATAGTGGGTTTGAAAATTTTAATCCCACTATTTTTGAGATTTATAGAAATTATGTGTTTGTAGATCATGAAAAGCATGATTTATGTGATAGTTATATTATTAAGTTTATTCATGAGGCTACTAAAATTTATTATGAGAGGAAAATATGGTTGTAGAAGTTTTCATGGTACTAAAACACCTCTCTATGTGTTGAAAGTTTTGAAGTTACTCTTGTTTTATCTTCCTATGCATGTCACTTTGTTCTTTGTGAAGTTATTTGTGTACAAGATTACTATGCATAGGAAGTGGGTTAGACTTAAATATTTTTGAATTTGCTTCTTGATGCTCTCTTTTACTTCCATTCATATTTCTTATGTGAGCATCTTCTCAAACTTTCTTGTGCCTAACTTAAAGGCGTTAAAGAAAAGTACTTATTGGGAAATAACCCAAAAGTTTTTTTGAGTCTTGGAAGTTATTACCTCTGTAATGACCTCTCCTTATCCTTTTATTTGCTTTTTTGTGCCAAGAATGACCTCTAATGAGAGGGAAGTAAGATTTGGGGAGTTGGTATCGTGAAACAGTTTTTGTGCTCCACCGTAAAAAATCGTGAGAAATCTCTGTAGGTTGGATTGATATGATATTTTTTGAATGAATCCCCCAGTATGTTAGCTAACTTTCGTTAGTTCAACACTTTTTGATTTGAGAAATAGAAGGTCTTCGAAAAAATCGGTTTCTACCTGCTGGTTTGTTTTGACAGATTTCTGCCATTATTTGCATTTGCTTCTTATTGATTCCTTTTTGGGTTGTTTTTCAGAAATTGAGATTTTTGAGGGAATTGATACAGTAGATTGTGTTTTTAGTGAAAGTTTTTCTGTTCTAAAGCTAAACCGAAAGGTCTATTATCTTTTTAATACACTAATGTTGCTAATAAAGATTGTGTGAAGTTTTGTATGAAGGAAAATTTTCAGGTGTAGAGAGAGAATGATGTAATGAGATGAAGATGGATAAAAGCTCAAGCTTGGGGATGCCACCCCGTGTTACCCGAATAAATATTCAAGAGGTACAAGCGTCAAATCTTGGGGATGCCCAAGGCATCCCCTTCTTCATCAATAGAAATCTTAGGTCTTTCTAGACACTTTGTTTTTATTGTTTCATGCACTGTTGTGTTGTTCTTGGAGCATCTTAGTTTTCTTTTAGTTTGATTAGTTTGCTTGAATAAAGTTGTTTGGACCCTAATTTTTGCTATGTTGTTTCAAATAAGTTGATTGGTGTTGGAGAGGAGTAGAAAGTTCTTGCTTGAATAGTACAAGAGGAGCTTCCTTTGACTATGACTTAGACTTTATCATGTCATGCTAGATATTGTTTTGACCTTATGCTTAGTGATTATTGCTGTAGCATAACTTGTTCCAAACAATTGGAATTTCTTACTGTGCCTTGAAAGAATCATACGTTGTTTTAGCATACAAAAGCATAGTATTGTGGTACTCTCCTTTGATGCTTTGTTTGGGTTGACTTGGCACATGCTCACACCATGTTATGACTATCAACAAGTCACCATAGCCTCTATGATCATTTAGTCCTTGAATTGTAGTACCACTTTATGCTTTGATTAGTAATGTTTTGTCGCTCTGCATGATTATGGCCATTATTGCTCTCTTAGTTGGTCGCTCCCAGTCTTTTGCTAGCCTCCAATTGTATGAGTAAGTACTGCTCATGCATCCAACTCCCAAGAAACCAAGTTATTCCAAAGTGTCCACTATAAATTCCTATGCATGTTGTGTTACACCATTCCAAGTATATTCTTATTTTCATCTATCTTCCAATTAAAAAACCTTTTTGTTATGTGAAAACTTAGTGATTAAAGCTCTCACGAACTTGATGGCACACTTTATTTTTCTTGCCCCTAATAAACTTGAACCGTTGTGTCATCTATGTTGTATATGCTTGCACTTATACGTTGGAATTAGTAGAACCGTGCTGTCATGGGGAACACTTTCAACATTGCACTTGTACTTTGTACACAGTTGATATCATGATCTTTTGTCTATGGATATCTTCGGTGTGAAATGAAAGGGGAGCTTGTAAGTCCATGGAGTTATATATGTGTGTTAGAGAAACGCCCGGGCCGCTATCCTAAGCCATGCCTAATCATGGTGGAAACTTGCAGCATCACCATAATGACATCTATGAAGCATTCTTCTTATAAAAAATAGATTGAGAAAAAGAAAAAAGATATGAGAAAAAGAGGAAAGAGAGAAAAAAATAACCATATTCCCATGGTAAATAAGAAGATTGCTGAGATGCTCATTGTTTGCTTGCCTTGTCATTTTGATTATGGAATAGCTCCTGTATCATGTGCAAGGAGTTCCCCATTGGCGGTTCTCTATGATACACATGTACTTACTATGACAAGAACTTGCAAGTAACTAAACTTGAGTAGCATGAGGAGCGGCCCTCGTATTCAAGGGACATGAGATTGCCAACTTATACTTTGCCAAGCATATACTCCATAGTTTGTTCACTTTAACCTTAATCACTTCAAGATGCTTATGATAGGGGCAATGAGAGTTAAAAGCTATCAAGTACCATAATTTTTGGAAGCTCTTTATGAGACTTTAAATCCCTGCTTCCCTTTATGAAGGGCTTTTCTTACACTATTATATTGAGTCTCCATCTTCTACCCTTAGGCACCAGTTAAGAGAGCATAGTTGCCATTCTTAGTTCTATGTGCATTGTCCCAAAACTTATTGATTGTGCATATTGTTGACATTACTTGTTCTTGTGCTATTTGTATCTAGTCACTCTTATGAACTTCGAAGGTTTCCTATGCATCTGTTTGCTACTCCATGAGGGACAAGCTGAATGTCACTATGCCATGTTTTCTGTATGTGAAACAAACAAACGTTTTTAAATGCATGTTATTCATGATCTTTGTTTGTAACCTTTCATGTTGCATGCATAGTTACATTGTACTACTGTTAGAACTCCATCTTTCATGCTCATGTTTAGAGTTCTTGGATCCCAACTTTCAATGCTTGCAAATGGTTTGATCTTGATTTCGATGGTGCATGTCACCTCAAAAATTATTCTTTTTTATCACTTACCTACTTGAGGATGAGCAGGAGTTAATCTTGGGGATGCTTGATACGTCGGAAACGTATCTATAATTTTTGATGTTCCATTCTTGTTTAGTATCTACTTTGCTTTGCTTTGTCTACACTTTGAGGTGTTTTTATATGTTTTATGATACTAACCTATTAACTAGATGACATAGTGCCACTTGTCTGCTTTCTTCTGTTTTTGGTTCCAGAAAGGCAGAAAATCAATATTCTCGGAATTGCATGGGACAAAAGCCAAAGTCAATATTTTACCGTGGGGAACACAGAGCCTGAATACAAGACGGAGGAGAGCCACCAGGGGGCCACATCCCTGGCCGCGCAGCTGGGCCCAGCCCGCACCTAGGGGGGTGCGGCCGCCCTGGCTGCCCCCTGGCTCACCTCTTTGCCTATAAAGAACCCCCGATACAGAAACCCTAAGTACCCGATCAATATTCCACGAAACCGTATGTAGCCGCCTCCACCATCGTACCTAGATCAAGGGGGATCTGAAGATCTTCCTGGCACCCCGCTGGAGGGGAGATCATCCCGGAGGCCTTCTTCTCATCATGCCAGCCTATGGTATGAAGTGTGAGTAGTTCCACCCTGGATTACGGGTCCATGTAGTAGCTAGATGGTTGTATCTCCTCCTTTGTGCTACCATGTTTAGATCTTGTGAGCTCCGTTCATGATCAAGATCATCTATTTGTAATCATGTATGTTGTGTTTGCAGGGATCCGATGGATTTTGAGATTACTATATCAGATTGATTAATGGTTTTGTCTTATTGATTCTATCATGTCTATGTTGTTTGTGATCTTGCATGCTCTCCGATTCTAGTAGCTATCTTGGCCAAGTAGATGCTAGTGACTCCAAGAGGGGGTATTTATGCTCGATAGTGGGTTCATGCCTCTATTTAATCTAAGGGAAGTGACAGAAATCTCTAAGGTTGTAGATGTGCTATTGCCACTAGGGAGAAAACAATGGTGTCTTGTTCATGGAACAAGTGGATTGTTTACCTTACACACTTTGCTTAAAGCAGTTATCCGTTGCTTGCAACTTAATATTGGAGGGGGTTCGGATGATAAAATGAAGGTGGATTACTAGTCATAGATGTAGTTGGATGGCGGTCTATATATCTTGTTGTATTGCCCAATCAAATCTCATAGGATCATGAATGTCTAGTATTGCATTGTTATGCCTTGTTCAGTCCTGTCAATTGCCCTACTGTAATTTGTTTACCCAGCATGTCATGTTTTTTTATCTTAGGAGAACACCTCTAGTGAACTATGGACCCCGGTCCAATCTTTTCTATTGATACATCTTCCACTATTACTGTTTACTTTCTGCAAACCACTATTACCTTCCACACCATATAGTTAATCCTTTGTTTTCAGCAAACCAGTGAGATTGACAACCTCACTGTTCGTTGGGGCAAAGTCTTGAGTTTGTGTTGTGTAAGTTTCCAAGTTGTTAGCAACACCTTTGAGTCGTTTCCTTCCTCCTACTGGTTCTATAACCTCGGTTTCTTACTGAGGGAAAACTTGTTATTGTGCTCATCATACCTTCCGCTTGGGGTCTCGCAACAAAGTGTTCACGCACTCATCACCAAAGCATATAGCGAGGCGGAAGAGCATGCCGCCGAATCGGTAGCGGAGGAGGAGCGCGTGGCTCTGGCCACTAAGGCGGAGCTCGCGTGGGGTCTCATCGACGCCGATGACACGGAGGAGGCGGTGGACGATGACGAGGAGGGGGGGGAGGTGGACCAGCTAGAGGCGCCGGTCGCCGTCCCTGTGCAGATAGCGCATGCGCTAGGCTTTGGCCCCAATGGTGCTTCGATCTCGGCTCGGCTCCTTCTTCGGTGGAGCTGCTCGCCCAACAGGAGGCGAGGGACTACTGGGCTGCCGAGATGGACAAGGTCCTGGTGAACCGGGCGGCGAAGGACCGGCTGTAGGCGGAGGGCAGGGTGGCGGCTCGCGTCCATTCTTGCGACCGTCTCCACGAACACGTCCAGCAGCGGGCCATCTGGGCCGCTAGGGCGGCGATCGACGGAGCCGGTGGCCGCGACAACGGTGGCCGTGGCAACGGCGGTGAGTAGCCACCGCGCCGTCCTCCTCCAGCAGTAGCTTTATCCATAGCCGCAGGAGCAGGAGCAGGAGGAAGAGAAGCAGTAGCAGTAGCACCCCCTAATTAATTTGAATGGCTTTTTTGTAACTGACAGGGCTTAATCTAATAAAAATCTATCGTTATGTACTAATGTCTCTCTTACATAAGTGGTCAACAGGCAGGACACCCCGCGCTGTCCGCGCGCATCCGGGCCGATGCAACCGAGCCCCAGATTAGATGTATGGATGAGTCGAGCCAAACGCATTTCTCCGGATCGGTAGGTCCGCTGGGGCGCCGCGCACGCCCTAAACGTCCGTGGGCACAATTTTGGACACGCTCGGACCAGATAGGACGGCCCGGTGGAGATGTCCTTATACCTTCTACTCACACTTCTCTCGTATCCAACCCCGGCAACACAGCATTTCCCTTAGCCCCGATGCATCACCGCCCTCTCTTCTTTGCCATCTCGAGCAGACGCCTCCTATCGCTGGCCGACCACGTTCGCCTCCTATAGTCGCTCGTCCGGCCAGCATCCACCGCTGCCTACTAGACATTTTTCCGCCGGCTCTACCCTCGAGCAGGACCCAATCTTCCACGACCCGTCGAGGCCGCAGCGGTTCTGGCCGATGAGCGCGTGCTAACTGCTAGAGGGTCGCCGAGAGCGAGGCAAGTTGTGGTTCCTGCCGGCGGCGAGCGTGCCAGCAGTTCACTTGTCCCTTAGCAACTTTACGCTCCACCACAAGATAAAATCGATGCAGATTGTCGTTTCTGTTAGCACAAGATAGGATCTTTCCTAATATGGAGGATGTGCCAGGAGCTAACAACTAGCACCCAGGTGCTCGGGCGCCAGGCGGACGTGCCGAGCGCACACTCCATGGCCACACGATCGAGAAGGTCCCATCCACCTCCTTCCATGCGCACCAGCCCCGCATGCCTCCTTCCCCCTTGAAGGCTCCATCCCGTTGTCCATCCTACAGTCAACTCCATGGACGAACACTGCCGACCTCACCTGCTGCTCCTGGGCCCCAACTGACTCAGTATTCCTCCCACTGTTCCTCGCCGCTTCTTGCCGGCGTGTCCCCCGGTAGTAAATGCCCACGGTGCCTCCTTCGCCCTCAAGAAGCTACGGGATCGGAACAGCTACAGGATCGGAGGTGATCATGGCTCCACCCGCCTACCTTGCAGCGGATCTGCACCGGCCGGGCAAAGGGGACTGGTCCACAGCATGCTTGCCCCCACCCTGCCTTGCTCCCATCCTCCTAGATCGATCTGATGTCTTGTTTCCTGTGTGTAGGTCGTCAATGCATCTCATGGGATGGTTTGATAGATTTTATTTTGGGAATACCTTAGACAGTTAGCTAACTATCTGAAACTGTCCCTCCAAAAGAAAAGTTGACCTGGACCTTGCAATCGTAGCTGCTAATTTCAACTCGCCTATTCAACAATTGTCTGGACTTTTTGTGCGTGCTCATTTGTTGTGGATTTTTCATATAAAGTTGCATACTACCATAATAAAATTTTCTGCCACCGCCGAGAAATTGCTTACTACTGATATAAAGTTGCCTACTGATGAGTGAAGTTGCATTTTTGGGCCTTTTCGTGTATGCCACTGATAAATTTACATACCTTGTGAATAAGTTGTGTGTCACTGGTATAAAGTTGCCTATACTTGTTCCCGACGAGGCAATTTCTGTGCCTGACGAGGCAACTTCAGAGCCCGGCGAGACAACTTTTGACCGGCTAGGCAACTTTGGTTCCCGGCGAGACATCTTTAGAGCTCGGTGAGGCAACTTTGATGCCTGGTGAGACAACTTTAAAGCCCGACGAGGAAACTTTAGAGCCCGGCGAGGCAACTTGTGCCCGGCGAGGCAACTTTGCAGCCCGACGAGGCTGACGAGGCAACGTGTGCCCGACGGGGCAACTTCTGTGTCTGATGAGGCAACTTTGGTTCAAGACGAGACAACTTTGGGGCCCGAGAAGGCAACTTATGTATCTGACGAGGTAACTTTGGCGCCCGACGAGCCAACTTTTTCCCAACCAGGCAACTTTGGTGCCCGACCAGGCAACTTATGTTCGCGACGAGGCAACTTTGGAGCCCGATGAGGCAACTTCTATACCCGAAGAGGCAACTTTTGCCTGATGAGGCAACTTTGGTGCCCGACAAAGAAACTTTGAAGCCAAACGAGGCAACTTCAGAACCCGACGAGGCCGACGAGGCAACTTGTGCCTGACGAGGAAACTTTGGTGCCCAACGGGGAAACTTTTGAAAATAATATGCCCAAGAGGCAATAATAAAGTTGTTATTATCGTATTCCAGTATATGATAGATGTTTATTCTAGATTCTATAATTGTATTAAAAGGAAATGTTAATAGATGTATGTTTTATAAACAAATAAGGTGTTCCTAGTTATGTCTCTCATATAAACTAGCTCGTTGATTAACATGATGATCAAGGTTTCCTGATCATAGACATTGGATGTTGTTAATAACAAGGTCACAATATTGGTGGAATGATATGATAAACATTCATCCGAAGTATAGTAATACAATCAAATTCATTATGTTTAAATTGTATAACATCATTACAAGTAACTTTAGTCCTTAGACCATGAGATCATGTCAATCACTAACAAAGGAAGTATAGCGTGATAACATCAAACGTCACAACGTAACAGGGTGACTATAAAGGTGGGTTCAGATACTCCAATATTGTTATATAGAGGCTCATCGAGCAAGAGTCGGATTTGTCCATCCAAATGATGGAGAGATATACTATGGGCCCTCTCGGTGATATCACATTGATATAGCTTGCAAGCAAGTGATGGGGATCACTAGAATGTTGTATCACGGAAACGAGAAAAGAGTACGTATCAGTAACGAGATCAAACTATGTATGGGGATACCGATAATCGAATCTCGAACATGTAAAATATCGTGAGACAAAAGGGTTTAGTTACAAATATAAAAAGATTCAAACGATCACAAGAAGTCATTGTTAAATGTGTGGGAGTCAGTACAGATATCCAGGTCCCGCTGCTGATTATTCATCATAGAGGGGTCTCGATCATGTTTGCATTATTCGTAAATCATAGGGTGACACAATTAAGGGATACCAACATCATTTGGAGCAAATGAGATTCCACGAAAATAATATCAAAGCGATGGAATTATTTCAATGGACACGGAAATTGTTTCGGGTGAAATTACTGAAATTGGTTCTGCATGTGAAATTGAAATGTAGTAAGGGGTTTTATGTGAATGTTTGTTAATTAATGTAATTGACAAAATTTGAGTAAATAATTAAAAGGAGTTTTATTAAATGAGAGATTGCATTAAATTTGGTGGAAATTTAATGGATTTTGAGTGGGATTTTAGTGGAGGAAATGGAGAGGCATATGGGTGAGTGGGAGCTCCACTCACATGAATAAGGAAGAGGTGGGGGCACCCAACTTGGCCACCGGCCAAGGAATGGGGCTGCCCTCTTATCCTATAAAATGTATCCCTCTCCCTCCTTCTCACTCACACCTCCTCGTGAAAGATCTCTCTCCCCTCTAGTATTATTCCCCCATAGTCTCGGGTTAGCGAGATACATGTTCCCGGTGGATTTTTCTAGAGCAAGGATTGTCTACTTTCACTACATTGCTGGAGCAAGGTCACGGAGGTTTTCGGGGTCCCGGACGTGTGTGCAATCACGGATTCTCCGCTAAGTTGCGATGCTGCCGGACTTCTACACGAACTTGAGATCGGCAAGAGATCGACTATATCACGAACGAGTACATACTCGTAAAGCTTTGTCAGTCTTCAAGGGTATGTATTCTATGGATGTATATCCACCCGTTGATTGTATCTAGATAGATGGATCTTGGTGCTTAATAGTTCCCGTCGTAGAAAATTTTGTTTTCTATGTTGCAAACCCAATAGTGGTATCAGAGCCGGATCTATGCGTAGATGCTTTGCACGGGTAGTACACATATGATTATGTGAGCGCTGATGGTCACGTTATTGCTTCTTATGTGTATTTTGGATATTGGTGGCATAGTGGGATGATGCGGCCCGGGCAAACTTTACATGTTCTCGCACATGAGACCTATTCGACGCTTGAAATGCAACTAGTTTTGCATAAGTGGCTTGCGGGTGTCTGTCTCTCCTACTATAGTCAATATATGATTTACAACAAGTTGCCAATAATTTGATTATCATTGTTGTGGTTCCATGTTCATAGGTATGAACGGTTCTATCTCCGAAATCCCTAAGCCACGTAAAAACATGCAAAAAATAAATTTGAGGCGTCTAGTTTTTTTGGTTTTGCCGGACAAGTACTATGATACGGTAGTATTATAATTTTAGTATGGATTGATACTATTGGAAATTATAATATGCCAAAGTGTAAGTTTCATATACCTTGGCCTTACACATATAGGAATGATAAAGATCATACCATGATGCACAAGATAATGATCAAAGTGCAAGAACTATATCATATCACTTTTAGCATATGATGTTTGTATGCATCTTATATTGCTTGTTTGGCGATTTAATAGCATTACAAGATGATCCCTTTTAAAATATCAAGATAAAAATGTGTTCTTCCTTTAGTATGCACCGTTAAGAAAGTTCGTCGTTTCGAGACACCACGTGATGATCGGGTGTGATAGACTCAACGTTCGCATAGAGTGGGTGTAAGATAGTTTTACACACGCGGATACTAAGGTTCTTACTTGGAGAGCCTAGCATGTACAGACATGGCCTCGGAATACGAACCGAAAGGTAAAGCATGAGTCATATGGTTGATATGATGACCATATAGATGCTTGCCTTTTAAGCTACAACAATTCACGTGATGATCGGTCTTGTTGTAGTGGATCTGGTTCATGTAATCACCAAAAATACACGAGGGATGTTGATTTTGAGTTGGAGTTTATTTGTAATTTGGATTAGCTGAACTCAAATCTACCATAAACTTAGTCTAAATAAACTTTTCAAATTCTATTATAGATGGCACCACCTGCTTTTAATTTCAGTGTGTTCATGGAGAAAGAGAAACTTGCAACGAATGGTAGCAACTTTACCAACTGGGCCATGAATTTGAGAATTCTCCTCACTTCTGCACAAAAGCAATATGTTCTAGAAGCGCCGCTAGGCCCCCCACCACTTGATGATGCTCCTGACAAAGTAAAGAATGCTTACTTGAGTCGTTAGGAGGACCACAACATGATTCATTGTGGCATAATGTATGGGCTAGAGCCAGAACTCCGAAAGTGTTTTGATAATGTCAATGATTTTGATACAATGGGTGAGTTGAAAATGATTTTCGATACCCATGCTGCTGTGGAGAGTTATGATGTTTCAGAAAAGTTCTTTAGCTGTATGATGGAGGAGAACATCTCCGTTTGTGAGCATGTACTCAAAATGTCTGGGTACGCTGATAAGCTTGTTTTCTTGGGAATAATGATTCCCAATGACTTAGGCATACATCGTGTTCTCCAATCTCTGCCACCAAGCTACAAGATCTTCGTGATGAACTATAACATGCAGGGCATGAAGAAGACTCTCCTCGAGCTTCTTTCTATGCTTAAGACTACTGAAGTGGAGATCAAGAAAGAACATCAAGTGTTGATGATCAATAAGACCACTGGTTTTAAGAAGGACAAGAAGGGTAAAAAGAAGGATAACTTCAAGAAGGGCGGCAAATATGTTGCTGCACGTGAGAAGAAGACCTGAGATGGCCCTAAGTCTGATACCGAGTGCTACTATTGTAAGGGGACTGACCACTGGAAGTGCAACTACCCCAAGCATTTGGATGACAAGAAGGCCGAAAATATGAAAAAAGGTATATATGATATACATGTTATTGATGTGCACTTGACTAGTACTCGCAGTAGCACCTGGATATTTAATACTGGATCACTTGATAATATATGTAACTCGAATCTGGGCTGCGGAACAGGCGACCGCTAGCAAGGGATGAGGTCACGATGCGTGTCGGCAATGGATCAAAAGTTGATGTGATCGCTATAAGAACACTACCTCTCCATCTACCGCCGCCATTAGTTTTAAACCTAAATAATTGTTATTTGGTGCCTGCGTTGAGCATGAATATTATATCCGGATCATGTTTATTGCAAGATGGTTATTCCTTTAAATCCGAAAGCAATGGTTGTTAGATTTATATGAATAATATCTTTCATGGTCATGCGCCCGTGATGAATGGTTTATTTCTTTTGAATCACGATAATAGTAATACACATATTCGTAATGTAGATGCCAAAAGGATTAAACTTGATGATGATATATCTGCATATCTGTGGCACTGCCGTCTAGGTAATATTGGCATAAAACGCATGAAGAAACTCCATTCCTATGGACTTTTGGAATCAATTGATTTTGAATTAGTTGATACATGTGAGCCATGCATTATGGGAAAGATGACTAGAACCCAGTTTTCCAGTAAAATGGAGCGGGCGACAGATTTATTGGAAATCATACATACCGATATATGTGGTCTAATGAGTGTGTCGGTGCGAGGTGGATATCGTTATTTTGTTACTTTCACGAATGATTTGTGTAGATATGGGTATATCTATTTGATGAAACACAAGTCTGAAATCTTTAAAAAGTTCAAGGAATTTCAGAATGAAATGGAAAACCATCATAATAGAAAGATTAAATTTCTACGATCAGATTGTGGGGTTGAATATCTAAGTTACGATTTTGGCACACATATGAGAGAGTGTGGAATAGTTTCACAACTCACGCCTATCGAAACAACACAACATAATGGTGTATCGGAGCGTCGTAATCGTACCTTATTAGATATGGTCCGATCTATGATGTATCTGTCTGATTTGCCACTTTTGTTTTGGGTTTATGCACTATAAACTCCTGCATTCACTTTAAATAGAGCACCATCTAAATCTGTTGAAATGGCACCGTATGAATTTTGGTTTGGAAACAAACCTAAGTTTTTATTTCTTAAAGTTTGGGGATGCGATGTTTATGTGAAGAAATTTCAGCCAGATAAACTTGAACACAAAGCGGAAAATGTGTATTCGTAGGATACCCTAAAGAAACTATTGGGTATTCCTTCTATCACAGATCCGAGGGCAAGGTCTTTGTTGCCAAGAATTGATCCTTTCTATAAAAAGAGTTTCTCGCGAAAGGTGTGAGTAGTCGGAAGGTAGAACTCAAAGAGGTTATTGAACCTTCTTGATATGTCGTAAACGTATCCATAATTTTTGATGCTCCATGCTTGTATTATATCATTTGTCTTATGTTTTGTCTACACTTTGAGGTATTTTTATAATTTTCTAGAACTAACCTATTGACAAGATGCCGTAGTGCCAGTTGCATGTTTTCTACTGATTTTGGTTTCAGAAAATCTAGTAAGGAAATATTCTCGGAATTGGATGGGACAAAATCCAAAGTCAATATTTCACCAGAAGGAACACGGAGTCTGGAGGGAAGTCGAAGTGGGGCCACGAGGTGGCCACACCCTATGGCGGCACGTCTAGGGGGTGCGCCAGCCCTAGGTGTGGCACCCTCAGGTGCCCACCGACCTTGCCCGCCTATAAAAGCACCCCGATGCACAAACCCTAAACACCCGATCATATCTCCACGAAACAGTGCATAGCCACCTCCATCTCCATCCCTAGATCGGGGGGATCCTAAGCTCTTCCCGGCACCCTGCCGGAGGGGAGAGATCATCCTAGAGGCCTTCTTCATCACCATGCCAGCCTCCAGAGTGATGCGTGAGTATTTCACCCTTGGACTATGGGTCCATACAGTAGCTAGATGGTTGTTTCATCTCCTTTGTTCTATCATGTTTAGATATTGTGAGCTCCGTTCATGAGCAAGATCATCTATTTGTAATCATACATGTTGTGTTTGCAGGGATCCAATGGATATCGAGATACTATATAAGATTGATTATTAATTCTATCATGTCTATGTTATTTGTGATCTTGCATGCTCTCCGTTGTTCATAGATGCTTTGGCCAAGTAGATGCTTGCAACTCCAAGAGGGATTATTTATGCTCGATAGTAGGTTCATTCCTCTAGTAATCTGGGGAAGTGACAGAAATCTCTAAGGTTGTAGATGTGCTGTTGCTACTAGGGAGAAAACATCAATCCTTTGTCCAAGGGCAATTGTATTTTTTACTTTACACACATTGCTTAATGCAATTATCTGTTGCTTGCAACTTAATACTAGAAGGGGTTCAGATGATAACCTGAGGGTGGATTATTAGTCATAGATGCAGATGGATTACGGTCTATCTATTATGTTGTAATGCCCAAACAAATCTCGTAGGAGTCAAGATGTATTGTATATGCATTGTTATGCTTTCTCAATCTGTCAATTGCCCCGCTATAATTTGTTCACCCAACATGCTATCTACCTTATGGAGAACACCTCTAGTGAACCGTGGGCCCCGGTCCATTCCTTTGTTATTGATATACCATCTACAGTTTAACGTTTACTGTTTACTTTCTACAAGCAAATCACTATCTTCCACACTATACGTTTAATCCTTTGTTTTCAGCAAACCGGTGAGATTGATAATCTCACTGTAAGTTGGGGCAAAGTAAGTTTATGTTCCGCAGGTTCTAAGTTGCTAGCAACACCTTGGAGTTGTTTCCTTACTCCTACTAGTTCGATAACCTTGGTTTTATAACTGAGGGAAACTTGATGCTGTGCTCATCATACCTTCCTCTTGGGGTTCCCAACGAGCTCTACATATCTGAGCCATCACCTCTCTTCATGAAACGGCGAGTGGCGCAACACCATAAATTGTTCGGGAGTTGACTTCATCGAATGAAGAGGGAACTAATGATAAATATCATGAAACTCTGAAAGAGGACACTACCAAACCTCGCAGTTCATGCAGGACACGTGCAACTCTTGAACTGTACGGAAATCCTATCATGAATTTCATGGTTGATGGAAATGATGACCCTGCTACGTATGAAGAAGCGATGATTAGCCCGGTTTCCAACAAATGGCTAGAAGCCATGCAATCTGATATGGAATCCATGTACAAAAACCAGGTTTGGACCTTGGTGGACTTCCCACATGACTGAAAGGCCGTTGAGAATAAATGGATTTTCATGAATAAAACTGATGTTGATGGTAACATGACTATCTATAAACTCGACTTGTTGTAGAGGGGTTTCGACAAATTCAAGGAGTTGACTACGATGATACTTTCTCTCCCATAGCAATGATAAAATCAGTTAGGATTATGTTACAATCGCTGCATTTTTCAATTATGAAATTTGGCAGATGGACGTCAAAATCGCGTTCCTCAATGGTAATATATATTAAAGAAGAGTTGTATATGATACAACCAAAGGTATTTTTCGATCCTAAGGATTCTAGAAAGGCATGCAAGTTTCAGCAATCCATCTATGGACTGAAGCAAGCATCCCAGAGTTGGAATCTCTGCTTTGATGAGGTGATCAAAGGGTTTGGATTTGTCCAAACTTACGGAGAATCTTGTATTTACAAGAAAGTGAGTGGAAGATCTGTGGCATTTCTAATATTATATGTGGATGACATATTGTTTATTGGAAATGATATAGATCTTTTAAATGAGGTTAAAATTTATCTAAACAACAATTTTTTTTATGAAGGACCTTGGTGAAGCATCATACATATTGGGCATCAAGATCTATAAGGATAGATCAAGACGTATGATTGGGCTATCACAAAGTACATACCTTGATAAGATTTTAAAGAAGTTTAAAATGGACGGAAGTAAGAAAGGGTTCTTACCTATGTTACAAGGAAAAATGTTGAGTAAGACTCAAAGTCCGGCTACAGCGGAAGAAAGAGAGATAATGGGTAAGATCCCCTATGCCTCAGCCATAGGCTCTATAATGTATGCCATGATATGTACAAGACCAAATATGGCACATGTTATTAATTTGACTAGTAGGCACCAATCTGATACAGGTTCGAAACACTGGATAGCGGTCAAGAATATCCTCAATTACTAGGACTAATGATATGTTTCTCGTGTACGTGATACTTCTAAAACGTATCTACTTTCCCAAACACTTTTGCTATTGTTTCTCCTCTAAACTTGTGTGATTTGGACACAACTAACACAGACTTACGCTATTTTCAGCAGAATTGCCTTGGTGTCTAGTTTTTGTGCAGAAAATCAACTATCAGGAAAAATCCCGGAAAATATGCCAAAAATTATATTTCACCATAAGATCCACGAAGCCAGAAGAAGAAACAGAATGGAGGCCTGGGGGGGCCCACACCCCTTCCAGGTGCGAGTGGGCCCTGCCCCGCGCCTAGGGGGTGCAGCCACCCCAGGCACCCCCTCGGGCTCCCTCTGCGCCTATAAGTTGCCCCTTGACCTAAAAACCGAGGGGGGTTCGACGTTTTTTGCGGTGATCCAGCATACCACTGCATGATGTAGTACACTATAGTCATTGACATAACACCAATGAAACACCGTTCACTAGTATTACATCCCTTAGAGTGGTACAACAAAAACACAGCAGGTCTAGGACATGACTATAGGTTACAACTCAACTCTTTACGCAAGATCCAGAGAACACTCTAGGTTAAAGAGAGAGAAATAAACTTCTTACAAAGAAGAATCAGAAATAAACAACTCAAAAACTATCATACTAATAAGACTAGTATCTGAAATATTGGTTTGGCATTGCTGCTATTGCAATACACTACAGAAATAGGTTCTATGGCTAGAGATTATGTTCTTATCTAATCAGTAACTTCGTCTTCACGTAAGTTGATGTATATGTTGACTTTCTTGAGTTTATTGAAGAGCTTTAGCTTTTGATGATGATTTCTAGAGCATAACTTGATGTAGACGTCGGCCTGATGGCTTCATAATCTAGCAAGGGTTAAGAAGATACGTTGAGTACGAGCGTACTCAGCAAGTTCACTAGAAAAGGAGTGTTTGATGCACTATATCTACAGCCACAGACCATAGGTCATAGGCCATGCAGGTTTTCGTAAACATTTCTTCAAAGGTTGCTTTTATTCTGAAAAGCTATGTCCGTCAGCCTTCACGGGTTTACCAAAACTTTCATGAAATTCCTTTCCCGCCGCGTTCATAGCTCCTTCCCGGAACAGGGAGTAACAAGTTACAGTTCTTACACTCTGCAGAGGTGCGTCACTTTACCCATGAGAGACCTTAGGTTTTGTTACACGGCCGGGAGTATGTCCCCGTTCAAACTTCCTTGGTTTGAGGCCCAACCTAAGATCCAAGCCAATCACTGCCTTCTCCGCGACCCCGCATGTCTCCTTGGTGTACACCATGCCCACCTATTGAATTACGACAATTGTTTCTATAGACCGTTCAGATGCCGGAACTATCATGGGACGTTGAGGGCTCCCACCCATATGCTGCATATCCTCTACGAATTACCAATTAATATGCACGCTACGAGTGATAACAGCCACGACCCGCACATCCGGCTCCATGCGAGAGGGAAAAGATACATCTGACTTCTCCGTCCCATTCCAAATCTCATGGTCAACGTGTAATATACGATGCAAGAATCACTGGCGACATTGGTTGTTAAGTCCTAGATAATATGTTCCTTTACCACCGAAACTCTTGTAGTAGGTTATTAACTCATGGTAAATAACCTCTAATCACATTATTATGAAAATATTTTTTTCTAACTTTTTTTAAATGCAGGTGATGACAACACTGGATTTGTAAAATGCTTTATAGAAAATAATCAAAGGACATGAGCAAGTGTGAACTTGCCTTTTGTGATTGCAAGATTATGCACTCACGGTCTTCAAGACAATATAAGATCCAATATCTGAAATCAACATCATTGGTCCGGTAAGGACTAATGTTTAAAGAAGCAAGATGAAGTTATGCATAAGTAATGATATGCATTTTGTAAAACTCCCAAAGTGAATCCCCAATGCTTTGAGTGAAGTGAATTTAGGTGATTCTTTTAAGAGTTGGTTTATCTTCAAATTTTACTTATAAGTAATGACATTTATAAGGAACTTAAGTGATAACAATTCTAAATATACAGGTAAAGTATAAAGTAATGTGATTATGATTAATTGTCATTTGGTGACTAAGATAAAAGTCCTTGGTTGTAATTGTTAAGAGTTGAAGAATTTATTATGAGATTATTGTTTGAAGTGGAAAAAAGAATAACATTTGAAGAAAAGGTTTCCTTCCTAAGGTTTAAACAACCCTGATAGCTTTTAGAATATGATTGATAGAATGTGATTGATGTTGTTTATGCTTGCTTGAATAGTCTGGACTTGAGATGCTTTATGTCTTAATTGAAATAGACCAAAGTTAACTATAAAAACCTAAGTAGTTTACTAGACATGATATTTATAAGCCTTGAGACTAAAGTTAATTTTAAAAAGGTGAGTACACTTATGGTGTGATATGTTTTTAATTATTCTCAAGTTTCAAATTATGATAGGTATAACTAAGGTGTGGAATTATTCACTTCATATTTAAGTGGAATTATTCACTTCATATTTAGTTTACAAACCATTCTTTCCATTCCACCCAGGTGATTCATTCACTTAGTTGTTTTGTTAAACAAAACACAAGTATTTGACTGAGAAATATTCCATAGAATGAATATAATCCACCCTTGTTTTCTACTAGCTAAGCTAAGCATGATAGTAGTAGGAATCTTCACTTAGGAAAATTCTACTAAGGTTTCGTCTACTAGGATTTCCCATGGCATAGTTTATACTTAGCAAAAATTCCATGCAAGTCCTACTTAGAAATATCACTAATGCATCGGCATGGGAGTTTCCAGTAGCCTTTTCTTGAACCACCCCATGAAGCTGGCATTGTGATCTCTGGTTATGTCTCCCTTCTTCCTTGTCTTGCCCAGGTTATTAGCAAGCTTTTGCTCGATTAAGGTTTTGTGCTCATCCACCCAGGGGGCGACCAACTCTATGTGTTGTAGCGCGACTCGGTTTTCCCTGTCAAAGTCAGCGCGTTCGAGTTCGATGCCGACGTGGAGTGCGCGGTAGCCCTCGCGGTGACCAAATCCACTGAGCCTCCCTAGGAGCTTCCTGGTGGGCAGACCGACATCCTGGTTCTCGATGCTTAGGTAGTTCTGGCAGAAGGATATACACTTGTAGGTCAGAAAGCCCTTGGCTATGCTTCCATCTGGACGGGACCTATTGCGAACGAATCCTTTGATGACACCGTTCAGCCTTTCGAACGACATCATGTTGTGCAGGAACGTCGGCCCGAGATGGATGATGTCATCCACGACATGGACAAGCAGATGCACCATGATGTCGAAGAACGCGGGAGGGAAGTAAATCTCGAGATCACATAGTATCTCGACGATCTCTTGTTGTAGCTTGCCGAGCTGCTTCACGCCGATAGACTTCCTAGATATGACGTCGAAGAAGTTGCAGAGGCCAAATAGCGTCTCACGGACGTGCTCGTCCATTATCCCTCGGATCGCAACGGGGAGTATTTGCGTCATCAGCACGTGACAGTCATGAGACTTCATCCCGCTGAACCTCTTCTTCGCTACGTCCAGATATCTGCTTATCTTCCTAGAGTAGCCGTGCGGAACCTTGACTCCTATGAGGCAACTAAAAAACCTATGGAGCTCCCCCCTCGCTCAAAATAAATCATGCAGCTTTAAGAACCACCCCATTCTTCTTAGCCCTTTTGTGGCGACCCTGGGTCCCTTCCGTCTGTTCATCGTCATCACCGGTATCGTCACTATCGGGGTACTGAAGTTCCTTCTTAATGCCAAGCAATTTCAGATCGCTTCTTGCTTTCGGCCCATCCTTGGTCCTATCCGGCATGTTCATCAGAGTGCCAAGCAGGCTCTCGATAACGTTCTTTGTGATGTGCATCATATCGAGGCTATGGGGCGTGTGGAGGACCTTCCAGTAAGGCAGGTCCCAGAAAACAGACCTCGCCTTCCATACTCCATGCAACGGTGGCGGCTGTTCCCTCGGCCGCTTCTTTCCCGGCGCAGGGCACTCTTCCCAATTGTCTAGAAACTCCTTGATTTCTTCGCCGCTCAAAGGTCGTGGGGCATTATCAAGCTCGCCTTTGCCATTGAACAGGTCTCCGCGTTTTCTCCACGGGTGATCCTTGCGGAGCCACATTCGAGTCCTCTAGAACACGGTTTTCGAAGACCCGGGATCCCTCGGCAGCTGCCGGTGCGGGGTCTTGTCCATGCACCTAACACATGCACAGAATCCATGGTTCACCTGGCACACTACATATCCGTAACCAGGATAGTCATGCACCGTCGTGAGCAACACGGTTCTCAGGTCGAAATAATCTCTAGTGTAGGCGTCCCACGTACGTGCCGGCGTCTCCCACAACGTCGCTAACTCCTCTTTCAGGAGCCCGAGATACAGATGCATGTCGACACCTGGTTGTTTCGGCCTCTGGATAAGGATACTCATGTGTATGTACCGCTGCTTCGTGCACAGCCAGGGGGGAGGTTGTATGGCCATACAAACACGGGCCATGTGCTATGTGTGCTACTCTGGTTGCCAAAGGGATTGAGTCCGTCGGTGCTCATGCCTAGCGTGATGTTCCTTGGATTGAGCCCGAACTCATCTTGGAATTCGATGTCTAGCGCATTCCACTGGCTAGCGTCCGTGGGGTGTGTTAGGATCTTGCCCTTCTCTGGATCATCTTCCGGCTTCTCCCTCTTCGCATGCCATTGCATGAGCTCTGCTTCCTTAGGGTCTACGAAATACCGCTGCAGACGAGAAGTGATAGGAAAGTACCACACCACTTTTCGGGGAACTTTCTTGTTCCCTCTCTTGTACCGTCCCTGGCCGCACACTGGGCATGAGGTTCTATCCTTGTACTCGTTCCGATAAAGTGTGCAGTCGTTGATGCATGCGTGGTACTTCACGTACTGCATGTCTAGTGGGCAAACTACTTTCCTCGCCTCCTCGATACTTGTTGGCAATGTGTTGTCCTTGGGAAGACGAGCGTGCCAGAATTTCTAGGTGCTAATCCTGGGATGTTACATTTTTCTAGAAAGAGTTCCGCTCAGCCGCCATCATCAGAAACCAAGATTCGGATCCAGAAACTCCGTTCTGGCACCCTACCGGGACGGGGAATTTGGAGAGGATCATCACCATCGTCATCACCAACGCCTCTCCATCAACCATCGATGTTTCCCTCATCCATGAGTGAGTAATATCCTGTTGTAGGCTTGGGGATGGTAGGGATTGGATGAGTTCTATCATGTAATCGAATAAGATTGTTAGGGCATAGTGCCTAGTATCTCTATTAGTGCTATTTGACTTTGTTGCAACTTGTTGTGCTTAATGCTTATCACTAGGGCCTGAGTGCCATGATCTCAGATTTGAACTTATTATTAAATCATTATGATAGTACTGTTTGTCATCTTATCTGCAAGTTGTGTACACATATCATTGTCCGGATCCAAAGGCCCCAAAGTGACAATAAGTGGGACAACCGGAGGGGATGGATGTGGTGTGAGGATCACATGTGTTCACAGAGTGTTAATGCTTTGCTCTGGTGCTCTATAAAAGGAGCACCTTAATTGCCAGTAGTTTCCTAGAGGCCCCACTGCCACGACTGGCTGGATAGAAGATGTTGTGCAAGTTCTCATTGCGAGCACGTATGACTATATTTGGAACACATGCCTAAGATTGTTTAGTACTTGGATGTTTGTTATTATTTATCTGCAATGCCCTAGATCTTGAAGTTACATGTTTAGACTCGTCCATGCAACGCCCGTCCATCCATCCCTATGCCTACCGCACTCGAATCCCACTAGTTACTGTTACTACTATTGCTCTTGTTCTACAGTTGCTGTTGCTTTGCTGTTGCTACTACACAATGTTGCTACTGATAAACTTCTGTGAGCAAGAACTATTTCCAGGTGCCGCTAAATTGTCAACTTAGTTGTTAAGGCTTTCAAGTATTTTTTGGCTCCCCTTGTGTTGAATCAATAAATTGGGTAATACTACCCGCAAAGACTGTTGCGATCCCCTACACTTGTGGGTCATCAGTACGGAGGTAAAGAAGAGCTCGTCGCTAAATGGTATGTCAACGCTAGCTTCGACACCGGCCCGGATGACTCTAAGTCTCAATCCGGATACGTACTTCTCAGGAATGGAGCAACAGTTGGAGGAGATCCAAACAACCCGTGGTGGTGGGATCAACAACGGAGGCGGAATATGTTGCTGCTTCAGAAGCAACACAAGAAGCAGTTTGGATGAAGGAGTTCATAACGGAACTAGGTGTGGTTTCTAGTGCGTTGGTGTCAACATCCGGATTTTTAATCCCACATGCCTGTTATGCCATACATCACAATCCCATGATTACCATTTTTGCGAGACATAACAGAATTGGATACCATAGTACATCATCCATTACAAACCATTCATAATGTCTTACACAAATAGGGATCTCATTGATCCAGTTCTTAATACAACTTCAAGCAGCGGAATACCTAATAATAACTGTAGCATAGGCGAAGCTCCATCTTCGGGGTCACAGACAGTGCTGACAATGGGAGATGATCCTAGTTGTCATAACCTTCCTGGGGTCCATCCTCCAAGTACTCCTCTTCATAGTCTGGCCACGGAAATAACCAGGGACAAAGCCATGAGTACTCTTTAAGTACTCACAAACTAATACTAATAGGTGAAGGTTTTTTTGATAATAGGACACTAGGCTCTAGGGTTGTTTTGCAAAAGCCAGATTTATTTCTACTAAGCTGAGAAGCAAGAGAAGCTAGTCACAATTTTATAACTCCTAAGTGGGAACTTGTATTTCATATCACAACCCTGTTGTGGTCAAGTCAAAGTCTCAATTTATTTCACAAGTCTTTTGAAAACATCTGACGGGGGAACAGTATGGCCACTCCAACTGTCCATAACCGCGGACGCGGCTATTCAAATAGTTTGACACTCTGTAGAGATTGTACACTTTCACCACAATATTCGATACATCCGTCAGGAACAAATCCTGAATTCACCATACTCAGTATGCGGATGATCAATCCTAACCTTTCAATTACACTCCCTAGTATAAGCACCTCTCCTGTGAGTTTGGCCTCCCAACCATGACCAACTGTCATCTTGGGTACTGCACAGGTGGACAATCTTCACAAGGTAGCCTGAGCTCAGACCTTGGCCGTGAGGGAACTAATACTAAGGTATATAAGTTTCCAGTCAAGCCCTACCCAATCTTTGGGTATTGTGGTTGTACGATACAATTGGAATGGTATCGCATCCAAACAACCATCAGTTTTATAAAGGGCTAAGGCTCATGCCTCAACATTTTCATCACCAAAATCATCTGGTGTTCGGAAACACATGTAAAAACATCTCAGTAGAATGATCCAGCATTCTAAGGTTTTCATAACCATTTTCACCAAGTATTCCCATCTAATGTTGATCAAGTTTTATTCTTAGCACTAGCATCTACAAGTGGGGGTAAGTACTAATGAGGGGTGGTGAGCATGTGGAATTTCAACTAAGTTCACTCTCATGTCTTAGGATGACATCAGGATTACCTAGCTTAGGCCAAATTTTATGCTCTTTATGCAACCTTCAATTATCCTTCTAGTATCTACCACTTATTCCAGTAAACTCTAAGTAAGAGCTTTGATAAAGAAATAAAGTAGAAGCTTTTCAAGTAAAACTAGGATTGGGTATCATCAAATGTATCTAACCAAGCATGCTTAGAGCATTGCACAGGTTATTTAACTCTCATAATGGCAAATGTTAGCTTGCATTGGTCCACTTAGTTAGTAAAGCTTGCCTTGTGCAGAGCAGTGGTTGAAGTTCTCCTCGGCTTCTTCTTCGTAGTATCCTCCTTCCTCCTCGTATCCTTGGTCGGTACTAGCGTCTATAAATAAATACGAGGTACACAATCACCAAACAATACTTAACTACTTGCATTGATCACACACAAGGGTCCTATAGATGATCTAGCCTCATCACTAACATTACAAGATTAAAGCTTGGTTTAATTCCTTTTATTTTTAGAAAAGTAATTTCTACTCATTGAAAAACTACTTAATATTTAATATTCTCCAAACCAAACATGGGATCATGTTGACACATGTCATCACCACATATTTTAGTCCATGGGAATGTGATTTAAAGTGGTGTCACAATTTAATAAGGTTTTACCCTTTTATTTTAATTAAATAAAGTGACTAGAAATGCCTATGTAGCACTCTTTTATTACTTGAACATTATTTCTTTAACTAAAACTATATATTTTTATATATTCTGAAAGGTATGGTTAAATGTGATTTTTGAGAGTTGTAATCAACTCAAAAGCTATTATGGTTTAAATTTGAAAAATGTTTGAATGCAGAAAAGCTTCTGTCTTGTTATTTTTACCATGGATGATCTACATATCCAAATGACTTGAATCCAACGGGTTTGGATTCAGCATCCCCAGACCTTTCTAACAAAATTGGTTTCATTAAATTTGGTTGACTGAATCGACCTGGGTTGATTTTTGAAACTGGGTACATAAGTGTGTTTGAAATAAAATGAAAAAGGTTAAATTCAAATAACTGGGCTGCGCGGGAAGTGATACTGGGCCGGCCTGCTAAGCACAACGCTTACGCGGGCTGGTTAAGTCGATGTCCCCATGTGTCAGTGAGACCGGGGGGTACGAAGCGGTATGGGGCGATGTGGGGCGTTCGATCTGGTTCTAATCCAATGACTGAGGGTCATCGTCGACGTTGGGCAACGCCGGCGAGACAGAAACCTAGCGCGGCCAGTGGGGGTCGTTGGGGGCTCACCGGGGTTCAGGTGAGGGTCGGCGAGGCGGGCGAACGACGAAGTCGACGACGGCGAACCTCCTGGTACTGGCAGCTTCTCCTGGGGCGGCTCCAATCGCTGGCTTCCTTCTTCTCCAGAGGCGGCGGGCTCCAGTGAAATTCCAGCGAAGTGCTGCTCGCCTTTCTTCGGGAACGGGGTGGCACGATCCGTGAGGAGAGGGGAGTGGGATGGTGTGCTCAATTCGGCTGGGGGTGGCCTCTATTTATAGTCGCGACGACAAGACCGAACGGCATGGGCAGGCGACGGTGGCGACATGGCTACGGGCGGCTAGAGGGATGGCTGGTGGTGGCGATAGCTTGGTGGTCTCCTGGCGATGCTCTACGGCTTTAATGCGCATGTAGGGGCGGTGGAAAATGGTCTGGAACGTGCGATGCTCTGCACGGCCGAGGCGGCGTCTTCGACGGCGAGCGGTGGCTGTGAGGCATGGGGCGGCAAACGGGGATGTCTGGCGGTCTCCTGGGTCGATGGTGATCGTGTATGCACGCGGCGAGGGCGGCGCGCGGTCTGTGGGCTTCGGTCGAGGGTGGCGCTTTGGCGCACGCTCGGCATGGTTGACAGAGGCACGAGCGCGGCGTTCCTGGGTGCTCTGGTCGATGTCTTCGAGGCAGGGCTGGTCGAGAGGGGGCGGTGAGGCATGGGCTTGCTCCCAGACAAGGTTGGCATGGCTAGTTTCTTTCCTAGCTTGCTGTCTACAATGGGGTGGCATGGGTGGCTTCAGCTGTTCACCATTGATGGCATTGCCAAGCTCATAGTGGTGCTAGTGATTAGTTAATATTGTTAGATGATCTACTAAGGCTAGTGGTGTCCAGAGAGGGAACAAGTTAGGCTCAATTCACTGCTCAAAACCGTGTTTTGATTTTGTTAGATTTGTATCTGCAAGTTGTTTGATGAAATGGCCGCAAGAATTCAAGTTTTGAATTTTGAAAATATTTTTGGTGGGTGTGCTAGGTTGGTGCTGGTGAGTCTGCAGATTCTTGGGTTTTGAAAGTTGAGCTTGTTTGAGTGGTTTTTGAAAAAGTGGGATCTTCCCATATGATAAAGATTCAATTTTGAATTGTCATTTAAACTATGCATTTGAAAGTTTCTGGATGATCACAAAGTGGGCCTTGATAATTTGTTATGAGTACAATCAAGGGGTGCAAAGATCCAGAAAAGTTTCTGTTAAGTTCTGAAAGTTTGAGACAGCCAAAGTAGGCATGGGAGTTAAATTGGTCAAAATGACCATTCCCTTATTTTATTTGTTTTGATTTACTTGTCTTTGAGAAAAGTTTGGGAATTGTTTAGATGATGTTTATTTCACCTAAGCATCCATTTACAAGCAAAGAAACACACAGACAAGGTGGTTCAAAAGAATTCAAATTGGAATGCATACACACATGCATGCTTTCATAATTTTATTTAGAAAAGTTTTTGTTAACCCTAAATTTGATGATTAGAGTTTGATGATCCAAGTTTAGTATTTTTGGGATGTTACAGTTGGACCCAATGGTGATCTATTGTGACAACAATGGAGCCATAGCCAATGCCAAGGAACCAAGGTCTCACAAGAATTCCAAGCATATCAAGCGCTGGTTTCACTCCATCCGCGAGCATGTCAAGGATGGAGATATAAGGATTTGTAAAGTACACACAGATCTGAATGTGGTATATCTTTTGACTAAACCTCTCCCTAGAGCAAAACATGATCAACACCAAAACTCCATGGGTGTTAGATTTATCACAATGTCAACTAGATTACTGTCTCTAGTGCAAGTGGGAGACTGAAGGGAATATGCCCGAGAGGCAATAATAAAGTTGTTATTATCGCATTCCAAGTATATGATAGATGTTTTTTCTACATGACATAATTTTATTAAAAGAAAACGTTAATACATGTATGTTTTATAAACAAATAAAGTGTTCCTAGTTATGCTTCTCATATAAACTAGCTCATTGATTAACATGATGATCAAGGTTTCCTAATCATGGACATTGGATGTTGTTAATAACGAGGTCACAACATTGGTGGAATGATGTGATGAACATTCATCCGAAGTATAGTAATACAATCAAATTCATTATGTTTAAATTTATACAACATCATTACAATTAACTTTAGTCCTTAGACCATGAGATCATGTCAATCACTATCAAAGGAAGAGTAGCTTGATAACATCAAACGTTACACCGTAATAGGGTGAATATAAAGGTGGATTCAGATACTCCGATATTGTTATGTAAAGGCTCATGGATCAAAAGTGGGATTTGTCCATCCAAATGACGGAGAGATATACTATGGTCTCTCTTGGTGATATCACATTGATATAGCTTGCAAGCAAGTGATGGGGATCACTAGAATGTTGTATCACGGGAACGAGAGAAGAGTACATGTCGGTAACGAGATCAAACTAGGTATGAGGATACCGATGATCGAATCTCGGATATGTAAAATATTGCGAGACAAAAGGGTTTAGTTATAAATGTAAAAAGGTTCACACGATCACAAGAAGTCACCGTTGAATGTGTGGGAGCCAGTATAGATCTCCAGGTCCTGCTGCTGATTATTGATCGGAGAGGGATCTCGATCATGTCTGCATTATTTGCAAACCGTAGGATGACACACTTAAGGTATACCAACACCATTTGGAGCAAATGATATCCCAGGAAAAGAATATCAAAGTGCTGGAATTATTTCTATGGACACCAGAATTCTTTCGGGTGAAATTGTTGAAATTGGTTCTAGATGTGAAATTGAAATATAGTAAGGGGATTTATGTGAATGTTTTTTAATTAATGTAATTGACAAAATTCTGAATAAATAAATATAAGGAGTATTATTAAATGAGAGATTACATTAAATTTGATGGAAATTTAATTGATTTTGAGTGGAGGAAATGGAGAGGCATATGGGTGAGTTGGAGCTCCACTCACATGAATGAGGAAGAGGTGGGGGCACCCACCTTGGCCGCCTAACAAGGAATGGGGGCTGCCCCCTCTCCTATAAAAGGCCTCCCTCTACCTCCTTCTCACTCACACCTCCTCGTGAAGGATCTCTCTCTCCCCTTGTAGTAATATTCCCCATGGTCTCGGCTTAGCAAGATACATGTTCCCGGTGGCTTTTTCTGGAAAGAAGATTTGCTACTTCCGTTGCATTGATGGAGCGAAGTCATGGAGGTTGTCGGGCTCCCGGATGTGTGTGCGATCATGGATTCTCCGCTAAGTTATGGTGCTGCCGGACTTCTACATGATCTTGAGATCGACAAGAGATCGACTACATCACCAACGAGTCCATACTTGTAAAGATTTGTCGGTCTTCAAGGGTATGTATTCTATGGATGTATATCCACTTGTTGATTGTATCTAGATAGATGGATCTTGGTGCTTAATAGTTCCCGTTGTAGAATTTTTTTTGTTTCTATGCTGCGAACCCAACAACTTCTATGCCCGGCGAGGCAACTTCTGTGCCCGGCAAGGCAACTTCGGAGCCCGGCGAGGCAACTTCGGACCCTACAGGCAACTTCTGTGCCTGACCAGGCAACTTCGGGGACCAATGAGGCAACTTTAGAGCCCGACGAAGCAACTTTGGTGCCCGACGAGGAAACTTTGGTTCTCAGCGAGGCAACTTCGGTTCCTGGCTAGGAAACTTCGGAGCCCAACGAGGCAACTTCTATGCCCGACGAGGCAACTTTGGAGCCCAACAAGGCAACTTTGAAGCCTAACGAGGCAACTTCGGAGCCCGGCGAGGCAACTTTGGTGCCCGATGGGGCAACTTTTGTGCCTGACGAGGCAACTTCTGTTCCCTTATCGGTCTCCGAAGTTGCTCAGTTGGGCACAAGTTCCTTGTCGGTCTCTGAAGTTGTCTCGTCAGGCTCCGAAGTTGCCTCCGAGCTCCGATGTTGCCTTGTCGGGCTCCAATTTTTCCTCGTCAGGTAGCGGCTTGCCCGAAGAAGGGTCATCCTCACGCACCGCGACGGCGTCGTCCAAATGGTCTACCAAAGTTGCCTCGCCGGGCTCCGAAGTTGCATCATCGGGCACCAAAGTTGCTCAGTTGGGCACAAGTCCCTTGTCAGTCTCTGAAGTTGACTCGTCGAGCACCAAAATGGAGGAGGCAACTTCTATGCCCGACGAGGCAACTTTGGATGGTAGAAGGTCCGATGGCGGAGAAGTACACTGGCACAAGCTTGTAAAGGATGGTGGAAGCGGAGATCTTGGATGGCGGCAGGAGAGAGGGGACAACGCATGGATAAACCGATACCGACATAGATGCACGCTCGGAACCTATGCCAAATTACTTTGTTGGCTAAAGTTGCTCTATCGAACACCAAAATTGCTTTCTCAGGCACCGAAGTTGCTCCATCGAGCACGAAAGATGCTTTGTCGCATTCCAAAGTTACTTTTTTTGCGCAACAAAGTTGCTCTCTCGGACACGAAGGTGGCTCTCTCGAGCACCAAAGTGACAATCAGACACAAAAGTTATTCTGTCAGAGACCAAAGTTGCTACATTGAGCACCAAACTTGCTCTATTGAACATGTAAGTACTTTTTTGTGCACAAAAGTTGCTCTATCGGGAAAAAAATTCTCCGTCAGACACTGAAGTTGCTCTGCCACGCACCAAAGTTGTTTTGTCGCGTATCGAAGGTACTTTTTTCCTTAACAAAGTTGCTGTGTCAGGCATGGAGGTTAGAATCAAAGTTGCTCTATCGAGCACCAAAATTGCTTTGTCGGCCAAAGTTGCTTAACTATTGTGATTTTAATTTTTCTGTCGTGCACAAAAGTTGCTCTAGGGCACCGAATTTCTTTCATCGCGCGCCAAAATTGCTTCGTTGGGAACCAAAGTTGCCTACTGATTTTATAAAATTATTTTCCCCTAGTTTCTTCATCGGGACCAAAATTTTCGTCACACACAAGAGTTGCTGTTTCCTATGGCGCCTCTAGACGAGGACGTGCAGCGGCGGTGGACGGGAAATCTGCCGCCTCAAGTGCTGTGTCGCCTACCTCTACCCCGCCAAGATCGACGAGGCCTGCATCCGTCCTGGCCCACCTTTTTCTCTCACACAGCTCGAATCTGGTCTGGCTTGGTTTGGGCATGAACCCTATAATTTCCGAAAATTAGATTGTTATTCTATCACGAAGCAAACCGTCTGCACTTTTATCCTATCTCTATGCATTTCTTCTACATGTGTGCGAGAGGATTTGATTCGGTCTGTTTTGAATAGGCATTGCTCATTTCTTCAGTTGCTTTGCATACCTAAAGATAGAAATTTATTTTTGCGAGTTCTTTGTATTTTGAGAGGAATAGTAAAAATGATCTGGATGGTGATTTATTCACCCAACGGTTTTGTGGTGCTTTTTTGGACTAGAACGATTGTTCAAACTGATGTCTAATTGTTATGTAACTATCACTATAGGAGGTGAGATAACTGTAGGTAGAGAATGCCTCAGCGAGTTATGAATTTATAGGAGGTGCCATCGCTCTAGGAAAATTCCTTCTACTGCAATTAGAAAATCACTTGGGTAATTTACTAATCCTGTTCTTTGGTTTAAATTGCCAGTCCCATGCGGGCAATTAACTAATCTTGTTCTTTCGTTTAAATTTGCAGTCCCATGCATGTGTACATATGTATGCTCACATTTCTTCAGTTTTGCCAGTATATATATAGAAAAAGGTTTGTCTCTGGTTTTCTGCAATATTAGATACTTATATGAATTTACTATTAACTTTTCAAAGTGTTTTCAGTTTGTTCCTGCATTATTAAATGTTTCATGCATTAGATTAGATTCTTCTGCTTATTTTGTGGAATGTTCTAATACTTTTTTTAGGTGAAGCATATATACCTAGAACTATAACCTAAAGGATAATTATTCTTGTTAGAGTTGGATCATTCCGTTGAGTGGATTACAAAAAGATGAAGGTGATTTGAGTCCTGTGAAAGGGAATCTTTTACTGTGGTGTATCTCTCAATTTTAATTGTGCACCGACCAATGGTGATAAATCAGTTTTCAGGACTTTTATTGGTATCTTCTAATACATACTACCTTTTGTAGATCGAACTTTTAGTTGCAAGATGGCGATCTAGGTTATAACACCAAACCAGAAATTGGTGTTTCGAAAAGACTTAGAGAAAGGAACCGCATATGGTTGTTCCAGCGAGAATTGTGAAAAAAAATAAGACCGGTAACATCAAGTGATTTAGGTGTTACCTTAGATCCTGGACGATTTTCTTACAGACTGGCAAAGCATTCTAAATCATCTGATGTGTGCTGGCTTTCCCTCAGGTAGAAGCTGACCGTTATAGCCGTTGATAGCAATGCATCGGTTGAAATGGCTAATTTTGGGTGATCTTGCTAAAATTTTGCTTGGAAGCATTGCGACATGTTACTGGTAGAGATTATGTCTAGTCGGTAAGCATGCAGCTGAAAATTATTGCCTTTTTTCATAGGGACACTAACTTTTCAGGTGTCTAAGTTCTATTCTGAAGGTGGTTCTATATGCATGGACTGTGTATTGAGCCTTTTGGCGGCTGCGCCCTCAAGCACAGTTATACAAGAAGACCTCCCTATTGCTGGTATGGTTGGATACTCTTTTGTGTATGCAGTTTGTTTGTGAGCACATATATATCTATATACAGATGCATATATTTTTCTGTAACTGTAAGACCACAGCAAATACTCGCAAAAATCTGTTCAAGAAAGTGAACCTGCCCATAAAACGTAATGAAGAATCTACACCATCTATGTGAGTTATGTGACTGCCACATGTCATAGTGAATTAGTGATACTATAGGTTTTTCTTCTTTTTGTGCTACAAATCTATGGAACATTCAGTGACGTTTTTTTGATAAATACATGAATTAAAGGATTAGAAAACATGTACAAAAGACTTGGAGAAGATAGTCGATTAGACCGACGGAATCTTCTTTTTCTATCAATGTGTCGAAACACAAGGCTTTTGAGTTTTCGCAAAAAAGATAGTCGATTAGTCCAGCGCAGCAGATGCAGCAAGTGCGGGCAAAACCAAAAAAAAAAAAACAAGAGGTTTGCTTTGTGTTCCACACTGGATTTTTCTTTAGGAAGAATGCTCTCCTAATTTATTTATAGATGTCGTGGCACATCACATAAGAGAACATCTCCCCAAAAGCTATTCGCTAAAGAATCCCAGTCATAGTTGACACTCAATGAACTAATGTTTATAATATTTTTCATTAAACATGTTTGTAGGTTATTTTTTTGCCGGTACCAGGATGGAGTGAAGCATCGAAAAGCTAGCGCCGAGAGTCTGAATACCATCGTTACTGCTGCAAACTCTTTGATGGTCCTTCCGTCTTTGTGTTAAGTGAAATGGTTCTGTTGTAGCCTATTATTGAAGACCTACTCTATCTTTCTAGAATTTTCTTGTGTTTGCAAAGTAACGATGTAACGCTGAATAGAATGATCTATCTGAACAATGGCAAACAACAAGAAACGGGCGCAGCAAAGCGCGCAAGGTCCTTCTAGTAATTGTATCAGTGGAAACATTGATACAGGTGTGATATGAAACATAAGTCCCTAGTATCCTCTATTACTATTTCGTTGGGAAACATGATGATCAAGGTTTCCTGATCATAAAGTGATAGCGCTGGTTGACAACTATATCATATCATTGGTGAATAATGTGATGGACATTCCTCGAAGATCATGACACGATCAAGTCACAAATTTCATCGTTGCAATAGTCAGAAACAAAGTCTCCTTCTCCTTAGACCGTGAGACCATATCAAATCACTATCTCTTGAGGTTACTTTGATGGCACTTAACATGACTCAGTGAAATGGTGATCATAATGGTGTCGTTGGGTATCCGGAGGAACACGTTGAAGAGATTACGTCAAGAGCGAGATTTGTTCATCCAGTGATGGGTAAGATACAGTTAGGCCGACTTGGTGAGATTACATCCATATATGTTGCAACATGTGATTGGGTCACGGGGATGTAATATCGCGGTAACAAGTAAATAGTATTTGTTAGTAATGAGATTGAACAAGGTATGGAGATACCTTAATGATCGGATCTCGGACAAGTAGTATCGAAGAAACAAAGGGAATTAGACTCGACGTTTACGGTTCAAACGAAATCATCTATCTAGAATGGACAAGTGGTCATTATGGACATCACGGTCCCGATGTTGATCATTGACACAAGAGAGTCTTGGTCATGTATGTATCATTCCTGAGCCGTGAGGGGATACACTTAAGGGTGCGATGAGCTTGAGATCATCCGTAAGTTGGAACCAAAGTAGACAAAGAGAAAGCCGGAATTGTTACGAGGAGAAAGATTTGAAGTTGTTCGGATAAAGAAAGGAAACCAGAAAAGTTTCGGTGAGAGGACCGGAATTGTTCCGGGAAGTTCCGAAGCTGTTCGGAGGATATAGAAGGGGAACCGAAAGGTGTTTCGGATGGAATAGGATTTTTTAATATGTATTTACATATTAATTAATATAATTAATATTAAATATAATATTAAAATCTAATTTGAAAGGTTATTCTACTAATGGGCCAAGTTTCCTAGGGAGAAAGGGCCCATAAGGGAAAAACCAAGAGAGGGGAGGGGCCCATGCGCCTAGGGCTGCCCCTGGCCACCGGCTAGGGTTAGGGTTTGGGGCGCCCTAGGGAATACACTCCCCCTTGGCCTCCACCCCTTGCCCCCTTAGCCGCCTTAGGGTTTCCTTGGTGTGTGTGTGTGTGGGGGGGGGGGGTAAGAGTTTCCCCCTTACCTTATATAAAGAGACCATCCTCTCCCTTGGAGGCACAGATCAATCAACAGATCCCATGAGTTGGGAACTCCTCCTCCTCTCCAGTCTCTCTCTCTAGTAGTCTACATGCATTGGCATGGCCCACGACTGTTCGCGCAAGAGACAACGCATCCGCAAAACGCTATTGCGCTGCAGGGATTCTGAAGCCGGAGATCTACTTCCGCACTCCCGACGTGATCGGGGAGACGGAGGTTCTCATCATACACCATATGTGTACGAAGCCACGATGTGCAATACTTGGGGCACTCTAATATCGTTAGCCGAACTGCTGTATGGTGATGGAGCAGGGGGTGACCTGCAAGAAGCTCCGCGACCTTGAGGTCGGCTACGAGAACAACTACATCAACCACGTTCCCCGCAGAACATTAACCGCTTTCGAACTACAAGGGTATGTATCCGAAACCTCTTGGCCGTTACTGCATTACTCGCAGATAGATCTTGGGCATCGGGGCGATCCGTTGTAGTAATTTTTTTATTTTCTGCCGGAACCCCAACAGTGGTATTAGAGCCGATCTATGCATAGTAGTGTTGTACGGACAGTACGCACATGTGTTGTTCGGGCATTGATGCTATAGTTGTTACCCTCCCACGTGTACTTGTTTATATCACGGGACTGGTCGACGAAGCGGCCTGGACCGACCTTACGCGTACTCTTCCGCAAGACTGGTTCCACACTCAACATACGGTGGCAAGGTTTAATCTCGTCAATGCCCATTGTTATGGACTTTGGTTTTGGAGAAGATGGGGATGCTGGAGATCGCGGAACGGTTAGCAAACAAGCAACACGGGGACACGAGGTTTACCCAGGTTCAGGCCCCCGGAGGGAAAACCCTACTCCTGCTTGTCTGCTCTTGATTACGGCGGAACCGAAAATTACAGGGGTGCGCAGATGCGATCTGGCGTGGAGGTGTGTATGTGGTGGTGTGCGAGAGATTGTAAGAGAGATCTAGATCTGTAGATCTGTTGTGGTCTAGTCTATCGGGGGTGCCTCCTCCTCGTTGGCCCCTCCTAGCCTTTATATATGGGGAGGCTAGGTCTCAGGTACCGATACAAGTAGGTTACAAGTTGTATTCAAACTCTAGTCTTGAGCTTTCCTTGTCTTGTGTGCTTGAGAGTCCGTGCGTTGAGTGGGCCTTCCGTCGGGCTGGACCAGGTATGCTAACATCGGGTACCCGTAGGGTATAACCATGTCAGTAGCCCCCGAGTGTTCAGTCGAATCGTAGATTCGGCTGAGGACTCTTCAATCTTTTGGGTGCAGTTATCTCTGTTTGTTTAGAGAATGATTTGAGTGTGTAGGGATTGTTGATGCGTGTGCCTGACTCTCCCGACGGATCAGGGTCAGTTAACTGTCTTAGGACAAAACAATACGATCTTCTTCAGATTCGAGTCCCTCGACTCGAACCCGGAACATATGCTGGCGTAGTTCCACTCAGGCCGTTGAGGACTTACAGGAGTGGAATTCCAGTGATTTTAAATGATGTACCCAACGCGTCCGTCGGGATTTTTCATCGCGCCTGTTGGCACGGATTCTTACTAGCAGATCGAAGTCGTGTGCGTTACCAGGCCATCAGATGATATCTGTAGGTCTTATCTTTGTGTCGCAAACACATCATCCAAATGTTTATCACCGCGAAGGTGTTTCGGGTGGCCAAGGAGGATGTTGCTCACTTAGCGTTAATTGGGGCAGAGTTGCCGAAAAGTTTTTGCATGCTGATCCGAAGGATCGCAGTCGAAGAATTCATAGGGTGCACGACCAGCGCTCCCTATGGGAGTAGCCCCCCGAGTGTCTGTTCGAGTCGTAGACTCGAGCGGAGACTTTAGTTCAGCTGTTGCTTACTTCAGGTCCGTAGGACACAATTTTTTTGGATGCTTGAATAAATCCTCCCTATGGGAGTAGCCCCCGAGTCCGTAGTGGAGTCGCAGACTCGACGTAGGACTCGAAGAATGGGTCATTGGCGTGCCACTCAAAGATCGTCTATGTGCGCGACCGACGCTCCAGTTTGGAGTAGCCCCCGAGTGTCTGGAGGAGTCGTAGACTCGGGAAGAGACTCGAGTCTTGTATCGTGCAGTTGTAGTAGGAAATCTCGTGGGCGTACCGCTGACCCGGAAGTACATCGGGTGCGCGACCAGTGCTCCTAATAGGAGTAGCCCCCGAGTGTCTAGTTGAGTCGCAGACTCGAGTAGAGACTCATGCGAGGAGAAACCACTGACCCGGAAGTGTATCGAGTCAGCGTCTCACACATAAGGAGCCAAGAATCGACGTAGCGGAGTGGCTAAAGGGTGTATGTCTCTTTTACAATAGTTGATATAGCATTTACAATAGAGGGCCCCGAAAGAGGTGTAACAGAGACAACTATATGGATCCATGTTATGGTTTGAAAGTTCGTAGATTAGAAACGATTCTATTGTGAAAGCCCTAACAACCACATAAAACTTGCAATAAATAAAGTAGATGCGTCTAACTTTATGTTGCAGGAGGGGCATGTAATTTAATATGGTCATCGTTGTTATGAAGGTAACTGATGACCCACAAGTATAGGGGGTGTATCGTAGTACTTTCGATAAATAGGAGTGTTGATCCCAACGAGGAGCAGAAGGTGTTGACTAGTGGTTTGGAGCAGGAAATCTCTGTAAATACTTAGCAAACGGATTTTTAGGTGTTTTTGATAAAGCAAAGAAATAAAGTGCAAGTGAATAAAGAAAACAAATAATTTCAGCAAGTGGTCCAATCCTTTCTTATCAAAGGACAAGCTGGTTGTAATACTTGTGAGGACCAAACGTTCTTGATAACACATGGGAATACTGTCAAGTGCTTTCGTTTCATATAGTTGATTAATATTCTTTGGTTTGATAAGTGTTGTGTGGGTGAACCTGTGCTAATGTACTGACCTTATTATGACTAATACATACTTGTGATTAAACCCCGTGCAAGCATCCGCAACTATAAGAAAGTAATTAAGATGAAAACCTAACCACAACCTTAAACTCTGAGATCCTACACTCCCTTGTGCAAAGGTTTCCTACCGGGGGTTCAGGTTTCTGTCACTCCGGCAACCCCATGATTAGTAGCCAAGTACACAATGCATTCCCCTAGGCCCATAAATGGTGAAGTATCATGTAGTCGATGTTTACATGACAACACTAGAAGAATAGCACCACGACTTAAATACTAAACCATTGAATAATACCTCAACACAATTCCACTACTAACAACATGGCTTCTCCCATGTCCTCAATAACTAAACGAACTACTCATGAGACATCATATGGATCAAGATCAGAGATGATATTATGATGAATAACAATCTAAACATAGACAATAATTCAATTGTTCCACTAACAAGCATCAAGAACTATGCAAGATTTAACAAAATTGTTACAGCGGGATGGAGTGGTGATGATGATGATGGTGGAGATCGTGGTGAGGATGATGATGAGGATGATCTCGATGAAGTCTAGCTTGATGAAGATGTTGATGGCGACGATCTCCCCTCTCCGGGAATGAATTTCCCTGGCAGAAATCTGTCTGCCGGAGAGCTCTTTCTCTCTCTGTAGTTTCCGCCCCGTAGACGACAGAATCTCTCTGTGGTTCCACCCTGTTGAAAGAGCATTTTCCTATCCCTCTGATTTTGATGTTTGATAACAACACACTTATCGGTTTAATCGTGTGCTAAGTGTATCACAGGGTTGATAAGGGTGTGACACAAATATTGGCATAACTCTTCCCTTTGCGAAAAACCAATGTGTCAAACGGTAGTACCGGAAATACGACCGGTACTACCGCTTGACACCGGTACTACCGGTTCAAGTACCGGTTGGAACCATGCAAAACTGATAAGGGCGGGTCTTAGTCAGTACCATCCGTTACCACGGAGCGGCACTACCGGTCCAACCGGTAGTACCGCTTGAGACAAGCGGTACTACCGCTTGGACACGGTCGTACCGCTCGGTAGTACCGGACCGTTCTGAAGAAAAGCCACCCTCTCTGTTTTTCTCAGTACCAAGCGGTACTTGCGACCGGTACTACCGCCCGGACCGGTAGTACCACGTCATACGACCGGTACTACCGCTTGGGGGTAATACCGCAAGGGCGATACCGGCCAAACCTGAAGAAGGCTCGACCAACTAAAGCATCTCCGGTACCGGGTCCGGTACTGGACCAGTAGTACCGCTTGCCAGCGGTACTACCGCTTGAGTACCGGTACTACCGGTGAATTAATGGCCCCAACGACCATATTTCGTGGAGGGGTATAAATACCCCTCCACCTACCTTGGGACAAACTGCTCAGCCACATTAAAGTCAAAGACCACCATTGGAGCCCATTGGAGCCACCCAATCTTCAAGATCTCCTCATTCCACCACCCAAAGTCCTTGATCTTTGGGGAATCGAAGGAGGAGGCCCCGATCTACTACTTCACCAAAAGATATCTTCATTTCCCCCTTATTTCATTGAGGGCCCCTTTGCTCTAGTGTTTTCTTGGAAACCCTAGTTCTTGTTTTGGTTCTTACAAGCTTGTATTTGATTGCTTTGACAGCTTGCTTGTATTTGGGAGCCTTCGATTAAGTTGTGGATGTGTGCCCCAAACTTGTAACGGTGCCGGCTTCCACCTTGAAGGTTGCCGATATAGTGGAAGGTGAATCGATCCCGTTGGGGTGAGATTCATCGGAGAACAAGGGAGGCCTTTCGTGGCGTTGGTGGTTTGAAACCTCCCCCCTCTCCAAACGTAGACATACTTCCCCTCAAAAGGAAGCAACTACGGAAAACAAATCCTTGTGTCTCCGCGTCCACTATTTTGGTTACTTCTATCCTTTACCGCACCTTACTTACTTGTTACTACTTTGTGTTAGGGTAGCTCTTGCATAATTGTCATATAGGTAAATTCACTGTAGTTGCATTATCTAGAGAATTTACCTTATTGACAAACCTTAATTTGAAAAAGAAGAAAATTTGAAGTAGCACCTATTCACCCCCTCTAGGTGCCCATACGATCCTTTCAATTGGTATCAGATCCTCGGCTCTTTATTCGGGCTTTACCGCCTAAGAGAATATGGGTAGCAACGAAGGGGATGGTGGTAGTGAGCCGACACCGGTGACCATGGCAGATCTCAAAAACTTGGAAACAAGATTGAGCTCTTCCTTGGTCAACGAAGTCAAGAAGATGCTAGAGCAACTTATTATAGACAAAGAAGGCTCATCACCCCCATCTCCTCAAGAGGATCAACCATCCATTTTACCTAAAGGGAATACATCGGTATCCCCCGAGGGTATGGTGGTGGGGGGTAAACTAGACAACGTTAATTCCTCCACACACACAATGATGGTGGGAAGGGTGAGCACCGTGATTCATGGTACTCTCTCGACCCTCCAATCCCTCACCCTCATGTATACAATATAGGTGACCCACCTAAGCTTGAAGAATCTGCTACTTTTTCTCAATGGCAATCACTAATGAGAACTCATATGCGCAGCTCTTGCATTGAACTTTGGAACATCATCGAGCATGGACTCTTTATTGGGGATCCAAACAACTTGACAAGAAGAGAGATTGTTAATAGTCAACTCAATGCCACTGCTTTGCATATGATTCAACAAGGTTTGGGGACAAAGGATTATCCACACATTGAGCACTTTAGAATTGCCAAGGAAGCTTGGGATGCTCTCACTGTGTTGTTTGTTGGAAATGAGATTATGAGGAGGAACCGATATGATGCTCTAAGCAATGAAGCTGAAGGCTTCTACATGAAAGAAGGTGAAGATCACGAAGACATGTACCGAAGGCTCAAGACCACCGCCACCGCTTTTAGGAATGTGGGTGCCTCACATGTGGATGATGTTTGGATAAAAAGGAAATATGTGAGTGCACTCATGCCTTTTGAGCCCACCGACTTGAAGAGCTTACAAGGAAGACACAACTACCATCTCATGACCTCAAATAAAGTTATGCAAGAGATGGCCGCTTTCAAGGTTGCCGCCAAAAATGCCAAAGATGCCCGTGCTCGTGCCCTAGGTATGAGCAATGTTGTCAATGTTTCTTTGAAGGCCAAAGTTATGGACCATGGGGATGAAGATGATAGTGATGAAGGGATTTCCATGGACCATCCCGATGAAGTCAAGATTGCTCATGGACAATATATGGCTTTCTATGCAAAGAACTTTTGGAAGAACCCCGCCAAGGCCAAGATGGAAATGCAACGGAGAAGCAATACAAATGGGAAAAGAGAGAATACCACTAGGTTGAGAACTTGCTTCAATTGTGGTGACCGCTATCACTTTGTAGCAAGTTGCCCCTATGAGAAGAGAGAAGATCATGGTGGCAAGATTGTGATGAAGAAGACTCTCAAGGCACCTTACAAGAAGTCGGGAGAAATTGTCTTGATCACTCATGAAGAATACTCCTCCGACAATGAAGATGATGAAGATGGCGAAGAGGAAACTTCTCATGGTGTGGCTGCTCTAGCCACCACCTCTAGTCCGACATTCTCACTCTTCGATTCTCCAAATGAGAACTCTTCCACCAAGAACGTCACTTGCCTTATGGCAAGAGGAACGGAGGTATCCACATCATCCCGCTCTACTCACTTAGATAATGATGAAATTGATGATGAGATGTCTCTTGATGTTAAAAATGAATTAATTGCCTTTGATGAGTTTATGACTAACCTAGAAGGTGATGCTAAGCTATATTTTGGAAACATCTTAGATCAACTCTCACATACTCAAGAGATTCTAGATGTAAGATGTAAACTTGGGCATGAACATATGATTGAGCTAGAGGATTTAAACAATGCTCTAGAAGAAGAACAAGAAACTAGGTTGTCACTTGAATTAAAACTTGAAGGGCTTGATGAGGCCAATGACATTATTGTTAACGAACTCATCAAAGAGCGTGATCATGCTATTGCTAAATGCAAAAGGGCTAAAAAGGACAAGATTGAGTTTGGTGTGGTTCATGAAAAACTTGCCGAGGACTTTAGTTTTCTTAACAAGGCTCACAAGGTCTTGGAGAGTGAACTTTTGTCACTCACAAAGTCCCATGAAATGCTTCTAACTCAATTGGCCAATATTCCTTCACCTAGTAACTTCATTCCATCTAGTAGCACTACTATTCTTGAAGAGAATTCTAGGTTGAAGGGGGAGCTTGCTAAGGCCACATTTCTACAAGGCAACAAGTCCATTGATGATCTTTTGAGCAAGCAAAGGCGTAGTGGTGATAAAGGGGGCATTGGTTTTGTTTCCAAAACCAACAAGAAGAACAATAAGAAGAAGAAGGACAAGCCCTCACAAGAGACCAACAAGACCATTGTGGAGAGTAAGACCACAAGTGGTAAAACTATGTCTCATGATGATTTTGCGGGAAGTGCTAACCCTCACTATGTTCTAATACGTGATTATTATGGTGATGTGTATGCACAATATGTTGGTCCTTATGATGGTTATATTGCTTGGTCTATTTGGGTTCCCAAGACCCTTGTTGCTAACAAAAGAGGACCCATTGAAAAATGGGTACCTAAAAATTAGCTTGATCTTTTGTAGACTTATGCTTCCGGAGGGTCAAAGTGTGTGCTTGATAGTGGTTGCACAAGTCATATGACCGGAAGCTCGTCTATTGTCAAGGACTTAAAGCCAAATGATGATCTAATCACCGTGACATATGCTGACAAGTCAAAGTCTAAGGAATTGGGTTTTGGCAAAGTTGTGGTTGCTCACGACATTACACTCGTGAACGTCATGCTTGTTGAGACCCTTGGGTACAATTTACTTTCAGTCTGTGCTCTTGGAAAGATGGGGTTTTCCGTCTTTATACATAATGATCTTGTGGTCCTCATGTGGAGCAAGTCTCTCAAGGTCGCTTTCGTTGGGTATGTCGAACATGACTTGTATGTGGTGGACTTTTCGGGGCAAGCCACTACAAGTGCGATGTGCTTATTCGGAAAGGCCGATGTGGGTTGGTTATAGCATCGCCGACTGGCCCATGTCAATACGAGAACTTTGCAAAGTCTCCACAAGGAGGGCCATATTGTTGGACTAAAAGAAAATGTTTCCTTTGCCAAAGATCGTGTTTGCAGGGCATGTGTTCTAGGGAAGATGCATGATGCTCCTCATAAGCCTAAGAACCGCATCAAGTCCACCAAGATCTTGGAGCTCCTTCACGTGGACCTCTTTGGTCCTCCATCTCATGCAAGTATTGGTGGGAAGAAATATTGCTTGGTGATTGTTGATGACTTTTCAAGATACTCTTGGGTTTATTTTTTCAAGTTGAAGAGTGAGACTCAAAAGACTTTTATAGACTTCATCAACTTGGTTCAACGGCAATACAATGTTCCCGTGTTGATCATAAGAAGTGACAATGGCACCGAGTTCAAGAACTACACCTTGAATGATTTCCTTAGTGATGAGGGGATTAAACATCAATATTCCGCTGCATACACCCCTCAACAAAATGGTGTGGCCGAAAGGAAGAACCGGACTCTTATTGAGATGGCTAGGACCATGTTGGCGGAGTTTAAATCTCCATACAACTTTTGGGCCGAAGCCATCTCCACCGCTTGCCATGCTTCAAACCGGCTCTACCTCCGCAAAGAAATCAACAAGACTCCATATGAAATACTTACCGGTAACAAGCCCAACATATCTTACTTCCGGCTATTCGGTTGTAAGTGTTTCTATCTCATAAAAGGTGTTTGTTTGTCTAAATTCGAGTCTAAAGCATTAGAGGGTATTTTTGTTGGCTATGGTCTCGAATCTCACACTTATAGAATCTATGATAAGCTCTCTGGAGCCGTCATAGAATCTTGTAGTGTGACCTTCGAAGAATATGATGGTCGCGAAGGGGGGCGTGTTGATGCTTGTGATGCAGATGATGAAATGCCTCAGGATGCCATAGGAAGAATGGGTGTGGGATATATCCACCCCATTGAGGAACCCCTTATGGCAGATTGAGAAGAAATATGCTCCACTCAAGTGGAGCCCTCATCTTCACAACCTCAACATGCTCCATCCACCGAAGAGGACATTGAATCAAGCCAAAGACAAGATGTGGACCCTCAACATGGTGATCAAAGTGTCAACTCCAGTCAAGGGGATCTTGATCCATTCGATGGATTGTCAAGTGGTGCCAAGTCAATTTGTCAAGGAAGATCCGTACAAGCTGCTTTGAGACAAGCTCAAATTGACGCTAGAAGTGCACTTGATCAAGATCAAGGTCAATCTTTACCTCCCAATGTAGAGGATGACTCCAATGATGATCAAGGTCAAGTTGATGGTCAAGACGAGGATCAGAATGATGAAGAGGGTCCTCCAAGAAACAACACGGAGATCCACGCTCGTCGCGAGGCCAGAAAGGAAAGAATGTTGGAAATAAACCCTACATAATGTAGTTGGTGATCTAAGGAAAGGTATTTCCACAAGATCACAATTGAAGAGGTTCAATGAACACCAAGCTCACATCTCCATGATTGAACCAAAGAAAGTGTGGGAAGCTCTTGAAGATTCGGATTGGTTAGGGGCTATGCATAAAGAGCTCAACAACTTTGAGAGAAACAAAGTATGGAAGTTAGTTGAGAAGCCAAAGGATTACCGCAATGTTATTGGAACAAAGTGGATATTCAAGAACAAGCAAGATGAGCATGGAATTATTGTAAGGAACAAGGCTAGATTGGTTGCACAAGGGTATTCTCAAATTGAAGGCATTGATTATGGAGAGACTTATGCGCCCGTGGCTCGCCTTGAGTCCATCCGTATCCTTCTTGCTTATGCGGCACATCATAACTTTAAGTTGCAACAAATGGATGTAGAAAGTGCATTTATTTATGGCCCTTTAAATGAATTGGTATATGTTAAGCAACCCCCAGGATTTGAGGACCCCAACTACCCAAACCATGTCTACAAACTTGATAAGGCGCTCTATGGGCTCAAGCAAGCCCCACGCACGTGGTATGAGCACCTTAGAGAGTTATTGTTTGACCGTGGCTTTGAGGTTGGGAAAATCGATCCCACTCTTTTTACTAAGAGGGTCAATGGGGAGCTTTTTGTATGCCAAATATATGTTGATGATATTATCTTTGGATCATCTAACAAAGCTTTTAATGATGAATTCTCAAAGCTTATGACTAGTAGGTTCCGGATGTCATTGATGGGGGAGTTGAGAGTATTTCTTGGCTTTGAGATCAAGCAAGTTAGAGGAGGTACATTCTTCAATCAAGCCAAGTATACTCAAGAGATTCAAAATGCAAGATTTAAATGGAGCTCCTACTCCCATGGCTACAAAGACTCATCTAGAACAAAATCCAAATGGTAAAGATGTGGATCAAAAGGTATACCGGTCTATGATTGGTTCTTTGCTTTACCTTTGTGCATCTAGACCCGATATTGTGTTGAGTGTAGGTGTGTGTGCAATATATCAAGCGGCTCCTAAAGAAAGCCATTTAATGGCGGTCAAGAGAATCTTTCGATATTTAGTTCATACCCCATTTTATGGTCTTTGGTATCCTCAAGGCTCAACATTTGCTCTTTGTGGATACACGGATTCGGATTGGGCGGGGGACAAGGATGATAGAAAATCAACATCCGGGGCTTTCCAATTCCTTGGTAGGTCCTTGGTATGTTGGTCTTCTAAGAAGCAAAATTATATATCTCTCTCCACCGCCGAAGCCGAGTATGTTGCTGCCGCTAGTGCTTGCACTCAATTGCTATGGATGAGGCAAACTTTAAAGGAATATGGTGTCCATTGTGACAAAGTGCCTCTTCTATGTGACAATGAAAGTGCCATCAAAATTGCATACAACCCGGTGGATGACACAAGGACAAAGCATATTGAGATTCGCCATCACTTCATTAGAGATCATGTTGCTCGAGGTGATATTGATCTATCCTATGTTTCTACCAAAGATCAACTTGCCGATATCTTCACGAAGCCTCTTGATGAAGCAAGGTTTTGCTACTTGAGGAATGAACTAAATATCATAGATTCAAGGAGCTTGACTTGATTATCTTGCACTCTCACCTAATACTCGACCCATATTTGGTTTAGGTGTAGGCATGGACATAGGGGGAGTGCAGTCCTAATTGATTGGACCATCCCTCCCCCCATTATGCGCAAAGTAAACAAAATCATTCCTCTTAATATCATTTTGGGATATGTGAGCTTAATGATGAGTTTCGGTAATGGACCCAAGATATATCTTCGTGGTGCCAAGCCGAGTATACTCAAATATGGTGGCCTAGGCCACCGCCCCCTCTCAATCGAGAGGTTGATGTGCTTACTCGTGTTTGTCATTTTTGATTTGATTTTTACTCATGATTGTCATCTTGTGAATTGCCTTCACCGTTCTTAGTCTCATGCACTCTAGTTTGGTTTTTAACTTCCTTTTTCTCGATTTTTAGAGTGCATGTGCTTGCCAGCTCACTTGTCTTAACCCAAGCCTCCTTACTCCCTCACGAAAACCCTCTCTCTATCTGCACAAGAATCACCTTTGTTTCCTGGATTTGGAATCAGATGGGACCGGTACTACCGGATGTACGAGCGGTACTACCGGACCTGGCTAGTTCCCAGGTCGTCTCCTGGAAGAACTGCTCCAGGAACGGTACTACTGCCGACATGTTCGGTACTACCGATCACCGGTAATACCGGTTGGGGAACCGGTACTACCGCTTACGAGCGGTACTACCGCTTCAGCAACCGGTACTACCGGTCGGCGTTTTCCTGGCATATATTGGACGCGCGTGGGAAGGCACCCCTCAGTGCCTCATTCGTCCCCACGCCCTCCACTCGTACCCGCACCGCCGCCGGAGACCTTGAAGCCGTCGGAGCCCTGCCGCGCCCTCCTCTCCCCGGATCCCCCTTGGATTCGGCCTCTTGGCGGGCTCCCACCTCTTTCCACCGCCATGGATTCCGGTACAACCGCCCTTTCTCTCTCCGTTTGATTTTCTCCTTAGATCTAGGTTTTGTCTTAGATCTGTGGAGAAATTGACATATTGAAAGGTTGTACTGCCATATGCTTCCCTTGTTACCGAGTAGAATCATCTATTTACAGTTTAATGCCATCAATTTGGTCCGTTTCCATCAGATCTGACGAACTTGTGCCGCTCAACCGGTAGTACCGAAACTTTTTCCGGTACTACCGCTTGCAAGCGGTACTACCAGTCGTCAGATCCGGTAGTACCGGCCCAAACTAACCGCATTTTTTCTGCTTCATATTGGATTCTCTCGCTTGCTCCTTGATTCTTGTGCCCTTACCCCCTTGCTATCCTCCCTTATGATTTCACAGATGCAGGTGGTTCTCGGGGTGCGCGCAAGCATTCCAAGACTAGCCGTGAGATTGTTGAGGAAGAGACGGAGTCTGAGGAAGAGGTTATGCCACAGCAAAGACACCGTTCCAAGTTGCTTGCCACTCGAGGTGGTCGTGGGGGTCGTGAGTGGGTTACCAAGCGCTCTGCTGGGCGTGGCAATGCCCCTCCCTCTCGCTCCCCTTCCGCTGGGCGTACCAAAAGTCTCAGCTCAGGGCCATCTGGGCCAAGGAAACTGTCAGACATCTCTGAGTCAGAGTTTAGGGCTCTCCGGATTGAAAATGCATACTCCCGCAACCGGAGCGAGGCCAGGGAAGACAGTCTCTTCTTCGATGATTTCCAGGAGCGTGTTTATCATGAGGTTCTTTTGACCAATATCCAGATGGTGGTGCCTCAGCAGTGGATTGACATGGGGCACATTAACAAGAATCTTGACTACTTTGCTGAAGCTAAGGAAATCTGCTCTCACCTTGGCTTGTTCCCCATTATGGAGTTCTAGTATGACTATGATCCACTCCTTATTTGCCAGTTTTATGCCACTGCACATTTCCACACTGGCTATACTCGGAAGATCACCTGGATGACTCAAGGTGCTATCAAGGAAGCTAGACTTGCGGAGTTTGCTGCAATATTGGGGTATGAAGATCGCGGCCGGGACGTTCCTTGTGGTTTTCGCTGTCACATGCGGGATCACCCCTCCAAGAAGGATGTCCTTACACCTCTGTATATCCGGGGCCGTGGGATTGCTGGCAAGATCAAGGATCTTCTCCCCACATATGACATTCTCCATCGCATTTTCCGTGAGACTGTTGCTCCTCGTGCGGGCAACAAGGATGAGATACATGGGTTCTCTGTTGACTTGCTGTTCAACACCTTCCTCAACCGAGACTCAGGCACTCCTCTTGATGTGTGAGACTTCATATGGAATGAGATGGTTGCTGCTGCACAATCTCGGAGGGTTCCATCATTTGCTCCTTATATTATGGCCCTCATTGTGTCAAAGTGCCCCGTCATTGCTAGGACACTCTCCACTCGCTCTCTCATTGTGCACATGCCAAAGGCACTCAAGATCAAGACACATGATAAACCTCGCATTGCGGCGGGTGAGGAGGATGAGGATGACTCCGAGGATGCTGACAGTGGACATGACACTGACTATGTTGTCTCCCGTCGCAAGAATGCTAAGCCCTCTTGGGCCAAAAGGATGGAGGTCAAGCTCAAGAAGATCTTTTGCTTCCAGGTTGACAACCAGAAGCGCATGTATGAGGCGCATGTGTATGCCAAGAAAGCCAGTGCTCGGCAGAAGGACATGATGGATGCTCAGGGTGTGACCGTCTCCAAGGGGTCCGAGAACAACATCACTCCCGAAGATCAGTGGATCTCTCAGCACAACCGTTGGGACGATGATGTCTCTTCCTCGCACCGCGCCCCACCCCCTTACGAGGAGGACCTTGAGGATGAGGAGGAGGAAGAGGATGATTGACTGTTGGGACGGTAGTCTTGCACTTGTCCCTTTTTTGGCGTCTTGATGCCAAAGGGGGAGAAGTTGCACTTTAGGAACGGGTGTTGCATGGGAAGTCACAAGCTCGTCCTTATTTTGATCCTTTTATTGCTTGTAAACTTCAATTTCCCTCTATTTATGTGTGAGACTATGTGGTTATGTAGTGGTTATATCATGGACCCATCTTATGAGACTATGTGGTTTATTTCATTGGATCCATCTTGTGATGATATGCGTTATCTATTGTCTATATATTTCTCATCACATTCTATTATGCAAAGGTATGATTTCAAATGCTAGTATCAATATTCGTGCATCCATGTTGGGTTTGTAAAATAGAGGGGGAGGTTTGTCTCTACACATCTAGGGGGAGCCCCATCTCTATTTTAAAAATCTCATATGCTTCCTATTTAAATCATCTTGCAAAAGTGTATTGTCATCAAACACCAAAAAGGGGGAGATTGAAAGAGCATTTTCCTATCCCTCTGATTTTGATGTTTGATAACAACACACTTATCGGTTTAATCGTGTGCTAAGTGTATCACAGGGTTGATAAGGGTGTGACACAAATATTGGCATAACTGTTCCCTTTGCAAAAAACCAATGTGTCAAACGGTAGTACCGGAAATACGACCGGTACTACCGCTTGACACCGGTACTACCGCTTCAAGTACCGGTTGGAACCGTGCAAAATTGATAAGGGTGGGTCTTAGTCAGTACCATCCGGTACCACAGAGCGGCACTACCAGTCCAACCGGTAGTACCGCTTGAGACAAGCGGTACTACCGCTTGGACACGGTCGTACCGCTCGGCAGTACCGGACCGTTCTGAAGAAAAGCCACCCCTCTCTGTTTTGCTCAGTACCAAGCGGTACTTGGGACCGGTACTACCGCCCGGACCGGTAGTACCGCGTCATACGACCGGTACTACCGCTTGGGGGTAGTACCGCAAGGGCGATACCGGCCAAACCTGAAGAAGGCTCGACCAACTGAAGCATCTCCGGTACTGGACCGGTAGTACCGCTTGCTAGCGGTACTACCGCTTGAGTACCGGTACTACCGGTGCATTAATGGCCCCAACGGCCATATTTCGTTGAGGGGTATAAATACCCCTCCACCTACCTTGGGACAAACTGCTCAGCCACATTAAAGTCGAAGACCACCATTGGAGCCCATTGGAGCCATCCAATATTCAAGATCTCCTCATTGCACCACCCAAAGTCCTTGATCTTTGGGGAATCGAAGGAGGAGGCCCTGATCTACTACTTCACCCAAAGAGATCTTCATTTCCCCCTCATTTCATTGAGGGCCCCTTTGCTCTAGTGTTTTCTTGGAAACCCTAGTCCTTGTTTTGGTTCTTACAAGCTTGTCTTTGATTGCTTTGACAGCTTGCTTGTATTTGGGAGCCTCTGATTAAGTTGTGGATGTGTGCCCCAAACTTGTAACGGTGCCGGATTCCACCTTGAAGGTTGCCGATATAGTGGAAGGTGAATCGATCCCGTTGGGGTGAGATTCATCGGAGAACAAGGGAGGCCTTTTGTGGCGTTGGTGGTTTGAAACCGCCCCCTCTCCAAACGTAGACGTACTTCCCCTCAAAAGGAAGGAACTACGGGAAACACATCCTTGTGTCTCCGCGTCCACTATTTTGGTTACTTCTATCCTTTACCGCACCTTACTTACTTGTTACTACTTTGTGTTAGGGTAGCTCTTGCATAATTGTCATATAGGTAAATTCACCGTAGTTGCATTATCTAGAGAATTTACCTTATTGTCAAACCTTAATTTGAAAAAGAAAAAAATTTGAAGTAGCACCTATTCACCTCCCCCTCTAGGTGACCATACGATCCTTTCACCTGTGTATTAGGGTTCTGAGGAGAAGATATAGGCGAAAGGGCAGAGCAGGAGGTGGGCCAGGGCGACCACACCCCTGGTGGCGCGGCCTAGGGTGGCCCGCGCATGGGGGGTGTGGGCCCCCTATGGCCCATCCCAGCCTCTCCTTATGGAATCCTTTGTCTTCTGAAAAATATGATTTCCATGTATTTCTGATCTTCGCGAAAATTGCATCCAAACACCGCTTTTTCCATCAGAATCCTGACTCCGGCAGTTCATCCTCCAAGAATCATCCAACATGCAAAAATAGATGAAACAACATAAGTATCACCTCTTAATATGAAATATATTAATGAATAACAACAAATTATGATATAGAATAGTGATGCAAATGGACGTATCAACTCCCCCAAGCTTAGACCTCGCTTGTCCCCAAGCGAAAACTGAACTCAGTAAACATGCCCACAGGTTTATGGAGTGAAGTGTCGATAAAAAGAATATGTACAAGAAGCATCACACTTACCAATACACAACTCATAATAGAAAGCAACTCACCATTATATAACTTAACTTGCAACGAGTATGGGAGTCACAATAAAGATGCATAAGGAAAAATCATAATTGGTAATGGCAAACTTTGTTCTTGGTCAGAGAACAGTTGACAAATCATACTTTTTCAAGCAAATATTTTGTAAAGAAGTTTATAATAGGAGTCCCTTTGCTCAAACATAAAAGGCTTTTCACAATGATGGCTTTTAAAGTAATACTCATTCAGATAAGAGTTTTGTGCAAAACAAGGAAGATAAGAAACATGATTGAATAAATCATCATATGAATGATTGAAACACAACAACTCAAATTCTTGATGGAGATAGAGAGGAATAGGTTTACTGACTCAACTAAGAAGTAAAAGAAAGGCCCTTCGCAGAGGGAAGCAGGGATTTCAAGTTTCATAAAGAGCTTTCAAAATATTATGGTACTTACTAGATTTGAGCTCTCATTGCCCTATCATAAGCATCTTGAGGTGATTAAGGTTAAAGTGAACAAAGATGGAGTATATGCTTGACAAAATATAAGTTGGCAATCTCATGTCCCTTGAGTACGAGGGCCGCTCCTCATGCTACTCAACTTTAGTCACCGGTAAGTTCTTGTCATAGTAAGTATATGTGTATCATAGAGAACCGCCAACGGGGTACCCCTTGCCCCATGATATAGGAGCTATCCCATATCAAAATGACAAGGCAAGCAGACACTGAGCGTCTCAGTGATCTTTTATTTGCTATTTGCATAGTTTTTTATTGAGGATGCTTCACAGATTGCTCACTATGGTTATGCTGCAAGTTTCCACCATGATTAGGCATGGCTTAGGCTAGAGGCCCAGGCGTTTCTCTAACACACATACATAACTCCATGGACTTAAAAGCTCCCCTTTTATTTCACAGCAATGACATCCGCAAACAAAAGATCATGATATTAACGGGGTATATATTTATAGGTGTTGAAAGTGTTCCCTGTGACAGCACGGTTCTGCTAATTCTAACTTATAGGTGCAAGCATATACAACATAGATGACATAATGGTTCCAGTTTATTAGGGACAAGAAAATAAGGTGTGCCATCAAGTTCATGAGAGGTTTACTAACCAGTTTTCACATAACAAAAGAATTTTTAATTTGAAAGATAGATGAAGCTTGAGAATTTACTTGGAATAACAATAATGCTAATAGGTAAATATGGTGGGCATAGATGGCATAAGTTTTGGTTTAAAGGATTGGATGCACAAGAAGTATTCCCTCTCAGTACAGGTTTTTGGCTAGCAAGGCTGGGTAGAAAGCAAGAGAGTTGAAGGAAACTAGCAAACATACAGGTGATAAAGCCAAACATGCAATCTTCCTTGAAAAACACAAAAGATCTTAAATGAAGAATACTAAGCTTATGAGCCAATCAAGAAAGAAACAAAATGATATAAAATACCTGTAAGTGCTTTTCTCTTTTCCTTTCAAACCTCAAAAAGTGCTGCTACTGACCAGAGCTCAGTTTGCCAAAACCAATTTAGGTTTAATTGATGCTCCCAAAGTGATACCAATACTAATCAACAAGATCAATCATATAATAGAGATTGCAAACTAAAATAAGAAGTGCAAAAAGTAAAAGATGCAACTTCTCATTAATATTCCATAAAGGCACGCACACCAAGGGATACATAGATAACCAACTAAAGGCAAGATACTTCCACAATGCAAACCTTCCTATATGATAACTTCTCTATTCAAGATATGGATCTACTAAAAAGGTAAAAAGATGAAAGATAATGATATGATAACGCGACACTCCCCCAAGCTTGGAACAAACCAAGGGGATGCCAAAACATGATGGCGAATTACTCCTTCGATGGTGGTGGTGTTCCCTTGTCATTGTCAGACTTCCAAGGTAAAGGCTCCCCATAGTTTTGATTTTTATGTCTTAGAGTTGTGCTTGTAATTGGTTGGTGGTCTGATGCAGTGAGAGAATTTCAACTTGAAGCTCGGCAGTCTCCCTCTTGTGGTCGACGATGAGTTATGAACTATCTTATGGATGACATCCACTTCGTGTTCCGCCATCTTCTTGTACCTAAAACCTTCCTCCTCCAATGCTTCCAGACTGCCTTCTCCTTTAGGGCCCTGAACTTCTTTTATCTGTACCATCCCATCCTTGAGTAACAACTCCTTTGGGTGAATCTTTAACTCATACATGTATCGGTTGATGACGTCCACGGAGGAATCCTCCATGGGTGATCCAGAGGAAGACATTGTGGCTCCAAAACTTAGAATCTGCCTGACAAAAATAGATCGAAACAAAAACACGACGAGAACACGATATACGAACCTCGGGGGATCCGGGGGTTATATATTACGAAGTTTTACGACATAAGGAAGGTATTGTGCGAAAACGGGACAGAGGCGGACTCCGGGGTGATCACACCCCCTAGTGGCGTGGCCAGGCAGGGCCCGCGCCACTGGTGGGTGTGGCCCACATGGACTCCGTTTCCTCCTCTTTTTCGTCTCATAACCTTCCATATGGAATAAAAACTGCAAAAATATAAAAAGAAAATTTTTTCGCGAACCTTCTATTTTTAGCACTTTACCTATTTGGGAACGGACTCTGCAGATTCCATCTCTCCAACACTTGAAAGTTCCTTTCATACAAAGCCTCACACAAACTTTATTAGAAACATTAGAGTATGCAAAAACAATAAACACTTGGGTTCAAATTTCAACTGAAATCCATCAGAACAAAAGCTACTGTAGAAACTCCTTTCAAAATCCCAAAAAGAATTTAAAAGGAAGTTGATTTAAGAGGCAAATGCAAATGATGGAAGAAATCTGTCAAAACATACCACTAGGAAAAGATTGATTTTTCGAAAATCTTCTGTTTCTCAAATAAAAAAGTGCAAAACTAACGAAAGTTGGATAACAACTTGGGGCACAAGCACAGAAAATTACAGCTCCATCCGACGTACTGAGGTCTTTCACGAATTTTTACAAATGCATCACAAAAAATCTGTCCTAGGACAACAACTTCTCACAACTCACCTACTTCTCAAAAGAGGTTGATCTTGACACAAAAACTCAAACAAAAAGTATAAGGAGCAGTTATTACAGGGGTAATAACTTCCAAGACTCAAAGAAAAAAAAACCAAAAGAAATCTAAAAAGGGTTGTCTCCCAAAAGCTCTTTCTTTATAGCCATTAAGATGGGCATGGTAATTTCAATGATGCTCACATAGGAGATATGGATTTGAAATGAAAGAGAGCATCAAGAAGCAAATATCCAACACATTTGAGTCTAACCCACTTCCTATGCAAGGGAGTTTCATGAGAAAACAAATTATTGAAACAAAAGGCAACTAGCATAGGAAGACAAAACAAGTGCAATCCAAAGCTTTAAACATAAAGCGGGGAAACTTAATATTACTGAGATGCATAAAACCATGTTTACCTCTCTCATAATAACTTTCAGAGGCACTTTGAATAAAGTTGACAATATAACTGTCACAAGAAACAACTTTATCATCAGAATAAGCATACTTACAATCATCAAAAAGAGGTCTAAGGTCATAGACTAGATCAACTGAAGCAAGTTGTTCAACTCTAAAATCCTCATTAGGCAAATTATTTTCATAAGGAGCTTTAGCAAATTTGGAAATGTTAAACTCATAAGATTCTCCATCAAACTTAGTTAAAAATTTCTCTTTCTTACAGTCTATAATTGCTCCATGAGTGTTCAAGAAAGATCTACCAAAAATGATAGGACAAGTTTTAATAGCAGCCGAACCAAGCACTAGAAAATCTGCAGGATATTTAATCTTACCACAAAGAACTTCCACATCTCTTACAATACCAATAGGGAAAACGGTTTCCTTATTAGCAAGGTGAATAAACACATCAATGTCCTCAAGTTCACAAGGACCAATTTCATGCATAATTTCTCTGTAAAGCTCATAAGGAATAACACTAGAGCTTGCACCAATATCACACAAACCATAGTAGCTATGATCACCAATTCTGACAGAAAGCACAGGGACACTAGCATTCCTAGCTTTACTAGGATGAGAGACAATTTTAGAAGCATCTTCACAAAAGATTATGTGCCCATATTCTACATAGGCTCAATATTTATTTGTTCATCAGGTTCAATAACTTCCTTTGTACTTTTGCTAACCACATTAGCTATAATAGAATGTTCCTTTACCTTACCAAGGAAAGGTATTTTCTCAATATAAGGTTTAGGCAAAATAGGATCAACAGTACAAACTTCAGTATTTCTAACAGGAACATGATTAGCAATATATTTATAAGGTGCATGGTAATTGTCCCACTTATTTTTAGGAATTTCAATATAAGAGGCAAAGGCCTTAAAGAAATTGGCAGTACTTTGAGAATCAATACCATACTCAGTACTAATATCATGAAAGTCATCAGTTCCCATAAAATATTTAATGCATTCATAATCATAATTTATACCTGACTTTCTTCCTTTGTCGTTCTCCCATGCTTCAGTATTCTCTTGAATATGGTCTAGAAGATCCCATTTAGCTTCTACCTTTATACGTGTAAATGATCCAGCACAAGAAGTATCTAATAAAACTTTATTATGAAGAGAAAGCCTTGCATAAAAGTTATTAATAATAATGTTATTAGGGAGTTCATGAATAGGACTTTTAAGCATTAGTAACTTAAATCTCCCCAAGCTTGGGCTGTACTCTCTCCATCACGAGGCAAAAAGTTATATATTTGGTTCCTATCCTTATGAATCTCACTGGGATGATAGAATCTAGAATAAAAGAGAGGTACTATTTCCTCCGAGTCCATAGATTGTCCATACTTCAGCAGCTTATACCATTCTTCAGCTCTTCCTTTCAATGATATAGAGAGTAACTTCTTATTAACCTATTCCGTTGTGATACCTGCACACTTAAACAACCCGCATAATTCTTGGATAAAAAGTAAGTGATCACCAGGATGGACAGTTCCATCCCCAAAATAATAATTATCCATAACACGATCAACAATTCTTGTAGGTATCTTAAAAGGATCTATCTCAGCAAGTGGTGGTTCATCTACTACCCTAGAAGTGGTAGTAGCTTTCCCAAATAGGAAACCAAGTGGGTTATCCATATTGCAAACAAAGTAACAAGCAGAAATAAAAAGCAATACTCACAGTAGAAGTTTCCTTTACCAGTTCCACTCTTCAATAGCGCTTCACTCCACAACAACGGCGCCAGAAAATAATCTTGATGACCCACAAGTATAGGTGGTGTATCATAGTACTTTCGATAAATAGGAGTGTCGAACCCAACGAGGAGCAGAAGGTGTTGACTAGTAGTTTGGAGCAGGAAATCTCTGTAAATACTTAGCAAACGGATTTTTAGGTCTTTTGATAAAGAAAGAAATAAAGTGCAAGTGAATAAAGACAGAAAATAATTGCAGCAAGTGGCCCAATCCATTCTTAGCAAAGGACAAGCCGGTTGTAATACTTATGAGGACCAAACATTCTCGAGGACACATGGGAATACTGTTAAGTGCTTTCGTTTCATATAGTTGATTAATCTTCTTTGGTTTGATAAGTGTTGTGTGGGTGAACCTATGCTAATGTACTGACCTTACTAGGACTAATACATACTTGTGATTAAACCCCTTGTAAGCATCCGCAACTACAAGAAAGTAATTAAGATGAAAACCTAACCACAACGTTAAACTCTGAGATCCTACACTCCCTTGTGCAAAGGTTTCCTAACGGGGGTTCAGGTTTCTGTCACTCCGGCAACCCCACGATTTGTAGCCAAGTACACAATGCATTACCCTAGGCCCATGAATGGTGAAGTATCATGTAGTCGACGTTCACATGACACCACTAGAAGAATAGCACCACAACTTAAATACTAAACCATTGAATAATACCTCAACACAATTCCACTACTAACAACATGACTTATCCCATGTCCTCAAGAACTAAACGAACTACTCATGAGACATCATATGGATCAATAGTAGAGATGATATGATGATGAATAACAATATGAACATAGACAATAATTGTATGGTTCCACTCACAAGCATCAACTACAAAAGTATTCAACACCGGGAAAGTTTCCCCTAAGAACTATGCAAGATTCAACACAATTGTTATAGCGGGATGGAGTGGTGATGATCATGATGGTGGAGATGGTGGTGAGGATGATGATTATGATCCCGATGAAGTCTAGCTTGATGACGGTGTTTATGACGATGATCTCGCCTCTCCGGGAAGGAATTTCCCTGGTAGAAATCTATCTGCCGGAGAGCTCTTTCTCTCTCTATAGTTTCCGCCCCGCAGAGGCGGCAGAATATTTCTGTGGTCGCTCCCCGTGTATTAGGGTTCCGAGGAGAATATATAGGCGACAGGGCGGAGCAAGAGGTGGGCCAGGGCGGCAACACCCCCTGGTGGCGCGACTCAGGGTGGCCCACGCATGGGCGGGTGTGGGCCCCCTGTGGCCCATCTCAGCCTCCTATTCCGGCATCCTTTGTTTTCTCGAAAAATATGATTTTCCATGTATTTTCTGGTATTTTATGATCTTCACGAAAATTGCATCCAAACACTCTTTCTCCATCAGAATCCTCACTCCGGCAGTTCATCCTCCAAGAATCATCCAACATGCAAAATAGATGAAACAACATAAGTATCACCTCTTAATATGAAATATATCAATGAATAACAGCAAATTATGATATTTATAATAGTGATGCAAAATGGATGTATCAGTAACGTAGTTTACTTTTATGTTACTAAGTTGTGTAGTAGTAGTGATCATTCTGATGGACAACCTACTGGTGGTGCTATGGACTTGGCGTCGAAACCGTTGGCATGATGGAGATCATGGTAGTGGCACGATGAAGATCATGCTGGACCATATCATATCACAAATATACATATTATGTTGATACCTGCTTTTCATTTTATTGCGTGCTAGTATTATATACTCAACGGTAGCATAGATAAGATGATCCCTATTACAACCAATGTTGAATTGGCGAGCCTAGCATGTGCAGACATGGCCTTGAAATTCCAATGATAGTGGTCCCCTTGTGTGTGAACCACCAAGAAAGATCTTCTGTATGAAGCCGGCCGTGACGATCGGGGCTAGCCATACCCACATTCGCATACAGTGGGTGTAAGAAAGGTTACACTACAATACACACAAGTTTGATTTGGTGAGCCTAGCATGTGCAGACATGGCCTCAGAACATAGTAGATCCAAAGATCAAGCATGAGTCACATGGATGATGTGATTGACATTGGAAAATGTCTACATTTGAAGCTATGTTTCCGGCTATGATGATCGGGGGTTGCATAGTGGATTGGGATCGTGTGATCGCTGAAATTGTCCAGGGGATGACGATTTTAGTGGGAGCTAAATTATGAATTGAACTCGTATTATGAACTAAGTCTAGATGTCTATTTGAAAATATCTTAGTAGATCATGGCCTATCTCATTGAGGTCCTTTGCGACCATGGGAAATTTATTTCTTGAAATGGAACTTAGAAAAAGGGTCCAACTTCATAGGTTAATACCCATGCTCGAGGGATATCCTCGTAATAATCTGATCTTCTCTTCTTGATACAATAACAATTAGGAGATGATCCGATGACTCCATAAGTTTGTGTCTTCTCCCTAATGTAGGGTTCGTTGCATGGAAAACAAAAAAATTATATCGCAAGAACACATAAAACCAAGATCTAATCCACGAGATTGGTGCAACAAGATTGAAGAGAACTAACCCTCATAGATCCAAAGCGTTTAATGAGATCAGATTCTCGTGGTTGATGTAGCCAATCACTTGCCGATCTTAAGATCACGTAGACGATCCTTCCAGCGCCATGTTCTGGCAGCGCTTCCGCAGTCGATCACACGTACGGTAGGCGATGAAGACCTTCCTCTCACGGTTCCAGTAGGGCAGCAGAGGTAGTAGATCTCCTCGGAATCCCAACAGCACAATGGTGTGGTGGTGGAGGTGGAGGAGTGATACGTCCAAAACGTATCTACTTTCTCGAACACTTTGCTATTGTTTCTCCTCTAAACTTGTGTGATTTGGATACAACTAACACGGACTAACGCTGTTTTCAGCAGAATTACCTTGATGTCTTATTTTTGTGCAGAAAATCAACTATCAGGAAAAATCCCGGAAAATATGCCAAAAATTATGGAGCCAGAAGACAAGATGGAGAGGAGGCCTGGGGGGCCCACACCCACCCCAGGAACAGGCCCACCACTGGCCGCGCCTGGAGGGGGTGCAGCCACCCCAGGCACCCCCTCGGCATCCCTCTGTGCCTATAAGTTGCCTTTCGACCTAAAAGCAGAGGGGGGTTCGATAGTTTTCCAGAAAGAGTTCCGCTCCGCTGCCGCCACCAGAAACCAAGATTCGGATCTAGAAACTCCATTCTGGCACCCTGCCGAGACGGAGAATTTGGAGAGGATCATTGCCATCGTCATCATCAACGCATCTCCATCAACCACCGATGTTTCCCTCATCCATGAGTGAGTAATCCCCCGCTGTAGCCTTGGGGATGGTAGGGATTGGATGAGTTCTATCATGTAATCGAATAAGATCTGTTAGGGCATAGTGCCTAGTATCTCTATTAGTGCTATTTTACTTTGTTCCAACTTGTTGTGCTTAATGCTTGTCACTAGAGCCCGAGTGCCATGATCTCAGATCTGAACTTATTATTGAATCATTATGATATTATTGTTTGTGATCTTATCTGCAAGTTGTGTACACATATCATTGTCCGGATCCAAAGGCCCCAAATTGACAATAGTTGGGACAACCGGAGGGGATGGCTATGGTGTGAGGATCACATGTGTTCACGGATTGTTAATGCTTTGCTCCGGTGCTCTATTAAAAGGATCACCTTAATTGCCAGTAGTTCCCTAGAGGCCCCGCTGCCACGGGCTGGCTGGACAGAAGATCTTGTGCAAGTTCTCATTGCGAGCACGTATGACTATATTTGGAGCACATGCCTAGGATTGTTTATTACTTGGATGCTTGTTATTATTTATCTGCAATGCCCTAGATCTTGAAGTTACATGTTTAGACTCGTCCATGCAACGCCCGTCCATCCATCCATATGCCTACCGCACTCGAATCCTACTGTTACCGTTACTGTTACTATTGCTACTGTTTCACTATTACTGTTGTTGCTGCTGTTGCTTTGTTGTTGCTACTACAAACTGTTGCTACTGATAAATGCGGTGACCCAGCATACCACTGCATGTGTATTATACTATAGTCGTTGACATGACATCCACAGAACACCGTTCCGTAAATATCACATCCCTTAGAGTGGTACAACAGAAACATTGCGGGTCCATATTACAAAAGTACACACATTATTATTATTACAATACCGGAAGTTCAAGACTTCCAAAAGATCCAATTTACAAACCAAAATATAAGATGTTCAGCAGAATTTTAAAAGTAACAACTCCGACTAGGAGTGGGGCTCAACAGCTTATTCTATAGGGTTCATGCTGCTCGGCTCCATTAGTTACTACCAACTAGATACTTATGTGGACTTGTTCTAATCAAAACCATAGCGGATCTCGTAGTCCACTGCTTCAACTCCTCCGGATAGATCAGGTTCCTCGTAGAACACATCTTCTTGGCATTCAGCTGCATACATTGGCACGTCTTCGGGATCCTCAGAGTCTAAGCAAGGGATCAAAGGAAAGGATGAGTAACAGCGTTACCCAACAAGTTTATTCCTCTTCTCTTCAGTGTTAACATCCTCCTCAGCATAATGAGACAGTTGGCTAAACTCCCGGATGTACTTCATGACACTAGTATATCCTTTCTGAAGCTCCTCAAATTCTCTCCGCTTCAACTCCATGACGTTTTCCGGAACATGATATTCACAGAATATCTGCTTAAACTCCACCCAGGTAAACTCCCTTCCTGGTGGTTGCATGGATAATTGATTTTCCCACCATGATGCTGCAGGTCCGGTCAGCAGATGAGTTGCATACCTCAATTTTTCCTCATCATTGCAACCTACAGTTTTCAGCTTCCTCTCTGTATCTGCTAGCTAGTCTTCTGCATCCATTAGTTCAGGAGCTAATGCAAAAGGTAACGGTCTTGTATCCTGGAAATCAGATAAACTCACTCCTCCACCTTCAGGTTCCCTCTGATTTGCTCTACCCAGCAATTCTTCCATGAACTTGTTCTGGGTCTCTTGCATCATTTGCATACATTGCATAAAGTTCTGCTCCATTAACGACCTCATTGGTGGTGGTGGTAATGTGCCTTGATTTGTTGCATCGGCATCGGCCTTTTCCTTGGCCTCATGCTTCATTCGCTGCTGCTCAGTTTTGTAAGATCCCTCCTTTGTAAAGGAAAGTATCCCTGTGATTGCAATGCTAGTCCCTGGATCAATGCTAGCATCCACAGTTTAAGATGAAATACACAGAAACAAAGGTCATTATTACATATCATTCCAGAGACAAACATAGTCTTTTACAACTCCATGGCCACAGGCCTAATACAAGAGTTCAAATATAATAAGATAAATAAGTCTTCATCTTCATGTGCCACATGCAAGCATGTTGAGTGTAGACTCATGACTCCTAATCATCATCAGAATATCCTGCAACATCACAAGTTACAGCCACAGTGGGTCAATACATTGGAATAGTATTGGCAAGTGATACCTTAGTAGAATATTGGTGGACTAAATACTATATGCATTTTGGCTAAGTGTAGTTTAGGCTTTCTTTGCTCAAAATAGGTTTTACCTATCAGTTGAAAACACTAAGTTTTTATTTGTCAAAATCTTTCCCAAGGAACCACCAATAGACATTGGGGACCTTCACCCTTGTTCAACCACAAGTTTTTACTTAGAAATTGGGATGAGGAGATTCTTGATAGCTTCCATGTCTTGATTCTCAAGTTGTCCAATACCAGGGACATGGCTAAGTACTTAGATTCTTCCATCTGTAGAGGTTGTGCACTTTCCCCACAAGACTTGATTTTCACCAAGACAGGACCTTTCAGAAGCCTTCCCTTAGACCAAATGGACGCGTTCCAACCTATCATCCCACTACCACCAACTGTACAAAATGGCTAAGTTATTGCAACCTATATGATCCAGGCAGAGCCCATATTGCCAAGTGGCTGCACTAGAAGCTTCTTAACATATGGCCTCTCAAATCCCTTTGTTCCTGGGTGGCTTTCCACAAGTGAGATACACATGGTAAACCATAGAAATGGGCCTTGTGTAACCACTCAACATAAACCATTCCTTCCATTCCACCCAGGTGTTTCATTCACTTAGTTGTTTTATTAAACAAAAACATAGTCCAAAGACTTAGAAATATTTATTCATAGCAGGAATATATAACCACCCTTGGTTGTTACTAGCTAGGCTAAGCATGGCATTGTCAAGACTTATAAATATTTCTAGCAATTCTACAACTACTAGGATTTCCCAAGCATAGCGTATAGACCAAAAATATCCATGCAAGACTAGCAAAATATTTCTAATGCATACTTGAAAAACATAGGAATAAAATCATGAAGCACCACTTGCCTTGGTAGTTTGGAGAGTAGCTACAATCCTCACAATCACAATTACTATTTGCACCAAAATCTACACATAAAATGATAGCACCAAATCACATACAAAATAAATACAAGCAAAAATATATGGATGCATGCAATATGATATGTGATGATTTTCTATACTCAACAAGACAAGTGCACAGTACTGATTCATAAACAAGTTCAAAACTTGCCAAACAACCTTTATTTGAACATTAAAACATTTCCCAAATATTTGTTATACATAAAATAGGCCTACACATGTTTCTGTAAAAATAACCATTTTAACAGAAACAAAACATTAAACACATTGCATATATAGAAAGGGATTTCTCTCCTAATTCCATTGATATAAAATTTGTCAAATTTGGACGTGGGAATCAAAAGTTATGAATTAAACAAGTTTAAACATCTAATAGATTTAAATCAGAATTTTAAAACCAAACTCGTGCCACGCGGCGCTTTCTTACTGGCTGGTACCGCTTCGCGCTGGTCGCGTCTACGAACCGTTAGATCTAACTAAAACACGCGGCTCTGATTAAAACATACCGCTTTGCTTATGATCTATCGTGTCCACTAGATCTAAATCGAACGGCCCTTAGCAAAAGACCAACAAGTGGCGGCGCTAGCGGCGGCGACAGGCGGCGGCGCGCTCGGTCAGTGGTGGAGCCGGCGAACTAGGTCGCCTGGGGAGGTGGGAGGATGCTCACCAGAATCGCCGTGACGAGGAGAAGCTTGACGTATGCTCGGTTAGCGAAGGGGCGCTCGGAGTTGTCGCGGATTGCTCGTCGGAGTAGTCCCTGGCGACGGTGGCTTATGTTCGTCAACGTTGGCGATGCTCTGGGCCGCGCTAGGACGAGAGAAAGGTGCCGTTAGATGCGCAAGACACTGGGGATCTCACGCGTATCAAACAGAGGGAGAGGGGAGGCTGGGACTTACGGGAAAAGGTCGCCGGAGTTCGAGCAGAGGGCGATGGAGCTCAGTCGTTGACGTTGCCGAGGCTACAGACCATGCGCGAGTAAAACGGAAAGCATCAGTAGGTGCGCACGGAGATGTAGAACAAGGCAGCATGAACCATAGGCAGAGGGGAGTGCGGTGCTCACCGGAATTTGATGACGAACTCGTCGGAGCAGCGGGCGTCCAGAGAGAAATTCGTGCAGCCTGGTGGCTCCGGTGAGGTGTGGTTTGGGGGAAAAGGAGGAGGGGATCATGGTGTTTAAGTAGGCGAGACAAGGGCGTGATTTACTCAGGCATTGAACGGGAATTGACGTCGCGAATTAAACAGGAAACGCCCGGCGTAATTTGGGGATGAACTGGTCGCTGGGTGGAGACAACGACAGTTGTGTGGGCCGTGGTTGTCAGCGAGAGTAAAGGAGTGGGGATGGGTCCAGGCGGTCAGCGACTCAGTGGGTGCGGGTGCGAGTAAAGAAAAACGATTCGCGGGAGAGGCTGCTGGGCTAGCTGGGTCGAGTTGGGCTGGGTTGGGCCAGATTGGCTTGCTGCTTATTTTTTTCCTCTTTATTCCTTTTCTTTTTTGTTTGGTTTTCTAGAATTGGTTTTCAAACTCCATTTCAATTCAGTTTGAATTCAAACCTTCTCTAGCTTTTTGTACAATGTACATTGCACTCAAATGTGTGTCAAACACTTCTATTTACAAAAACATACTTGGGTCATTTGGAAAATAAAATAAAACCAAGCCTTTATGAGATATAATAATAGGCATAAACTTGGTTTTATTTCATACTTTGTTTTGAAACTTTGTTCAAGCTTTTGAAATCACTTAAGTTTGAACTCAAAACATTACTGAATGAATATTAGTACCTTTCTCATTAGCAAGTAGCACAAAGGCTAGAGTATTCATACATAAAATAATGAGAAATATATGCTCCTGTTTTTGAAATGATTTTGAAATGAAACCCTAAATGATTCATGGATGCATGGATGATATGCATGAGTTTTGAAACATGCTTTTAGGGATGTTACAAGTTTCTATTTCTACCCCCGTATCCATGACCCCCTAGTCCTGCATCATAAAGCGAATACTCATAATTACATCATGCACATGTGTTCTCACCTCGACTTTATGCACAGAACTAGTCACACAATGAAGATCCAAAAAAAAATCCAAATATGCATTTCACACATCATACATAATATCATAGTGATACAAAGTCATTACAACATATACCATATTGGTATTTTGCAAAACTACCTTATTTCTAGAGTACAATACACATTACTTGATACTACTGTCTAGTTGTCTCTTTCTAATAGTAACTACGCTCATCATACATGCCTGATGTCCAACCGTAATGACGTGTTGACCGTCGCACAGTTTGTGGAACAAATGGCCTTCCAGAAGGAACATATCTGAAGTATTAGGACTTGAGTCATTACTCAACCTGAGCGCATCGACTCCTTCCAGCTCAGCTGAAAAGTCTTCAGAAACATATTCAACATTATCTCTAGCCTGCATCCCCTGAGCTGCATTCCTTTAGTTGGCAACAGAATACGCAGATTCTGCTACTTCCCAGGTGCTCTTGTGGACAAGATAATCGAATACTGGATAATGTATATTCCCAGGGTTTCGGGGAGATGTTGATGATTCAAACACTCTCTCCTCAGGATCTTCTTCTTCATCCTGATTATCTATTGACATGGTATTTCTAGTTCTGTTATTAGGATTCATCCTTGCACCCATCCAGCTAGATTGTCCAACATTTCTGTCAGAACCATCTGTGGACATCTAGTGTTCATGAGATCCATTATATGATCCCATTCTCCATCCATCCGAGTTCTCAATAGGAAGTTCTGAGTCAGAACCATCCTCTGAGCCCTGTGGTACTGCATACCGCATATCTATAGTAGGATCATGTGTAGGTTCAGGTCTTGGTGAATAAGTATATGGTATAAAAGATTCTGGATCTATGGGTATATCCTTAAAGATAAGTGTTACACTACTACCTGCTTCTTTCTCCAGCTGGAATGCTAACTGCTTCCTCCTTTCCGGATCCGTTAGATCCTCTAACATGTCATTTTTGTCTTTAACAATTACTTGATGAGTCTTATAAAAAGATGCAACGAGTGTCTGGTATCTATCCATAAACTTGGAAGCTAACTTTGGATGCTTCTTAACCAAATTAAGATGATCCGGTATAGGCTCCGAGTCTATAGAATCATGAGGTATCACAGAAAATGTGCAACCTTCTAGCTCCTTGGTTTTCCGCTCCCGAATATTAGCTATTGCCTCCACAACAGCAACATGATAGGCTGCTAAATGACTCCTACCTTCTCCTATGGGTAGATCGTGGTATAGTCCAAGCTTCTCTAGAAGTTGGATACTCACACGATACTTGGATAACATCCGGCCATCTAGATAAGTGATAGTGTTCACTGGGATTCTAGTTGGACAATTAAAAAGCTTTAAAAGTTGACGAAGTTGATCTGTAAACGATCCTTGATAATCATCAAGAGTCTACTCTTTCCATACCAAAGTCTGTTTTGGAAACTTTGGTGCCATATTTCTGTATATCAAAAAAATAATTTTCATTAGTATCCAATGACATATTGCATCATAACAAAGAATTATCGCACTAAAACATATAACGGAATATTCTCATTTGAATACCCATTATATTACTTTTAGAGAATTCTTTATTGTTGCTAATTATCCTACAGGTAATACCCTTTACTAGGTTTCCAACCTAAGGTCAAAGCAATTTGCTCTGATACCAACTGCGGTGACCCAGCATACCACTACATGTGTAGTATACTATAGTCGTTGACATGACATCCACGGAACACCGTTCCGTAAATATGACATCCCTCAGAATGGTACAACAGAAACATTGCGGGTCCATATTACAAAAGTACACACATTATTATTATTACAATACCGGAAGTTCAAGTCTTCCAAAAGATCCAATTTACAAACCAAAATATAAGATGTTCAGCGGAATTTTAAAAGTAACAACTCCGACTAGGAGTGGGGCTCAAAAGCTTATTCTATAGGGTTCATGCTGCTTGGCTCCGTTGGTTACTACCAACTAGATACTTATGTGGACTTGTTCTAATCAACACCGTAGAGGATCTCGTAGTCCACGCCTTCAACTCCTCCGGATAGATCAGGTTCCTCGTAGAACACATCTTCTTGGCATTCAGCTGCATACATTGGCACGTCTTTGGGATCCTCAGAGTCTAAGCAAGGGATCAAAGGAAAGGATGAGTAACAGCGTTACCCAACAATATCATTATATGCAAGGTGGGAAGTTTGATGGTCTAACTACCACCTCGGATTATAAATCCTTGGCACTATGCAGTTTTTGTAAATATTTCTTCAAAGATTGATTTTATTCTGAAAAAAAACTATGACAATCAGCCTTCACAGGTTGACTAGAACTTTCATGGAGTTCCTTTCCTGCCGCGTTCGTAGCTCCTTCCCGGAACAAGGAGTAACAAGTTACAGTTCTTACACTCTGTAGAGGTGCGTTACTTTACCCATGAGAGATCAACTCCTTGTTGCACAACCGGGCGTACTTTCCCGTCCACAATTCCATGATGTGGGGCCCAGTAGTTGGTCCAAGCCTATCACTGCCCCCTTCGCGACCCCGCATGCCTCCTTGGTGTACACCATGCCCACATAATGAATTATGGCAATGGTTTGTACAAACCGTTAGATGCCAGAACTATCGTGGGACGTTGAGGGTTCCCACCCATATGATGCATATCCTCTATGAATTACCAATTAATATGCACGCTACGAGGATAACAGCCACGACCTGCACATCCGGCTTCATGCAAGAGGAAGAAGATACAACTGACTTCTCTGTCCCATTCCAAATCTCATGGCTAACGCGTAATATACGGCGCTAGAATCACTGATGTCAGGGGTTGTTAATTCCCTATTTGATCATATTTTTGCAATTAGAACTCTAAGTTCTATTGCTCCATTATATCACCACTTAGGATGATATCTATGATTTCTTTGTTTATGAAAATAATATTTTATTTCTTTTATATCATATATGATAACACACAATTTGCAAATACTTTGATAAAGACTCTTCAAAGGACATGAGCAAGTGATGAACTTGCCTTGTGATAGCAAGGTAGTGAAGTCTGATGCTTGCACTGGACCTTGAGCTTCTAGTTCGACAAAAACATCATTATTGCCCGGTAAGGACAATATTTAAAGAAGCAAAATGATTATGCAGATAATGTAATGCATTATTTAAATTTATATGCATTTACCCAAAAAGTTCCTTTTTGAGTAATAAAGGGTTTATAAATATTTCTTTTTAATATTTATAACATGTATTAATTTACTTTATTTTATTTCCCTTTATTTGACTTTTATTGATTTAATAATTCCTTTAGGAATTATTAATTATACCTTGAATTTGTTACTAAATATTTATTTAGTATTTTTCAAAAATACTATAATATTAATAAATATTGAAAGTGATTTTTATTTATTTTAATCACCTTTTAATAATTTTGTAAAATTCCACAAGGAATATTTAGTTTACAAAATTCTTATAAAAATTTAAATGTCCAAAATTTGATATCTTATTTTATTTGGATAGAATGGATTATTATGAACCCAGAAATATTTTGTTTATGATTTTTGGACTATTATTTTATTTTCTATCATTTTATTGAGGTCAGGGGTATTTTGGTCTTTTCCAATTGATCAAAAGATTTATTAAATATTCGGGGCTGGCCCCTTGTGCTTATTGGGCCAAGGTGGCCCAATAGGGAGGGTAAAATGACTACCTCGAAGGGTTTTGGCCCACCCAGCCCACTCTACCTTCTTCTCTCCCTCGACCTCATCTCCTCCTCCTCTGTCTTGCCCCCGTGGCCGGCGATGCCGCCACCGTCGATTCTCACCATCGTCGGTCATTCTGGCCACCACCACGGTGCGAGTTGGGGTTGTAGACGACGCTCGTTCGTTCTATCCATGTGGATTTGACCCTGGTGATTCCCCGTGGTCAGTTCCACCCCATTCCCGAACCCTAGGGTTCAGAAAAGCTGCTGCCGCCGGCGCCGCGATCCCGCCTACGGTGGTGTACTAGTCTCGTGCGGTGCTGCGGCCGCCGCCGTGGCTGGTGCAGGTTGCAGCGCCCCACTGGGTGCTCCCTGTGCCGCCACGGTGCGTCGGCCCCTCTGCTTCCACTTCGATTCATCAGCGAGGACCTCGGGTAAGTGGTCTCTATGGTTTTCGTTCATGCTACTGCCTTGATTCTTTTTGGTGTGTAGCTAGTGGCTTCTGATGTTGAGTGATGATGTGCTGATTGGGTTCATCTCAGGATTAGGGTTCATAACCCCTCTGTTGATCACATCTAGGATGCTTTCGATCTAATGTTGATAATGTGAATGATTGCTTGCTGTGGTTAAGGATTGATAGTTACTTTGATGTTACTAGTTGCCTGTCAGATTTGTCCTAGTGGTAATCCACCATGATCTAGGCTAGTTGTTTCAATCCAATCCTTAATTGGATAATGTTGTTGGTCTGAGGATTTACTCGACTGTCAGTTTACTTATACTGACAGTGTTTGCTTACTGCAATTATACTGTTGGCTTGTCTGAGATTTTACTTATTGAATCAGATCATTTCTTGCAATGATTTCTGTGAATGTATAAATGAATTTAAGGTTGATTCCTGGCATTTGGCTCAGGAAAATGATATGTAATGATTTGTCCCTTTTCCTGTGGAAGCTAAGTAAAGATTGGTTTTAGCTTGATTATGCTTGTGATTAAAACTGATAAGATAATATGGAAGCTTTCTTATCTTGCCTATGATGTTGGTCTGAGGCTCTAGGATTTAAGTCCTAGTTAGTTGAGCAATAATTTGTTTGAATCTTGCAGGATTAGAGGTGCTACTCTCTCTTTGAGAGGTGTGCCCTGATCTGATAGGCTCAAATGAAAATGATCTAAGTTGCAAAAATAACACTAAACCCAGTGATGCTGGTCTGAGGGTTTAGTGTTTGTGGTTAAGCTTGATTTCTTATCCTTATGCTTGAATTCTCTAGGATAGATTCACCCCTCTTGGGTGCATGTTGAGAGATTATTACATAAAGCAAAACATGCTTTTGTTTAAATATTCTGAGGAAAGCATGTGATGGTTTTCTGAGACTCACCACAAGATTTGATGTTGGTGTAGTATATTGATGATGATCTTGATCTTGGTCTGGATCTTGATCTACTTTAACTGTGCTCCTGAGCTTGCTCTTCAGTTTGCCTGCTCCTCCTAGCTCCTGGGCTTGACCTTGCTGTCCACCAGATTCATCCCTCTCCTTATGTCACCATCCTGGTGATGTTTGGGTTAATCTGGTGGTTGGTTTGGCTGCTGTTCTTGGTTTACTTGTTGTTCACCCTGGTTGTGCTGTGGTGTGGTGTGGTATAGTGATGCACTGAGGTGCTTCCCCACGGCTGTGCTCTGGTTTTGTTTGATCTTGCTATGCTTGTGAAGTTGACAGCACACCCTTTGCATGCTTGTGTGTGTGCAGCCTGTGTGGCTGCTATGCACATATGGATAGGTTCAGAAAATTTGAACTTACTATTACCAATCTACTTTTACCTAGGCTGGTGAATTGGTCCCTTTTTGGCTATCATTTGCATTCTGGCTGTGAATTTATGAAAGATGAAATCTTTCATATTGGTGAAACTTGCCCCTCTTTAACATTTCTCAATAATAAGATTGTCAAGTGCACCTCACTGACATATTTGAGAGAAATATATACTAACACTAATCTTTTTTTATTTCTGTTTTGCAGGTTCAAGGATAAAGATGAAGATTTAGTGTAGGTTTTAGATATAGGATATTTAATAGATGTAATTTTCTTAGTCCTTTGTAATTTTTCTTTTGTAATTCTTGTAATCTTTATTTTATTCAATTGTAATAAAGATTATATTATTATTAATAAAGAATATTCTTATTCTTTATTCTGTTGTAACTTGTTTATGTCTTTATAATATGAAAATGAATTTCATAATTTCTATTGTTTTGAGATTTAAGTTATACTACCTATATCTTAATTAATTTAAGATTCAAATCCTCTATCTAAATCATTTCAATTATTATTCAAACACTTAAGTTTTTAAATTCAAACCCATTTCAAAACACACATAATTCTTTTAAGATCACATCAAAGTTTATAACAATCCCCCTTTAAGTCTAGACCTAATCTTAAAGTAAGAAAGAAACATTGATCACTTAAGGTTTTATTTGGCGAAAATTTTACTCACCTTTTCACAAATAGATGCATGCAACAATACATAATCCTAAATCTACCCTTGTCACATCCCAAGATTTTCCAAATCTTGTTATGTGAAAAATAAGTGAATAAAATAAAAACTTTGCTGATTTTCAGGGTGAGAAGAAACTCTTGATTCCAATTGTAAGCCTTCAAACCTTTTTGATCAAACAAATCCTAAAGGGATTTGAAAAGATAAACAATTAATAAAGAAAATTTTAAATATGTGAAATTACTATTTTTGGATCTTTTAATAAAAAGATTTGGTTTTCAAATGAAAAGGTAGAAATATAAATAAGGACTATTTTTATGGAGCCAAATTAAACCTTGGCCAAGTTTTTGAAATAAAATATTTTGTTTTGATTAAAGGAGTAAAGGGTTATTTAAACAAAATAATAAGGATTTATTAATAACCAATTTTATTGAAGTAAAGGTTTTTCCCATTTTTGATTAAACACTAAAACTTTTTAATTATTTTAAACAAGTTTTCCAAGTATTTTGTATTAACAAATAAAACCTACTGAAATGGTTTTGATTTCATTTAGATTTCAAAATGGAGATTTTAATAAAACAAATCCTATTTGAATCAATAACTAAGGACTATCTTATTTAATTAATAAATGGATCCTAAAAAGAATAAAAAAAATATTATTTTGTTTTGGACTTTGAATTATGTTGATTAACAGAACTGAAATCAATACAAAGTTTAGCAAGGTTTTGAATTCATTTGGGTGTTTGATTTGTTGTTTGAAATTCAAAACAGGAAAATCAAATGGAAAAAGGAAAAAGATTCAGTACAAAAAAAATAGCCCAACCCACCTGGCCCAACAGCCCAGCAACGCAGCCCACCAGCTCGCCCCTTAGCGAAACATTTTCTACGTGCAAACCCACCCGCAAAGTCACAGACAGGTGGCCCCCTCTCCCTTTCTCTCTTCCTCGCTGATAGGCATGTCCCACTGCCACCTCACCGTCGTCTTCAACCCCCAAACCACGCCCTGCCGTTGCTGCCGCGTTACTGCCGGCGTCAATACAGTTAATTGCCTGCGTTAACTTCCCCGGCGACCACGCGTGCATAAACGCCCCTCTCCGCTCTATCTTTTCCCCCAGATAGTTCCTCCCCTCTGCCCATAGGCTGCCCCAATTCGCCCCCCCACACCAACACTGCTCCGACGGGGATTTCCACCGATTCCGGCCACACCTCGCCGCCCCTCTCCTTTCTCTGCACACGAGCTTGCTTCCCACCTCCTGGCGCATCTTTCCGTGCCACTCATTCACCCGCGCTTGATCCATAGCATCGGCAAACAACAACAACCTAAGCGCCACCGCCTGCAAGCAACTCCGGCGACCTCCCCTGGTAAGCCAGACCACCTCGAGCCTCTCAATCATACTCGTGTGAACACCACACTCGCCCGCGTCGAACTGTGTCCTTGTTTTGCCTCGGAGTGAACCGCAGCATCGCCCTCGACGACCTCCAGAGCCACCTGACGCTGCCACCTACTCCGGCGAGGAATTGCCGCCGTCGTTGAGCGCCCCTTGCCAAGCCGACCACGCGTTGAGCTTCACCTCGACCTTGCGAGCACGGTGAGCTCCTCCGCTTCTCCCCTTGCTTCCTAGAATCGCCGCGACACCACCGTCTGAGCGTCGTCGCCGCCAGCCGCCACGCAGCGCCGCCAGTTCCTGGTAGCCTCGCTGTAGCCGTTAGATCGAAATCGTCTGGTTAAGATTAGATTATAACGAAGGGGTATGAGTTGAACCAGAACCGCACGATCTTAGTTAGATCCTACGACTCGCAGAGGCCGATCCGCACGAAGCGGTACCGACCAATAGTATCACGCCGCGTGGCACTGGATCTGTTTAAAACAGGAATTTGAATCTGATTATTGTGCAAACTTGTAAAATCCATAACTTTCAAACCACACGTCCAAATTTTACAAATTTTATATCAATGGATTCAGAAAAACAAGCCCTAGCCAACCATGCACTTTGTTTAGTAAAAATCTTCTGGTAAAATGTTTGTTTTTGCAGAAACTTGTGTATGCTTGTTTAGGATATAAAATTTATTCCAAAATGATTTTGAGGTTGAAATCTTTGCAAAATGGTTTGTTGTGAACCTACTGACCCTAGGAACCAACTTATGGATTTAAAAATGTATTTTGTGAAGTTTAGGATGGAATAATTGAATTAGCTCATTTCTAGTCAAATAAAGATATTGATTTTGATATGGAAATGATTTTTGAGAAAAACCTTTGGAAAATGTTTTGATTCAAACCTACTGACCCTAAACACCAAGTTTTGTGAATTAAATACTTATTTGTTGAACAATATAAAATTGTTGCTTTGCTAAAAACATTTTCCACCACATGAAATAATGATTTGATTTAAAATTGTTTATAGATAAAACCCTTTTACAAATAGTTTGACACTTTAGAAAATGACCACTTTGAACCTTACAATGTATAGAGCCTAGTAGAAACCACCTTTGCAAATAAAACCATCTTTTGCATGCTTGCATGCATGACCTTGATTCTATTATTTTATGTGTGTTAAGTTGTTTGAATATTGGTGGGAATGCTAGTTGAATCTATGTTTGCTTGATTGATTTGTAGTGAAGTTAGAAGAGTGTGATATTAGCAAGATCAAGAAGTGAACCAACATCCTCTACCAAAAAGGCAAGTGACACTATCATCCAAGTCCTACTATTTTCATTACACTTAGTGGATTTTGAAACATGCATGATGAGGTCTACTATATTTTGCTATGCTAAATCCTAATAGGATACCCCTATATATTCCTTAGTGAAAACAATGTAGTTGTAATATGCTTAGCCCTGCTTTAGATATTGAGAAGGGATACATGTTGAGATTATGAGAAGTATTGAAAAGACTTGTGTTTTACATAATAAAACAAGTACTCAATGAACCACCTGGGTGGACAAGGATACTCAAGTTTTGGACAAGGTGGCAACAAGAGGAACCATGTTTATATGGAAATCTCTTTTTGTTGTGCACTAGAAGAAAACCACCCAGGGACTTAGAGATTGAACATGTTTCTCGTACAGTGGCTTCCGTGTACAGCCACATGCTAAATGGGCACTGGCTTAGTCAACTACATAGTTGAAGACCCATGCATTGGCCTCTTCAGGTTACTAGAATGAGGGAACTTGAAACCCTACATTGGTGCCTGGAAGACAAGCTAGCATTGTGTATGGGAGGACCCTATGGAAAGACTTCGTCACATTCTCAATCTGCCAGTACTCCATCTTGGTGAGTACTTATCTAGCGGCCACTGGTGGCATCAAGATGAGATTATGTCATGTGGGTAAAGTGTACAACTTCTGTAGAAGATAAAAATCTAAGTACTTAGCCGTGTCCCCGGTTATGGATAATACTGAGCAACTAAGGCCTGAAGCTATGGGAAATCTCGACATTCCAATTTCTAAAAGTAAAACTTGAAAGTGACAACAAGAGACTTGAAGCACTTGGAGGTTTCCAAGGAGTTCAGAAAGATTTGACAAAAGATCAAAACCATTTTGAAAAGATAGGATAAATTATACTGCTTTCTGCAAATGATCTTAAAACCCTACTTAGCCAAATATGCATGTAATGTTAGGATCCACTTATTTCTACATAGTAGTGAAACTTGCCAATACAATTCAAATGTATTGACCCTTGTGGCTGTAACTTGTAATGTTGCAGGTTGGTTTGGTGTTAGTGAAGTTTATTGATTAGGATTACAAGTCTACAACCAACATGTTTTCCTGTGGCACTTTGAAGACGAAGGACCCCAATGCTTATAGATATTCTGCTGCAATGTAATGTGATAGCCAAATGAGCTATGTAAGATGTAATGAATTATTTTATTCCTGGTTATAAAGTTGTATTATAACCTTTGTTTCTTGATATTACATCTTAACTGTGGATGCTAGCTATTGATCCAGGGACTAGCATTGTAAACACAGGGATCTCTACCTTATTAAAGGTTGGGACCTCTACAACCCTTCGTTAGGTTCCTAAATGCTGGGATGTTACAGACTTCCCCCCTTAAATTAAACTTAGTCCCGAAGTTTGGGGAGATGTACCTGAATAGTTCTGGATAAGATATTCTTAAATCCTCTTCCTTCTCCCATGTGGCTTCTCTCTCAGGGTGATGTTCCCATTGGACCTTGCAATATTTGATTGCTCTATTCCTCAATCTTTTCCAGCTTTCTTCCAGAATCTTACAAGGTTTTTCAATATAGGTCAGGACTGCCTGTAGTTCTATCTCTTGATGTGTTATTGCATCATCAGGAACTTTCAAACATTTGCGGAGTTGTGATACATGAAAAACATTATGTACTTGAGCCAATCTTGATGGTAACTCTAAAGCATAAGCTATAGTTCTGTTTTGACTCAGTATCTTGAATGGTCCGATATATCTTGGACTCAATTTCCCTTTAACTCTGAACCTTTTTACTCCTTTCATTGGACTTACTTTCAAATAGACCATATATCCTACTTCTGGATGCCATGATCTTCGGCTTTGATCCGCATAACTTTCCTGCCTGCTTTGGGCTATTTTCAGTCTATCCCTGATCTTATCAATGATGTCTTGTCTCTCCTTGATATAATATGGCGCAAATTCTTTGCTGCTTCCAGGTTCATACCAACATATTGGTGATCTACACTTCCTTCCATACAGAACCTCATATGGAGCTGCCTTCAGACTACCCTGATAGCTATTGTTATAAGAAAATTCTGCCAAAGGTAGGTGATCTTCCCATGTTCCTCCAAAATCTAGTTCACAAGCTCTCAACATGTCTTCTAGTATTTGGTTTGTTCTTTCAGTTTGACCTCCTGTCTCAGGATGATATGCCGTGCTGAAATCTAACTTTGAACCAAGTGCTTCATGCAATTGCTTCCAAAATGCTGAAGTAAACACTGATCCCCTATCAGTTACGATCTTCTTGGGTATTCCATGCTTACTTACTATCTCTTTGACATATACTTCAACTAACTTCTCGGCATTATCTTTTTGATTCACTGGAATAAAATGTGCACTCTTCGTGAGTCGGTCCATAATTACCCATATCATATCCTTCTTTTTTGGTGTCATAGGTAATCCTGTAATGAAGTCCATACCTATTTCCTCCCACTTCCATTCAGGAATTTCTAAGGGTTGTAATGGTCCTGCTGGATTTTGATGTTCAGCTTTCACCCTTTGACAAGTATGGCATTCAGATACATATTTAGCAATATCTCTTTTCATGTTATTCCACCAGAATAGTTTTTTCAAATCCATATACATCTTAGTACTCCCTGGATGTATAGAATATGGTGTATCATGTGCTTCTTTGAGTATGACATTTCTGATCTCAGTCACATCTGGAACACATAGACGGTCTTGGAACCATAAAGACCCATAATCCCCAAGGAGAAAAACTGATTTTTGCCCTTGAGATATCCTCCGAATTTCCTCAGCAATAAAAGGATCTTCTTCTTGATGTCTAAAAATTTCTTGCTTAAGATCACTGTCCTGCTCTGCAACTACCTGCATAGTCGCTAATCCTCCAAGAACCTCTGTTCTGATGAATTGAAGTTCTAATCTTTCCAAGTCCATTTGTAACTCTTTTGTTAACTCTCTGTTGCTAGGCTGAATATCTACACTCTGTCTGCTTAAAGCATCTGCTACAACATTTGCTTTCCCTGGGTGTAATTGATTGTTAGATCATAATCCTTGATTAATTCCAACCAACGTTTTTGCCTCATATTCAATTCCTTTTGAGTGAAGAAGTACTTGAGACTTTTATGATCAGTGTATAACTCACATCTGGCTCCATAAAGAAAATGCCTCCATCCTTTCAATGCAAAAACTACTGCTGCTAACTCTAAATCATGAGTTAGATAGTTGACTTCATGTGGTTTCAATTGTCTTGAACCATAAGCAATTACTTTCCAATCTTGCATTAATACACAACACAAACCTTCTTTAGATGCATCATAGTATACGGTGAAATCCTTCCCTGTTTCAGGAACTGCTAAGAGCTGTGGTTAATCTTGTTTTCAATTCTTGGAAACTTGCTTCACACTTCTCATCCCACTTAAATGGTGTATTCTTCCTTAATAATTTGGTCATTGGTCCGGCTATTTTGGAGAAACCTTCAATGAAACTCCGACAATAACCAGCCATTCCTAGGAAACCTCGAATTTGTTTCACATTGGTTGGTGCAGTCCACTCTAGTACCGACTAAACTTTAGATGGATTCACAGCAATCCCATCTTTAATGATCACATGACCGAGGAATTCTACCTCATCTAACCAGAACTCACACTTACTGAACTTAGCATAAAGCTTATGTTCTCTTAAAGTCTGCAACACTATTCTCAAATGGTTAGCATGCTCTTCTTTATCCTTGGAATATATCAGAATATCATCAATAAAGACGATGACAAACTTATCCAAATATGGCATGAAGATCTTGTTCATCAGATTCATGAATATTGCCGGTGCATTGGTCAAACCAAATGGTACCACCAGATACTCATGGTGTCCATATCTTGAGACAAATGCTTTTTTTGGAACATCTTCCGGCTTGATTTTTATTTGATGGTATCCAGATCTTAGATCGATCTTTGAAAATACTCCAGCTCCTTTCACTTGATCAAACAAATCTTGAATTCTTGGTAAAGGATACTTATTCTTGATCGTCACGTTGTTCAGGTTTCTATAATCACCACACATCCGTCTTCCACCATCTCTCTTATCCACAAAGATTACTGGTGTTCCCCATGGGGATACACTTTCCTATATAAATCCTTTTCTTGCTAACTCATCAATTTGCTCCTTGAGTTCTTTCAACTCCTTAGGTCCCATTTTATATGGTGCTTGTGCTATTGGTGCTGTACCAGGTATTAGGTCAATGGGTGAACTCTATCTCCCGGTCTGGTGGCATTCCCAGTAATTCTGTTGGAAAAACATCTTGGAATTCATTAACTATCGGAATCTCTTCTAATTTAACTTCTTTCATTGCATTCAACTGCAGATCCACCATGATATGACTGTGTTTATCATCCTGGTAAACTATCCTTGCCCCACTTGAAGTTTTGATCGAGACAGTTTTCTCCTCACAATTAATCTGAGCTCCGTGTTCCATCATCCAATCCATCCCCAGCACTACTGCAATTCCCTTCAAAGGAATCACATAAAGGTATGCAAAATATGTACAGGCACAAATTGAGATAACCTGATCTTGTTTTATGTGGCGTACAGTCACATTCCCTCCTGCCGTAACTACGGTCATAGGATGTTCTAACGTTGCCCTTCTGATACCGAACTTATCACAAAATTCTTCAGAAATGAATGAAGTAGTTGCACCAGTATCAAATAGAACTTTGCCGAGATTGGTAAGGATATTGAGCATACCTATCACTGCATGCTCCGAATTATCCACCTCCTTGAGGGTTGCACAATTTATTTTTCCGGTTAGTCGGTTTCTCTTGCCATTTTTATTCTTACCATTGTTTCCCCCTTTATTCGGATGTCCATTTCCTCCACTGGCTTGTCCTCCTCCCCTGGTAGGCCATCCTCCACAGTCGTTGTTACAGATAACATTCCTTCTCAGATTAGATTGATTTCCACCATTGTCCTTGTTATTGTTATTGTTGTTGTTGCCATAATTCCTATTCCGAGGTTTGAACTCCAGGTTAGGTTTAGGTTTGGTTGCCTGAATTCTCTTGGTTTCCTTCTTGGCTCTCTTCCTTCGGTCCTCTTGGACATTCTTGTAATCATCTTCAAAAGTAATGGCTGCGTCCAACAACTTCTAATAAGTTTGCTTATTGCTAACCTTAGATGCATCTTCACAAACGGATTTAATCCACGCAAGAAACGTTTCTTCCTCTTCTCTTCAGTGTTAACATCCTCCTCAGCATAACGAGACAGTTGGCTAAACTCCTGGATGTACTTCATGACACTAGTATATCCTTGCTGAAGCTCCTCAAATTCTCTCCGCTTCAAATCCATGACGCTTTCCGGAACATGATATTCACAGAATCTCTACTTAAACTCCTCCTAGGTAAACTCCCTTCCTGGTGGTTGCATGGATAATTGATTTTCCCACCATGATGCTGCAGGTACGGTCAGCAGATGAGTTGCATACCTCAATTTTTCCTCATCATTGCAACCTACAGTTTACAGATTCCTCTCTGTATCTTCTAGCCAGTCTTCTGCATCCATTGGTTCAGGAGCTAATGCAAAAGGTAACGGTCTTGCATTCTGGAAATCAGATAAACTCACTCCTCCACCTTCAAGTGCCCTCTGATTTTCTCTACCCAGCATTTCTTCCATGAACTTGTTCTGGGTCTCTTGCATCATTTACATACATTGCATAAAGTTCTACTCCATTAACGGCCTCATTGGTGGTTGTGGTAATGTGCCTTGATTTGCTGCATCGGCATCGGCCTTTTCCTTGGCCTCACGCTCCATCCGCTGCTGCTCAGTTTCCATTTCTACCCCCGTATCCATGACCACCTAGTCCTGCATCATAAAGCGAATACTCATAATTACATCATGCACATGTGTTCTGAGCTCGACTTTATGCATAGAACTAGTCACAAAATGAAGATCCAAAAAATCCAAATATGCATTTCACACATCATACATAATATCATAATGATACAAAGTCATTACAACATATACCATATTGGTATTTTGCAAAACTACCTTATTTCTAGAGTACAGTACACAGTACTTGATACTACTGTCTAGTTGTCTCTTTCTAATAGTAACTACACTCATCATACATGCCTGATGTCCAACCGTGATGATGTGTTGACCGTCGCACAGTTTGTGGAACAAATGGCCATCCAGAAGGAACATACTCTGCATCTGAAGTATCAGGACTTGAGTCATTACTCAACCTGAGCGCATCGACTCCTTCCAGCTCAGCTGAAAAGTCTTCAAAAACATATTCAACATTATCTCCAGCCTGCATCCCCTGAGCCGCATTCCTTGAGTTGTCAATAGAATATGCAAATTCTGCTGCTTCCCAGGTGCTCTCGTGGACAAGATAATCGAATACTGGATAATGTATATTCCCTGGGTTTTGGGGAGATGTTGATGATTCAAACACTCTCTCCTCAGGATCTTCTTCTTCATCCTGATCATCTATTGACATGGTATTTCTACTTCTGTTATTAGGATTCATCCTTGCACCCATCCAGCTAGATTGTCCAACATTTCTGTTAGAACCATCTATGGACATCTGGTGTTCATGAGATCCATTATATGACCCCATTCTCCATCCATCCGAGTTATCAATAGGAAGTTCTGAGTCAGAACCATCCTCTAAGCCTTGTGGTACTGCATACCGCATATCTATAGTAGGATCATGTGTAGGTTTAGTTCTTGGTGAATAAGGATATGGTATAAAAGATTCTGGATCTATGGGTATATCCTTAAAGATAGGTGTTACACTACTACCTGCTTCTTTATCCAGCTGGAATGCTAACTGCTTCCTCCTTTCCGGATCAGTTAGATCCTCTAACATGTCATTTTTGTCTTCAACAATGACTTGATGAGTCTTATAAAAAGACGCAACGAGTGTCCGCTATCTATCCATAAACTTGGAAGCTAACTTAGGATGCTTCTTAACCAAATTAAGATGATCCAATATAGGCTCCGAGTCTATAGAATCATGAGGTATCACAGAAAATGTGCTACCTTCTAGCTCCTTGGTTTTCTACTCCCGGATATTAGCTATTGCCTCCATAATAGCAACATGATAGGCTGCTAAATGACTCCTACCTTATCCTATGGGTAGATCGTGGTATAGTCCAAGCTTCTCTGGAAGTTGGATACTCACACGATACTTGGATAACATCCGGACATCTATATAAGTGATAGTGTTCACTGGGATTCTAGTTGGACAATTAAAAAGCTTTAAAAGTTGACGAAGTTGATTTGTAAACGATCCTTGATAATCATCAAGAGTCTCCTCTTTCCTTACCAAAGTCTGTTTTGGAAACTTTGGTGCCATATTTTTGTATATCAGAAAAATAATTTTCATTAGTTTCCAACACTGTTCAAAAAATAGGCCGAATCAATGATTACTAGGCCGATTAATCGCTACTAGGGACCTGACCGTGTGGATTACCATTAATCCTTTGTGTTAATCGTTTAGCCCGATTAATAGGTCTGACACTCTGATTACTAGGTATGTTCCTGATTAACCACTACACTTGGTCAAAAAAGTTGCAAAATTATCAACACATATCGCCCATCCATTCTAGCCCGCCCCAATGAAGTAGGTTTTGTGAAGCTCCCGTTCGATCCCTGCCTCCAGGAGCTTGATTTTAGCCATCACCAAATAGTTCCTTGTCGTTGTTGACCAGTTCCTCGTAGTTGCCGACCAGACCTCAGATACAAGAGCTCGAGAGCCTTGAGGATCTCATCCGGGAGCTTAAGGCTGAGGATTCATACGTGTTTTAGGTGCTAATTTTTGTAGGCTACACCGATTAATATCCGACCGATTAAATCAGTTAATCGTCCGAATTCTGATTAATCGCTACTCCCAAGCCAACCGAGAGCTAACGATTTCCAATTTCCTTAACATTGGTATCCAATGACATATTGCATCATAACAAAGAATTATCGCACTAAAACATATAATGGAATATTCTCATTTGAATACCCATTATATTACTTTTAGAGAATTCTCTATCGTTGCTAATTCTCCTACAGGTAATACCCTTTACTAGGTTTCCAACCTAAGGTCAAAACAATTTGCTTTGATACCAACTGCGGTGACCCAGCATACCACTGCATGTGTAGTATACTATAGTCGTTGACATGACATCCACAGAACACCGTTCCGTAAATATCACATCCCTCAGAGTGGTACAACAGAAACATTGCGGGTCCATATTACAAAAGTACACACATTATTATTATTACAATACCGGAAGTTCAAGACTTCCAAAAGGTCCAATTTACAAACCAAAATATAAGATGTTCAGCGGAATTTTAAAAGTAACAACTTCGACTAGGAGTGGGGCTCAACACCTTATTCTATAGGGTTCATGCTGCTCGGCTCCGTTAGTTACTACCAACTAGATACTTATGTGGACTTGTTCTAATCAACACCATAGCGGATATCGTAGTCCATGCCTTCAACTCCTCCGGATAGATCAGGTTCCTCGTAGAACACATCTTCTTGGCATTTAGCTGCATACATTGGCACGTCTTCGGGATCATTAGAGTCTAAGCAAGGGATCAAAGGAAAGGATGAGTAACAGCGTTACCCAACAACTTCATTATATGCAAGGTGGGAAGTTTGATGCTCTAACTACCACCTCGGATTATAAATCCTTGGCACTATGCAGTTTTTGTAAATCTTTCTTCAAAGATTGATTTTATGCTGAAAAAAAAACTATGACAATCAGCCTTCATAGATTGACTAGAACTTTCATGGAGTTCCTTTCCTGCCGCGTTCGTAGCTTCTTCCCGGAATAGAGAGTAACAAGTTACAGTTCTTACACTCTGTAGAGGTGAGTTACTTTACCCATGAGAGATCAACTCCTTGTTGCACAACCGGGCGTAGTTTCCCGTCCACAATTCCATGCTGTGGGGCCCAGTAGTTGGTCCAAGCCTATCACTGCCCCCTTCGCGACCCCGCATGCCTCCTTGGTGTACACCATGCCCACATAATGAATTACGGCAATGGTTTGTACAAACCGTTAGATGCCAGAACTATCATGGGACATTGAGGGTTCCCACCCATATGGTGCATATCCTCTACGAATTACCAATTAATATGCACGCTACGAGGATAACAACCACGACCTGCATATCCAGCTTCATGCGAGAGGAAGAAGATACAGTTGACTTCTCTGTCCCATTCCAAATCTCATGGCTAACACGTAATATACGGCGCTAGAATCACTGATGTCAGGGGTTTTTAAGTCCCTATTTGATCATCATTGTTGCAATTAGAACTCTAAGTTCTATTGCTCCATTATATCTCCACTTAGGATGATATCTATGATTTCTTTGTTTATGAAAATAATATTTTATTTCTTTTATATCATATATGATAACACACAATTTGCAAATACTTTGATAAAGACTCTTCAAAGGACATGAGCAAGTGATGAACTTGCCTTGTGATGGGAAGGTAGTGAAGTCTGATGCTTGCACTGGACCTTGAGCTTCTAGTTCTACAAAAACATCATTATTGCCCGGTAAGGACAATATTTAAAGAAGCAAAATGATTATGCAGATAATGTAATGCATTATTTAAATTTATATGCATTTACCCAAAAAGTTCCTTTTTGAGTAATAAAGGGTATATAAATATTTCTTTTTAATATTTATAACATGTATTGATTTACTTTATTTTATTTCCCTTTATTTGACTTTTATTGATTTAATAATTCCTTTAGGAATTATTAATTATACCTTAAATTTATTACTAAATATTTATTTAGTATTTTTCAAAAATACTATAATATTAATAAATATTGAAAGTGTTTTTTATTTATTTTAATCACCTTTCAATAATTTTGTAAAATTCCACCAGGAATATTTAGATTACAAAATTCTTATAAAAATTTAAATGTCCAAAATTTGATATCTTATTTTATTTGGACAGAATGGATTATTATGAACCAAAAAATATTTTATTTATGATTTTTGGACTATTACTTTATTTTCTATCATTTTATTGAGGTCAGGGGTATTTTGGTCTTTTCCAATTAATCAAAAGATTTATTAAATATTCTGGGATGGCCCCTTGGGCTTATTGGGCCAAGGTGGCCCAATAGGGCAGGGTCAAATGACTACCCCGAAGGGTTTTGGCCCACCCAGCCCACTCTGCCTTCATCTCTCCCTCGACCTCATCTCCTCTTCCTCCCCTGTCTCGCCCTCGTGGTCGGCGATGCCGCAACCGTCGATTCTCGCCGTCGTGGTCGTTCTGGCCGCCACCGCGGTGCGAGTTGGGGTTGTTGACGATGCTCGTTCGTTCTATCCATGTGGATTTGACCCTGGGGCTTCCCCGTGGTCAGTTCCACCCCATTCCCGAACCCTAGGGTTCGGAAAAGATGTTGCCGCCACCGCCGCGATCCCGCCTGCGGTGGTGTACTAGTCTCGTGCGCTGCTACGGCCACCGTCGTGGCAGGTGCAGGTTGCAGCGCCCCTCTGGGTGCTCCCTATGTCGCCGTGGTGCGTCGGCCCCTCTGCTTCCTCTTCGATTCATCAGCGAGGACCTCGGGTAAGTGGTCTCTGTGGTGTTCGTTCATGCTACTGCCTTGATTCTTTTTGGTGTGTAGCTAGTGGCTTCTGATGATGTGCTGATTGGGTTCATCTCAGGATTAGGGTTCATAACCCCTATGTTGATCACATATAGGATGCTTTCGATCTAATGTTGATCATATTTGATCATGTGAAATGATTTCTTGCTGTGGTTAAGGATTGATAGTAACTTTGATGTTACTAGTTGCCTGTCAGATTTGTCCTAGTGGTAATCCACCATGATCCAGGCTCGTTGTTTCAATCCAATCCTTAATTGGATTATGTTATTGGTCTGAGGCTTTACTCTACTGTCAGTTTACTTATACTGACAGTGTTTGCTTACTGCAATTATACTGTTGGCTTGTCTGATATTTTACTTACTGAATCAAATCATTGCTTGCAATGGTTTCAGTGAATGTATAAATGAATTTAAGGTTGATTCCTGGCATTTGGCTCAGGAAAATGATATGTAATGATTTGTCCCTTTTCCTGTGGAAGCTAAGTAAAGATTGGTTTTAGCTTGATTATGCTTGTGATTAAAACTGATAAGATAATATAGAAGCTTTCTTATCTTGCCTATGATGTTGGTCTGAGGCTCTAGGATTTAAGTCCTAGTTAGTTGAGCAATAATTTGTTTGAATCTTTCAGGATTAGAGGTGCTACTCTCTCTTTGAGAGGTGTGCCCTGATCTGATAGGATCAAATGAAAATGATCTAAGTTGCAAAAATAACACTAAACCCAGTGATGATGGTCTGAGGGCTTAGTGTTTGTGGTTGAGCTTGATTTCTTATCCTTATGCTTGAATTCTCTAGGATAGATTCACCCCTCTTGGGTGCATGTTGAGAGATTATTACATAAAGCAAAACATGCTTTTGTTTAAATGTTCCGAGGAAAGCATGTGATGGTTTTGTGAGACTCACCACAAGATTTGATGTTGGTGTAGTATATTGATGATGATCTTGATCTTGGTCTGGATCTTGATCTACTTTAACTGTGCTCCTGAGCTTGCTCTTGAGTTTGCCTTCTCCTCCTAGCTCCTGGGCTTGACCTTGCTGTCCACTAGATTCATCCCTCTCCTTATGTCACCATCCTGGTGATGTTTGGGTTAATCTGGTGGTTGGTTTGGCTGCTGTTCTTGGTTTTGTTTGATCTTGCTATGCTTGTGAAGTTGACAGCACACCCTTTGCATGCTTGTGTGTGTGCAGCCTGTGTGCCTGCTATGCACATATGGATAGGATTAGAAAATTTGAACTTACTATTACCAATCTACTTTTACCTAGGCTGGTGAATTGGTCCCTTTTGGCTGTCATTTGCATTCTGGCTGTAAATTTATGAAAGATGAAATCATTCATATTGGTGAAACTTGCCCCTCTTTAACATTTCTCAATGATGAGATTGTTAAGTGCACCTCACTGACATATCTGAGAGAAAGATATACTAACACTAATCTTGTTTTATTTCTGTTTAATCTCTGTTTTGCAGGTTCAAGGATAAAGATGAAGATTTAGTGTAGATTTTAGATATAGGATATTTAATAGATGTAATTTTCTTAGTCCTTTGTAATTTTTCTTTTGTAATTCTTGTAATTTTTATTTTATTCAATTGTAATAAAGATTATATTATTATTAATAAAGAATATTCTTATTCTTTATTCTGTTGTAACTTGTTTATGTCTTTATAATATGAAAATGAATTTCATAATTTCCATTGTTTTGAGATTTAAGGTATACTACCTATATCTTAATTAATTTAAGATTCAAATCCTCTATCTAAATCATTTCAATTATAATTCAAACACTTAAGTTTTTAAATTCAAACCCATTTCAAAACACACATAATTCTTTTAAGATCACATCAAATTTTATAACAATCCTCCTTTAAGTCTAGACCTAATCTTAAAGTAAGAAAGAAACATTGATCACTTAAGGTTTTATTTCGAGAAAATTTTACCCACCTTTTCACAAATAGATGCATGCAACAATACATAATCCTAAATCTACCCTTTGTTAGGTTCCTAAATGCTGGGATGTTACAATAAACTTCTGTGAGCAAGAACTATTTCCAGGTGTATCTGAGTTAACAACTCAGTTGTTAAGGCCTGGAAGTATTCTTTGGCTCCCCTTGTGTCGAATCAATAAATTGGGTAATACTACCTGCGAAGACTGTTGCGATCCCCTACTCTTGTGGGTCATCAAGACTATTTTCTAGCATCGTTGCCAGGGAGCATAGCTTTATTTTTAAGTTCACTTGGATCTATTATTGTTCACTGCTACTCCTTTCATCATGGGGAAGTCTCGTGATGGAAAGTTCCATATTTTACCATCCACTACAAGAAGAGGTACAGTCCTAAACACCTCTGCTGCTCTTGATTCACCGTCTGTTATAAGTAAGCTTGTTACAACACCACCACATACACATGCTACACACACTGCTAATACTGCTGAGTCTGAAACTCCTTTTGATGCTCATGATGTTACTTCTACTGTGCTTGATGCGAGTGGTTCATTAGGTCCTTTTCTAGATGCTACTATGGCTAGTCTAGGAAATACCAAAAATCCTAGTGAAGACAATGTTACACCTATTAGATCACCTAAGTCTAGTGAGAGTTATGATATTAATGATGGTTACATTGAGTTCACTTATGATTTTGTTGAAGAGTGCCGAAACACACATGGTACTAGTTCTATTAAGAGTCTCCTTGCTAGACGTACTATTATGCCTAAGATGTCCTCTGATCCTAAGTTTGCCACTTCTCCCATAGATATTAAAGATAAAGACTATAATTTCTCTCTTGATTTGTCTTATTTAGATATTGTTGAGAAAGAACCTTTTTGTGGGACTGAAAATGAGAGTGTTGTGGCTCATATGAATGAGCTTTATACTATGAGTGCTTTGTTCTCTGATGATTTTAAGATGCGCAAGTACTTTGTTACTAAGATCTTCCCTTTTTTACTAAAAGGAGAATCTAGGGATTGGTTTAATAGATTACCTCCTGGTTCCATTGATAGCCCTGATTGCTTGATTGCTTCTTTCTTCCAGAAATATTTTCCTCCCAGTGCTAGACAGGCTGCTTTATAGAGACTTTTTGATTTTAAACAGGGAGAAGAAGAGAAATTGCCTGACTCATGGACAAGGTTATGTGCCTTGATTCATGCACATCCTGTATGTCCATTACCTAAAAATGAACTTCTTGATATTTATTATAATGGACTAACTGATGATTTTAGGACCTACGTAGATAGCTTTGCAGATTGTGTTTTTAGGAAAAGTACTCCTACAGATGCTGAAGAATTAATGGCTAAAATAAGCAAGAATTATGATGATTGGAATTCAACTAAGCTAAATACACCTGAGCCTATTACTCCTGAACCAGTTGTTCCCGAACCAGTTCCAACACCAACAACAAAGAAGATGGGAGTTATTGCATTAAATGATGAAGTGATGAAGGAAGCTAATAAGTGTCTAAAGCAGAAACGTATTAGAGCTGAAGATGTGAAGAATATACCTCCTATAGAAGAATTATGTAAGCCAATTCCCCACTCATCTACTATTGAGGTACACTCTCTCCAACAATTTGATGAAGGTGATATTCCTTATGGTAAGCCTCATGATCAATGTTTAGAGGAACTTGAAACATTTATTGTTAAACAAGGGTATTTTAATAAACAAGTTCAGAATCATTTGTTGGAAAACTCTAGAGCTATCCATGAGTTGAAAGATATTGTGGAAAGAACTTCTAATGATATTAAAATGCTTTGTAAACACTTTCAAATGGTTCAAACTCAACTTGATCAACTTGCTAAGGTACAAAAGGATATGCTAGTTAATGCTTCAGGAGATAAACATGCTTATGGAATTAGAACTAGGAGTGGTATAGCTACTCAAGATCCTTTATATCCCGAAGGACACCCTAAAAGAATAGAGCAGGATTCCCAACAAGGTGAAGATAGTGGTAGTCCTCCTAGGAGAAAGAAAAGGAAACATAAGATAGTTGAGGAACCCCTTGAACCTGCTATAGATCCTAATATTATATCTTTCTCTGATGCTGAGACTAAGAGTGGTAATGATAAAAATGAGTCTCCTGATAAGGAGGAAGGTGAGGAAGAACCTGAGAAGCACACTAAGAACACCAGGTACACAAAGGAAGATTTTATTACTAATAAACATGGTAAAGAGAGAGAACCTTGGGTGCAGAAACCTATGCCTTTTCCAGGTAAGAAACACAAGTCAAAGTAGGAAGAACACTACAACAAGTTTTGTGAGTGGATGAAGCCTTTATTCTTGCAAATTCCTTTGACTGATGCTATTAAGTTACCTCCTTATTTAAAGTATATGAAGGATATTGTCAATAATAAAAGGAAGATTCCTAATGAGGATATTTCTACTCTACTTGCTAATTATTCCTTCAATGGTAAGGTTCCAAAGAAACTTGGTGATCCAGGTATACCAACTATTCCTTGCTCCATTAAGAATAATTATGTTAGAACTGCTTTATGTGATTTGGGAGCTGGATTTAGTGTTATGCCTTTTTCTCTCTACAAGAGACTCCAGCTAGAAAAGATGATACCAACTGATATATCTTTGCAAATGGCTGATAAGTCAACTACTATTCCTGTTGGTATATGTGAGGATGTTCCTGTTCAAGTTGCTCATAATTTCATGGTTTTAACTGATTTTGTTGTGCTTGAAATGCATGAAGATGATAATATGTCTGTTATTCTTGGGAGACCTTTTCTTAATACTGCAGGTTCTGTCATCAATTCTGTCACATCCCAAAATTTTCCAAATTTTGAAATGTGAAAAAATAAATAAACAAAAGAATTAATTGTTGAAATTTAGGGTGATAAGAAACTTTTTTTTCTAAATATAAACATCAAAACCCTTCTTGAGCAAAAATTTCAATGAAAAGGGAATCCAACAAAATTTCAATGAAGTGAAATGCATTCATCAATGAGTGTATCTTGGAATTTAAACACTTGGAAAAGATAAACCAAAACCCTAAAACCCTAATGGAATAAATCATTTCCAAAGATCTCTATAAGACTATGGATTTGATCCATATAAAAATTTAGCAACAAACATTTATAAATGATCAAAAATGGTAAACCAAAAATATCATAAAACCATAGAAAGTGGTTTCATTTAATTTGAAGCCATGGATAAAAACTTATGAATATAATAAGTTAAAAAGGAAATAATTTCCAAATCTAATAAAGCTCCTATATAAAATCCATACCAAATTGTGAGCAAATTAATCCTAAAAGTATTTAAAAAGATAAAAAAATAATAAATAAAATTATACAAATTGGAATCACCAATTTTGAATCTATAAATAAAAAGATATGGATTTTATAAGATAAAGAAAGAAATTAATAAATAAGGAATATTTAAAAGCCAAATTAAATCTTGGCCAAATCCATAAACAAATAAAATGAAAGATTATTGAGTAATAAATAAGGGTAAAAGATTATTTAAATAAAATCATAGGGATTGAACAATATCAAATTTTATTTAAATAAAGACAAATTGCCTAAACTAGATAATAAATACCAATAAAATTATTTAGGAGACAATTTAAACCTTGAATTAAATCCATAAGCAAATGGAACAAATATAATTCAAATACAAATAAAATAAAGGGATAAAGAATAATCAAATAAAAGTATATGGGATTAAACTATATTCTAATTATATTTGAATAAAGATAAAATCCCCAATAGAGATGATTAATTACATCATGAGAAAATAATAAATTGGAATTTTCCCAAGTGGAATAAAAGTTACTTAATTAACTTAAAAGGAATAAAAGAATTATTTGAATAAAATTTATATGAGTTAAAACCATATTGGATTTTATTTGAATAAAGACAAATGCCCAATTTAAATGAACATTAAAATATTTTAAATAATTCAAAGTGAATTATTTACACTAATGAATAAAATAAAACCTACCGAAAAGTTTTGAAAATATTTGATGAATAAATATGATTTCAAATGAGAGTTTGAATTCAAAACAGAAAAATAGAAATAGAAAAAGGAAAAAGAAACAGAAAAGAAAAAAATGAAATAGACCCAACCCAAAAACCCCAGCCCATCAGGCCCAGCAGCCAGCCCACCTCTCTCCTTCCCCGGAAGCGTTTTCTCACCCACGGACATACCCCCTCACTCGCTGACACCTCGGTCCCATGCCAACTCAGCGCCAGCTCACCATCGTCTTCATCCTCCACTGACTCCGCCCCTCACCTCACTGCCGTTTTCTAGCCGTGGTTAATTCTCTTCAATTCACATCAATGACGGCTTTAACCTCTCCAGAGACCACGCCCTACTAAACGCCTGTCTCCCCTCTCCCTTTCCCCTCACTTGCCCTTCCCTCTCTGCCTCCAGGCTGCCTGAATTCCTCGCCCAAGCACCCACTGCTCCGACGAGCTTCCCGATCGATTCCGGCGACGATGACCCTCCCCACTGCCCCTAGCCTCCACTAGCGTGTTCCCCAGTGTTCCCCGCATCTTCCCGTGGTCTCCGCTTGCTCACGCGCGCCCTAGAGCTCGACTCCGTCTTCGTCTGAGCGACACCATCGTCTGCCGCAACTCCGGCGAACTCTCCAGGTAGTTTATGTCTGCCCCTATCTTTCCCATTGATGCTCTCGTACTCGCCATGATCTCACGCGTCTAATGCCGCCTCTGGTTTGCCTTAGCACGCTCTGTAAGTTCGCCTTCGACAACGCCAGAGCACGCCCGTCACCAGCAGCCACTCCGACAAAAAATTGTTGTCCCGTTCGTGCGTCCCTTGGACTACTGCGGCCACCTCGAGCATCAGCACGTCGCCGCAAACCTGGTGAGCAACGTCCCCCTCTCCCTCACTTCCTGTAGCCGCCTCAATGCCATAGCCAGAGTGCCGCCGTCGTGCGTCAGACACCAGCGCCGCCAGTTCTTGGTCGATGCGCTGAGGACCGTCGGATCTAGATCATAACAATGCGATAGACTCACTTAACGAAGGGGTACGAATCAATCTGTGTCGTGCGATTCATTTTAGATCCAACATCCCACGATGCTCGATCCAGACGAAGCGGTACAGACCAATAGCAACAAGACACGTGGCCTATCTGATCTTTTAAAAACAGAAACTATCCTATTAGTTGTTTGAATTTGTAAATTCCATAACTTTTGATCCACATGTCCAAATTTTGCAAATTTTATATCAATGGAATCAGAAAAATGCAAAATTTCCAACCATGCCCTTTGTTTAATATTTTTCTTCTGGAAAATTGGTAGTTTTTGTAGAAACATGTGTAGGCCTATTTTGGTTATAAAATTTAATCTAAAAATGTTTTTAGGGTAAAATATTTGGAAAATGGTTTTTTTTTGAACCTACTTAACATAAAAACCAACTTTTGGATTTAAAAGTATATTTTGTGACACTAAGGAATTAATCCTTGAATACAAGCATTTCTAGTTAAATAAGAATGTTGATTATGGTTTGAAAATGCTTTTTGAGTAAAACCTTTTGCAAATGGTTTTATTTAATTTCACTGACCCTAAACACCAAGTTTTGGATTTAAAAATGTATTTTATGAACCCTAGAAAAATTATTACTCTGTTTAAAGGCATTTATAGCAAAATAAAAATGTTGCTTTGATTTAAAAATGGATTTGGGTGAAACCTTTTGCAAATGGATTAGTCTTAAACACTTTGACCTTGAAAACACTAACATTTGTGTTCAAAAATATATTTTTCAAACACTACAAATTATTACTTTGATTTAAATCATTTCTAGCAAAACAAAAATGATTTAAAGTGGCCATTTTCTCTAACTTAATATCAAATGGTTTTGCCACTTTTATAAATGACCAATAGGTGTTGTAAATTTTTTATAACCTATTATAAACCACCTTTCCAAATAAAACAATCTTTTGCATGATTGCATGCATTGTTTTGTTATTCATTATTTTATGTGGTGAAATTGTTTGAATGCTAGATTGAATTTGTGCCTTGAATGAATTGTAGTGAAATTTGAAGAGTGTGACCATTTCAAGATCAAGGAGTGAACTTATATTCTCTACTAAAAAGGCAAGTGGTGCTTCATACTTTTGTCCTATTATTTTCACTATGCATTAGTGATATTTCTAAGTAGGATTTGCATGGAAATTTTACTAAGTATGCTATGCCATGGGAAATCCTAGTAGATGATGCCTTAGTAGAATTATCCCTAAGTTAAGATTACTACTACTATCATGCTTAGCTGAGCTAGTAGAAAACAAGGGTGGATTATATTCATGCTATGAAATATTTCCAAGTCAATGACTTGTGTTTTGTTTAATAAAACAACTATGTGAATGAATCACCTGGGTGGAATGGTGTGAATGGATTATGTTGAGTGGTTACACAGGGCCCCATATTTATGGCCTACCCTAGTGTATCTCACTTGTGGAAAGCCACCCAGGAACAAAGAGATTTGAGATGTCAAATGTTGAGAAGCTTCAAGTGCAGCCACATGGCAATATGGGCTCTGCCTGGATCATATAGGTTGCAATAACTTAGCCAGATGGACAATTGGTGGTAGGGGGTGATAGGTTTGGGAAAGCGTCCATTTTGGTCTAAGGGAAGGCTTCTGAAAGATCTTGTCTCGATGCATGTCGAGTCTTGTGAGGACAGTGCACCACCTCTCGAGAGAGTAAAATCTAAGTACTTAGCCGTGTCCCCGGCAATGGACAATTTGAGCATCAAGACATGGAAGCTATCAAGGATCTCCTAATCCCAATTTATAAGTTAAAAACTTGTGGTTGAACAAGGGTTAAAGGATCACCAATGTCTATTGGTAGATGCCTTGGGTGATTTTGAAAAACAAAAACTTAGTGTTTTCAACTTATAAGGAAAACCTATTTTGAGCAAAGCAAGCCTAAGCTCCACTTAGCCAAATGCATATAGATGATAGACTCCACTATACTACCATAGTATCACTTGCCAATACAATTCAAATGTATTGCCCTTGTGGCTGTAACTTATTATGTTGTAGGTTTGTTTGATGTTAGTCAAGTGTGTTGATTAGGATTACATGTCTACAACCAACATGATTTCATGTGGCACTTTGAAGATGAAGGACTCCATGCTATAGTTATATATGCTGCATTGTAATGAGATAGCCAAATGAGCTATGTAAGATGTAATGAACTATTTTATTCCCGGTTATTAAGTTGTATTATGACCTTGTTTCTTGATATTACATCTTAAACTATGGATGCTAGCTATTGATCCAGGGACTAGCATTGTAAACACAGGGATCTCTACCTTATTAAAGGTTGGGACCTCTACAAATTCTAATCAAGGAAAAGTAACATTCAATATTAATGATAAAGAGCACACTGTCTATTTCCCCAAGAAGGTTGCTAAGAGCTATTGTGTGAATTCCATTGAAAATATTGAGAGCATCAAGGTTGGAGAAATATATTGTCCCATTCCACAAGAAAATTTTGAAAATATTATGATTGGAACTATTGCTATCAAGTATGAGGTAACATAATCACCTTGTGGAATGCAAAGTTTTGTTTCATATAAGATTATTTTGGTAACAAGACTTGATCAACCTTATTAACAAAAGGATTTTAATGAACAAAATAATGTTTCCACTGTGGTTATACTTGCTCACTTTTACTTTTCTCCTTTCCAATCTTTGCTTTTCGTCGTGCCGAAACAGATTTCTGTCTTCCACCATAAAAAATCATGAGGAGTCTCTGTAAGTCTGATTGGGCTGAAAATTTACGAATAAATCCCCCAGTATGTTAGCTAACTTTCGTTAGATAAACACTTTCTGATTTGTGCAACAAAAGGTCTTCAAAAAATTTGGTTTCTACCTTCTGGTCTGTTTTGACAGATTTCTGCCATTATTTGCATTTGCTTCTTATTGATTCCTTTCCGGGTTCTTTTTGGTAGTTTGAGATTTTAGAGGGAATTGCTACAGTATCTTGTGTCTTTAGTGAAAGTTTTTCTCTTTTAAAACTAGAACCAAAGGTCTATAATCTTTTGAATGCACTAATGTTGCTAATGAAGATTGTGTGAAGTTTTGTATGAAGGAAAATTTTCAGGTGTAAGGAAAGAATGATGTAATGAGATGAAGAATGGACAAAAGCTCAAGCTTGGGGGAAGTCACCCCGTGTCACCCTAAGAAATATTCAAGAGGTACAAGCGTTAAAGCTTGGGGCTGCCCAAAGCATCCCCTTCTTCATCAATAAAAATCTCAGGTGTTTCTAGACACTTCATTTTTATTGTTTCATGCACAGTTGTGTTGTTCTTGGAGCGTCTTAGTTTTTGTTTTTGGTTTTTTTGATTTGTTTGTTTTTGCTTTGTTTGGATTGCTTTAAAAAAATCAAAAACACCAAAAATATATGTTGTTGTTCTCTGGTTTTGTGAGTTCTTTGCAGGGTTCAGCCATCCTCAATGGATTGTGGTTTCATGTTATTATTCAAGTCACACAAGTGAAGGGAAATAATGAAGATTAAGACAACTCGAGGTGTGGTAAGAGGCTGGTAACAAACTCTATTTGTTTCATTTTTGTAGATATACTCATCATTGTGAGCATGCTTAGCCTGTTTGTGTAAGGTGTATGTCATTATGGATGCTTAGTAGTTCTTGCTTGTCTATGATTAGCTGCAACTTGCTAATAGTTTATAGCATGTCATATGAATGTTTGCTTGCATTGTTTTATTCATACTTTGGTATGATATTGTGGTATCCTCCTCTAACTATTCATGTGAATCGACTTGGCACATGCTCACGCATGATATGATAATCAATAGTCAGTAAGCCTCGATGATTTATTTTTCCTCAGAGTTCTTGTATCACTTTCATTCCATAATTAGTCCTGTTTTGTTGTAAGCATGATTATGACAGCTATTGCTCTCTCGTTTGTCGCTCCCTCTCTATTGCTAGCCTTCACTTGCACTGAGTATGTGCTCTACCTGTGCTTCCAACTCACTAAAACCAATATTGCCAGATGTGTCCACCATACCTACCTATGAGCATCATTTGCTACTTCAGCCCATATTCTATATGCCATGTTTTCTTCCAAAATAAAATGTTTGTCTGTTTTGAGAAAGTTAGTTAGTAAAGCTCTCACGAACTTGATGGCATACTTTATTCCTTGCGCTTAATAATCCTGAACCATTGTGACCTGTCCATGAAAGTTATATGCTTGCTAATTATATGCTCGGAGTCAGCAGAACTGTGCTATCGCGGGGAACACTGTCAACACCCGGAATTTTCAATCCTAGATGCCTGTTATGCCATACATCGCAATCCCAAGATTACCATTTTTGCGAGACATAACAGAATTGGATACCATAGTACATCATCCATTACAAACTTCACATAAGTTCTTACACGAATAGGGATCTCATGATCCAGTTCATTTCACCAGTATGACGGGGGAACAGTATGGCCACTCCAACTGTCCATAACCGCGGATGCGGCTATTCGAATAGTTTGACACTCTGCAGAGATTGTACACTTTCACCACAACATTCGATACATCCGTCAGGAACAAATCCTGAATTCACCATACTCAGTATGCGGATAATCAATCCTAACCTTTCAATTACACGCCCTAGTATAAGCACCTATCCTGTGAGTTTGGCCTCCCAACCATGACCAACTGTCATCTTGGGTACTGCACAGGTGGACAATCTTCACAAGGTAGCCTCAGCTCAGACCTTGGCCGTGAGGGAGCTAATACTAAGGTACATAAGTTTCCAGTCAAGCCCTACCCAATATTCGGGTATTGTGGTTATACGATAAAATTGGAATGGTATCGCATCCAGACAACCATCAGTTTTATAAAAGGGCTAAGGCTCATGCCTCACATTTTCATCACCAAAATCCTCAGGTGTTAGGAAACACATGTCCAAAACATTTCAATCGAATGATCCATCATTCTAAGGTTTTCATAACCATTTTCTCACCAAGTATTCCCATCTAAAGTTGATCAAGTTTTATGCTTAGCACTAGCATCTACAAGTGGGGTTAAGCACTAATGAGGGGTGGTAAACTAGGGGAGTTTCAACTATGTATAACCTTATATCTCAGGATGATATCAAGGTGTCTAATCTTAGGCCAAATTTTATGCTCTTTATGCAACCTTCAGATAACTTTCTAGTATCTACCGAACTCTTAAGTAAACTCTAAGTAAGCTTTGATAAAGAAATAAAGTAAGAAGCTTGCAAATAAAACTAGGATTGGTTTCTCAAGTGGGTATGATCATATATGCTTAAAGCATATAGTAGGCATGGTAACAAGCAAGTATTTGATTGCATAGGTAAATTATCTTGCAAGTGTTAGCTTGAATCAATGTCAATATAAGCTTGCTAAGTTGCAAGTGTTAGCTTGCACATTCAACTAGTAGCATTAGGCTTGCCTTGTGCAGAGCATTGGTTGAAGTTCTCCTCGGGTTCTTCTTCTTCGTATCCTCCTTCCTCCTTGTATCCTTGGTCGGTACTAGCGTCTATGAATAAATACGAGGTACACAATCACCAAACAATACTTAACTACTTGCAATCATCACACACAAGGGTCCTATAGATGATCTAGCACCATCTCTAACATTACAAGGTTAAGGCTTGGTTTAATTCCTTTTATTTTTAGAAAAGTAATTTCTACTCATTGAAAAACTACTTAAGATTTAATATTCTCCAACCCAAACATGGGATCATGTTGACACATGTCATCACCACATATTTTAGTCCAAGGGAATGTGATTTAAAGTGGTGTCAAAATTTAATAAGGTTTTACCCTTTTATTTTATTTAAATATCATGACTAGAAATGCCTATGTAGCATTCTTTTATTACTTGAACATTATTTCTGCAAGTAAACCTATATATTTTTCACTATTCAAAAAGTAGGCCGAATCAATGATTACTAGGCCGATTAATCGCTACTAGGGACCTGACCTTGTCGATTACCATTAAACCTTAGTGTTAATCGTTTAGCCCGATTAATAGGTCTGACACTCCGATTACTAGGTATGTTCCCGATTAACCACTACACTTGGTCAAAAAAGTTGCAAAATTATCAACACATATCGCCCATCCATTCTAGCCCGCCCCAATGAAGTAGGTTTTGTGAAGCTCCCGTTCGATCCCTGCCTCCAGGAGCTTGATTTTAGCCATCACCAAATAGTTCCTTGTCGTTGTTGACCAGTTCCTCGTAGTTGCCGACCAGACCTCAGATACAAGAGCTCGAGAGCCTTGAGGATCTCATCCGGGAGCTTAAGGCTGAGGATTCATACGTGTTTTAGGTGCTAATTTTTGTAGGCTACACCGATTAATAGCCGACCGATTAAATCAGTTAATCGTCCGAATTCTGATTAATCGCTACTCCCAAGCCAACCGAGCAGCTAACGATTTCCGATTTCCTTAACATTGATATTTTTATATATTATGAACGGTATGGTTAAATGTGATTTTTGAGAGTTGGAATCAACTCAAAAGCTATTATGGTTTAAATTTGAAAAATGTTTGAATGCAGAAAAGCTTCTGCCTTGTTATTTTTACCATGGATGATCTATAGATCCAAATGACTTGAATCCAACGGGCTTGGATTCAGCATTCATAGACCTTTCCAACAAAGTTGGTTTCATTCAAATTGGTGCACTGAATCGATCTGGATTGATTTTTGAAAATGGGTACAGAAGTGTGTTTGAATTAAAAAGAAAAAGATTTAATTCAAATCACTGGGCTGCGCGGGAAAAGTTACTGGGCCGGCCTGCTAAGCGCAGTGCTCCCGCGGGCTACTTAAGTGGGTGTCCCCACTTGCCAGTGAGACAGGGAGGGGCGAAGCGGTACGGGGCAACGTGGGTCGTTCGATCTGATTCTAATCCAATGGCTGGGAGTCATCGTCGACGCGAGACAACGCCGGCGAGAAAGAAACCTAGCGCGGCCAGTGAGGGTTGCTGGGGGCTCACCGGGGTGCTAGCGAGGGTCGGCGAGGCGGGTGAACGACGAAGTCGACGACGGCGAACTCAGGGGTGGTCGCGGAAGCTCCTGGTTAGACGAAATCGATGGCTCCCTTCTTCTCCAGAGGCGGCGGGCTCCGGTGAAATTCCGGCGAGGTGGTGCTCGCCTTGCTCCGGGAACGGTTTGGCACGATCAGTGACGAGAGGGGAGTGAGATGGTGTGAAGAAATCGAGCGGGGGTGGCCTCTATTTATAGTCGAGCGAGGGGACCGACGGGGCGCACGGTGAGTTCGTCGGGGGCGATGTTACGGGCGGCTATTGGCATGGGCGATGGTAGGGGACGGTGCGGTATTCCCTGGCGATGCTCAATGACATGGTTTCGAGGCGTGGGGCGGTGCGGCTTGGTCTGGAACATGCGACGCTCTGAGCGGCAGAGGCGGTGTCTTTGATGGCGAGCAGTGGCTGTGCGTCACAGGGCGGCGAACGGGGATGTCTGGCGGTCTCCTGGGTCAGTGGGGATTGTGTATGCACGCGGCGAGGGCGGCGCGCGGTCTGTGGGCTTCGGTCGAGGGTGGCGCTCTGGCGCACGCTCGGCATGGTCGCTGGCGGTCTGGGCGCGGTCCGTGCGTGTGGTCCAGGGGTTGGCAAGGTTCGAGCGGTGGACAGGGAGTGGCGGTGGACGGTGGGCTGCCTCCCAGACATGCTGGCTAGGCTTGTGTCCCCTCCTAGTTTGTTGTCGACATGGGGGTGACATGGGTGTGCTCGGCTGTTCACCATTGATGGCAATGGCAATCTCACAGTGGTGCTAGTGCTTGGTTAATCTTCCTAGATGATCTACTGAGCTGGTTGTGAGCTAAATAGGGAACAAGTTAGGCCAATTTTACTGCACACTATAGTGTTTGATGTTTGTTTGATTTGTATCTGCAACCTGTTTGATGAAATGGCCGCATGAATTCAAGTTTTGAATTTTGAAAAGATTTTTGGTGGGTTTTCTAGGTTGGTGCTGGTGAGTCTGCAGATGCTTGGGTTTTGAAAGTTGAGCTTGTTTGAGTGGTTTTTGAAAAAGTGGGATCTTCCCATATGATGAAGATTCAATTTTGAATTGTCATTTAAACTATGCATTTGAAAGTTTCTATATGATCACAAAGTGGGCCTTGATACCTTGTTATGAGTACATTCAAGGGGTGCAAAGATCCAGAAAAGTTTCTGTTAGGTTCTGAAAGTTTGAGACAGCCAAAGTAGGCATGGGAGTTAAATTGGTCAAAGTGACCATTCCTTTAATATATTTGTTTTGATTTACTTGTCTTTAGGAAAAGTGTGGGAAATGTTTTAGATGATGTTTATTTCACCTAAGGAACATTTTACAAGCAATGAAACAATCAAACAAGGTGGTTCCAAAGAATTTCAAAATCCATGCATACACATATGCATGCATTCATAATTTTATTTAGAAAAGTTTTTGTTAACCCTAAATGTTGATGACTAGTGTTGCTGATCCAAGCTTAGTATTGTTGGGATGTTACAAACGCTTTCAACACCTTTGGATATCCCATCCAGTTGATTCCTTTCTCTTTTGTTTGTGGATGTCGACAATGTGAAATAAAAGGGGAGCTTGTGAGTTCATGGAGTTTATACATTGTGTTAGAGAAACGCCTGGCCCGCTAGCCTAATCCATGCCTAATCATGGTGGAAACTTGCAGCATCACCATAATGAGCATCTATGAAGCATCCTCAATAAAAAGCTATGCATATGGTAAATAAAACGATCGCTGAGATGCTCATTGTCTGCTTGCGTTGTCATTTTGGTTATGGGAAAGCTCATGTACCATGTGCAAGGGGTACCCCGTTGGTGGTTCTCGATGATATGCATGTATTTACAATGAGAAGAACTTTCAGGTGAACAAAGTTGAGTACCATGCGGAGCGACCCTCGTACTCAAGGGACTTGGGATTTCCAGTCTGTGGTCTGTCAAGCATATGATTCAGAGTGGACCTCACTTTCACCTTAACCACTTGAAGATCCCTATGATAGGGGCAATGAGAGCTCGAAGCTAATGCGTACCTTCCTTTCAGCATTTAGAAGCCTTTCAAAACTTCACAAAACCGTTTTCACAACTTTGTTGAGTCACCACTTATTCTATGAGCACCCTCTTGAGAGCATAGTTGTCATTCTTGTGTTTGTTCCAAAACTTGGTTAATTATGTCATGACTTTGATGCTTGTATCTCTGATATCTTTATATCTAGTCTTCACTTGAACTTCAGAGGTGCCTTGGCATTTATATTGTTTCTTACTATGAGAATTGCAATGTTTCTTATGTTTATGTTTCATGCTACTTATTATTATTGAGTTGGTTTCTCTTCATAGCTTGCAATGACTATTGAGTAGACTTAGTTGCATACTCCTTATTATGAATTGTTTAAGCATCTACTCATGTGCTGAGAATATATACATCATATGAAGCAAAGTGTTCGTGAAAGTTCTTTTATCGCACTCAGTTTTCAACTGAATTGCTTGAGGACAAGCAATAAGCTAAGCTTGGGGGGAGTTGATATGTCCAAAACATATCTACTTTCTCGAACACTTTGCTATTGTTTCTCCTCTAAACTTATGTGATTTTGATACAACTAACACGGACTAACGCATTTTTCAGCAGAATTACCTTGGTGTCTTGTTTTTGTGCAGAAAATCAACTATCAGGAAAAATCCCGGAAAATATGCCAAAAAATATATTTCACCAGAAGATCCACGGAGCCAGAAGACGAGATGGAGAGGAGGCCTGGGGGGCCCACACCCACCCTAGGCGCGGGCCCACCACTGGCCGCGCCTGGAGGGGGTGCAGCCACCCCAGGCACCCCCTTGGCCTCCCTCTTGGCCTATAAGTTTCCTTTCGACCTAAAAACCGAGGGGGGTTCGATAGTTTTCCAGAAAGAGTTCCGCTCCACCGCCGCCACCAGAAACCAAGATTCGGATCCAGAAACTCCGTTCTGGCACCCTACCGGGACAGGGAATTTGGAAGAGGATCATCGCCATCGTCATCACCAACGCATCTCCATCAACCACCGATGTTTCCTTCATCCATGAGTGAGTAATCCCCCGATGTAGGCTTGGGGATGGTAGGGATTGGATGAGTTCTATCATGTAATCGAATAAGATCTGTTAGGGCATAGTGCATAGTATCTCTATTAGTGCTATTTGACTTTGTTGCAACTTGTTGTGCTTAATGATTTTCACTAGGGCCCAAGTGCCATGATCTTAGATCTGAACTTATTATTGAATCATTATGATAGTATTGTTTGTGATCTTATCTGCAAGTTGTGGACAATATCATTATCCGGATCCAAAGGCCCCAAAGTGACAATAATTGGGACAACCGGAGGGGATGGCTGTGGTGTGAGGATCACATGTGTTCACGGGGTGTTAATGCTTTGCTCTGGTACTCTATTAAAAGGAGCATCTTAATTGCCAGTACTTCCCTAGAGGCCCCGCTGCCACGGGCTGGCTGGACAGAAGATGTTGTGCAAGTTCTCATTGCGAGCACGTTTGACTATATTTCGAGCACATGCCTAGGATTGTTTAGTACTTGGGTTCTTGTTATTATTTATCTGAAATTCCATAGATCTTGAAGTTACATGTTTAGACTCGTCCATGCAACGCCCGTCCATCCATCCCTATGCCTACCGCACTCGAATCCTACTGTTACCATTACTGTTACTATTGCTACTGTTTCACTGTTACTGTTGCTTCTGTTGTTGCTACTACAAACTGTTGCTACTGATAAACTTCGGTGAGCAAGAACTATTTCCAGGTGCAGCTGAATTGACAACTCAATTGTTAAGGCTTGCAAGTATTCTTTGGCTCCCCTTGTCGAATCAATGAATTGGGTAATACTACCCGTGAAGACTGTTGCGGCCCCCTACACTTGTGGGTCATCAAGGAGAGATTTCTATAGGGCTCCGCCTAAGTTGGAGCAGGATGGTGGAGAAGAGAGAAGAGAGGTGACGGCTAGGGTTAGGCGCCAAGGGACAAGGGGTGTGGGGGGTGCGCCCCCACCCTCATTATATAGGTGGGGGGCGGCCAGGCAAGGGTTCCCAGCCCAGGCCGTGTCCCCCACCCAAACTCGGCCACCAAGTGGACAGTGGGAACCTTCCCCACCAAGTCTTCCCTCTTAACAAAAACTAGAGTTTGACATTTCCAACTAGGATTTGACTATTCAAACTAGGGTTTGACCCTTTTACTAGTGTTGGCAGAACTGACCCTTTAGGTTTGGTGCGGCTGGCCCATAGGGCATGCCACAACCCAAGTGACCCCCTCCCGGGTTGGTGGAACCACTGGTGGTCCGTCTAGAATATTCTAGAAGTATCCGGTCAAAGCACCAAAACTTTCGCTGAACCCCAAAAAACCACTTTCCTTATATGAATCTTATTCTCCGGACCGTTCCGGATCTCCTCGTGATATCCTGGATCGAATCCAAGACTCTAAACAATATTCGGTCTCCAACTCATATTCCATATCTACTTAAACAACATTGAATCCTTAAGTTTGTCTCCCTACGGTTCGTGAACTATGCAGACATGATCAAGACACCTCTCCGATCAATAACCAATAGAGGGATCTGGAAATCCATATGGCTCCCAAATATTTCTATGATGACTTCGTGATTGAATGAACCATTTTCATATGATACCGATTCCCTTTGTCGCGTGATACTTTACTTATCCGAGGTTCGATCGTCGGTATCTCTATAGCTAGTTCAACCTCGTTACCGATAAGTACTCGTTACTCGTACTATGATGTGACATCCCTTGTGACCTAGTCACATGCTTACAGCCAATTGGATGAAACTCCACCGATAGGGCCCATAGTATATATATCTGTCATATGGATGGACAAATCCCACTCTTGATCCATGTGCTTCAATCCACACTTTCAGAATACCTAATGCCACCTTTATAACCACCCAGTTACGAAGTGACGTTTGATGTCATCAAAGCGTCCATCCGGTGATGGTGATTAACATGATCTCATGGTCGAAGGATTAGGTTACTATGTATTTGAAAGCTTGTAGCAAACGAACTCTAAATGACTTGATCTTATGCTATGCTAACTATAGGAGTATGTTCATCACATCATTCTCCTAATGATATGATCTTGGTATTAATAACATCTAATGTCCATGATCAGGAAACCATGATCATCTAGTAATCAACAAGCTAGTTTAACAAGAGGCTTACTAGGGACTCTTTTATGTTTACAAAACCACAAGTATTAAGGTTTCCACTTAATACAATTATAGCATGGGATGTAAACATTTATCATAAACATAAAGATATGATAATAACCATTTTATTACTACCTCTTGGGCATATCTCCAACACCTAAAACATCCAAAAGGGTGCATTCTCCATTTGATGGAGAGTTGGGCTACATTTTTGCATTCTACACGATCGGGCACATAGAGTATGAGCCATTGGATGAGTTTTCCTCCATGATGGATGAAAATATAATATTTGGAGAATCACTTAGCAATCTTTCATTAGAGTTAAGAATTCTTAGAAGGGCTTGACTGTAATGGAGGTCATGGATGAAAAAGGTATATATATCAGATATACAAAGTTATGAATGTAATTCATACAAAACTCGTTGCAGTTTACAAAGTATTGGATACTTGTCCCATTTTATGAAAATAGGATGGTTTGCTTGAGAATTGCTCGAATTGAGTAAATGTGGCTTGATGAAGGCAAGCAAACTAGTTGATGGTCGACATCACTCCTTCCTTCAAAGATTATCATTTGGATTAGTGGACTTGAATAAAAATTTGTAATCCCTGTTTGTGTGTCTTGCTTTTGGCAAGACGATTATTCATATGAATAAGTTACAATAAAGTTGTACTGTTCCTATGAGTAATACCTTTATGGTCACATTAGGATTATAAATGATTTATTCTCATCACTATGTTAATGATAATAGTTTAAGAATTTATAAAGGATAAGAACGTTGAAAGATATCCAAAGTTTAATAATGACAAGACACTATTATTTAAGTCAAGGTGGTTGTTGCATGTTTTTCACTTAGATGAAAATCGGGGTCTTGGATATTTGATCTAGATACTTTGCAAAACCATGCCTCGTTTGGGAAAATGACTAAAACTCCGCATTCCGGTAAAACATGATATGCGAAGAAATGTTGAAATTTATACATAGTGATGTATCGTATTTTCAAAAAATAGTGGAATCATTATTTCATTATGGACTTAAGTGAATAGATGTATTTAATTAATGAAACAAATGTTTTGAATCGATTTGAATTGTTCAAATGAGTTCGAACCAAAGAGATATATGGAATTAAGAGGAATATAAAGTCTCTTCAATTTGATTGATATGACTAAAGTGAAGGGAATATGCCCTGAGAGGCAATAATAAAGTGGTTATTATGTATATTCCAAGTATATGATAGATGTTTATTTTGCATGCTATAATTGTATTAATACGGAAATGTTAATACATGTGTGTTTAATAAACAAACAGAAAGTTCCTAGTTATGCCCCTCTCATAAACTAGCTCGTTGATTAAAAAGATGATCAAGGTTTCCTGATCATGGACATTAGATGTTGTTAATAACTAGGTCACACCATTATTGGAATGGTGTGATGAACATTCATCCGAAGTATAGCATTACGATCAAATTCGCTGAGTTTATATTTCCATAACATTATACAAAGTGATCCTAATCCTTAGACCATGAGATCATGTCAATCACTAACACCGGAAGAGTATCTTGATAACATCAAACGTCACACCGTAACAGGGTGATTATAAAGATGGGTTCAATACTACTAAAGTGTTATGTTGGGGCCCATGTATCGAGATTGGAATTTGTTCATCCCGATGATGGATAGATATGCTCTGGTCCCTCTCAGTGATATCACATTGATTAGCTTGCAAGGAAGTGATTTGATCACTAGAATGTTATATCACGGGAACAAGAAAAGAGTACATGTCAGTAACGAGATCAAACTAGGTATGGAGATACCGATGATCGAATCTTGGACATGTAATATATTGCAAGACAAAAGGATTAAGATACTAGCGTAAAAGGTTCTCACGATCACAAGAAAGTCATCGTTGAATGTGTGGGAGTCAGTATGGATCTCTAGGTCTCGCTTCTGATTATTGATATGAGAGGAGTCTCGATCATGTCCGCATTATTCTTGAACCATAGGGTGACACACTTAAGAGACACTGAGCCAATTTGGAGCAAATAGTTTCATGCTTAAAAGAATAAGAAAGCGCAGGAATTTATTTCACTAGATACCGAAACTGGTTTCGGGTGAAATTGCAGAAAGTGATTCTCCATGTGAAATGAAATACTAGCAAGGGGTTATATGTGAATGTTTGTCATTAAAGTAATTGACAGAATGCTGAATAAATAAAAGGATTTTTATTTAAAGAGAGTTTGCATTAAATTTGGTGGAAATTGAATGGGAATTTGAGTGGGATTTTTTGAGTGGAGGCTTGAAGGGGCAAATTGTGAGTGGAGCTTCCACCCACATGAATGGAGGGAGGGAAAGGGGGAAGCCCCATGCGCCATCCACCCCCTTGGGGTCCCCCCTCCTCCTATAAAAGCAGCCCCCCTCCTCACTTCTCACACACACCTCCTCGTGAAGGATCTCTCTCCTCCTCTAGTATTTATCACCCATGGTCTCGGACTAGCGAGATACATGTTCCCGGTGGCTATTCGGCAAGAAATAGTTGTGCTTCCGCTGCATAGCTGGAGCAAGGAGGCGGAGGTTTATCGGTGCCTCGGACGTGTGTGCGAGCACGGATGTGCCACTGATTTGCGACGCTAGGACTTCCTCTTGATCTTGAGATCGGGAAGAGATCGTCTACATCAACCACGAGTTCAACCTCGTTAAGCTTTGTCGGTCTTCAAGGGTATGTTCTCTATGGATGTAAATCCGCCCGTTTCTTGTATCTAGTAGATAGATCTTGGTACATAGTTGTTCCCATCGTAGGAATTTTTTTTGTTTTCTATGCTGCGAACCCTACAGTGGTATTAGAGCAGGATCTATGCATAGATGCTTTGCACGGGTAGTACACATATGAGTATGTGGGCGATGATGATAATTTTATTGCTTCTTAGTTGTACTTTGGATATTGGTGGCATAGTGGGATGAAGCAGCCCAGACAAACTTTACATGTCCTCGCACATGAGACCTGTTCCACGCTTGACATGCAACTAGTTTTGCATAAGTGGCTCACGGGTGTCTGTCTCTCCTACTATAGTTAATATCTAATTTGCAACTAGTTGTCAATAATATGGTTATCCTCGTTGTGTTTCATGTTTGTAGGTAAGAACATTTCTATATTCGAAATCCCTAAGCCACGTAAAACTTGGAATGGATAAATTAGAGGCGTCTAGTTTAGATTGTTGCTGGGCTAGTGTCATGATATGGTGATGTTGTAAGTAGAAGTATAAGTCAATACTCTTACAACACACATAACGTGTAAGTTCCATAGACCTTGGCCTTACACATAAAGGTATGATGAAGATCATACCACGATGCACATGATGGAGATCAAGTGCAAGAACCATATCATTCCACTTATTAACATGTGATGTTTGTTGCATCTTATATTGCTTCTTTGGTGTTTTATTAGTATAATAAGATGATCCTTCATTTAGATATCAAGATAAAAATGTGTTCTCCCTTAAGTGTGCACCGATTATGTTTTGTCGCTCCAAGACATCACGTGATGATCGGGTGTTCTTGGATCCACGATCATATTTCGGGTGTAATATAGTTACACATGCGAATATTAAGGTTCTTACTTGGCGAGCCTAGCATGTATAGACATGGCCTCGGAACACTGACCGAAAGGTTAAGCATGAGTCATATGGAATATATGATGCCCATTTGATGCTCGCCTTTGATGCTGCACCGACTCACGTGATGATCGGACTTGGTGTAGTGGATTTGGTTCATGTAATCACCAAAAAGGCACAAGGGATGCCATTTTCGAGTGGTAGTTCATTCTTAATTTGGATTAGTTGAACTCAATCTATCATAAACTTAGTCTAAAATTTACAAATTCTATTGTAGATGGCACCACCTTCTTTTAATTTCAATGTGTTCATGGAGAAAGAGAAACTTGCAACGAACGGTAGAAACTTTACCGACTGGGCCATGAATTTGAGGATTCTCCTGACTGCTGCACAAAAGCAATATGTGCTATAAGCGCCTCTAGGCCCCCCACCACTTGATGATGCCCCTGACGAGGAAAAGAATGTCTATCAGACTCGTCAGGAGGACCACAACTTAGTTCATTGTGGCATATTGTATGGGCTAGAGCCAGAACTTCGAAAGCGTTTCGAAAACGTCAATGCATTTGATACAATGGGTGAGTTGAAAATGATTTTCGACACCCATGCTGCTGTAGAGAGTTACAATGCTTCAGAAAAGTTATTTAGTTGCATGATGGAAGAGAACAACTCGGTAAGTGAGCATGTACTCAAGATGTCGGGTTACGCCGATAAGCTTTTGTACTTGGGAATAACGATTCCCATTGACTTAGGCATCCATCGTGTTCTCCAGTCTCTGCCACCTAGATATAAGAGCTTCGTGATGAACTATAATATTCAAGGAATGAAGAAGTCTCTCCCCGAGCTTCTGTCAATGCTTAAAACTACAGAAGTGGAGATCAAGAAGGAACATCAAGTGTTGATGATCAATAAGACCAATGGTTTCAAGAAAGACAAGAAGGGTAAATAGAAGAGAAATAAGGGCGGCAAGCCGGTTGTCGTGCCTGAAAAGAAACCCTGAGTTGGCCCTAAGTCTGATACCGAGTGCTATTATTGCAAGGGGACTGGCCACTAGAAGCGCAACTGCCCCAAGTATTTAGCAGACAAGAAGGCCCGCAAGGAAAATAAAGGTATATATGATATACATGTTATTGATGTGTACTTGACTAGTACTCGCAGTAGCACCTGGGTATTTGATACCGGTTCAGTTGCTAATATTTGTAACTCGAATCAGGGGTTGTGGAACATGCGAACGCTAGCAAGGGGTGACGTCAAGATGCGTGTCGGCAATGGATCAAGAGTTGATGTGATCGCCATCGGAATACTACCTCTCCACTTACCATCGGTATTAGTTATAAACTTGAATAATTGTTATCTGGTGCCAGCACTAAGCATGAACATTTTATCCGGATCATGTTTGATGCGCAGTGGTTATTCATTTAAATCTAAGAACAATGGTTGTTCAATTTATATGAATGAAATCTTTTATGGTCATGCACCGATGATGAATGGTTTATTTCTGTTGGATCTCGATAATAGTGTTACACATATTCATAATGTTGATGCTAAAAGGATTAAACTTAATGATGATATATCCGCATATATGTGGCACTGCCGTCTAGGTCATATTGGCGTTAAATGCACGAGGAAGCTCCGTTTGGATGGACTTTTGGAATCACTTGATTTTAAATCATTTGATACATGTGATCCATGCCTTATGGGCAAGATGACTAGAACGCCATTTTCTGGTTCAATTGTCGTGGTGGTGGCACGGCAGATGCCATGGGTAGGCTTAAGTTGGGGGCTGAATGGGTGCTTGTGGTCACCTGGGAGGGAGTGCACGGTCGAACCATGCACGAAGAACAAGATGAACTCTCCTCACTGAGCGATTTGATTGATACCCGAGAATTACAAGTGCTCCTTGAGCTGTATGAACTAGTGTTCTGTGCACTAGTTCCCTACTTGGTCCAACCTCCTTCTACTATAGCTATGCCCCCTCTTATATAGGCAGGGCTAGCTAGCTTATACCCCTTTGGGTTCTAGGGTTTACTGTTTGGATCCTGGTCCCTACAATGTGGACCGGGTCATGGGCTTGCCCTAGGCCCAATGGCCCAGTCCATAAAGCTTGACAGCCAATGGTCTTTTGGTACGCACTACTAGGAAAACGGCTATAGGTAATCCACACTTCTATGGCACACTTGCTAGTGGTGCCCCACGGGTAAAATAGGCGTGTCGCATTGCCCACAGGTGCCCTACGGCAACTGTCGTAAGCGTGGCGCACATGGGGGTGGTGCGCCACGGCTATGCGTGGGCCAGGGCACATGTGGCCACATCACACATACCCGTAGCGCACTAGGTCAAGGTGCGGTACGAATGTGTCACTTAGCCGTAGCGCACCTTGACCTAGTGCGCTACAGGCATTTGTGCTGCAGCAGCTGGGTCAACTTAGCCGTAGGGCACTCTGCCCTAGTGCCCTACGGCTAAGTGGCCTGCACCAACTCCCCCTCCTCCCGTGGAACGCCTTTTTAGGTTTTGCAAAAAATAAAAGAAAATAATAAACACTTCAAAAAATAAAATCTTTTCATATTTAGGTAGGTAATTATGTATAGTTTCTAGGAAAATTAACAAACATGAGTTTCCACTTTTTCTGCAAAAAAAATTCAGCCACGGTAAAATGGCCGTAACTTTTGCATAAGATGTCGAAAAAATCGTATAATATACCAAAATGACGAGAACGAGATTTCGCATCCGTTCGCAATGACCTCTGGTCGTTTAGCGATTATTTAGATTTTCAAAATTCGAAAAGAGTAAAAAGTTACAGTCAAAAGACCATTTTTTCCTACAGAAAAAAAGAGGGCAAATTACCTGTAGCGCACCACCACCTAGTGCGCTACGAGTAAGTTGGGCGGGATTCAAAATTTGAATCCCCACCCCGCCCTCCTACCTTTTCCTTCCCCCTTTTCCCTCCCCCTTTTCCCTCTCCCTTTTCCTTTTCCTTTCCCTTCTCCTTCTTCCTTCTTCCTTCTCCTTCTCCTTTCCCTTCTCCTCCTTCCCCTTCTCCACTCCTTGCAGTGACGGCGTGACGGTGGCCTCCTCCTCTCCTTGCAGTGAAGGTGGCACGGCGGCGGTGCAACGGCGGCCTCCTCCTCTCCTTGCAGTGACGGCGGCACGACGACGGCCTTCTCCTCCTCCTTACAGTGACAACGGGCGACGGTGGCATCCTTCTCCTCACCGACCTCCCTTCCTCCCTCTCATCCTCCATCTCTTCCTACCTCCCTCTCTTCCTATCTCCCTCTCTTCCTACCTTCCTTTCTCCAACCACACCCTACCACCTCGACGCCGGCGAGGACTAGAGCGGCCACGGCCTGCCGCACCTCCCTGCGGTGGTAGGTCGTGGCCACGGCCATTCTCCGGCGAGGTGACATGACGGCAGCGATGCACGAACCCGATTGCTTTTGCAATTCAAAACGAGGGTGTTTTTTTTGCATTTTTTTTTTGAAAAACACATCCGTGGCGCACCCTGTATCCCTACCCGTGGCGCACCTGGTAGTGCGCCACGCCTATCTCGAGATAACTGTAGCGCACTAGGCAGTGCGCTACGGGTAAGAGATAGCTGTAGCGTGAGGCTAGTGGCGCATAGCTAGTGCGCCACGGGTGCCATTTTCAGGTGCGCCACGAATGGCCATTTTCCTAGTAGTGACGTCACCTTCTGTTCCTTTTGTGTCACCCGGCGTCGCCCTTCTCTTTTGACCATGCTTTGCCATGGTACCTACTAAACCTTACTCGTAAAGGTGCCACGCGTCCTATCCGACTCGGCCCTTCCTCGGTGGACTCGGCTCGTTGGTTCATGCAAGAATAACAACTTTGTTCATATGTCGGCTGCACACGCTTCGCTCTCCCGACCGTTCTTACTCGACCTGGTTCCTTCTTCACTTGGAGCTTGCCCAGCTATGCTACGTTTCACCCCTCGTGACCCTACCGGGGGTTATCCCCCCAACATTAGTACCCGAAGCTGGTGAGGTCTAGCAGTTCAGGCTGTTAGGCGTCTTCAGGTTCCTTTTATGTGATTGGAACTTAGTTTTTGTCTTTATTTATCATAATCTTGCGCCTTTCTGAGTCCGTCTGACAGTTTTTAGATCCACTCTTTGACTTCCTGGCTCATTTTTGCCTCGTGCCGAGTTACTTTTGCCAATTCCGAGTCATTTTCGGCGTGCTTCAGTCACTGACAGCTGGTAATCATGATTACTTGCCTCAAATTTTGTTCCAAGCAGCATAGTGATGGCTACGCAGTTATTCCCCGTCACTGTGGCAGTCCCATCGGCCTGTGCCCCTTGTCCTTCCTTTCGTGACGTGGCACGGGATTTTCCGTGTATTGTTTCCACGTGGCGCCAGCTGATTGGCTTACTCGGCCGGGTACACGGACACACGCTGGCCGCACAGCGTAGAGGGATCCCACGATTGGGGTTTTTACTGCCCTTAAGTAGGGGTGAGGGGGTTACCTCTTCCCCACGCCCATTCAGTTTTCCCCTGCTTCTTCTTCTTCCTTGCACCTGCGAAATCAAACCGGCCACTTTGCGTTCCTCCCTTCTGTTCTTGCCCTGCAATTGCTCCCCTTCTATTTCCATTCCATCACGGGTCCGTGTTCTTCCAAACCACTTCCGACGGCGGAGGAGACTGAATCTGCGAGGGTCATGGATGCACGCGATGGTGCTGATGGTGCTAAGGAGCATGAGGTTCCCACCGACGAGCGTGGCGGCTGGGAAGGCTCGGAGGTCTCCACCGAGGAGGTGGAATGGGTCCGCTCCACCAGGCGCATTCCGTTGCAAGTGGATTGTCGTCTTCCCGCCGGTGAGATCTCTCTCAAACCCGATGCTAATGAGCGGGTGGTTTTCCTTTCTCACTTTGAGCGGGGTTTTGCTCTTCCAGTGAGCACCTTCTTTTCCTCGTTTCTCTCCACTTTCCATCTGCAGACCCATCATCTTCCTACCAACGCGATTGGCTCCCTCTCCTGCTTTATTTCCGCTTGTGAGGCTTACCTCAGGATTTGGCCTACATTTCTTCTGTGGGCCAAATATTTTAGCTTTAAGATTCAAGTTGTTCCCCAGCCTGGTGCTCCTCGATCCGAGAAGAGGCCGACCCGGTGCGGTGCTGCTAGTATCACGCCCAGGAGAGACTACATCTTTCCTCGGGTTACTGGTATTGATTCTTGCAAGAAATGTCATAGGACTTTCTTCTATGTCAAAAACAGCGGGTCCACCGATAACATCCGGCTCCCCCCTTTCTTTGACGAGGTCCCGAACAAGAAGTTCTGGCAGCTTGACCCGTGCGACCAAGACGCAACAGTGAACGAAGCCAACGTGATCTTGGAAAGGTTGTTGTCGTCGGATGAGCATTTTCATCTCGCCGAGAGGGACCTCATGTGCACCTTCGCCTCACGCCGGGTAAGCCCTATCCAAGCTAGGAGCCACAAGATGTGCTTCATGAGTGGCTCCCATGATCCTACTCGGCACTCTACTAAGGAGCTCACCCATGACTCCATTGCTCGCCGAGTAAGCTCAATCTTTAAACTGAACTTAGAGGATGATTAGGCTTGGAGCTGCCCTCCGTTTAGCCGGGTCAATCATGTCCCCTAGGTAATTTTTCTGAGTCGTTTTACTTGCCAAGTCAACTTTAGCTTTCTTGCCACTCTCAGTCTAGTTTTCGTTACTCATTCTGTTTGTCTTTCGCAGAACCTCGTTCACCAGGTTGATGACAGTACTGTCCCTCCTCGTGGTTATAACAAGGATCGCTCCATGCCCATCCCACATGCAGCTGCTGCTTCAGCTTCAGGTAAGAGTCAATCTCGCAATCCCTTACAAGATTGGTCTGACGATGATGAGGATGATGATTGTATGATTTTGGAGGTACATGCCTTGTGACATTAGCCTCCTAACAGATCCGAGTAAGCATGTTATTTACTTATGCAGCTGGCCAGGTACATGACACTCCTCCTCTCGCTGTGGGCGGAGTTGGCAAGATACCCGTCGCTAAGCCGAAGCGACATGGGGCCTCCTCCAGCACTTAGCCGGCAAAGAAGAGCAAGCCCACTCCCGCTGCTGCCACTCTGGCTAAGACTCGCCAATCCGCTGGGCGCCGAGTCACACGCCGAGTCACCCATGACCTGGTCGTCACCGGGTAAGCTTTCGTGTTCTGCTCACATTATATTTTTCCTTCTTATGCATCGCAACTATTTTCTTATGCGTGTCTTGTTATTTTTCAGTGTTGCCCCTCTGTCGGCTAACCAGGATGCTTCCAGCAACGCCTTGCCGCTAAGGCCCACACCTGCTCCGATTGACTCTACGGTGCCAAAACCCGCCCGAGTCGAGGCTCCCACTGTCGAGGCTCACGCTTCTCAGTGTCAGTCAGACCCAGCGGCGCACCCGACAAAGGAGACTCGGCCCAGCACCCCTGGAACTGATCAGGAACAACTTCCTGATCTTGGTGCTAGTGACTCTGGCACCGAGAAACGTTCCGCCACCAGTTCCTCTGGCATTGGCCCTCAAGCTGGTGCGAATGAAAAACTTCCTGATCTTGGAGCCAACAAAACTTCTGAGCCCAGTCATCCGACTCCACTTTCTTCTCTGAATCATCCTGCTTGCTCTCTTCTTGTGTCAAAGAGACATACCCAGCCTAAGGCTTCTGGTTTGGCTCTCTCTTCTTCCGGCAAGACCACCTCCACCAAGAAAACAACGTTGGTTTGCGCTCCGGGTACTGCTCCTCAAATCCAGCCCCCGACGTTGGCAACAATGCTTGCTTCAACGGGAAAAGCGGGCGAGTCCGCGGCTGCCGGGTCAGGTGATGGCTCTAAGGCTGTTGCCCTCCATACTAGTGCTGCTGCCACCCGCGCCAACGTAGGAACTACCCTGAAAATGGGTCAAGTTCTTACTCGGACGCTCAGCGGGAAAGACCTTGGTTCAGCTGAACCTTATGCTTTGGCATGGAATGCAGCGGGCGAGCAGGAGGTCAGCACCCGCACTGGCAAAAAACTAAAGTTGGGCCCCAAGGCCATCTCTGACATGACCCAGCAAGCCATCACCTTTATGGCCCACGCCGACAAAGTGAACGAGGTAAACGATCTTTTTACTCTTTCGCGTCAATGAGTATTTCTGTTGTACATATCACCTAGTCCCCGAGGTTACTGCCGAGTGAGGAACTTACTCGGCTTTAAGCTCTATGTAAGAACTTAGCCTTTTATTTCCTTATGCGAAGCTCGCATGTTAAACTTTCGATCCCTAGTCCCCGAGGTTACTGCCAAGTGAGGAACTTACTTGGCTGTAAGCTCTGTACAAGAACTTAGCCTTTTATTTCCTTATGCGAAGCTGGCATGTTAAACTTTCGATCCCGAGTCCCCGAGGTTACTGCCGAGTGAGGAACTTACTCGGTTGTAAGATCTTAGATAGGAGTTGTTCTTTATCTGTCTGGAAACTTGATTTCTCCATTTTTACTATCTTTTTCCCTTTGCAGCTCACACATAATGAGCGCACCAAGGTGCATCAAGCTCTCCTTTTGGAGCATCGCAAGCTCGAACTTGCGTATGAGAAGCTGCAGACTGACACCCAAGGCCAAGGTAACTTTCTTACCCGAACTATCTTTATCCGGCATGTCTTCCTTTGGTTCATTTTCTGAGTCTTTTCTTGCTCTTTTCCACAGCTTCATCTTAGTCCACCATCGAGACGCTCCACTCGCAGATCAGCGAGACGGAGAGTAAGTTTCTTGCCTTATTAATCTGGTAGTTGAAGATATTTCTGTCGGTGCTGACGAGTAGTTTGTTCCGAATAAGCATAGAAGCACCATGCCGAACTCCAGAAGGAGCGAGACGAGGTGACTCGGTTGAAGAAGCTGATGTCTGAGATGGAGCAAAAACACTTGGCCGAGGTGAAGGGGCTGAAGGAGGAGCTTGCCGAGAAGGATGAGCAGCAGGCCGCCAACGCCGAGAATACCAAGAGGCTTCTCGACGAGGACGAATCATCGGTTGAGTCGGCAAACCTGAACCTTGATGTGCTCCAAGCCAAGGCCAAGGCTTGGCAGGCTAGACTCGGCAGTATCAACTCTTTTCTCGGTAGTGAGTTCTTACTCTTTTTTGCATTGTGCTTTCTTGATTTTTGGATTTTGTCATCTTCGTCAATTTTCTTGCTAAGATTCTCTTTTGCTTTCAGAGAATTTCCTCAAAGTGAATTTGTTCGCTATTCCGGCCATGGAGAGGGTGAGAGGTGAGTCTGGTGGTCCACCCGATGGCGAGGTGACCAAAGATGAGCATCTGGAAGCATTGTGGTTGCGCGTCCAGACCCTCAAGTCTTGCGGGGTGGACTTGCTCAAATCGGCTATTCATGCGTTCTACATGCTTTGGCCGGATGAAGGTGCACCTGCACTCATCGAACCCCTTGCTGAAAGATTACTCCATACTGAGTACTGTCTGTATCAGTGGCGTGAGTCGGCCGGCCGAGCTGCAGCGGACAAGGCTCTCTCCTTCGTGCTCTCATGGTATGAGGACATCAATCTTGATGTTCTTGCTCGCATAAGGGGAGATGGTAAATGTCTGAATGACCCGGATCCGATCAAGAAACGCCAGGAGCGAGCTTACGCCATGATCGAGTACACCATGGTGCACGCTTGGTGCGACGGGCCCATCTTCCTTGGCCTCGGCGACCCGCTTGTCGAAGTTGCTGATGAAGAAGGTGCCGAAAGCGAAGCAACCGAGTCAAATGGTGTTGATGACTCGGCTACTGACGCCCTTGACTCGGCAGATGCTCCAAGTGACGCTCCTAGCTCCAAGGGTGCTCCTCCGAGTCCTGCTTCTTAGGCTAAATAGAATAAGTACTTGAACTTTTGATGAGATCCCCAGTATGCCGGGTACAGATGTAATGTACATTGCACTTTAAGTTTGATTATGCGCCTTTTGATAAGGCTTTATATATTTTCGTTATGTTCTGAGTGTGAATCATTCAAGGGAAAGTCCTCGAGTCTCATTTTGCCGTTTCACCTTTCCTTGACTTTGGCCCCTGTCTACCTTTTTTGGCATTTGACATTAGAGTATCAAAGTACTAGGGATATAGTTAGCGGGTATGAAACTTGGATCACTTGGCCGAGATCATTCAACACGCAGTATAATATGACCTATAGTGGGTTAGGCAAAGACATAAAGCTGACTCGCGTTTCTCCTTTTTACTTATCCGGCGTTCGTATTTACTCGTCATACATCCTTTCCTCTTGCTTGCCATGAAGCCGTGTTTTCGGACAACAGCATAGTCGAAGAGTTGATTCTTTTCGAGTAAACACTACTTGTTCCGAGATAAATTTTGGGTGTCACGCCAGCCGACATAAAATAATTGAGAGGGAAAACTTAAGGGGTAGTGCCCGAGCCAGTTTTTCGAGTCATACCATTTTATTATCAGCACATAGCCGGCACAAACGTCCGGCATATGAGAGTTCGATTGATACATGCATTGCTTCTCCTAAGTATAGAAGGGACGGAGTAGTGCCACATTCCATGGTTGTCGTGGTATTGCCGACGAGTACGCCATGGAGGGGTCCTCACAGTGCGTGTTTAGAGACATGGGGTAAGGCGGACGGTTGACGGGTACGAGGTAACACAACTTACCCAGGTTCAGATCCCACGACGGTGGCAGAATCCGACTCCTGCTATAAATCACTATACTGGCAATACGCCGCGTTACAGAGATAGGTTCGCTGTGCGAGGTTGTCTGAGATTGTCTATGACCGTGCCCTAAAGGTTCACATAGGCCCGACTTATATAGTCACCAGGTCCTAGGGTTACAGGGAAAATTCCTAGCCGGACAGGTTACAGAGTCCTACACTGTCTATTACTAGTCTTGTGTATCCTGTACTTCAAGGCTCCGGGTACGCTGGTGACTCCACCGTAGCCTTCCTTTATCCGGCATGGGCCTCCCTTCTGGATCCACTTAACTGGGCCGCCCAGCAGGCTATAGGCCATGCTACCGACTATGGGCCACCCGGGTTAGTCGGATAAGAGACATGCTATAAGGATACCCATATAGCATATCCCCAATAGTATCCCCCAGAGAACTCCAAGATCTTGCGCTGTCTTGCCTCTTCACGTTGAATGCTCCGTCTAGATGGATGTCGGCAAATCATCAAGCAATATCTTGTAGTCCTCCCAAAGAACCCTGCAAGGCTTTTCTCCATCTTCAAATGGTAAGCCGGAGAAATGCTGAATCTTCCATCATACTCTTCCGTAGTCGGATTAAATCCGTCCATGCCGGAATCTTCGATGCGACGGCTCATCTACCCGTGTCAGCTAGGACGGCGTAGGCTTAGGTCAGTGATGCCTCGTAACTCACACATTTAGAGAACACGAGCGAGCGATACGAACCTTTGGCGGCGACGGTTGGAGACGTGGCGAAATTACCGCGCACGTTCACGAACACGTCGTCTACGTGGCAACTGTCTGATCAGCTGCACGAATCTTGACACAGAGTATGATAAATAGTAATCGTAGGACACTTTCCACTTTTTACCTCATTCCTCTCGCGTCATCGTCTTCTTCCTCCAGCCGCACGCCTCCTCGAGCTCTCCGCGAGAAACCTCAAAAACCCTAGCCTCCCTCTGCGTCAATCGCATCCTTCCAGCACTCCATGGCCAGCAGCAGCTCCTCCTCATCGATGGCGGCGTCGAGCGAAGCCACGACGAAGCCGGCGAGCTCCATCGTCGTGCCCCCAGAGGCCCTGGTCATCCCCGCATCGGCGGTGATTGAAACCACCGGCGGCGACCATAATCTGGCGGCGCTAGAGCCTCTGGAAGAAGAGCCAGACTCGCACAAGGGCGACTGGCGCGGCTCGGACATCACCGATCGCGACATCCAAGAGATGGTCGCCGAAGGCTACCTTCCCGCGATGGAGGGGCTCGCCTGGCGGGCGGCGCCGGCCGGTGAGGTGAAACCTTCTCCCCAAGCCGGAGAAAAGGTGTACCTCAAGGATCAGCTGGTACGCGGCGTTTCCCTGTCCATCTCCCACTTCTTTCTTTCCATCTTGAACCACTACAAGGTCCAACCCCATAACCTCTCCCCCAATAGCATCTTAGTGCTTAGCAACTTCACGGCATTTTGTGAGGGTTACCTAGGGATTAGGCCTAGGTTAGACTTGTTCGTGTACTTCTTCACCATTAAACGTGAAGCCGGACACAGTAGGGAGGAGCTTAGGAACTGCGGCACCATAAGCTTGAAGATTCGACCTGGCCGGCGGTTCCCCGACATCGTCGGCCACGAGTCCTGCAAAAACTGGCAGCGGACGTACTTCTACGGCCCCGACATTCCTTTGGCGGGCCGAGAAGTAATGTACCCGGACTTCACGGATGGATCCGCCGCTGAAGTTTCCACATGGAGATCCCATGCCTCCCTTCCCTCCGACCTCGACGATTCTTGCACAATAAGGAGGATCGAATGGTTCGTAAAGACGGGTTTGACCGGCTTGGACCTGGCCATGTGCTGGTTCATCAGGCAAATCCAACCTCTGCAGCACCGCGCGAAGTTCATGCACGATTATACCAGTGATCGAAGGGATACCCTCCGGATCTCCATGGATAACTTATTAAGCGACTCCGTGAAGCTCCGCCTGAAGGACATCGTCAAGGTGAAGGATAAGAATCGTGGCTTCACCATCACCTACGACATGTTCGTAGACGGCAAGTGCCCAAAGGTAGATATGTATTTTCCGTGTACAACATATGCTCCAGTTTCTCCGTCTTGCCATTACTATCTCATCTAACACGGTGATTTCTAACTTAACAGCTTAGCGATCTAGATGAGGACAACCTGGCTGCCCAAATCTACGATCCAAAGATAAAGGAAGTCACGGTCGTGTCCGACGACGATGTCCCGTTGGCACGAAAGTGGAAGAGCTCCACCTCTGACACTGCCGACGGAGGCAAGAAGAAGAAGACGGAGGGTGGAGCCTCCAAAAAGACTACCGCCGCCCTAGAGGCGGAAAAGAAAATATCCACCGGGATTTTTGCCAAAGATCCCCCATTAGTGTGAGCTCTACATTAATAAATATACGTTAAGAAATATCAAGGATATGCCGCATCGTGATTCCTCCCCCGCCATCGCCCCTGCTACTCGTGCCGTCAAGCCTTCCTCTGCCCCGACAAGCTCTCAAGGCCAGAAGGCACCAGGCCCTTCCGCCATGGAAGTGGATTCTGGCGCCTCTACCGAACTCGCTGTTGTCGGCGAACATGCGACGCAAGAGAGCACTGCTCTACAAATGGCTGAAGCTCCGGCTAAGGATGCCATCGGTAGCAGCAAGGCGGCAGTGTGTCGCTGGTACCTCTGCCGAAGGCGGCGCCCCTACTCCCTAGAAACCCTTCGAGTTCCCGAAGATAGTTTACCCGGTGCTCCTGCCGAGTAACACAACTATGGTTCCTGGATGAGTGCCGTCATCTCCGACGTGCGGTATTGAGGAGCTGCTCCGACAAGCAGATATCTTGCAGGGAAATAGCGTTTCCTTTGGCAAGCTGCTGGCCGAGAGTGCTACAAACCTCAAGATTATTGCACTTGTAAGTTTTACGTTTCCTTTTGCATTTCATATGAGTATCCCACTGTAGCCCCCGAGGATGTAGACGGAAAACCATAGGTTTTGCATCTATATGCTCTACGAGTGACTAAGTTAGAAAGAACTCTCACTGTAGCCCCCAAGCATTTAGATGGAACAAACTTATTCCGACTAGATGCTTTAAGAGTAGCATACGCAATGTTCATAATTTTCAATACTGTAGCCCCCAAGCCTCTAGTTGTAACTGAACTAGTTCTGACTAGATGCTTAACGAAAAGCTAAGCAGATTCCGAGTTAAAAAACTTTATACTGTACCCCCCCAAGCTTCTAATCGAGAACTGAATTAGCTCCGACTAGATGCTTAAAGAAAAGGTAAGCATATTGCTAAGTTTAAAAACTCTCGCTGTAGCTCCCGAGCGCCTATGCGGAAAGTTACCGACTAGGTGCTCCAAGCAGACTAAACAACGGGTTAATTTTTTCCTTTTTTTCCCACATAACGAGAATGCTCGGAGGGGCATGGCCAACGAGAAGTACCAGAAGATGCGCGCAGATCTTGAAGCCGAAAAGGGTAAAACTGCCATCTTGAAGGAACAGATCATCAAAAACAAGAGTCTGTTTTCTTTGTGCGCATTCCGTCTTGGTTTTGTGCCTTCATTATCCGAGTACTCACTGTGTACTTTGTTTTCTCCGACTTGCAGAGCATGTCGCCAAGGCCAAGGATATTGTCGAGCAATCCAAGCACATCCAGCAGCTGGACAACGAGAACAAAATCCTTAAGGAGAGGGAAGAGATGCTGAAGATGCACGAGGATTCCATGAAAGCCCTGCAAGATTCCGCCTCCGTGGAGATCAATCGCTTGAAGGAGGAGCTTGCGATCTTAAATATCAGAAGCAAGCTGCTGATGAGCAAAACCAACGCCACAGCGAGGCGTTTAAGCTCCTCCAACAAGAGAAGGAATCCTTGGCGGACACCGTCTGGCAGGCCAAGGCCAAGGCCATCATCTTCAGTAAGTTTTCCTCCGCCTTGTAATTCTCTAGTCTGGATACTTAGAGTTTATTGAACTCATGCGCTCTTTGTCGGAATTTTTAGCACCTATGGGTTTAACCCGCTCGCCTCCTTCGGACAAGGAATGCATGGTTCCTGCCGGCAATTTCATCAACACCGCCATCACCCAAGCCAAGGAGATTGCCAAGCCCCTCCAGATATACATGAAGGCCTCGGACTCCGTGACGAAGTACTCGGAGATTCTGCGCCGAGCCCCCGAGCGTGCTACAAGCTGGAAAGCTTCATGTGCATGGGCTGGCACGAGGATGGCGCTCTCAATGGTGAAGGCACACTATGAAGATGCCGACATCGACACGGTGACCTCCGGCATCCCCGACGTTGATGATGACGGCAAAGAGATTGATCACGAGGCCATCTTGTCATCACTCACGGGATATGACACCAGAGTTGCCGAGTTGGTGGACATCGACGTCTTCGTGCCCATGAACACCATCGATAGCGTCAACCAAGATTCCTCCGAGTCTCATCATAGCGCCGACGTTGAGGGTGATTCTCCGGCTGGGGACGATGCTGCTTCCAAGTCTCCTGCGCCCAAAGAGTGAAAAACACTATGTAATATTTATTTTGCCTTTGGTAAATGCGCGGAAAAAACATGATGATGTAACTTAAGGCGGAAAACAATCGTTGTTAGTTCCTGCTACTTAAGAACTTAGTTCTCAGCATGTATATATTTTTTAAGCAAGTGCTGGCTTATCCATTACTTTGGTTGTTATGCTTGACTTTTCGTGAGTCGGAAGACTCGTTGTCGGAACCATGCGCTTAGGTGATGATGCCCAATGGCACCGTCAATAACCTGAGCACAAAATCCCCGACAATAAGTGCCAAAGGTCACTACTCCAGAATCCACATAAAAACGACAAAGAACGTGTAGACCAGAAAACTTAAGCTAACGCCTTTAGGCGGAACTTTCACAAGTGCAAGCGCAAAGCTTGTGCATAAAGGTTTTACATGATCTAAAAAAGAACACTAAAGGAGGTAAAAGACTCAGAAATGTGAGTGAACCAAAGAGCTTTATTTCGTTGATCATATAAGAGATACACAATTAGATAAAAATGCTAAGTGTAAAAAGGACGTAGCTGTGCTATGTTCCCTGGCCGACCAAGCTCCGGGTAGTCATCATCCGGGTCACGTCGCTTATGCTTATGATCCTCGTTGGGTCTATCCTTTAGTTCAGGATTGTCAACAAGGTAGTAAGACCCATTGAGCAGCGCCTTGATTATGATGAACGGTCCTTCCCATGGCGGGGATAATTTGTGTGACTTCTTCTGCTTAAGTCGGAGCACCAAATCCCCCTCTTTAAACGAGCGATGCCAAACACGGCGACTATGGTAGCTGCGTAGCTTTTGCTGGTAGATGGCGGATCTTTGGCATGCCAAAATGCGCTCCTCCTCGAGAAGGTCCACATCCAGGCGTCTCGATTCTTCAACGTCATCCTCGTCGTAGGCGGCAACTCTTGGTGCATCATGGAGGATGTCGGAAGGTAGGATGGCTTCTGCTCCATATACCATGAAGTAAGGGGTGTAACCGGTAGATCTGTTGGGTGTAGTTCGTAAACTCCACAACACAGATGGTAATTCTTCCGCCCAGGGTCCAGCTGCTCTATGTAGCGGTGCCTCAAGACGTGACTTGATTCCCTGCAGAATTAATCCATTGGCTCGCTCGACCTGTCCATTGGATTGTGGGTGTGCCACTGATGCAAGGTCAAGTCGGATGCCCTTCTCCCAGCAATATGCCTCCACTTCTCCGAGTGATAAATTGCTGCCATTGTCCGTGATAATGCTATGTGGGAGACCAAATCTCACCACTAGATCTCGGACGAACCTGAGGGAAGTTTCCCCATCAAGCTTTCTAATGGGTTTAGCTTCTATCCATTTAGTGAATTTATCAACTTCTACGAGCAGATGCATAAACCCACAAGGTGTCGTCTGTAACGGTCCCACCATGTCTAGCCCCCATACCGCAAACGGCCAAGTTATTGTTATTGTTCGCAGTTCTTCAGCAGGAACATGTGGTTGTCGGGCATAATACTGGCATCCCATGCATGTCTCAACCATCTTGTCGGCGTCCGCCTTCGTGGTCAGCCAGTAGAATCCTTTCCGGAAGGCTTTCCCGACCAACAATCGAGGAGCGGCGTGGTGCCCGCAATCTCCGAGATGGATTTCGCGTAGGATTTCCATACCTTCTAGCTAGGAAACACACTTTCGGTATACACCAGTAGTGCTCCTTTTGTAGAGTTGCCCATTGATTATGGTATAACCCTTTGCTCATCATACTATTTGTCGTCTTTCGACTTCGTCGTCGAGCAAAGTTTCGTGTTCGAGGTATTCCATGAACGGTTTTGTCCAAGCCGGAGGGACCTTAGTCACCATGTTGACGAAAGAGTCAGCTCTATCCGGGTTGTCGATGTCGGCTCCCTTCACGGATGGTGTGCGCAGGTGCTCTAGGAAAACTCCTGGCGGAATTCGCTTACGACCTGATCCTAGCTTAGACAGCAGATCAGCCGCCTTGTTTTGTTCCCTAGGCACATACTTAACTTCGTAGCCCAAGAAGCTCTTGGCTATCTCGCCCACTTCGTCTCGATATGCCGACATCATAGGGTTCTGCGCATTCCAGGTGCCAGCCACCTGCTGGGCAACCAAGTCGGAATCTCCATAGCAAACTATGCGCTTGATGCCAATATCCCACTACTAGGAAAATAGCCTTTAGTGGCGCACCAGGAAACATCATCCGTGGCGCACTAGCAGTGCGCCACGGGCCTTGCGCTACGGCTATCTCTCAGCCGTGGCGCACTGCCTAGTGCGCCACGGTTGTGTAGAGACAGGCGTAGCGCACCTGCTAGTGCGCCACAGAAGTTTGGGCTGGTGCGCTACCCCTGGGATCTTCTGTGGTGCACTACCTAGTGCGCCACTAAGCTTCCATAGTGCGCTTTAGGTGTAGTGCGCCACATAAGGTAGACCATGTGCGCCACAGATGTATTTTTTGTTTTTTTTTTAATTTCCGAGCCAGATTATATGCAATACAGATTATATACAATATTACAGCAGATATACACACAGAGATACAAGATATACAATTGTATATATAAATACTCAATATGAAAAACAAGATTGAAACAAATACATATAGATAAGTCTCATACATGAATACATAGTCTAAGTTACATTGTTTAGATCATGTTACAAAGTAGTAGTTGGTGACATGCGAATACATGTGTCGATCGAACAAGTTAGAGCTCGGAAGCTCGCCTAGACATCTAAACTAGCTAGATAGACACAAACGCGGGATAAATAACCAAAGAAGATAAGCATGATCACCGCCGCGACGAAGGTGTAGGTCTTCATCCGGTTCCTTGTCCTAACTCCCGCTAGATAGCGCGTGTATCTAGCTTCCGCCTCCGCCATAGTGTTGTACCCTTTGTAGCTATTACCGCTGAAACGGTGCACCTGTCTCCGACAGTCTTCCCAATCATCGTAGACTCCGGGAACCCGTCCCTTATACACGACGTACCACGTCATCTATAAGTTCATAATAATAATTAACCGATTATTGAAAACAAAACATATATAATTAAAGTACTCCTAAATCAAAACGACCAAACTCAGAAAGCATGCCTCATATATAACTAGGTTGTTCGACACAGGAATATGCTACGATTGAACTATTCGCCAAGTAGGATGCACAACACCTGGACCTGTGCATAGCACAAGGCGAACAATCCCATCGCAGCACATTCACATATAGTGTTCCACGACATTTCAATCATCGGCATTATTCTCGAAAAAGACCAAAGTAACTCAAAAAGCATGCCTCATATATACATAGGTCGTTGGACACAGGAATATGCTACGATGGAACCGTTCGCCAAGTAGGATGCACAACACCTGGACCTGTGCATAGCACAAGGCGAACAATCCCATCGTAGCACATTCACATATATAGTGTGCCACGACATTTCAATCATCGGCACTATTCTCGAAGAAGACCAAAGTAGCTCGAAAAGAATGCCTCATATATAACTAGCTAGGTCGTTGGACACAGGAATATGCTACGATGGAACTGTACGCCAAGTAGGATGCACAACACCTGGACTTGTGCATAGCACAAGGCGTACAATCCCATCGTAGCACATTCACATATATAGTGTGCCACGACATTTCAATCATCGGCATTATTCTCGAAAAAGACCAAAGTAGCTCGAAAAGAATGCCTCATATATAACTAGCTAGGTCGTTGGACACAGGAATATGCTATGATGGAACCGTGAGCCAAGTAGGATGCATAAGACCTGGACTTGTGCATATCACAAGGCTCACAATCCCATCATAGCACATTCACATATACATTGTGCCACGACATTTCAATCGTCGGCATTATTCTTGAAAAAGACAAAAATAACTCGAAAAGAATGCCTCATATATATACATAGGTCGTTGGACACAGGAATATGCTACGATGGAACGGTGAGCCAAGTAGGATGCACAAGACCTAGACTTGTGCATATCACAAGGCTCACAGTCCCATCGTAGCACATTCACATATATAGTGTGCCACGAAATTTCAATCATCGGCATTATTCTCGAAAAAAGAGTAAGGAAAAAAAGAAGGACCAAATTGAGCAAAGGACCAAAGAGTAAGCAAAAAAACCAAGCATTGATTGATATATAATAATAATAAGCAAAATAAGTAAGCTATGATTCATAAACCTAATAAGATAAGTACACTTGTCCACACACACACAAAGGTCATCTATAGTTTGTAACTACAACTAGGCCAACATCAAGCCTTCTGGCTCGGCTTAGGGAACGGGAGGATGCCCTGTCTCATCATGAACTTCCTATAGTCACCCTGCATCTCTAGGCGATCTTCTATGTCACGGTTATTCGGGATATTTCCTCCGTAGAAGATCCCCCCCGAAGTCATGACATCACAAAAGATGATTGCCCCAAACTGCTGTTGGATGCGATACATCTCTTGTCTAATATCCGAATCATTGATCTTGGCCTTTGCTTCGGCCCACTGTTTGAGATGATCTGGCAGCGTAGAATTTTGCTGGTCAAGTAGGAACGCCCTCATGTGATGGAGTGCGTAGTAGGCTTCCTTCTTACTGTTTTCCGGCTGCTTCACGCAGGGGAACTCCGTTACGTGGTTGAAGACGTGCCTGCCGAACTTGACCTTCGTACGCACGAAGGTGGTGCCTTCCGTCGAGGCAAAGCTAGTGAGAGCATCATCCAGAACTTCCTTGATCTTGTCGTAGTTTTTCTTCTTTTCTAGACTCCCCGAGTCGAAATACATGGCGTGGGAATGCTTCAGCGATAAGGAGATGAGCATGCAGTGTTCATCTCTGCGCAAAAAATTCAAATGGAATGTGTTGGAAAAAGAATGATGATGATCTAATAAAGCCAATCGACGGTGGCGAGTGAATAACGACTTACTCGGGAAAGTAAGGCACGAGAATGTATTCCTTTGTCTTGTTCACCACGAGGATTCTTTTTAGGTACGAGGCCACGATACGTTGTTCGGCGGGGGAACCCAAGCAGCCGTCACGCATGTAGTAGGGGTCCACTATAGCGATGCCCGGTGTGTTCTCTCTAATGATCTGCATGGCCAGGCTGAGAGAAAACAGACGGACCATGGTATAGTGCAGCGGGTATAGGTGGAACATATTGAAGATGTCGTCGAACCGCAGGAAGAACAGATCCGCAGGGGCATTGTCGACGAAGCCCAAGCATGGTGGCACCTTAACCACGAATACCGGGTGCGAGGGATCTTTCTCCGATAGAAGGCGTCTCTCTATCGTCAACACGCCGTCATGCACACTCTGCAGTTCCGAACTGGCGAGCTTCCGCAAATTCTTAGGTAGCATGGGCTCACCCGCCACATGAATCCTCCACATAATTCCCTCGGGTCTTGGTGGCCCGTCTCGAAACCTGATCGGATTTGCAGTTGTTGACGCCACCGGCTGGCTCGAGCTGCTAGATTTTCTTTTCCTGCCCTTTTTTCCTTTTGGAGAGCGGGCAGGCACCGCAATCTGAGCACCGGCTGCCCTATGTAGTGTGTCAGGGCTTAGAATAAAGGGTCGGTTGGTTGTATCAGCTGGCTCTGTAAAGGCGCAAGCTGGAGGCGTCTCCTGAGAACCAAACAGACGCTTGGTGATAGTGGCTTTCTCTGTGGGGCCACCAGCTAGGTCTTCTTCGTTGCCAAACTGAGTGCTGAAGAAGTGATCATTCCAGTCTTCGTCGTCCTCGGTCGGATCCTGCGCCATGTGCATATCATCAACATGATCATCCGACCCACCGCGTGGAGGTGACGGCGAGGGCGGTAAGGGGGCCTTGCCACCGCTTGTCGCTGGCACGACAGGCGGTGCTGTTGTCTGTGGCGTGATGGCCCCCGCCGTCCCCAAACGGATCATGCTCTTTGGCCATAGCAAGAATAAGCCGAAGCAACTTCTGAGGACAGACGGCTCTTCTTCATCCGCTCCTGGGGGTTGAATGGGAGGTTCCAGGTCGTCGCAGCCCCTTAGTACCCGACTAATTTTAACCCTGTGCACGCTATCTGGCATCGGCGTTGAGTGGAACGTGCGCTGCAAGGGTTGAACAATGGTACCCTTGGCAACATCCCTCAGCTCGTTGTTCACGTAGCATAAGAGAGTGCAAGGAACATCCGTCTTCGGAAAACATGTACGGCGTCGTCAGAGCGAGATGCCATAAGAGTAATAGATGGCATGAAAGGCGGTAATTAAAGCAATTTGTTTACCGTGATGGCGTCGAGATCGGCTAATGTCGACGCACCGCATACGGCGACGGGCGTGCAAGAGACGGAAGGGCTGCTTGATGGCGCGGTGCTGGCCGCCGGTGTATTCTCCCTACCGACGGGTGCTTGGAGCTCCGGTGCCGCCGCGACGATGGCAGGGGGGCACCAACATGTACTCTGGCGCGGCGGTGATGGCAGGGGGAGTCACCAACACTTGCGGCGCCGCGGTGCTAGCGGGCGGAGTCACGAACACGTAGTTCGCCTGATTCGTCGGCGCCGCGTTGTTCGAGTGGCTGCTGACCATGCTTGGAATCGGGCACGGCCCTACTCGACCACCCGCACTCCAGTTCGCTATTGACTCCACCAAGGTACGAAGGAAGGACGTGAGGGTGATTGCCTGGTTGTCTTGGACGATCTGCGGGATCTGCGCCACTTGTGCCTTAAGTTCTTGAACCTCTCGGTTTTCCTCCTCGCTCCTTCCCGACGGCGCCACATGCGTCCTCGGCGGTGGACCAAAATGATCCACCCAATTCTTACCCTCGAGGCTGGCCAGACGGCCAGCCGACGACGGCTTCTTCGTAACCGGCTCTATTTTCTTGGCCCGGTTCATCGCCCTGTTAAAAGGGTTATCCCACCGGGTGGCCACCGTCGACCCCTGGGATGAGGAACCCTGGGATCCATGACTAGCAACAATTTCCTCCTCCTGCAGAAGAAGTAACAGTGAATCATTTAGATCATCGATTAGATTGCAATCGTGTTGATCCGCGGTAATTAGATTATACTTACCACAATTTCCTCGAATTCCTTCACCGCAGGATCCGCGGTGAGTTGTTTGGTTTTTGGGTCCACATGGTAACGGGCCCTGATGAAGTTTCGAACCTGCCCGGGTTCGAATTTAGCAAAGGGGTTTTCTATCCCCTTGGATCTATACTCTTCGACCTCCTTATTCCATTTGACCTCCGCGGTTCTGTATCCACCAGATCCGAGATGGTGATGACCTATATTCATCGCCTGCAGCACCTTTCCCCAATTACTATTGGCCAGGGCTCTTTCGGATTCACACCTCTCCTTGAACTCCCGGAACTGATCTTCGGTGATCTGCGGGTCAATCTTCTGGATCTCCTCGAGACTTTTGCCTTCTTTATAGATATTCTTCTTTATCTGGGTTCTCCAGCTGGCCAGGGCGGTGCTCATCTTTGTGAGGGCGGATTTTTTTACTTTGTTCCCATGATAATTTGTGTTATGATACTTAGCGGGGAACTTGTATCTTGCGTGCAGCTTCTTGAAGAGGAGTGTGCGCAAGTGGCCATTATCTTTATGCCGGAGATTCTCGGTGTTGATCGAGATGGTTGTCCGGGTGATCGCCGCCACTTGCCCACCGTACCCTTTGACGACAAGGGCGGGCTCCAAAGGAACCCCTGATGGGCTCACTTCGGTAATTTCCTCCCTGACCGTGCCGACCGTGTTCGGGCGCCGGTCCCTCGGCTTCTTCTTCTTCTTAGGAGGGTTGCTACCACTCCCTGTGCCCTCGCCGCCATCAGTGGTTTCATCGTCCGCCGTTCCTTCGGCTTCTTCCTCCGCGTCTTCCATCTCATCATCCTCGCTCTCCTGGGGATGGTATTCTTCATCGTCTTCTAGCCGCTGGGCCGCCTCCCAGAATGTCAATTGTTTATTCGGAGGTCTGAGTTCTCCTTCAGCGCTGATGCGCTTAGAACATCCAGCCTCGTCGTTGTCACACATCTTTGCACTAATAAAAAACAAATAATTGGTTAAATGCACGGAAAAATCCGGCATGACCTTTGCTAATTTTCTTAAACTAGGAGTGCCCGATTTCTGCCGAAACGGAAGTTAATCAACATTCCGGCAAAAATCGTGACTCGTTTCATACAAGAACCTGCATACACGACATAATAAAGTGCTTCATACAAGTACAAGCATAAACATTGTAATAGCTATTGATGCTAGTTGAGATCTAATGTTAGGATGCTGGTTAAGAAACAACCCAGCACAAACTCTTGCTTGATAATCTCCAATAAGGGTTATTGGTTGTTAAAGCAGCTCCTGTATATCACATCAATCAAGAAATACTTCTGCAAATGCTGGACAAGGTACCGTAAATTCACTTTGGTTCTATATTTATAAATGCCTTTTATAACTGAGTTTGGCAAAGTTTACAATTAGTCAGCACTTGCACATTCTTGTCATTTTACTAGAGCCATTGATTTACTAGAGCCAAGCTTGTCATTTGGAAAAGTTTTACAATTAGTCAGCACTAGCACATTTGTGTTTGAATTTAACTTCTGTAGGTACTAGTACTAGCACTAGCACTAACAATGTTTGTGTCTGAATTTAACTTCTGTAGGTACTGGTACTGGTACTAGCACTAGCACTAGCACTAGGTACTGGTACTAGCACTAGCACTAGTCAGGACTAGCACTAGCAAAGTTTTACAACTTTAGGTACTGGTACTTCTGTGTCTGAATTTGCACCATATGAGCTACTAGCACTAGCACTAGTCAGCACTAGCACTAGCAAAGTTTTACTAGCACTAGCTCCCCTACACAATGATCCTGCCATAATCCAGGTACTACTGTGATGCAAAGACCTGGAACTTGCACCATATGAGCTACTTAGCTCTTAATTACCCTGCTAATCTGAACCTTTTTTTAGACCAAACAAACAGCTGCTTAATCTGAACCTTTTTTAGACCAAACAAATAGCTGCTTAATCTGAACCCTTTTTAGCTTTTGCAGATGGGTGACTGCTAACTGAATTGCTATTTGAGGTTTGTGGAAATTATCATGAGAACAAGCAGATGGGTGACTGCTAACTGAATCTTGAAGCACCATCAAATCATTGTTCAGACCTAGCAATCTAGCAACCTAGCAATCTGGTTAATTGTTCACTAGCAATCTGGTTAATTGTTCACTAGCAAATGCACTAGTTAATTGTTCACTGGGGCCAGAATTTCGATTTTTTCCCCTTTCAACCTAGCAATCTGGCTTGGTTCAGACCTTGGTTCAACCTAGCAATCTGGACTCTTTCAACCTAGCAACCTAGCAAGCTGTGCCCACAGGCAGACCCCCATCAGGGAGAGAGAGGGGGAGAGAGGGAGAGAGGGAGAGAGGGAGAGACAGGGGAGGGAGAGAGGGAGAGAGGGAGAGACATGGGAGGGGCTACCTCTGACGGGCGGACGACGACGGGCGGCGGCGCGATCCTCCTCCTCCACAAGCGGCGGGCCTCCTCCTCCTCCACGGATCGGCAGCGGCCTCCTCCTCCACAAGCGCAGGCCTCCTCCTCCTCGAGAGCGCAGCGCGGTGGCGGGCCTCCTCCTCCTCCTCGAGAGCGCAGCGCAGCGCGGCGGTGGCGGCGGCGGTGGTGGTGGCGGTGGTGGTGCGGCCTTGAGAGCAGATTGTGAGATGCAGCGGCGCGGTGCGTGTGGTGTCTGTGAGATGGAGCGGCGCGGTTGACTAGCATCCAACACACATAACCGTAGCGCACTTGGCCAGGGTGCGCTACGCCTATGTGTGTTGGACTACCAGATAAGAGGGCGGCCACCCCTTCTGTTAGCACTAGTACTGTCATAGCCCACTGGTTCTGCCCCCTTAGCTCTATTCTAAACTATGAGCACCCAGGTTCGAATCCTGGTGCTCCACTTTTTTATTTTTATTTTAAAAATACTTTTAAATGTTCCAAAAAATGTCCAAAAGTGGTGATTTATGCCATACAAGTTTTGTTTTGTTTTTAAAATACTTTTAAATATTCCAAAAATGCCCAAAAGTAGTGATATATGTCATAAAAGTGTTACAAATATGATTCATAGTATAACTAAATTTCATAATACTTTGTCCATGAATATTACAATCTTTTTCGACCACGCGTTTTACAATATTTTTTGATCTAGCGTTTTACAATCTTTTTTCCCTTCTTTGTCGCGGTTGAATAATTTAGCCCCGGCACTTTAATGTTTCTTGTTTCGAACGGGCTACCTTTTTTGGGTAGGGTTGTCCTTTTTCTTCTTGTGAGGTATGTTGCTGCATCGTAGTCGTCGTCATCTTCAATCTTTGGATCGCCGTACTGGTCGAAGTCTTGCTCGTTGGCAACTCCATCCATTCCGATGATGTTTCTTTTTCCTCTCCTCACGACAACATGGCTAGGCTTTGTCGGGTCGGTAATGAAAAAACATTGGTCCGCTTTGGTAGCCAGTACCCACGGTTCATTTTTCGCGGCCACGTTTGCACCGGCGGCCTTGGATTTGGCTGCTTCGGGCATAACCATGGTTGTGAAATACCGGTCTTCTCTTTCGACGCTCTTTGCCCATCTGACAAGGAACATCGGCACCTTTTCTCCACAGTAGTCGAGCTCCCAGATCTCCTCGATTCTTCCGTAGAATCTTTCCTTCACGTTGTCATCGTTGTAGAATTCCGACGTTACGCCTGAGTTCTGATAATCACACTTGTTGTCCTTTTCCTCCGTGTAGAATGTGTAGTCGTTGATATCATACGCCTGATAGGTCACCAGTTTTTGCATCGGTCCTTGCGACAAGGTCAATATGATCTTTTCCGTGTCAGAAGAATGCGAGCGCGGGGGATTATCAAGGAGCGTCTGCCTAAACCAACGCGTGAAATCTGAGTTGTGCTCTTTGATTATTTCTCCCTGCATCCTCTGTATACCCCGGTCACTGTACTTCTTCTCGATTAACCTTTTGTGCTTCTGTACCCAAGGATCGACCAGTTCTAAATGCTGTAGCATGACGAGGTTTGCTCGATCAAAGTCTGCGCGTCGAAAATCGAAGTCTGCATGCAGTATGCGACGACCCTCTCGGTGACCAGATCCGTCGAGCTTGCCAAGGTGTCTGTTGACGGGAAGACCGACAGGGTTCTCGATGTCTAGATAATTCATGCAGAAAGAGATGCACTCTTCTGCCAGAAAGCCCTTGCTATGCTTCCATCTGGACGGGACCTGTTGCGAACGTATCCTTTGATGTGTCCGTTCATCCTTTCGAACGCCATCATGCTGCGGAGGAACATCGGCCCGAGTTGTACGATGTCCTCCACGACATGGACCAGCAGATGCACCATAATGTCGAAGAATGCGGGTGAGAAGTAGACCTCAAGCTCACATAGTATCACCACGATCTCCTCCTGTAGCCTTCCGAGCTGATTCAAGCCAATCGACTTCCTAGAGATGACGTCGAAAAACTTGCATAGGCCAAATAACGTTTCACGGACGTGCTCATCCATTATCCCTCTTAGTGCGACCGGAAGTATCTGCGTCATTAGCACGGCACAGTCGTGAGACTTCATGCCACTGAACCTCTGCTTCGCCTCGTCTAGGTATCTGCTTATCTTGCCCGCGTAGCCGTAAGGAAATTTGACTCCTAGAAGGCACTTGAAAAACTGTTTGATCTCATCCTGGCTTAGAGTGAAGCAAGAAGGAGGGCAGTAATATTCGTTCTTCTTGAACTTTTTACCCTTCTGACGACCTTGTGTCGTCTCCGACTCATGATCATCGTCATCTTCCTGATCATCAGGAGTAGTGCGTCCTCCGTGAAGCTCCTTCCGGATACCCAAGCATATCAGGTCGTGCCTTGCTTTCGGACCATCTTTCGTCCTATCTGGCATGTTGATTATGGTGGCGACCAGACTCTCGCACACGTTTTTCGTGATATGCATGATGTCGAGGCTATGAGGCGTGCGGAGAAACTTCCAGTATGGCAACTCCCAGAAAACAGACCTTGTTTTCCATACCTTCATCAGCGGCTTGTCTTGTTGCTGCCTCTTTCGCTTCTTTCCAGGCTTAGGACAATCTTTCCAGTTTTTCAGCAACTCTTCCACTTCTTCGCTGCTCCTACGCTCTGGGATTCCTCGGGTCTCTGATTTGCCATCAAACAGGTCTCCACGTTTTCTCCATGGATCATTCTTGCCGAGCCACCTCCGGTGCGCCATGAACACGGTTTTCTATGACCCTGGATCTTTCTCTAGTTGGAGATAGCTTGTGTTATCCATGCACCTAACGCATGCGCAGAATCCTTGGATAACCTGCCCCGAGATATACCCGCAACCTGGATAGTCTTGCACCGTAGTGACCAACGCGGCTCTCATAGTGAAATAATCTTGTGCGACGGCGTCGTAAGTATTGGCTCCAGATTCCCATAACGTGGCTAGCTCCTCTTTCAACAGCCCGAGATACAGATTGATGTCGGTACCAGGTTGTTTCGGCCCTTGAATTAGCATACTCTTTTGTATGTACTTCTTCTTCATGCACAACCATGGAGGGAGGTTGTACATCCATACAAACACGGGCCAAGTGTTGTGCGTGCTGCTCTGGCTACCGAACGGATTGAGTCCATCGGTGCTCGCACCAAGCCTGATGTTCCTCGAATCTCCACCGAATTCTGGGAATTCGAGGTCCAATGCTTTCCACTGGCTAGCATCTGAAGGGTGCGTCAGCAGCTCATCCTTTTCGGGGTCATCATCATCTCCTGGCTTCTTCCTTTCCGCATGCCATCGCATGAGCTTCGCTTCCTTACGGTCCACGAAATAGCGCTGCAGACGAGGAGTGATAGGAAAGTACCATACCACTTTTCGAGGTGCTTTCTTCCCTTTCTTGTATCGACTCACGCCGCACACCGGACATGTGGTTTTCTCCGCGTCCTCGCCCCGATAAATGATGCAATCGTTGATGCATACGTGATATCTAACGTGCGGTAGATCGAGAGGACAGACGATTTTCTTGGCATCCTCGATACTAGTTGGACATGTGTTCCCCTCCGGGAGACGATCGTGCCAGAATGCCATCATATCGTCGAAGCTTGCGTCGCTCAATTTGTGTTTTGCCTTCATCTCCATAGCCTTGAGCGTTACATTCAACCGGGTATCATCGGGCCTGCATCCTTCATACAATGGAGTAACCGCGTCTTTCTCAAGTTGCGCAAGCTTGGCTTTCTCTCTAGAGGCAGCCCTGGCGTTACTCGTCTGCTTGAGAAGCAGCTCTTGCACATAAGGGTCCCGCACCGAGCCTGACGTTGTTCCATCGTCGCCTGCTCCTCCGGCATCTAGATCATCATCATCCCGGTCTGCTTCCGCACCTTCACCATCTCCAGGAGACTCTTCATCATCTCGCCCGTTCTCGCCGTGATGATGATCATCGTCATGTTGGCCACCTTCACCGTCTCCATCATCTACGTCATCGCTTATCCAACGAGTGTATCCATCCATGAAACCATGGCGGAGCAGGTGCGCCTGCAGATTCCCGGAATCTGGGTCGATCACCCAGTTGAGTTTGCATCTTCTGCACGGACATCTTATATCTGTCTTGTTATTTCGTATCATGTCGGCCGTCGCACATTTCAAAAATCTAGCCACAATGCCTTCGCTCATTATGCGGACCATTTTTGCCTGCACGGTGTACACGGTACAATTTTGAAGTCTATTAGAACCACATAATGAATGCATGCATGCAATGGTCGATAGAAAATTTCGGCATGACCTATCCTAAAATTAGGACCTTTGCGAAATGCCAAAGTCTTGCCAAAATGGAAATGAATCAACATTTTGGCAAAACAAATGGCAACTTGTTCACATACAAACACAAGAGAGAGAGAGAGACCGATCCGTACACACATGAACATATCATTATCCTCTCCATATGCACATGCATGAGCATCATCGATACTCTCCATATACGCACACACATATGACCATCCTCTCCACATACACACATCATGAGCATCGATCATCTACATACATATGATCACATCATCCATATACACATGAACACATCCTTACATGGACAACTTACCGAGATGAGAGACCGATCGCGAGAAAGATGGAAAGGAGAGGTGCGCGCGTCGACCGGAGAAGGAGATGAGAGACCGGAGACCTCCTCTATTACTTATGTAACATCCAAAGCAAGTTTTACATGCTAAAAATGGTGAATGGGTGGAGAAATTGAGGTGGGAAGGAGAAGATCCCGACTAGATCTAAGGAGGAAGAAGGGGAAAGTGAAGTGTGGGGTGGTGGATGTGTGGTCACACATGTGCACATAAAGTGCTGTCCTAAAAAAATCGACACATCTGTGGCGCACACGGCCCTAGTGCGCCACAGGGAGGAGAAACAACCGTGGCGCACTAGGCCATGTGCGCCACAGATGTTCCTACTCCCTGTGGCGCACTAGGCCGAGTGCGCCACAGATGTTTGTGGCCGTTTCACAGCAGAGGGGGGCATGCGCTTAGGCGTAGCGCACCCCCCACATGTGCGCCACGGTTGACACTAACATCCGTGGCGCACATGACTCTAGTGCGCTACAGATGTTTGGCGTGCGGCCAACAGGCCCCTGGCCCACACACATCTGTGGCGCACTATAGTCATGTGCGCCACGGTTGTTCTAGTTACTAGTAGGGCACTGCCCACTGGTGAGCCACGCATGTTTTAGCCGTGGGGCACTTCAACCATGTGAGCCACGGATGTGCTGATTACCTATAGCCGTTTTCCTAGTAGTGTCCTTGGCAACACGTAGTCCGTGAATGAGTGTTTCATACTCCGCCATGTTGTTTTTAGCCTCGAAGTGGATCTGTAGAACATAGTGTAGCTTGTCTCTTGTTGGTGACTGTAGCAATACACCAGCCCCCGAGCCGTTGAGTAGCTTTGATCCGTCAAAGTGCATCACCCTGTACTCTGGTTCTGGCAACGGAGTAGCGTCTGGAATCTCCGTCCAATCTGCAACAAAATCCGCCAAGGCTTGTGATTTGATAGAGTCGCGTCTCTTGTAGGTGATCTCGAAGGCGGCAAGTTCAATACCCCACTTCGCGACCCTTCCTGCAGCGTCGCTGTTGTTGATGATGTCCGACAATGGAGTCTTCCTCACCACTGTGATTGGGTGCTCCTGAAAGTAATTCCTTAGCTTCCAAGAAGCAAGGAATACTCCATAAGCTATCTTTTGGTAGTGCGGGTAACGTTTCTTGGCTTCCGTCAAGACCTCGCTTACATAGTAAACTGGTCGTTGAACTCCGTGTTCATGGTCTGGTTCCTTCCGCTCTACCACGATGATGATGCTGATAACCCAGTTGGTTGCCGCCATGTAAATTAACAGGGGCTCTCTAGGCTCGGGTGCTTCAAGGATGGGCGCTGAGGAAAGAATCTCCTTGAGCTGCTTCAATACTGCATCTGCTTCGTCCGTCCACGTGAATTTGTCTGCCTTCTTCAGCAACTTGTACAGCGGCAGAGCCTTCTCTCCAAGTCGGCTGACGAACCGACTAACTGCTGCAACACAACCTGTTAGTCGTTGAATGTCCCTTAGGCATGTCGGACGGTTTATGTTCAAGATGGCCTTGATTTTCTCCGGGTTGACCTCGATTCCATGCTGGGAAACGATGAAGCCCAACAATTTTCCGGATGGAACCCCGAAGACGCACTTCTTAGGGTTAAGCATCATGTTGTATTTCCGGAGATTATCAAAGGTTTCTTTTAAGTCGGAGATTAAGTCGTTTGACTTTTTAGACATCACCGCGATATCGTCCACGTAGGCGTGAACATTCCGACCAATTTGGTCGTGAAGGCAACGTTGCATTGTCCGCTGGTAGGTAGCACCTGCGTTTTTCAGCCCAAAGGGCATCATGACATAGCAAAACGTGCCATATGGGGTAGTGAACGAAGTGGCCAATTGGTCTGACTTCCTCAACTTGATCTGGTGGTATCCTGAGTATGCATCGAGAAAACACAAAAGTTCCGAGCCAGCCATCGAGTCAATGACTTGGTCAATGCGAGGCAAAGCAAACGGATCTTTGGGACATGCTTTGTTCAAGCTGGTGTAATCAACGCACATTCTTAATTTATTGGTTCCCTTTTTGGGGACAAGTACAGGATTGGCCACCCATTGGGTGTGAAGGACTTCTCGGATAAATCTAGCCTTGAGTAACCTAGCTATCTCCTTGCCAATGGCGCGTCTCTTCTCATCTCCAAAGAGTCTTAGAGGTTGTTTCACTGGTTTGTATTTTGGATCAATGTTTAAGCTGTGCTCGGCAAGTTCCCTATGTACACCTTTCATGTTGGCAGGTTGCCAGGCAAAGATGTCCCTGTTCTGACGGAGAAACTCGACGAGCGCACTTTCCTATTTGGGATCCAGGTTCGTCCCAATGGCGGTGACCCTGGAGGCATCTCCTACCACAATTTCCACCGGCTTGGACTCGATGGCGGCCTTGAACGCAGGAGCGGAGTCGGAGATCTGCTTCTTCGACGCGGGCATCTCTGAGTCATTGACCTTGCTCTGGATCTCATTGAATTCTTCGTTGTAGAGGACAACTTCTGCAACGGCTGCTTCGTTGATCTCGCAGTCCCTTGCCTTGGTAAAGCTTCCGGATACGGTTATGATGTCGTTTGGCCTGGGTATCTTGAGTTTGTTGTAGACGAAGCATGGCTTGGCCATGAACGTGTGGAATATGTCGCGGCCAAATATGACGTGGTACACGCTCTTGAAGGGGACCACCTTGAAGGTCATGCGCTCTTGACGGTAATTATTAACATCGCCATAGGCTACCTGAAGTGTAATGCACCCAAGGGACCGAGCCTCCTGACCAGGAACTACTCTGTGGAAGATGGTGTTGGTCCGCGTTAGGTTTGCCTCCGTCAAGTTCATCTTTTGCAGTGTATCCAGGTACATGATGTTGATGCTACTTCCACTGTCCACCATACACTTGGTGAATTCCACGCCGTCAATCAAGGGGTTGATGACCATGGCGTACTGGTTCTCCGTGGGTATAAGGTCTGGGTGGTCCGTCCTGTCCCAAGTTATTGGAACCTCCTACCAGCGCATGTACTGGGGGACTGGGGGGAGAGTAGCCATCAGGATCCTCAGAGAGGTCTTCTATTGTCGGACGGTGGGGGTGCCAAGGAAAGTGTGGTATACTGGGGCCTTCTTCGCGAAGGGGTTCTTGCCTTTGTCGTCGCTCTTGGCGGCGTGCTTGGGGTCAACGTCCTTGTCCATGTCACTTGAATCCTTGGACTCCTCCTCCTTCTTCTTCCCCTTGCCCTTGCCGCGCGGTCTGTTCTTCCGACTTCGCTTGTAGCCAGACTCCGGGTCTTCCTTGAGGTCGTTGACGAACTTGCAGTGTCGATTGGTATGGGTGGCTTTGTCGTTGAAGTTGAGGTGTACGAGGCATGGCATATCACGGTACTCCTCGTAGGTTTGGGGAACACGGAGCGGCGCCGAGGTGGTTTCACTTCCTCGTTGCTGCCCACGACCAGCTCCCCTTCCTCGGCCACATTGTCTGCCCTCTCCTCGTCCTGCAAAAGTCATAGCGACCATGTCGGTAGATTGCTTTTCTTCTGGAGCGGTTTTCCGCTTTGCACTGCTGTTCCTCCGAGCTTGAGTTGGAACGGCCGTTGCCAGCAAGGAGCCACGAGCATCGTCATCGGTAGCTGCGAACTCACTAACCAACTGAATCATCTGGTTCAAGTCAAGCTGGTGATTGTCCTGCAAGCGCTTCAGCTTATGTCAGAGCAACGTGCCCCTTTCCAACCCATCGATGAAGGCGGCAATGGCGGTCTGAGCGTGCACTCCTACGCAGGAATTCTTCATGTCCAGCCAGCGGGAGAGGTAGGCACGAGATGTCTCATCTTTCTCTTGCACGCACCGTTGTAGATCGCCCACAGTGCAGGGACCCTTGTATGTACCCTCAAAATTATTGGTGAACGCTTCTTGCATGTCCAACCAGTTGTAGATAGATTTCTCCGGCAAGTCGTCGATCCATTGATGGGCCGTACCCGCCAACATTAATGGGAGGTACTTGACGGCGACGTTGGGGTTGCCTCCGGCAATCTCCACCGCGTTGTGGTAGTCCTGCAACCATGTGGCTGGCTTGGCGGTGCCGTCATAGGGCTTGATGGTCTTGTTAATCCGGAAGCCTTTGGGGTAAGTTGCGAACTGTATTGCAGGTCCAAAGCAACGTGGTCTCAGGTATGGTCCTTCGTGGGCCTCGTGGATCTTATCGATTCGTGAACGTGCATCGTATGGCTCCGGGTTCTTCTTCTTGTCAATAGGGGATGGGCTGCGTGAACGACGCGGGCCTCCTCCGCCATGGTGACTGCTTGGTGGTGACGGAGGCGGAGGTGGCGGTGGGTTAGCCTTCTTGCTATTACCCTCTGTGATGCCTCACGTCTGTCATGGTTGCTTGTCGGACGCGGAGGGTCATGGAGCGACCTGCTCTTATGTCCTTCATTACGCTTTCCGTCATGACGGGTCTGTTCCTCGTTGTCACGGATGACGATGCCACACTGCTTTGGTGGGGGCATATCCGTACGATGGTGAGCGTTGTAATCTTCGCGATGTCGGGGAGACCGGGGCGGTGGCGATGGGCGACGAGGTTGGGCCTTTTCTCCGTGGTCGGAGGATATTGGGATAGCATCCTTCCTGTTGCGTGCATCCCTCCGTCTTCGTTCTGAGGAACCCGTCTGGGACCCGACATCAAGAGGAGATCTGTCCCTTGGCGGTTTGTACTGGCTAGACTGGCAGAGCGCTGGGTTAGACTCAAGCCTCTGGGAGGTGGCCTTTTCCTGCTGCTTCACCGCCTTGGCCACTAGGTCGTAGACCTGTTCCACTGCCTCAAGCGATCTATCCTGCTCCAGAAGGGTCTTGGCGACGGAGAGGTTAAGGAGTGGGGTGGGAATCACCTGCTTGCCTTCACTGTCAATGTATGGCTTGGCTTGGGCCGGCTTTGAGGGGGTCATCCTAGGTTGCGCCGTACACCAGGATCGTTGATGACGCGAGCTGGGGCTTTCTTAGCCTTCTGCTGCTGTAGCAGAGTCTTGTACTCGGCCTCCATTGCTGTAGCTTTTTCTATGGACTTCTGCGCGTTGACCAGATCTCGATCTAGCTTAGCGCCTTGCTCCGCGATGGCTTGCGCCTTCTCCAGCAGCTCCTGGCGTTTCTCATCAAGCTGGGTCACGTTCCGGATATGAGCAATGGTTAGTGGCTCGACGAGGAGATTGTTGTACATCACTCTATCAGCTGGAGTAACTTGGGCTGCTGCAGACGTAGATGCTGGAGGCGGCAAGTTTGCGGTGTTGTTGTTACTCGGGCCGGTGCCGAGTTCCTGCGGTTGCTGCACTGGGTTGGGCGGAGGAGGCATGACTTTTGCGCGATCATCGTCAGCAGCAATAAGTGGCCCCTTCCCCTTTTCTAGTGCCGTAGGCGGATCTCATCCGGGTTGATCTTCGTCCATCGCCCTCCCAATGGTGACGAACACCCCTCGGGACGCGACGACGTTGTTGGCCTACTCGTCGCGCGAGTACTCCTCCTCCATCTCCTGCATACCGGAGTCTAGCTCTTCTGGACTGAAGTTTATCTCCTCAGAATCTGCACTGAAATTAGCATAAAGCGCGCCAATGACAGAGTCGGAGGGTGCCGGGACTTCCTCGATTACAGGTGGTGGAGGTGCAACGGGCTCGATGATGACTGGAGGTTATGGTGCTACGGCGACGATGGCGGCCGGAGGTGGTGGTGGCGGTGGCTGAATCGGAGGGGCTCCGTCAATGAGCACAAGCGCTGTTTGAGCTACCGCTTCGGCCTCCGCGTAGTTGTTGACGGTGCTCACCATCTCTTCGAGGGTAAGGCGTCCTGTTGCCTGCTGCCGTCTTAAAGAATGTCGGAGAAGCGTGCCACGGTCCAGTCCTTCCACGAAGTGATACAGAGCGTTATCATCGGGGTAGTGGGATAGGTCGGCTCGTATGCGGAGCCACCTGGCCAGGTAATCACGGGGGTTTTCGCCCTCTCTCTGAATGCAGCACTCCAGATCGAAGATGGTAACCACGCCGATGAACTTGGATCTCTTCTGTCTAGACGGACGGACTAAGCCGGCGGATTTGCAGTGATCTTCCACCTTTATATCCTGCACAGGGGCGCTTTGGGTGGGCTTTGAATTTTTTCCGATCTCTGCCGGCAAACTCCAAGGAGAGATCCGACATCGATCCTTCCGCGAACGTATCCTGCCCGTAGGCGGTCCGTGCGGGTCTTGATGCTAGTCCGACTCCCAGGGAACTAGTGCCCGAGTCGGTTTCGCCGATGAAGAGGTGGATGTCTCCGATAGGAACGATCGAACACCACGTAGGGTTCGTCTTCGCCGGGATCCAGAACTCATCGGGAGGGACGATCGGAACGTTGCCGGAGAAGAGAACACGGACGATGGCTACGGTTTCGCCGATTCCCGTGAAGATCTTGGTCCTCGCCCGCTGAAGAGCCTGAAGCGCCTCTTGTCCCACGGTGGGCGCCAACTGTCGTGGTATTGCCGACGAGTACGCCATGGAGGGGTCCTCACAGTGCGTGTTTAGAGACGTGGGGTAAGGCTGACGGTTGACGGGTATGAGGTAACACAGCTTACCTAGGTTCAGATCCCACAACGGTGGTGGAATCCTACTCCTGCTATAAATCACTATACTGGCAATACGCCGAGTTACAGAGATAGGTTCGCTGTGCGAGGTTATCTGAGATTGTCTATGATCGTGCCCTAAAGGCTCCCATAGGCCCGACTTATATAGTCGCCAGGTCCTAGGGTTACAGGGAAAAGTCCTAGACGGACAGGTTACAGAGTCCTACACTGTCTATTACTAGTCTTGTGTATCTTGTACTCCAAGGCTCCAGGTACGCTGGTGACTCCACCGTAGCCTTCCTTTATCCGGCATGGGCCTCCCTTCTGGATCCACCTAACTGGGCCGCCCAGCAGGCTATAGGCCATGCTACCGACTATGGGCCACCCGGCTTAGTCGGATAAGAGACATGCTATAAGTATACCCATATAGCATATCCCCAACAATGGCCTTTTGGTCTCATCTCCAAACCTGCCCGCCTTGTTCTTTTGTGCTTCGCGAGCATCTATGAGATAATATGAATCATTGTACAATGCTTTGCTTACAATGAATGGACCTTCCCATGGGGGTTATAATTTATGCATTCCCTCTCTGCGCTGCACCAGCCTTAGCACCATATCCCCTTCTCAAAAACACGAGGTTGAACTTTTCGGCTATGGTAGCGTCGGAGATTTTGTTGATATATAGCGGATCTGGATAACGCCAGTTCCCTTGCTTCTTCATCTTATCCATCTTCTTGGGCCTCTTTTACCTCGGCTTCCGAGTATTGCCTTATCCTTGGCGAGTCATACTCTATGTCGGCAGGCAAAACTGCTTCTGCCCCATACACAAGGAAAAATGGCGTATAACCTGTTGACCGATTCAGAGTTGTTCGTAGACTCCATAGTACTGAGGGCAGTTCCTCTATCCAACACCCAGGTGATCTCTGGAGTGGTTCCATTAAGCGGGGTTTTATCCCTGAGAGAACTAAGCCATTAGCCCGTTCAACTTGTCCATTTGATTCTGGATGAGCGACTGATGCTACATCGAGTCTTATTTGTTTTTTCCCGCAGAAACGAGCAAAAGCTCCTTTGCCAAAGCTCTTATCTGTGATTACTCTGTGTGGGTAACCATATCTTAGGATCATGTCCCTTAAGAATGTGATAGCGGTTTTACCGTCCAATTTTTTGATGGGTTTCACTTCTATCCATTTGGTGAACTTATCAATCATCACCAAGATATGTGTCATGCCTCCCCTTGCTGGTTTGAATGGACCTACCATATCTAGGCACCATACTGCAAATGGCCAAGTGATTGGTATAGTCTTTAGTTCAGACGCTGGTAAATGTGACTTGGATTCATAGTGTTGACAACCACTGCATTTTCCGACTAACTCTTGTGCCTGTGCCAATGCGCTTGGCCAATAAAATCCATTTCGGAATGCCTTGGCCACCAATTCTCTTTATGACGCATGGTGCCCACATTCCCCTTGATGAATATCCAACAAAATCTCCTGGCCTTTCTCTGAGCTGATACAACGCTGCAGCACACTCGTCACACTTCTCTTGTATAGTTCTTTGTTGATTATGGTCTATGTTTTTGCTCTTCTTGATGTTTGTCTTGCCAATATCTCATCATTCCGCAAAGTTCCATCTTTTAAGTAGTTGAATATTGGCTGTGACCATGTTGGTATCAGTGGCTCCAGGTCTTCTTCACCATCAATTTCCATTGGATCTGCCAACAAATGTTCTGCCGACATGACCTAACGAGTCCCCGAGTGTGACTCGGCAACCCCTGAGGCGAGCGGGTCAGTCCCCGAGTGACTCGAAACTGCCCCTGAGTCAATATCCATTGGCACAACATCTGATTCTTGTGTTGCCGGAATGAATATTGATTCGGACTCTGGTGATGTCTTGATCGACGGTTTCCTAAGGTGCTCCAAGGCTACTCCTAGTGGTATTTCTTGCTGAGATGAACCTAGTTTGGACAGTACAACTACTGCATCATTCTCTTCTCTTGGGACGTGGTGGAATTCACACCTGTCAAAGTATCCCGAAATTTGTTGCACATGGAAATGATATAATGTCATGTTTGCGTCCAGCGCGTCCCAATTTCCAAACACTTGCTGAATCAGCAAATCCGAATCACCAAAGCACATGATCCTCTTGATGCCAATTTCTTTGGCCACTTTGATGCCGTGGACAAGTGCTTCAGACTCGGCAACATTATTGGAAGCAACAAAATGAATTTGTAGCACATACTTGAGCTAATCCCTCTTTGGTGATGTGAGCACTATCCTGGCGCCCAGACCCATTTTCGTCTTGGACCCGGCAAAATGCATTTTCCAGTAGTTTGGGTCTGGCAGTGGTGGTTTGTACTGCATTTCCATCCAATCCACAAAGAAATCTGCAATAGCTTGAGATTTAATTGCATCTCGCCTATCATACTATGGAGTATATGGTGCTAGCTCTATGGCTCATTTTGCTACTTGGCCACTAGCATCTTGGCTGCCCAATATATCCGACATAGGTGCCTCACATATTACCCGGATTGGGTGTTCTTGAAAGTAATGTTTCAGCTTCTTTGCTGCCATATATACCCCGTATGTCATTTTCTGATAATGCGGGTAATTCTGTTTCGACACAGAGAGAACTTTGCTCAAGTAATAAACTGGTCTTTCGACTGATTTGCCCTCTTCTTCGCGTTCAACCGCTATTACTGCACTTACAACCCGATTGGTTGCGGCGACATAGAGCAACATTGGCTCTTTGGATAGTGGTGATGCTAATATTGGTGCTGTTGCCAAAATTTTCTTTAATTCATGGAAATCGCTATCAACTTGCTGTGTCCATGTGAATTTGTCTAACTTCTTCATCAGTTGATATAGTGGTAGGGCTTTTTCACCTAGCCGACTATTAAACCTACTCAATGAGGCCAGGCATCCAGTAAACTTCTATACATTGTTGAGGGTTTTTGGCAATTCCATTCTTTCGATGGCCCTGATATTTGTCGGGTTAGCCTCAATTCCTCGGCTGGATACAAGGAATCCGAGTAACTTGCCAGCTGGGACACCAAATGTGCATTTTTCCGGGTTAAGCTTCATCCGGAATCTTCTCAAGTTTGCGAATGTTTGACGGAAGTCCTCAATTAGAGTATGACTTTGCTTGGTTTTTATTACCACGTCATCGACGTACACTTGAACATTTTTGTCCAATTGATCTTGCAAGCATTTTTGCATGCATCTTTGATATGTTGCACCTGCATTTCTCAACCCAAACGGCATGGTACGATAGCAATAAGCCCCATACGGGGTGATAAAAGTTGTCTTTATTTGATCATTCGGATTCAGAGGTATCTGATTGACTCTAGAATACGCATCCAAAAATAATAACAACTCACACCCAGCAGTAGAATCTATGACCTGATTGATCCGTGGAAGGGGAAATGGATCTTTTGGACACGCATTATTGAGGTTCATGTAATCAATACACATGCGCCATACTACTGGCATGTTCGGGTCATCTTTTTTCATCTCGACCAAGACTGGATTTGACAACCAATCCGGGTGCAGTACTTCCATGATGAATCCATCAGCTAAGAGTCTGGAAATCTCGATAGCTATTACTTTCCTCCTATCTTTGGCGAAGCGGCGGAGGGGTTGCTTCACCGGCTTGGCATTTGGTCTTACATGAAGAGAGTGCTCAGCCAGCTCCCTCGGAACTCCTTGCAGATCCTGTGTGGACCATGCAAAGATATACCGATTCTCACAGAGGAAGCTAGTGAGCTCGCTTTCCTATTTGTTGGTGAGGCCAGCCCCAATGGTAACTGTACGCTCTGGGAAAGTCTCATCCACCTGTACCTTCTTGGTTTCTTTGGTAGCTTGAAATGACACATTGCCATGCAGGTTGGTGAGTGCCGGCATGGACATTTGTGCTGATTTGGCCAATGCTGCCACTTCAAACATTTGATGCTTTTCTTGTGCTATGACGAGTGACTCAGCCAGTGAAGATCCGGCTGAGGCACAAGCAATGGATCTTTTGTAATCCCCTTCAACTGTAATTATGCCACATGGGCCTGGAAGCTTCATCTTCAAGTAGGCAATGTGGGGAGTAGCCATAAACTTTTCCATAGCCGGCCTGCCGAGTAAGGCATGATAGGAGCTGACCAAATCAACCAGCACGAACTCTATGGCTTCAGTGCGACAATTTTCTCTGTTACCGAATAAGACGTCGACCCAGATCTTGCCAATTGGCTCGCAGGACAATCGCGGCACAATACCGTGAAAAGTGGTCTTAGTCGGCTCCATCATGTTGATGGTAATGCCTAACTTGAGCATAGTATCCTTGTACATGATGTTGATGCTACTGCCATCATCGATCAGTACTTTTGAAAACTTGACATTGATATCTGGGCCCATGAACGTTGGGTCCAAAACTAGAGCATATCCTCCTGGGGTTGGCATGATCTTGGGGTGATCCTTTATGCTCCAAGTTATCTCTTGCTCAGACCAATGCATGTATTTAGTAATTGTCGGCATTGTGGCATTCACTTCCATCATCTGTCGCTGCTGACTCTTTTTGTCATTCGGCTCTGTGACGAAGACAACATAGCTCTGGTGATGTTCTATGTACTCATTTCTAGTTCCATGGCCGACATGAGCATCGTCACCTCTTGGATTATGCACCTGGTGCACGGTTTCTCTTCTTTCTTGATTATGATACCTTGGCTTCCTGTTTTCGTATCTATTATCTGTTCCCACAGCTTGAGCATTTCCTCCTGTAAGTAGTGGAGAGGGAGGTGGTGGAAGCTGCTTATTTGGCGAATCCACTCTATCTCCTTTCTGAAACCAAGTGCATTGCCTTGTTGTGTGGTTGGCTGGCTTACTCGGACTAGGCGTGTGAAACTTACACGGCTGGTCCAACATCATCTCATAGGTATACTTCTGTCGGTCCTGGTATTGCTTCCTTTGCTCATATGGCTTTTTGCCATCATTCTTTGGCAACCACTGTTGTTGTCCAATTGTCCTTTTGGCGTTGGCTACTACCAGCATCTGGATGGTCCTGACTCACGGCCACATCCTGAGTCGAGCCACATCTGTAGTCTGGCCTTTCATCTCTTCTCTTACTTCTATATTCGGATCTTTCCTGGCGCCTTTGCGACCCGGCAGCGTCATAGATCTGAGTCTCAGTCATCCCATCTGCCGACATAAGAAGCGGTTGAGTCGGATCTCCTAACGCATATGAATTAGCAGTTCTTATTGTTTCTGCCAAACTTGCCGGCATATCCCTCTGTAACCTTTGCCACAGCACACTTCCATGTCTCCATCCTTGTGCAAACCAAGCGATTGCCTGTGACTCGATTACTCCATCACAGGAGTTGCGCATTATGCACCATCTTGCGAGGAATTCCCTGTCTGTCTCATTCGGCCTTTGCTTGCACTAGTTGTTGTGGGCGATTCGGCCTCTAGTAAGTGCTTGTGAAATTACTCACAAAAGCGTCTTGAAAATCGATCTAGCTGTTGATGCTTTCGGGTGGCAAATTGTTCAGTCGTACCCGAGCTGGTCCCTTCCAGCATTTGCGGTACATAGCGTACTGCCCATCTCAAATTTCCCTGCGCGATTTTTACAGCAGTTCCATAATCTATGAGCCAGTCCTCTAGCTTTGTTCTTCCATCATACGTTTTTGTTCATCTGGCCAGCTGGAAATTTGGTACAGGTGGCTCCTTCATGATCCTTGGGCCAAAGCATGGTGGACCCTGCGGACCTTGCGATTTGATCAGTTCTGACATCTTTATTTGGTCAAGCTTCAGCCTTGCATTATCCGGATGAAGGTTCCTACCTCCGAGTCTAGCTCCCATCGCCTGTTACGCGTGATCCGGCAGTTCATACCCGTCATTCACCATTGCCAAGTAACCATCATTGTACTTATTAGCGTCCAGGTCAGCAGGCTGTTGAGCTGTCTTTCCCGCGCTTTGCTGTCTTCTTTCAGGTTGAGCTGGTGTGTTATTCGGCACTGGATTTCCTCCTCCTGCCGAGTGAGTTCCACGCCTAGGTTGAGGCGCAAAATTTTGCCCTCCATTATCGTTTCTTTGCCCTGGTTGCCTTTCTCTGCCTGCATTTTCCTGGTTTTAATTTCCTTGGGCATTATTCCTTCTTGTTCCCTGTGTATGCGCTGGATTTCCCTGAGCCATTGCCGGGTCATAGGTAATCATCTGCTTGTTTCTTCCTGAATCCACACTTTGTCCTTTCCCGGTCTTGGCGCTGCTCCGGGTGAGGATGCCGTGTGCCCTGCCGATCTTGCCGAAACAGGAGTCGCTGAGTGAACTAGCTGTGACCTTCCTGCTATACTCGGATTCGCTCTGTAATACGCTTCATTCAGCATGCTAGCTGCTCTCACCAGTTCATTGACTCGTTCTTGTTGTCTTTTCTTTGCCTCTCCCTCCAAATGGGGTAATTCTGCCATTCCTGCTTCTGCTGCTCGCAGATTAGCTGCTGCTGTATTATATGTTGGCCGCATAGCTGTTTCGTTGCTGTTCTCTGGCGTTATTTTTGACGTCGCATCCGCCAGCTCTTAATTGAGGTTTCTTCCTCTTAACCTCGTTGCATCAAGACGGGTCTTCGCGCCCTTGAATCGATTTGCCGAGTTGATCTCTCGGATCGTGATATCCACATCTTGCTGTAACTGCGCTAATTCCTTGGTTTCTCCATAAACTTTATCCTGGCTTCCTCCAACTTGGCTTGCACACGTGCCGGGTCAGTTGCCTGCGCTATTGGTTATGCCAACTTATCTATCGCTTCTTGCAGCTCCTTAGCCCTTTTACTCCTAGCTATGTTTTCTGGTTTTTCCAACGGCGCCTTTGCTGTTCTTGCAGCCCTTGGTGTTTCTTCATGATTTCCTCCCTCAACATTCTCATTCACTACCGGAACTATCAGTGGAGCTGCTGGGTTAGGGGTTGTCATCATTACCTCCATGGAGACGAGTTGGTAAAGCTTTCCAGTGAGAGGAACTACTGGCGGATCCGGCGCCTGGACGACGCGCTCCGGTTATGCGCGCTCTACGCGCACATCGACGTAGAACTGGTACTCGCCGAATTTGATGAAGCGACCGCCTAGGGAACGTCTTGGTCCCGAAGCACCCCGCGTTGTCGCTGATGAAGTTAAGCGCTCCAAACCTCTGTATGAGGCCGGAGTAGACGCGCTCGCCGGTCTTGGCGATGATGTTGCCCATCCGGATGAAGAATACATCAAGCACCTGCTTCTGCCCCATGGTGGGCGCCAACTGTCGTGGTGGTGGCACGGCAGATGCTATGGGTAGGCTTAAGTTGGGGGCCAAATGGGTGCTTGTGGTCATCGGGGAGGGAGTGCACGGTCGAGCCATGCACAAAGAACAAGATGAACTCTCCACACTTAGCTATTTGATTGATACCCGAGAATTACAAGTGCTCCTTGAGCTGTATGAACTAGTGTTCTATGCACTAGTTCCCTACTTGGTCCAACCTCCTTCTACTACAGATATGCCCCCTCTTATATAGGCAGCGCTAGCTAGCTTATACCCTTTGGGATCTAGGGTTTACTGTTTGGATCCTGGTCCCTACAATGTGGGCCGGGTCATGGGCTTGCCCTAGGCCCAATGGCCCAGTCCATAAAGCTTGACAGCCAACGGTCTTCTGGTACGTCACCTCCTGTTCCTTTTGTGTCACCTGGCGTCGCCCTTCTCTTTTGACCATGCTTTGCCATGGTCCATCCTGAACCTTACTCGTAAAGGTGCCATGCATCCTATCCGACTCGGCCCGTCCTCGGTGGACTCGGCTCGTTGGTTCCTGCAAGAATAACAACTTTGTCTTATATGCGCCGACATAGTTCATCTGTCGGCAACACACGCTTCGCTCTCCTGGTCGTTCTTACACGGCATGGTTCCTTGTTCACTTGGAGCTTGCCTAGCTATGCTATGTTTCACCCCTCGTGACCCTACCGGGGGTTATCCCCCCGACATCAATGGAACGGGCGATAGATTTATTGGAAATCATACATTCTGATGTGTGTGGTCCAATGAGTGTGTCGGCGCGAGGTGGATATCGTTATTTTGTAACTTCCATGGATAATTTGAGTAGATACGGTTATATCTACTTGATGAAACACAAGTCTGAAACCTTTGAGAAATTCAAGGAGTTTTAGAGTGAAGTGGAAAAACATCGTAATAGAAAGATCAAATTTCTATGGTCCGACCGTGGAGGTGAGTATCAAAGTTACGAGTTTAGCACTCATAAGAAAGAGTGTGGAATAGTTTCACAACTCACATCTTCCAGAAGACCACAGCAAAATGCTGTGTTGGAACATCGTAATCGTACTTTATTAGATATGGTTCGATCTATGATGTCTCTGACGGACTTGCCACTATCATTTTGGGGTTATGCACTAGAAACTGTTGCAATCACTTTAAATCGGGAACCATCTAAATCCGTTGAAAAGACACCGTATGAATTGTGGTTTGGAACAAACCTAAGCTGTCATTTCTTAAAGTTTGGGGATGCGATATTTATGTGAAGAAACTTCAACCGGATAAACTTGAACCCAAAGCAGAAAATTGTGTCTTCATAGGATACCCTAAAGAAAGTATTGGGTATTCCTTCTCTCACAGATCCGAGGGCAAGATTTTTGTTTCCAACAATGGATCCTTTCTAGAGAAAGAGTTTCTCGTGAAAGGCGTGAGTAGTTGGAAGGTAGAACTCGAAGAGGTTGTAGAACCTTCTCTTCATAGTATGGCGAGTAGCGCAGCGCCGGAAACCGTTCCGGAGTTGGCTTCACCAAATGAAGAGGGAACTAATGATAATGATCATGAAGCTCCGAAAGAGAATTCTACCGAACCTCGTAGGTATAGCAGGACGCGTGTAGCTCCCGGGCTGTACGGAAATCCTGTTATGAATTTCATGGTCGATGAAAGATGACCCTGCGACGTATGAAGAAGCGATGATGAGCCCGGATTCCAACAAATGGTTAGAAGCTATGAAATCTGAGATAGAATCCATGTATGAATACCAGGTTTGGACCTTGGTGGACTTACCTCACGACCGAAAGGCCATGGAGAATAAATGGATTTTCAAAAGTAAAACTAATGTTGATGGTAATGTAACTGTCTATAAAGCTCGACTCATCGCAAAGGGGTTTCGACAAATTCAAGGAGTTGACTACGATGAGACATTCTCTCCCATAGCGATGCTAAAGTCGGTTAGGATTATGTTAGCAATTGCTGCATATTTCGACTATGAGATATGGCAGATGGATGTCAAAACTGCATTCCTCAATGGAAACATTGAAGAAGAGTTGTATATGATACAACCAAAGGGTTTTATCGATCCTAAGGATGCTGACAAGGTATGCAAGCTTCAGCGATCCATCTATGGACTGAAGCAAGCATCCCGGATTTGGAATCTCCACTTTGATGAGGTGATCAAAGAGTTTGGATTTGTCCAAACTTATGGAGAGGCTTGTATTCACAATAAAGTGAGTGGGAGCAATGTGGCATTTCTGATATTATAAGTGGATGACATATTATTGATCAGAAATGATATAGATCTTTTAAACAGTGTTAAACGTTATCTAAACAGCAAATTTTCAATGAAGGACCTAGGTGAAGCGTCATACATATTAGGCATAAAGATCTATAGGGATAGATCTAGGCGCCTAATAGGGATATCGCAAAGTACATACCTTGATAAAAATTTAAAGAAGTTTAAAATGGACGGAAGTAAGAAGGGGTTCTTACCTATGTTGCAAGGCAAGACATTGAGTAAGACTCAAAGTCCGGCTACGGCGGAAGAAAGAGAGATAATGGACAAAGTCCCCTATGCTTCAGCCATAGTCTCTATAATGTACGCCATGCTATGTACAAGACCGGATGTGGCACATGCTATTAGTTTGACTAGTAGGTACCAATCTGATCCAGGATAGGAACACTGGATAGCGGTCAAGAATATCCTTAAGTACTTGCGAAGAACTAAGGATATGTTTCTTGTGTACGGAGGTGAAGAAGAGCTCGTCACTAAGTGTTATGTCGACGCTTGTTGGGGGGATGACCCTAGGTAGGGTCAAGATAGTGGAAAGTAGGAAGGAACCTTTCTTACCATATGCCGAGCTATAAACTAATTTGGCCGATTTATGCAAGGCTTGGCCGAATAAGGTATGGCTTAGCCAAATCGAGTGATTAATACCTCACTCGGCCGACGTATGGGCTAAGTCGGCCGAGTAAGATTAATCGGCTCATACACAGGTGAAGGCCAAGCCGAGTTATGTGACACAAGGCCGAGTAATGAGAAGCTTGTAGGAGAAGAAGAAGGATCCTAGAGTCAAACCCTAGCTACTGGTTAGGGGGAATCTACACAGGGCCAAGCACTAAGGACAAAGAGCAGAGCCGCAGAGGGGAAGACAGGCGTCACGGAGGTGACAGTGGGCAGGCCCGAGGCTCACATGTGGGGGTTTCTGGGTCTTTTCCGCCAATAGAAGGGAGACATGGAAAGGAGTCCGCCGAGTTACCGCTTTGGGACAAGCATATTCCAAGAATATGCTTGCCACGTCAGCCCTAGGAGGAACCAAGGGACCCCTTTATAAGGAGGGGTGCGGGCTCCTGGAGGAGGGATCGATTCATTTGACACTGGAGGGCTCACGTAGTAGTCTTCTTCCTCCTCTCTCTGATACAGCTCTAGAAGCATTGGTAACTCGATTGAGGAGAAATAAAGATCTATGTTCTAGTCAGTTGTGTGTAGAAATCACTACATCTTCCCTCCCCAGATCCCACTAGCATCCATTGGCCCCATACTTTAGCCTACCCATGGCATCTACCATGCCACCACCATGACAGTTGGCGCCCACCGCGGGGCCAGCAGCGGTGCTATCTGGAGTCAAGATCCGGACGGGAAACTTCATCCACACCGGCGAGCGGGTTGTTTTTGTCCTAGTCCAGAGATTTGATATCTGGGACTACGTCAGCGATAACGCTGACAGTTTCAGGAGCAGAGCGCCCCCGCGCAACGGCATCTTCATCAACCTGGGTGCTCACAAGATCTACGTCGCCATCGACACATCTTGCGTCTACCCACGCCGAGTACATGCAGGAGATCCTCCCCTCAGTGCTGCCAGCGGTCAGCGTGGCGTTCGCCCCGCAAGTAGCGTTGAGGTGATGATGACAGCTCCAGCACCAGCAGCAGGAGCAGGCGTCGGACCAAGAAAGGACCCGGCGGCAGGAGGACAGGTAGCGACGAAGCAAGTGGCTCCAAAGCCAACCGCAGCAGATCCTCCGGTGACCAGAGCAGCCGAGGTGCAGGAGGTAACTCCAAAAGCGGCAAGGGTAAGGTGGCCACCTCTAGAGAGGCCGAAGAATATCCTCCAGGCAACTATAGATAACTTGACTACACCTGTAGCACCGATAGTTGACCCAGCAAACGCACAGGCGAAGTTAGAAGAAACTAGACCGAAAGTGTTAGAGGAGGCAAAAAAGGTGTCGGCCTTGCAGGAATCCTTTAACAGGACCTTGCGAGAATATGTTAGGGCAAACAAGCTAGATACGGCCCCTGACCGAGTAGATGATCTGAGATTAAGAGGAAAGAACCTCATGAATGATATCAACAAAGAGCATGAAGCTCGACCAGATGATTCGGTTGACCCAGGTTTGCCGAGGTATAGTACCTCGGCAAAGAACCTCAGGGCGCGGGGAAGCCCGGCAAAAGCAGCAAGAGTAAATGAGCTAGTATGCATTGCAAACTAGAAGAATGAAGAAATGCTTAGTGCTAATCCGGCGAAGCCAGGAGCTTCCCGCATGGTTCATTCGGTAGGAGCTACCCCCGCATTATCTGCGGCAGCGGCATCCTGATCCGGAAACAATGCGCGGAAAGACAAAGCAGTAACTTCAGGAAAGAGAAACAAGCAAATTGTCCCGTATGGCCCGGCGGTGGCCGGGAAAATCAATGAAAATAGAGGCAATGGAAGCCGAGGTTACAATGGTGATAGAAACCCCGGCTGTGCAAACAGAGAACACGGGAACCTCGGAAGGGGGAACCATGAGAACAATAACCCGGCAGAAGGAAGGAGGTACCCTCCGCAAGATCATTAGCCGAGGCATGAACCTTGGCAAGAGCGAGAAGCAAGACAAGCTCCACATAATCAGGAAGATGACAGATACAATGATGGTTACTTGGAAATTGAAAATGCAGAGCATGGTGGTGCAACCTCAGAAACTCATGCGAGGGGGTTATGGAATCTCAAGCAATTGCCTGGTTTGCTCAGGGGTGCAGATATGGAAGTGTATTGTGGAAGAGGTTGCAGAGAGATATGCCAACCACGTTGGCGGAAACAATCAGAGCAGCAGATTCATATGCCTTAGGTGATCTGACTCAGCCAGAGCTAATGTCGGCGGAGCATCACGAGCAACAGGATCATTATGCCAGATATGGTGCCAGATCGTCGCGACGCAATGATTACCGAGGTAGAAGAAGGGATGAGAGGCCGGATTACAGATACAATTCAAATCAAGTGGTGGCAGTTGTGCAGGATCAGCCGAGTAGTAGGAACAATCAATGACAGACGAATGGTCCTCAGCAGTGGACGCCGAGGAACGAGGGGAAGAAACAGTGGACGCCTGAACAGAAGAAACAATGGCAAGAAAGGCTGAAGTACATGTTTGAGTCCATGTTGGATCAGCCGTGTAAATTCCACACGCCTAAACCGGCCAAACCAGCCAACCACACCACTCGCCAATGCGCCTGGATGAAAAGTGCAATGGGAAACCCAGCGGCCATACAAGATATGGCACAACTGATATGTGCGTACAACACCGACATATGGAAGTGAATGCAGTTATGCCGGCAGTGCCGAGATATGTGCCATGGTCTGATCAAGAGATAACCTGGAGCATAAGGGATCATCCGAAGATAATGCCGAACACAGGATCTTATGCCTTAGTAATGGATCTGACATTTGTCGGGCCTAGCATCAATGTGAAGTTCTCAAGGGTACTCATAGATAATGGGAGTAGCATCAACATCATGTACAAAGACACAATGCACAAACTCGGAATAACTCCGAATATGCTGCAGCCAACAAGGACCACGTTCCATGGGATAGTTCCGGGGCTCTCGTGCGAGCCCATTGGGAAAGTCCGAGTAGATGTATTATTCGGCACAAGAGAGAATTGTAGAGCTGAGAATCTGGAGTTCGAGGTGGTGGATCTGGAAAGTTGCTATCATGCTTTACTCAGACGGCCAGCATTCGACACAGCTTAATATGCCAGCACTGGCCAACCCGCATGGAAGTGTATCATTCCAGCCGACTAAGGAGACTAAAAGGATACAGATCGATGATCAATTCCCAGAGCGCACCATCCCAGTTGGTGTCGGCCTGGACGACAAATAGGAAAGAGAGCTCACTAACTTCCTCCGTGAGAATCGGGATATCATTGTGTGGTCAACACAGGACCTGCAAGGAGTACCGAGGGAGTTGGCTGAGCACTCTTTGCATGTAAGGCCAGGAGCAAGGCCGGTGAAGCAACCTCTCCGCCGCTTTGCCGAAGACAGGAGAAAGATAATAGGGGATGAGATAGCTCGGCTCCTTGCAGTCGGGTTTATCATGGAAGTACTTCATCTGGATTGGCTATCAAATCCGGTGTTGGTAGAAAAGAAAACGGATGACCCAAATGTAGCTGTCGTATGGCGAATGTGCATCGATTACACGAACCTTAACAAGGCGTGTCCCAAAGATCCTTTTCCTTTACCTAGGATATACCAAGTCATTGATTCGACCGTAGGCTGTGAGCTGTTATCATTTGTAGACGCGTATTCTGGTTTCCACCAGATATCGTTAAACCCGGCTGATCAAATAAAGACTGCGTTTATCACCCTGTGTGGGGCTTATTGCTATCGCACCATGCCATTCGGCCTGCGTAATGTAGGAGCCACGTACCAAAGATGCATGCAAAAATGTCTGCATGAACAAATTGGGAAAAATGTGCAAGTATATGTTGATGATGTGGTTATAAAAACCAAAGAGAGAAACACGCTCCTAGAAGATATTCGGCAGACATTCGCGAACCCGAGAAGGTTCCGAATGAAACTTAACCCGGAAAAATGTACCTTTGGTGTGCCAGCTGGAAAATTACTCGGTTTCCTCGTATCCAGCCGAGGTATAGAGGCAAATCCGACTAAGATCCGAGCAGTTGAAAGAATGGAACTGCCGAAGCGCCTAAATGATGTACAAAAGTTTATAGGGTGTCTTGCCTCCTTGAGTCGGTTCGTGAGTTTTCTAGGGGTAAAAGCATTACCTTTGTATCAATTGATGAAAAATCCGACATGTTCACCTGGACACCTCAGGCCAATAGTGTCTTTCATGAGTTAAAAAAGATGTTGGTCACGGCACCAATCTTGGCTTCCCCATTGTCAAAAGAGCCTATGCTACTCTATGTGGCAGCCACAAATAGAGTGGTAAGTGCAGTAGTTGTTGTGGAACGGAATGAAGAGGGTAAGTCGGTACAAAGGCGGGTATATTACCTAAGTGAGGTATTATCGGCCTCCAAGCAAAACTACCCACACTGCCAGAAGATGGCTTACGGAGTATACATGTTGGCGAAGAAACTCGAACATTATTTCGAAGAACACCCAATAAAGGTGATTTGTGAGGCACCCGTAGCCGAGATACTAAGCAACAAAGATGAGAGTGGCCGAATAGCAAAATGGGCAATTGAGTTATCACCTTATGCTCCGCAGTTTGATAGGCGAGATGCAATTAAGTCTCAGTCAGTGGCCTACTTTTTCGTAGACTGGGCCGAGGTACATTATGAGCCCCCATTTCTAGATTCGAATTATTGGATGATGCATTTTGACGGGTCCAAGTTAAGAAATGGGCTGGGAGCAGGAATAGTGCTAACCTCACCGAAAAAAGATCAGCTAAAATACGTGCTGCAAATACATTTCGCTGCATCAAACAATGTAGCCGAATATGAAGCGCTCGTCCGTGGCCTAAAAATGGCAAAAGAGACCGGCATACGTCGGATTCTGTGTTACGGGGATTCAGAACTTGTAGTACAACAAGTATCGGGGAATTGGGACGCACTAGATGCGAATATGGCCCTGTATAGGTTTCATGTGCAGAAAATCAGTGGTTATTTTGATGGGTGTGAATTCCATCACATACCTTGGGCAAAAAATGATGCTACGGATACACTATCGAAGCTCGGATCAACCAGGCAGTCAATTCCCCCTGGCATAGCTCTGGAACACCTGATAAAACCATTAATTACGCCTTCACCAGAATCCGAGTCAAGTCGTATCTCAGCAGAGCAGATAGAAGGGTGTGTCCCGATGGAATTTAAAAAAGAACATGATCCGAACTACTCAAGAATTGATTTGGTTGACCCACATATGGATTGGGAAAGGCCCATAGATGTTATGTCGATGGAAATAATGAAGATTGACAACATAATTTTCCCGGAAAAAGTCACGCTGACATGGGCACAACCCATATTCTCATTCCTCGAAAAAGAGATCTTGCTAGATGATGAGGTTATGGCCAGGCAGATAGTGAGAAGAGCAAAAGCCTACACAATCATAAATAATGAATCTATAAGAGAAGTGTGACAAATGTACTACAATGATGCGTTGACTTGGCAAAAGGGCAGGAAATCCTTTTGGATATACATCAAGGAGAATGTGGACATCATGCCTCATCCAGAGCCCTAGTGGCCGGAGCATTTAGGCATGGATTTTATTGGCCAACTGCGCTGAAAGAAGCAAAGGAATTGGTAACAAAGTGTAATGGCTGCCAGAGATATGACAGCAAGATACATCTGCCTTCATCCGAGTTAAAGACAATACCGATCACTTGGCCATTTTCTGTGTGGTGTTTAGATATGGTAGGTCCATTTAAACCGGCTCACGGCGGAATTACTCATATTCTGGTCATGGTGGACAAATTCACAAAGTGGATAGAAGTGAAGCCAATAAGAAAATGTGACGGGCCCACGGTGGTGAAATTCCTCAAAGATATTATCTTAAGATATGGATACCCACATAGTATCATCACAGATAATGGCACAAACTTCACGGAAGGAGACTTTGCTAGATTCTGCCAAGAGAAGCACATAAGACTCGATGTTGCCTCGGTGGCTCACCTGGCATCGATGGGCCAGTAGAAAGATCAAATGGACTGGTATTGTCAGGGATAAAACCTCGGCTGGTTAAACCGCTGCAGAGGTCGGCAGGATGATGGATTGAGGAACTCCCAGCAGTGGTATGTAGCCTCAGGACCACCCCGAATAGATCGACGGGATACACCCCTTTCTTTCTCGTTTATGGGGCCGATGTCATACTTCCAGCAGACATAATGCATGACTCACCAAGAGTGGCACAATACACAAGTGTCGAAGTAAATGAAATATCACGGCAAGATGATTTGGACTTGCTAGAAGAAGCAAGAGAATTAGAACTGTCAAAATCAGCTATTTATCAGCAAGAACTCAGACGATATCATAGCAAGAATGTGAGTCCAAGAGTTTTTAAGGAAGGAGATCTAGTTCTTCGGCGAGTGCAACGCACAGCTGGCATGCATAAGCTCTCACCCCCATGGGAGGGCCCATTTATTGTGAGTAAAGCATTACACAACGATGCATACTACTTAATCGATGCTCAGACACCAGAAAAGAACAAGGCAAGCAAGTCCGGAGATGAATCAAAAAGACTGTGGAACGTGGCTTTACTTTGTACGTTTTACACTTAGAGGAGGTATATTGCATCCAGCAATATGATGTATCAAAGTTATGTATCAGGCATGTATCAGCAGTAACCCGGGGACTGCCCCATGTTATTTGTCATTTTTAACTATGTATGAAACTTCGGCATCCCGAGCCGTGACCCAGGGACTGCCCCATGTTATTTGTTGTTTTTAATTATGTATGAAACTTCGGCAGCCCGAGCAGTGACCCGGGGACTGCCCCATGTTATTTCTCATTTTTAATTATGTATAAAACTTCGGCAGCACGAGCAATAACTCGGGGAATTCCCCACATTGTTTATCATATTAGGAGTAGGAGTATATGGGAAACTTTGGTGACTCAAACTGTAACTCGGGGACTACCCCGTACGGTTTGTCGACTTGGGTATCTATGAAACCTCGGTAGCCTAAGAAATGACTCGGGGACTGACCCGACTAGTCCGTCATCAGCCACAGATGTAATATGAATAATCGCTTTGGCAACCCGACAAATGATCCGGAGGAGATGACCAAAAATCTGTAGTATCATAATCACACGGGTAATAACATTAGCAATTCGGGATATAATAAGTAATGTACCCTATTTATATTTTACCGACAGATAACTCGTGAAGGTAGTAAGTTCTTCAGTTTAAAAGATATATGGACTTAGGACTCATAGTCCTTGAAGACAAAATTTTAAAGCCAAGAGTTTTTTGCAACTAAAAATAGACGAAAGACACAAGATGGATGCCAAACGAGAATCAGACATGTGGAAACACGATTCGGATTTACGAAGTTAAATTTTTTGCAAACAAAGATGTGAATCATACAAACTCAATTAGATAGAGTAACAAGGTTACTACAGCAGGTGATGCCAAAAAATAAAACAGTTCACATTGTACCAAAAGGCGGATAATTTTTTTAGGACAACATACACCCGACATACCGGGGAATTAAGAAAATAAGAGTTGTTGAGCCTAAACATTGGCAGTTGTCGAGTCACCCGTGGGAGGAACAGTAGCGACGGCAGGAATTTCCGACATTGGTATGTCGGACGCAATCGGGACTACCTTGGCCTCACTAGAAGGGGCATCCTTAGGAACAGGGGCCGCTGAGGTTGTTTGGGCCTCTGCAGAGGTTACCTCGGCATCGACGAAGGTCGCAGTAACATATTGGGCAGCCTCTGGCTGCTGAGAGACACCGTCTTGGGCTTGAGAAGCCTCAGTTCCTTTGGAGGAGGATCGAGCCTCGACATCCCCACCTGAGCTATCGCTGGAATCATCAGCATTATCGGAACCTTCGTCCGATCATTCTTCATCACCAGAGTCACCACCGGATTCATCTTCATCCATAGCCTCAGCATCATCCTCGGCCTGGCTAGGAAGGAAACTTGGCCCCTTGAGACAGTGATGCTCACCAGCATATTCAATAAGCTGGAAGGCAAGGGCTTAGCGACGAGCAACGTAATCCATATTTTGAATCCAAGGAGAGCCAGTGCGCAAGTTCATCAGAATATCGAGGGAGATATCCTCGTACCACGACAAAACAACCGTAAGCTCCATATCAGCTCCAGCTCGTCCAGCAGATTCCCTCCAAAGATTCAGTCGAGTTTGGAACTCCATCAACCTCGCCACAAGCACTTCTACTTCATCAATCTCCGGCTCATTCGGCCAGAGGACATGGTAGGCTGAATAGCTTCTCGCACCAAATCTTTTCCCATAATTTTCATTATCCCATTAGCAGCAGCAACGTCAATCAAGAAATATTAGATTGGAATATTCTTGATTCGGAGAAAGGGGAATACCTCGGCGCTCGCGAGCAGAAATCACAACCTTGGAGCTCACAGACTTAGCTTCTAGAAAATTATCTATAGGAAAGGAAGTCAGATAAGTCAAGAAAAGCAAGGGGAAAAGAGTAACTCGGCCAATAACAAAAAACTCACGATGGATATATCGCAACATTTTTTGGAGATCTGTGGTCCAGTTCTCCCTATTCTTTTCAAAACCAGCGATTTCTTCGGTCATCGCCTGGTTCTTTAGCTCGGCGGCATCAAGAAGTTCATTGTCCTTCTGAAGTTGTAAACTTAGTCGGTTCTTCTCCTCAGAGAACTCCTGATCAACTTTCTCTAACTCGGAATTCTGGGCAAGTTTAAGAGATTCAACCTCGACGCGTAACCGGGCTATCTCTTCATCCTTTTCCTTAAGTTGTGCCGAGTGAGCGGCAACTTATTCTAAAAAATGCAGCATCATATCAGGCATAGATATGCATTCTTGATGCGACGCTGCAAGTGTTTGTAACTCGTCTATACCAAAACCGGGAGGTCGTAATATACCCAAGATTTACCTCGAACAAAAGTCGATAAATAAAAAGTTAAAAGGGGTAACTAACCTTCAAGAGCGCCAACCTTCTTTGTAAGACGGGTATTCAGGTTGTTGACATTAACTACACAACAGCACATTAGAAATTGGTACAAGAATGGAATTTTTTACAAGGATAAAAGACACTAGGAACCGAGTAGTTTACCAGTTTTCTTCACAACTGGGACCATTTGCTCAAATTTATCTTGAAGTTTCTTGTGCGCAAAGAGAAACCTTTGAAATTCGGTCGTCCACCGATCATGACTAACCTGGAAATAACAATAAGTTACACGAAGTAAAACAGATCCGAATAAGGTAAAACTTGACTCGGATCTAGATGGGTGGATATTAGAAAGTAAAACAGATCCGAATCAAGTAAAACTTGACTCGGATCTAGATGGTTGGATATTTAAAAGTAAAACATATTCGAATCAAGTAAAACTTGACTCGGATCTAGATGGCTGGATATTCAAAAGTAAAACCGATCTGAATCAAGTAAAACTTGACTCGGATCTAGATGGCGGGATATTCAAAAGTAAAATAGATCCGAATCAAGTAAAACATTGACTCAGATCTAGATGGCTGGATATTCAAAACTGTAGTAGATTCGAATCACGAAGAAATTTGACTCGGCAAGTAGTTATATTTGAAACAAGTAAAGCTTCCAAACGAATAAACAAGTCATCTGGTTGCAAGCTTCGGGGACTAGTGTGTATATAGTATCATATGGATAATAGACGAAGTATAAATTGAGGCGCTTACCTCGTTCATCTTATCACTTTCGAGGACAATCTTAGCAGCCATATGCAAGCGACTGCTGATGTCAGAAAGCTGGAACGGTTGGCTACTCGGATTGCCTTCAAGTTGATCGGCGGCGTTCCAATTATTGGCATACTCCACCAACGAGCCGAGGCTATTCCCATTCTCAGTGCATGTCAACACTTTACCTCGGGCCTGTTGCGTAACTTCCGCCGCCGGACTCTTATGGAGAACTAGTTGTGTGTCGGCAGCAAGGGCAACACTAGTCTTAGCGGTAGAAGCCCCCTTATGAAGCATATCAGCAATGTTGGGCTGAGAAGAGCTTGTTGGCCCCTTCTGAGATGGCAAGGGTTTAGCGGCAACAACTTTCTTGCTCTTGGCGGGAAATTTGGCAGGAGCAACGACCTCAGAACTGGGGGCCACATCCTTTGCAGCAGGAGGAACAATAGTCTCCAAGGGGGCCGAGTTAGTGGTAACCTCGATGGAAGTTTGAGCAGAAGCTAGAACTATGATAGTCGAAGGATCGATGGGGGAAGCCTCAGGAGTCTTAAGGAGGACAGCTGAGTCAGCCGGGTGAGCCGGAATTAGGGTATCTTCAAAGACAACGGGGGGAGCAATGGGATCATCTCGACGAGGAGATACGTTAGTCATCCCTGGAGGAGAGTCATCACGAGGAGGACTGGGACCCCAACATCTTCCAGAGGTGAGGGCGAAGGCGGCCGAGTAGAACGAGATTTCATACTCGGTCCGCTAGGCTTAGCGGAAAGTGGATCTCTGCAAGGAAGTAAAGGTTGATTCGGAGATAGAAAGAGAGAAACAAGAAATACAAATGAAAATATAAAGGGAAACTTACCCAGTAACTCCAGGCATAACCTTACGCCTTGGAATGTGCTGGGAAGATTTCTTGGTTTGCTTCCTGGGGGCAGCATCGAATGGATCCGTCGATGCAGTGCGCTTCTTGGAAGCGACAAGAGCTTCGGAAGCGAGAGGTTCGACCTCGTGCACCTGGCCAGCCTGATTAGCTGTGAAAGAAGGAGTCTAAAATGCGTAAGATATAGGCACCGCGACAACTACCTCGAGAATTTGGACGTCGTCCGAATCACCTTCATCAGCACGGGCCGAGGTCTTGCTCCGGGCGCGAACAGGAGAAACTTCTAGGTTAGGAATGAACTCCTCCTAATCAGGTTCTCTGTTGTTTGGGGTATTGCGGTCAGCGGTCCAAGGAAGAAACCTCGGCGTCTTCTGTGGTCTGCTTAAGAAACCTCTACGAGAAAAGCGGACAAGAGTTAGCGAAAGAACAATGGAAGAATAACTCGGATGAAACCACCTAGGTCCAATTTACCTGAGGAGGAGGATTCTTGCGAGAGAATGGCTTCATTCCCCACTTCCATTCCTTGGGCATCTCAGTCTTGAAGATAGACCAGACACATTTGTAAATCTGGTAGTCATCAAGCTCAATTGTAGAAACTCGGTTGGGATCCAAAGGACCACTCATGTAGCAAATCTTGTGAGAACAGAGTTGGAAGGGGCAGATTCGGCTGCTGATGAACGCGGTCATCAGATCTTCACCCCGAAGCCTGGCCCGAGTTAATTCCTTAAGCCAAAGCTCGAATGCATCGGCAAGAGCATGGGACTTCTTCGGGTTATAAAGCCAATTCTGCTTCAAAGGAGGACCAATGGAGAAAGCAGGGAGTCGAATCTTGTCTTCTGCTCCGATATTCTTGACATACAAAAACGATCTATGCCATTTCTTACAAGACTCAAGACCCGCAACACGGGGAAACACGGAGTTTTTCTGAGGAGTAATGGAGGTGGACCCACATTGTGTTAAAGATTTCTCGAAGGGATGGAGAGATTTATCTGGCACTACGTTAGCTCGGATTTGGAAGAATTTAGACCATACGTCTACTGAAGGCCAAAGGCCGAAGTATCCCTCCGAAGCCGAGATAAAGGCCGAGAGAGAAGCTACGATGTTAGCCGGCAGATGATGCGACTGAAGGCCGAAGTAATCTAAGAAACTCCTAGCAAAATCACTAAGAGGGAGGCCGAATCCTCGGGAAAAGTGAGACATGAAGACTACGTATTCACCCTCATCTAGTATAGGAGAAGATTCTTTATCGGGTAAGCGACAATTTACCTTGGCCGGGATTCGGCGAGTCTTACGCAGCCACTCGACCTCTCGGCGAGTGATGGTGGAGCCTTGCCAAGAGCCCTGTTCAGGACCCGCCATAAGCTTCTCCTCCCCGACGAGGGCGCCGCTGACAGAGCTAGACATGGGCTCATCAGAGGAATCGAAGGAAGAATAACTGGTGGCGGGGAGAGGCCTAGAAGTACAGGGCCCTTTCACGACGGTGACGAATGTGGCGGTGGAGCGGATAAAGAGCCGCCACGGGAGATTGTAAACCGAAAGAGCACCTAGGGCAAATACCTAGCGGCGGCTCCACGAAACGCTGCGGATAAGCACCCCAGCGGAGAGCCAATAGTGGGGGCACGGTGGCGAGATCGCAAGGGCAGAGGAGCCGCGACATGGCTGTTAAAGAGGAATTGCGGTGGAGAGGTCGCTGGAGCGCAAATGGCTGCGGCGGTGTTGGGAGGAAGACGAAGGGAGTGGGGAGGGGAAAAGTGAATCAACCCAGCCCCACTCCCATACTTATAACCGCGTAGGGTGAGCGGTAGTGGGATCGTGCCTGTGCCGGGGTAACCGCATGGACGCGTGTATTCGTCCATCCGCGGACAAAGAGTGGAGCCAAATCTAGGGCCACACGATGCAGGAGGAGATCAGGCAGTGTGACCGTTGCGTTTATCGAAGCGTCACTGCGCCGATGCAACGGGCGCAGCAATCACTGTAGCGTGTCATCGAACATTGTAGTGGTACAAAAAACTAGATGGTAGTAATGATTGGTACACGTAGGATGAGGCTTACTCAAGAGACCAAGCGGATACCCCGGCGGAACGAGAATAATTTGGAATACAGCTCATACCTCGGTAAGAGAGGATAAACGAAAGAAGAATAGCCGGAAAAGAGCATCGACTAAGAAATACCTCGGACAGAAAGTAAGAAGGAAGGAATGTCAGGAAACTAATGTGGCCTGGCCGAAGTCTCCGGCAGGACCGCACCATCTTCGGGGACTAATGTTGGGGGATGACCCTAGGTAGGGTCAAGATAGTGGAAAGAAGGAAGGAACCTTTCTTACCATATGATGATTTATAAACTAATTCGGCCGAGTTATGCAAGGCTTGGCCGAATAAGGTATGGCTTAGCCAAATCGAGTAATTAATACCTCACTCGGCCGACGTATGGGCTAAGTCGGCTGAGTAAGATTAATCGGCTCATACGCAGGTGAAGGCCAAGCCGAGTTATGTGACACGAAGCCGAGTAATGAGAAGCTTGTAGGAGAATAAGAAGGATCCTAGAGTCAAACCCTAGCTACTGGTTAGGGGGAATCTACACAGGGCCAAGCACTAAGGACAAAGAGCAGAGTCGCAGAGGGGCAGACAAGCGTCACGGAGATGACAGTGGCCAGGCCCGAGGCTCACTTGTGGGGGTTTCTGGGTCTTTGCCGCCGATAAAAGGGAGACGCGGAAAGGAGTTCGCCGAGTTACCGCTTTGGGACAAGAATATTCCAGGAATATGCTTGCCACGTCAGCCCTAGGAGGAACCAAGGGACCCCTTTATAAGGAGGGTTGCGGGCTCATGGAGGAGGGATCGATTCATTTGACACTGGAGGGCTCGCATAGTAGTCTTCTTCCTCCTCTCTCTGATACAGCTCTAGAAGCACTTGTAACTCAACTGAGGAGAAATAAAGATCTATGTTCTAGTCAGTTGTGTGTAGAAATCACTACATCTTCCCTCCCCAGGTCCCACTAGCATCCATTGACCCCATACTTTAGCATACCCATGGCATCTTCCGTGCCACCACCACGATAGTTGGCTAGCTTTGACACCAATCCGGATGACTCTAAGTATCAATCCGGATACGTATTTCTCAAGAATGGTGGAGTGGTTAGTTGGAGGAGTTCCAAACAACCCGTGGTGGCGGGAGCAACAACGGATGCCGAATATGTTGCTGCTTCGGAAGTGGCTCAGGAAACAGTTTGGATGAAGGAGTTCATAACCAAACTAGGTGTGGTTGCGAGCGCGTTGGATCCAATGGTGCTATGTTGTGACAACAATGGTGCCATAGCCAATGCCAAAGAACCAAGGTCTCACAAGAATTCCAAGCATATTAAGCGCCGGTTTCACTCCATCCGCGAGCATGTCAAGGATGGATATATAAAGATTTGTAAAGTACACACGGATCTCAATGTAGCAGATCCGTTGACTAAAACTCTCCCTAGAGCAAAACATGATCAACACCATAACTCCATGGGTGTTAGATTTATCATTATTTAACTAGATTATTGTCTCTAGTGCAAGTGGTAGACTGAAGGGAATATTCCCTGAGAGGCAATAATAAAGTGGTTATTATGTATATTCCAAGTATATAATAGATGTTTATTTTGCATGCTATAATTGTTGGAGATATTCCCTAGAGGCAATAATAAAAGTGGTTATTATCATATCTTTGTGTTTATGATAAATTTTTACATTCATGTTATAATAGTATTAACCGGAAACATTAATACTTGTGTGATTTGTAAACTAAATTAGAGTCCCTGGTAAAGCCTCTTTGTCATACTAGCTTGTTGGTCAATAGATGATCGTGGTTTGCCGATCATGAACATTGAGATGTTATTAACAACAAGATCATATCATTAGGAGAATGGAGTGATGGACATACTCCTATAGATAAGTGTAGCATAAAGATCAAGTCATTTCAATAGTTTGTTTGCTATAAGCTTTCTGATACATAGTAACCTAATTCCTTCGACCATGAGATCATGCTAATCACCATCACCGGAAGGATGCTTTGATGACATCAAACACCACACCGTAACTGGGTGGCTATAAAGGTGGCATTGAGTGTTCGGAAAGTATGTGTTGGGGCACATGGATCAAGAGTGGGATTTGTCCATCCATATGACGGATAGATATACTCTGGGTCCTCTCGGTGGAATGTCATCCAATTAGCTTGCAAGCATGTGACTGGCTCACAAGGGATCACATATCACGGGAACGAGAAAAGAGTACTTATCGGTAACGGGGTTGAATTAGGTATGCAGAGATACCGACGATCAAACCTCGGATAAGTAGACTATCGCGATACAAAGGGAAATTGGTATCGTATGTAAGTGGTTCATTCGATCACAAAGTAATCGTAGAAATATGTGGGAGCCATATGAATTTCCAGATTCCTCTATTGGTTATTGATTGGAGAAGTGTCTTGGTCATGTCCACGTAATTTACGAACCGTAGGGAGACACACTTAAGGATTCGATGTTGTTTAGTAGTTATGAAATGTAAGTAGGGAAACCAAATGTTGTTTGGAGTCCCGGATGGGATCCGTGATATCACGAGGATATCCAAAATGGTCCGGAGAATAAGATTCATATAAGGAAAGTCCAATTCCGGAGTTCGGGAATGATTCCGATGTTTTCATCGGAGAGGTTCTAGAAGGGTCTAGAAGGTTCACCAGACCGGAAGGGGAAGGGTACATGAATGTTTCATGGATAATTGGAATGATTGGATCATGTCCTAGGTCACTTGGTTGGGCATTTGCAAGAAAGAAATAAAGCTCCAAATTGAAAGTCAAAAGACAAGTTTAAAAAGTCAAACTGGGACAATGTATCCTAGTGGAGGAAGGAAAGAATCCCTATTTTCCTCCACCACCAGCCAACTAGGAGAGGGAGTTAGGGAAATATTCAAAGTCCCCTCTCCCAAGATACCCTCCCTCTCATAAATAGAGGGGAGGGGTGCCCCAAGGCCACACAACCAGCCCTCCCCACCAAGCTGTCGCGCCGCCTCCGCGCCGCCGCCGCCGGATACTTGTCGTCGCCCTAGCCGCCGCCGCTGCCGGATCCTCGCCATCTCCCTAGCCACCTCCGACTCCACCTTATCCTCTCCGGCCCTCTAAACCCTAGATCACCGGAAACCCTAGATCCACCATAAACTGCTCCGGCTTAGGCGAAGCCCTGCAAGATTTTGCCTCTACTTCCGACACCACGCAGTCATGCTGCCGGAATCGCGAGGGGAGAACTACAACCTCCGCTGCCTGCTGGAACAAGGGAGAGGAAGGTATTCATCGAGTACCGAACGTGTGACCGACAACGGAAGCGCTACCGGAAAGCAGCGCCAGAAGGATCATCTACGCGATCTTGAGATCGGAAAGTGTACGACTACATCACCCACGAGATTCTGCTCTCGTTAGCCGCTTTGGAATCTTCAAGGGTGAGTACTCTAATCGACTCGTTGCTACAATCTAGTAGATAGATCTTGGCTTGTTTGTGTGCACGCGGTAGAAATTTTTTGTTTTCCATGCTTCGAACCCCAACAATAATTGTATTAATACAGAAACGTTAATACATGTGTGTTTAATAAACAAACAGAAAGTTCCTAGTTATGCCTCTCTCATAAACTAGCTCGTTGATTAACAAGATTGTCAATGTTTCCTGATCATGGACATTGGATGTTGTTAATAACGAGGTGACAACATTATTGGAATGGTGTGATGAACATTCATCCGAACTATAGCATTACGATCAAAGTCATTGAGTTTATATTGCTATAACATTATACGAAGTGATCCTAATCCTTAGACCATGAGATCATGTCAATCACTAACACTGGAAGAGTAACTTGATAACATCAAACGTCACACCGTAACAGGGTGATTATAAAGATGGGTTCAGTACTACTAAAGTGTTATGTTGAGGCCCATGGATCGAGAGTGGAATTTTTCATCCCGATGACGGATAGATATGCTCTGGGCCCTCTCTGTGATATCACATTGATTAGCTTGCAAGCAAGTGATTTGATCACTAGAATGCTCTATCACGGGAACAAGAAAAGAGTACATGTCAGTAACAAGATCAAACTAGGTATGGAGATACCAATGATCGAATCTCGGACATGTAATATATCGCATGACAAAGGGATTAAGATACTAGCGTAAAAGGTTCTCTCGATCACAAGAAAGTCATCGTTGAATGTGTGGGAGTCAGTATGGATCTCAAGGTCACTCTTCTGATTATTGATCTGAGAGGAGTCTCGATCATGTCCGCATTATCTGCGAACCATAGGGTGACACACTTAAGAGACACCTACACCATTTTGGAGCAAACAGTTTCATGCTGAAAATAATAAGAAAGCGTAGGAGTTTATTTCACTAGATACCAAAACTGGTTTTGGGTGAAATTGTAGAAAGTGTTTTACATGTGAAATGAAATACTAGCAAGGGGTTATATGTGAATGTTTGTCATTAAAGTAATTGACAAAATTCTGAATAAATAAAAGGAGTTTTATTTAAAGAGAGTTTGCATTAAATTTGGTGGAAATTTAATGGGAATTTGAGTGGGATTCTTTGAGTGGAGACTTGAAGGGGAAAATTGTGAGTGGAGCTTCCACCCACATGAATGGAGGAAGAGCAAGGGGGCATCCCCATGCGCCGACCACCCCCTTGGGGTCCCCCATCCTCCTATAAAAGGATCCCCCCCTCCTCACTTCTCACACACACCTCCTCGTGAACTATCTCTCTCCCCTCTAGTATTTATCCCCCATGGTCTCGTACTAGCAAGATACATGTTCCCGGTGTCTATTCGGCAAGAAAGAGTTATGCTTCTGCTGCATCGCTGGATGGAGAAGCCGGAGGTTGCTCGGTTCCTCGAACGTGTGTGCGAGCACAGATGTGCTGCTGATTTCCGGCGCTAGGACTTCATCTCTATCTTGAGATCGTCAAGAGATCGTCTACATCAACCACGAATTCAATCTCATTAAGCTTTGTCGGTCTTCAAGGGTATGTTCTATACGGATGTAAATCTTCCCATTGCTTGTATCTAGTAGATATATCTTGGTACATATTTGTTCCCATCATAGGAATATTTTTGTTTCCTATGCTGCGAACCCTACATAAAGTATTTAGTTAAGTATTAGCATAAAAGGGACTTGTGAAATATGTTTCAAAAATTATGATAATTGGACAAATTCAAAGTGTTGATATGCCTAGATATCATAATAATTTTGTATTAGATACATATGGTCTAATATTATCTCATATCAGGGTTATAGTTATTGTTTAGAGTTAAATATAGAAATATGCAAGCACTCGTTTGAAATACAAATGAACATCTAAGGATTCGTGGAAGCAACACCATAAGAGTTTTGGCATGTTCAAGTTTCTAGAGATTTCAATGATTCGAAATCATGGCGAATAAACAAGTCTTTGTAGCGTATTCTTATACAACTACGAATACATGTTCCACAGAGGGCAAACCTGTCGTTGTCCTAAGTTTATGTGTCTTGAAGAAGATATAGGTGGAAGAAAGTAAAAGTCCAAAACAAGGTATTTGACCTGACCTCCTAATTATTGAGTGGCGTAGCAAAATTTGTTTCGTGAAACCAAACTCTACAAATAGAGGAGAAACTAGTGATAATGATCATAAAGTTTCAGCGAATACTTTTACAAAATAAATTAGGATTCAAGAATATATTCTGCAAGTTAGTGGAATTTTTTTTTCATTCACTTGTCATGTTATTTGAATAATACATACCTACGAAATACAAAGAAGCATGATGGATCTAAATACGAGAAATGACTAGGAGTCATAAAATCCTATATTAAGTTACATTTAAGATTGGATAGTAAAATGTTACTTGATCTTATTAAGTAAAGATGATTACTTGATATTTCTAAAATGACTGCAAAATCATAAGAAAGAAATGAAACTTAATGAAAAGAAATAAAGCTCGATTTGTCGCAAAAGGATGTTTGGACAAATTCAAGGAGTTGACTACAAATATAGCGATGCTTGAGTCTATTGGATTTACCTCGGCAATATATGGATATTAGGAACTCGCAGCTGGAATTCTCAATTTGATGGTGATCAAAGAATTTTGGGAAGTCCAAGATTATTGAGAGGATTTTCATTTGAGTAGGGAGCACATTAGATTGGCTAAATCTTAATATGTAAGAGATATATTTTGAGTGGAAGTTTAATGGCTTGGCTAAGACTCAATATGTAGGAGACATATTTTGATTGGGAGCTAAGTGAAATCCCTGGATCTCATATGGATGCCATTTTGAGTGGGAGCTAGTCCCGGGATCTCATATATGGATGCCATATTTGAGTGGGAGTGTGTTATCATTCTGAAATATATGGATTACATATATGTATGATGTGATTGGTATTAATAATATTTAAGTTAGTAAACATGGATGGAGTTGAAGAAGTTATTAAACAATGGAATGTATCAAGATAGATTGGTGAGTTTATTAAACATTTTTGTCGGATGCTTCCTAGACTTGATTCTGAAGATGTTTAGAGTGTTCTAGGTAAGGTTCTGAAGGAGTTCAAAATGGAACAAGATAATAAATAGGTTCTTAATTGTATGAAGCATTGAGCTAGTCTAAGTGTTACAACTATGATTAAAAGAAAGAAAGATATGCATTGCATCTCCTATGCCTCAGTCATAGGTTCTTCCATGGAACCATATTGTATACTCGTCATAATATGACCCAAAAGGATCTGGTTGCAAGAACATGTCTTTAGGTGATTACTGAGTTAATCACTTAACCAGAGTTAAGATTGTTCCTAAATGGAAAGAAGCAAAGTAAGAAACATAGTTGTATGTTATGCACTAGGATCTACATAAAGATAAAAGTATGTTTTGGCTAAAGAAGTTCGACTTCTCTAAGTTTGTTCCTGGAGTTTGCATGACAACAATTAAGGTTAAATTGACTCAACGACTGTCATTGTAAATGGATGGAAACAAAGTCTCACAGGACAAAACGATTACTTTAACCCATTATGAGATAATGGAGGGAATGTCAAAATTAGGACGGCATTATTTTTGCAAAATACACACTGGCCTGATAAAATAGAACAGGGACATGACGTTTATCATGAGCATCATGATCAATGAATGCATATGGGGATATGGTTTATGAATAGTAAATGCAAGCTATATTATTTGTACTCTAGTGCAAGTGGGAAACTGAAGGGAATATGCCCTAGAAGAAAATAATAAAAGGTTTATTATTGTCATATCCTAATAAGTTTATAATAGTTTCATGTTATGCTATAATTGTATCAAGTGGAAAAATTGATACAGGTGTAATATGAAACATAAGTCCCTAGTATCGTATATTACTAGTTCGTTGGGCAACATGATGATCAAGGTTTCCTGATCATGAAGTGATAGCACTGGTTGACAACAAGGTCATATCATTGGTGAATGATGTGATGGACATTTCTCAAAGATTGCGACACGATCAAGTCACAAAGTTCATCGTTGCAATAGTTAGAAACGAAGTCTTCTTCTCCTTAGACCGTGAGACCATATCACATCATTATCTCCCGAGGTTACTTTGATGGCACTTAACGTGACTCAGTGAAATGGTGGTCATGCCGGTGTTGTTGGGTATCCGGAGGAACTTGTTGAAGAGATTACGTCAAGAGCGGATTTTGTTCATCCAGTGATGGGTAAGATACATTTAGGACGACTTGGTGAGATTACATTCATATATGTTGCAACATGTTGTCAACACACGGATTTTTCAATCCTAGATGCCTGTTATGCCATACATCGCAATCCCAGGATTACCATTTTTGCGAGACATAACAAAATTGGATACCATAGTACTTCATCCATTACAATGATACATAAGTTATTACACAAATGGGGATCTCATGATCCAGTTCTTAATACAACATCAAGCAGCGGAATACGTAATAATAACGGTAGCGTAGGCGAAGCTCCATCTTCGGGGTCACAGGCAATGCTGACGATGGGAGATGATCCTAGTTGTCGTAACCTTCTTGGGGTCCATCCTCCAGGTACTCATCTTCATAGTCTGGCCATGGGAATAGCGAGGGACAAAGCCATGAGTACTCTTTAAGTACTCGCAAACTAAAACTAACAGGTAAGGGGTTTTTGGATAATAGGACACTAGGCTCTAAGGTTATTTTGCAAAAAGCCAGGTTTACCTTTACTAAGTTCCAAAGCTAGTCACAATTTTATAACTCCTAAGTGGGATCTTCTAATTCAGGTCACAACTCTGTTGTGTTCAAGTCAAAGTCTCAATTCATTTCACCAGTCATTTTAAAAGGTCTGACGGGGGAACAGTATGGCCACTCCAACTGTCCATAACCGCGGACGCGGCTATTCGAATAGTTTGACACTCTGCAGAGATTGTACACTTTCACCACAACATTCGATACATCCGTCAGGAACAAATCCTGAATTCACCATACTCAGTATGCGGATAATCAATCCTAACCTTTCAATTACACGCCCTAGTATAAGCACCTCTCCTGTGAGTTTGGCCTCCCAACCATGACCACTGTCATCTTGGGTACTGCACAGGTGGACAATCTTCACAAGGTAGCCTCAGCTCAGACCTTGTCCGTGAGGGAACTAATACTAAGGTATATAAGTTTCCAGTCAAGCCCTACCCAATATTCGGGTATTGTGGTTGTACACTAAAATTGGAATGGTATCGCATCCAGACAACCATCAGTTTTATAAAGGGCTAAGGCTCATGCCTCAACATTTTCATCACCAAAATCCTCAAGTGTTTGGAAACACATGTCCAAAACATTTCAATAGAATGATCCATCATTCCAAGGTTTTCATAACCATTTTTCCACCAAGTATTCCCATCTAAAAGTTGATCAATTTTTATGCTTAGCACTAGCATCTACAGGTGGGGGTAGTAATAATGAGGGGTGGTAACTGGTGGAGTTTCACTAAGTCCAACCTTATATCTTAGGCTGATATCAAGGTTTCTAGCTTAGGCCAAATTTTATGCTCTTTAAGCAACCTTCATCATAACTGTCTAGTATCTACCAAACTCTTAGGTAGACTCTAAGTAAGCTTTGATAAAGAAATAAAGTAAGAAGCTTGCCATAAAACTAGGATTGGTTTAGCAAGTGGGTATGATCACATATGCTTAAGGCATAAAGTAGTCATATCACAAGTATGGGTTTGTGGCATCAGTAAGGTATCTTGCAAGTGTTAGCTTGCACATTCACTAGTAGTATTAGGCTTGCATAGTAATTAGCTTTCATAGGTATAGTATCTTGCAAGTGTTAACTTGCCTTGTGAAAAGCAGTGGTTGAAGTTCTCCTCGGCTTCCTCTTCGTAGTATCCTCCTTCCTCCTCGTAGCCTTGGTCGGTACTAGCGTCTATGAATAAATACGAGGTACACAATCACCAAACAATACTTAACTACTTGCAATCATCACACACAAGGGTCCTATAGATGATCTAGCATCATCTCTAACATTACAAGGTTAAAGCTTGGTTTAAAACTTTTTTTATTTTTAGAAAAGTAATTTCTACTCATTGAAAAACTACTTAAGATTTAATATTCTCCAAACTAAACATTGGATCATTTTGACACATGTCATCACCACATATTGTAGTCCATGGGAATGTGATTTAAAGTGGTGTCACAATTTAATAAGGTTTTACCCTTTTATTTTAATTAATTAAAGTGGCTAGAAATGCTTATGAGGCACTCTTTTATTACTTGAACATTATTTCTGCAAGTAAACCTATATATTTTTATATATTCTGAAAGGTATGGTTAAATGTGATTTTTGAGAGTTGGAATCAACTCAAAAGCTTTTATGGTTTGAATTCGAAAAATGTTTGAATGCATAAAAGCTTCTGCCTTGTTATTTTTACTGTGGGTGATCTACAGATCCAAACGACTTGAATCCAACGGGCTTGGATTAAGCATTCACAGACCTTTCCAACAAAATTGGTTTCATTCAATTTGGTGTACTGAATCGATCTGGGTTGATTTTTGAAGTTGGGTACAGAAGTGTGTTTGAATTTAAAAAGAAAAAGGTTTAATTTGAATTGCTGGGCTGCGCGGGAAATTCTAACGGGCCGGCCTGCTAAGCGCAGTGCTCCCGCGGGCTGCTTAAGTGGGTGTCCCCACTCGTCAGTGACACGGGGCTGGGCGAAGCGGTATGGGGCAACGTGGATCGTTCGATCTAGTTCTAATCCAACGGCTGAGGGTCATCGTCGACGCGAGACAACTCCGGAGAGAACGAAACCTAGCGCGGCCAGTGAGGGGTGCTGGGGGCTCACCGGGGTACGGGCGAGGGTCGGCGAGGCGGGCGAACAACAAACTCGACGACGGCGAACCTCCTGGTACCGGTGGCTTCTCCTGGGGCGGCTCCAATCGCTGGCTCCCTTCTTCTCCGGCAGCGGCAGGCTCCAGTAAAATTCCGGCGAGGTGGTGCTCGGCTTGCTCTTAGGATGGTGTGGCACGGTCAGTGGGGAGAGGTGAGTGAGATGGTGTGAAGAAATCGTGCGGGGGTGGCCTCTATTTATAGTCGAGCGAGGGGACCGTCGGGGCGCACGGTGAGCTCGTCGGGGGCGACGTTACAGGCGGCTATAGGCATGGGCAAGGGTAGGGGACGGTGCTGTGTCTCCTGGCGATGCTCAACGACATGGTCGCGAGGCATGGGGCGGTGTGGTTTGGTCTGGAACGGACGGTGCTCTGCGCGGCAGAGGCGGCGTCTTCGACGGCGGGCGGTGGCTGTATGGCACGGGGCGGCAAACGGGGGTTTCTGGCGGTCTCCTGGGTCGGTGGTGATCGTGTGTGCACGCGGTGAGGGCGGCGCGCGGTCTGTGGGTGATGGTCGAGGGTGGCGCTCTGGCGCACGCTCGGCATGGTCTGGTCGTGTCTTGTGCGCGTGGTCCAGGGCTTGGCAACGCTCGCGGCTGGGACAGGCAGTGGCGGTGGACGGTGGGCTGCCTCCCAGACATGCTGGCTAGGCTTGCTGCTGCTCCTAGCTTGCTGTCCACAAAGGGGTGACATGGGGGTGCTCGGCTGTTCACCATTAATGACAATGGCAAGCTCACAGGGGTGATAGTGTTGGGCTAATCTTTCTAGATGATCTACTGGGTTGTGTGTGAGCTAACTAGGGAACAAGTTAGGCAAGAATCACTGCACACTATAGTGTTTGATGTTTTGTTTGATTTGTGTCTGCAACCTGTTTGATGAAATGGCCGCATGAAATCAAGTTTTGAATTTTGAAATGATTTTTGGTGGGTTTGCTAGATTGGTGCTGGTGAGTCTGCAGATGCTTGGGTTTTGAAAGTTGAGCTTGTTTGAGTGGGTTTTGAAAAAGTGGGATCTTCCCATATGAAGAAGATTCAATTTTGAATTGTCATCTAAACTATGCATTTGAAAGTTTCTCGATGATCACAAAGTGGGCCTTGATACTTTGTTATGAGTACATTCAAGGGGTGCAAAGATCTAGAAAAGTTTCTGTTAGGTTTTGAAAGTTTGAGACAGCCAAAGTAGGCATGGGAGTTAAATTGGTCAAAATGACCATTCACTTAATATATTTGTTTTGATTTACTTGTCTTTAGGAAAAGTGTGGGAAATGTTTTAGATGATGTTCATTTCACCTAAGAAACATTTTACAAGCAATGGATCACACAAACAAGGTGGTTTTTAAAGAAATTAAAAATCCATGCATACACATATACATGCATTCATGAATTTATTTAGAAATTTTTTTGTTAACCCTAATCTTGATGATTAGTGTTTGATGATCTAAGTTTGGTATTTTTGGGATGTTACAAACCTTCCCTCCTTAAACAAAATCTCGTCCCGAGATTTGAAAAAGTACGAAAAGATTACCTAGGATTTGAAGAGATCGGGAAACTCCGTCCTGATGTGATCTTCGCGTTCCCAGGTAGCCTCCTCTTCTGTGTGGTTGCTCCACTGAATCTTGAGAAACTTGATGCTTAGGGTTCTGGTAGTTTGAAAGGCTTCTTCCAATATACGGATGGGTTCTTCGGGATAGGTCAGGTCATCATTGATCTCTATGGTCCGGTGATCGATATTCTTGAACACTTCGGTCTTCTCGGGGACTTCGAGACATTTGCGAAGTAACGAGATATGGAATACATTGTGCACAACTGACATCTCTTCAGGTAGTTCCAGTTGATACGATACTTCTCCTTGACGGTTCATAATTTTGAAAGGTCCGATATATCTGGGGGCTAACTTTCCTTTGAGTTGGAAACGCTGCATTCCCTTCAATAGCGACACTTTCAGATAAACAAAATCTCCGATGTTGAAGGCGAGGTCTCGACGTCTCTTGTCGGCGTAACTCTTCTGTCGGGATTGGGCGGTCTTGAGGTGCTCACGAATCTTGTGAACCTTCTCTTCTGCTTCTCGTAGGATGTCGGGTCCTAAGATCTGACTCTCTCCTACTTCCGACTAGTTCAAAGGGGTGCGGCACTTTCTTCCGTACATAAATTCAAATTGGGCCATTTGCAAACTGGCTTGGTAACTATTGTTGTAGGAAAATTCTGCAAACGGCAGACAGTCTTCCCACTTGGACCCATATTCTAGCACACATGCTCTAAGCATATCTTCGAGTATTTGGTTTACTTGCTCCGTTTGTCCATCGGTCTGAGGGTGATACGCGGTACTGAAATCTAGGCAGGTTCCTAAACCTTCTTGAACTTTCTTCCAGAATCTCGAGGTAAACTGAGTTCCTCGATCCGATACTATATTCTTGGGGACTCCATGCAAACTAACGATTCTAGCGATGTACAACTCCGCTAGCTTCGAACTCTGATAGGTAGTTTTGACGGGCAAGAAATGGGCGACTTTGGACAATCTGTCCACTATGACCCAAATAGAGTCATTTCCCCTACTAGAAGTAGGTAGTCCAGTGATAAAGTCCATTCCTACAGAATCCCATTTCCATTCCGGAATTTGCAAAGGTTGCAACAATCCAGCGGGTCTTTGATGTCCTGCCTTGACTCGCTGACATATATCACACTTGGCGATATAGCTTCCGATTTCTCTCTTCATCTTATGCCACCAAAATTGCTCTTTCAAATCTTGATACATCTTAGTTCCTCCGAGATGGATAGAATAAAGAGTATCGTGAGCCTCCTTCAAGATAACTTCTTTCAACTCCGAATCTGCTGGTACACAAAGGCGTCCTTTGTACCACAGAACTCCTTCTTCGTCCTCGGTGAATCCGGGTACTTTTCCTGTACCGATAGAACGCTTGATTCCGTCGATACTGGCATTTCCCTTCTGCGGCTCTTTAATCTGACTGATCAAAGTGGGCTGAAGTTCTATGCTAGCCAAAAATCCTTCACTTACTAATTCCATTCGAAAATCTTCCATCTCCTTGTGCAAACTTGGTTGCTCCTTCAAAATCATGGAGTTCAAGCGGCACGGCAATCTGCTAAGGGCATCGGCTACCACATTGGCTTTACCAGGGTGATAGTGAATGTCTAGGTCGTAATCCTTGATTAGCTCAATCCATCTTCTCTGCCTCATATTCAGCTCCTTCTGAGTGAATATATACTTTAGGCTCTTGTGATCCGAATAAATCTCACAACGGTTTCCCATCAGGTAATGTCTCCATGTTTTCAGGGCTAGAACTACGGCTGCGAGTTCGAGGTCATGGGTTGGGTAATTTTGTTCATGTTGCTTCAATTGTCGCGATAGATAAGATATAACTTTGCCTTCTTGCATTAGCACACATCCAAGACCAATCTTGGATGCGTCACAATACACACCGAAGGGCTTCGTGATATCCGGCATGATCAAGATTGGGGCTGAAATCAATCTCCTCTTGAGTTCTTGAGAACTCGCTTCACATCTATCGGTCCATTCAAACTTCTTGTCCTTCTTCAGCAATTGGGTCATGGGTCGGGCGATACTCGAGAATCCTTCCACGAATTTGCGGTAATATCCCGCCAATCCGAGAAAAGCACGAACTTGGGTTTGAGTGGTTTGGGCTTGCCAATCTTCTACATCTTTCACTTTGGCAGGGTCAACGGCAATTCCTCCGGCTGATACAATGTGACCGAGGAATCCTACTTCCTGTAACCAGAATTCACATTTGCTAAATTTTGCATACAGCTGATGCTCTCTAAGGGTTCCAAGAATGGTCCTTAGGTGTAGCTCATGTTCTTCTTCTGATTTGGAATAAATCAGAATGTCATCGATGAAAACAACGACAAACTTATCCAGGAAGTCCATAAAAATCTTATTCATGAGGTTCATGAAATAAGCGGGGGCGTTGGTTAATCCAAAAGACATGACTGTATACTCATACAATCCATATCTGGTGGTAAAGGCAGTCTTTGGAATATCCTCTGCACGAATTTTGAGTTGATGATAGCCAGTCCTAAGATCAATCTTAGAAAACACCTGGGCTCCGGTCAACTGATCAAACAAATCTTCTATCTTAGGCAAGGGGTACTTGTTCTTGATGGTGACATCATTCAACTTTCGATAATTCGTACACAAACGGTTACCTCCATCCTTCTTGTCCACAAACAAGACAGGTGATCTCCATGGGGACGCACTTGGTTGAATCAATCCGATTTCCAACATGGAATCCAGTTGCTTCTTCGGTTCTTCTAGTTCTGACGAGTTCATACTATAGGGTCTCTGGGCTATGGGTCCTGTTCCGGGGATTAGTTCGATGACAAACTCGATATCCCGATCTGGGGGCATACCGGGCAAAACATCTGGAAATACATCGGGGTATTCGCAGACTATCCGAACTTGGTCAATGGTAGGTTGGGAGATACTCTTGTTACACTTGAATTGACGAGGTAAGGTTTCAGATATATGCTCGACTGATATTCCGGTGGTACTGGTCATGGTAATGGCTTTCTTGGCACAGTCAATCAATCCTTTATGTTTGGACATCCAATCCATTCCTAGTACTACTTCCAAACCTTTAGTTCCGAGTACTATTAGATTAGCATAAAAATCTATGCCATGGATTCGTATAGGGACGGCCTTGCAAATTTGCCTAGCCTTGGTGGTTGATCCGGGAATTTGTACAATCATCACATGCTTCAATTTGGTTGGTTGAATTTTACTAGTGCAGGCAAATTCTTCGGTGACAAATGAATGCGATGCACCAGAATCAAACAACACTCTTGCAAGTACTGAATTAACAGAAAACATACCCAGCACGACGTCTGGCGCTTCCTGAGCTTCTTCAGCATGCATGAGAAAAAGACGGCCATTGCGGTTGAGTGAATTCCCTGGGGCAAATCTTCTCCCTGGCTGGACACGACGCTGCTGCTGAGCTGGGACATTGGCGTTGGGGGCTGTAGCATTCTTCTTGTTGGGGCACTCGTTGGAATAGTGGCCTTTATTTCCACAGTCATAACAGGTCACTTGTGACTTGTCCTTGGCTGCGACAGGCACAACATTGCTTCCAGTCCTCGGGGCAGTGTTGGGGTTGGTGGTAGCATTGTTGGTGTTGAACTTGGGTGGGGCACAGGTGAAATTGCTAGAGTTGCCGGGGTTGTGGTGATTTCCTTCGGGTCTAGGGTTTCCACGGTTGGGATAGGTCGGACGGGTCATAGGGGGTCTGTTGGTTCTTGGGGCAAATCCTGGTGATGGGTTGGGGCGATACTTTGGGGTCTGATGGGTTCCTGGTTGATGCATCATGCGACGCTTGCGGTTCTCATTGGATTGGTTGATCTTTCCTTCCATTTGGATAGCAGAGTCGACAAGAGCTTCAATATCAGCAAAGGGGATATTGACTAACACTGTCTGCATCTCGTCGTGCAGACCATTCACTATAACAAACTAGTCACGTAGAGACGCACAATATAAGGGCTAGAGACATTTTATAGCATCTCTAAGGCACCGTTGAGTCGCATCTATAAAGCGTCTCATGAGCGTCTTCTGATGCACCGTCTCAAAGATCATAGGACGCTTTGGTGGGCGTGTCTACAAAGAGATGAGACGTTTACATAACGTCTTTACCAAGTCTAAAGACATTTTGGTATATGGATTTGCATGTCGTCTATACCATTTGTAGTGGCAGAATATCGCGTCTCAAATAGATGCAGAGACATGACCATGATTGCCTTGAGGTAGAGATGTTGAGGCTAACTACTATTATAGCTTGTCAAATGGAAACTATTTTAATTCATATATGTTCACAACATACTAATTAAAGATGTATCTCATCTTCTTGGTCTTGATGACGTCATTATATATACAAAATTGTATTGTTCATATATAAGATAAAGAAAAAAAGTAGATCACAGAAAACTAATAAAGTTTACAAGTGTTTAAAGCACCCACAAGCTGCAAATACACCTGGAAAATCATACATATTTACATACACTTTGTCTCCAAATAATAAGATCTACCTATCCTTGTATTCACAGGAATCCAATATCTGCAGTGTCAATTCCTTACATCCGCACATTTCCTTCGCAGTCATCAAATACCTTCACTACCTGTCATTATATATGTAAATGTCCATTGCAGACATCCAATACCCTGCAGAGCATACAAAACATATGTAACTTAACGGGGCATATGCTCTTTCCAACAATGCATCAGGACAATATAAGTGCAAATTTCACTATTAGACTAAATTTTAGAGCAACATGAGAAGTCAATTGACTAGTGAAAAAGAAATTTGTAAGGACTGCAACTGATACATGACGACACACTTGCTACTACAGTGGTCAATTCCGCTGATTCTGTTGCAAGAACTCTGCAAGAAAAATAATGTTTATATGAAAATTAGTTGAATATTTCAGCATAAAAGTTAATCCAAATATCAAAATAGTTTCATGTTAATATATAACAAGAACCTCCTTAGGAGAATCGATCTACAAATATTTTCCGTAGAAAAGTGAATAGATGAAAGATGTTCTGTTTCACTTAAAATAGATCCATCCACGCCATTAGTCCCAACTGTTGTGCTCCTGTTTGTAGACATATCCAAACCAAAGAAACCAAATTTCAACTAAGAATATCAGATCGAATTACTTCAACCGGTAAAAAGGATAAGGCCAGTACGAACTGTGTAGTATCTCCTTGCATTTTGTGCAAAAAACACACAATGCGAGAATCACATAGGCGTACAATAAAGCTGCAAAACCAATCGCGTGTCCTCTGTTCAGTATTTCTGTAACTTCTGTCATGCATACTTCTATGGAAATCATAGATATGCACGAGTTAATATGTTCTTCTGATATAGCTCTGATGTACTGCATTAGTGTAAAATACCATTTGTTCTCTGTTCTGACGGGACAGAAAAATTGATGCCAACCTCACCCGTCGATCATACACTCACCTTCCAGAGCTTCTGATTGTCCAAAACTGTGAAAACAGAGTGGAACGTAACTCAAATATCCTTTCAAAAATTCACACAAAAACTAGTTTTTCAGTAACAAATAATGACGAACGACGAACTGTTAGTAAATCAGTTAGAGCAGGTGAAGGCTGGGGTGGGGAAAGAGGGTCTTGACCTGAAGCTTGTGTTGCATGAAGGGCGCGATTGTCTTAAGGAAGGCGATGTGTAGGCACGGCTCTCTGGCCGGCGAGAGTTGGTTGATGCGGATCTCGTTGCTGGGGAACAGCAGGGTCCCTTCGAGGTCAGGCTTGATCGATATAGATCCAACCTCCGCCCCGCTGCGGAAAATTTCGCCGGAACCGCCACACGGGTCGTCAGGGAGGTGCCGCCTACAGCAGCGCGGGGTGAAAGCATCGCCCGCCCGCCGTCACGTCAAGTGTGATGCGAGGCCGCAAGTCGGGCAAGGAGAGATATGGTGGCGGCGTCTAGGTTTGCATGGTTTTCATTTCTTAAGTCATAGGCGTCATGGGGAGATCGAGAACTGATCGGGTGGCCCATCATGGGTGTTAGTGGTGGAATTTCAGCCCTAAAGGGTGTATTTTGAGATGACTTGGGTCGCGTCTCATAGAACGTCGTTATAAAGTGTTCATCGTTTACATAGAGACGAAGATAAAAAACGTCTAATAAATGAAGTCTCTAGGTGACTATTTTCTTGTAGTGATTCAGGAATCTTTCTTTCTTCTTGGCTTCGGTGTCTATCTCGTCCGGGGCATACCTAGCTAATGACAAAAATTTGTCACGGTATTCCACTACAGTCATCCTTCCTTGCTTCAATTCCCTGAACTCGTCTCTCATTCTCTTGATCAAACCTGGGGGCACATGGGTTCTGCTAAACTTGACCTTGAATTCCTCCCAGGTCATCATTTGGCCTCCGGTCATTGCACGAACACTGTTCCACCATGCCCTGGCATCTCCGGCTAGATAATGGATGGCGAATAAGACTTTCTCGTTGGCTTCCACTCCGGCTACTTCTAGGTTGTTTTCCATGGTTTGCAGCCAATCATCGGCGTCTAGGGGTTCTTCTGACTTGGTGAAAACAGGTGGGTTGGTATTCTGGAAATTCTTAAGCTTAGATCCGTGGTTGTCCTGATTTCCATGGCCTTGGTTGTTGTGGGCTAGCTGGGCTATCTGTTACAGAGTGGCTAGGTTGGCTTGACGTTCCGCTCTTTTAGCTTCGCGGTCAGAAGTCAACATTTGCAGGATCTGCAACATCGGGTCCGGGGCTGAACCACTTCCTCGACGTGGCATCTGAAGATTAATATAGATCATGAGAAAAGAGGGAAATTTCTAAGGTTTTGGGTCTTTGAAAAGTTTTTAGAGTTTGACTCAAGTTTTCTAGCAACTTGCTTTTTTTATTCCTTCACTCATAGCACACAGTACAACACACACCACAACAAGGAAAAACAGATGGTTTTAAGAACCATTCTGGAAACTACGATACAGTGGGACCGACTACTACTCACTACGCTAGTGCTCAGTGCTACTACTGCTCGGAGTCTGTGGCTTCATCATCTTCCACATCATCGATGAAGGCGAAATCATCCTCATCGGTGAAGAAGTCCATGGCCTGATCCTCCAGAAAATCATCGTCATCACTGAGATAGGAGTAAGGGTCTCCACGAAGATCTCCTCCGGCATTCTCCCTTTCCTCTAACTGCATGTCTCTCTCGTGGATGGTCTCTTCCAGAGATGAGATGCGATGGCGAAGACGGGCAATAATGCGCTCCTTCTTGTCGAGCTGACGGCAGCGAGACTTGCGATCCTTTGCTAGCATGGCGATGGTCTCGTCCTTCGTCTTGATGATGGCAGACTTGTGGTTGCAATAGTCACGACAGTTGTCCAATTCCTGCTGACGATCATACATCATGAAGCTAAGGTGGTCCAATTGAGTCTTCACCTCGGGGTGGTATGGGGCTTCCAGTGGTTGTCCATTTGCATCATGCCTTGGGAAAAACTCAAAGCGAGTACCCTTGATCTGATTGATGCTCTGCCCACACAGACGGGAAAGAGCTTCCTACATTGCTCTGGCAAGTCCATCGAGCCAGTTGTTTTCCCGCAAGGTAAACTGAATTCCCTCCGCAGTGGGAGGTTCAATCTTTACTCGTAGACTTGCAACAATTAGCCACTGCAGATCTTCTCCTCCTTGAAGTTCCGAAAGCTGATCCAGATCCCTCTCAAAGATAAGGTCTCCTCCATTTCCGAGTTGATAAAACTTGCTGTACTTCACGTCCATCTATAAAAATAGAGGATGAGTAGATTAGCAGAGTGATCAAGTGTGTCAAAATTTTATCTTTTTGGCAAGAGTTTTTGAGGAACATGAAATTTTATTAAAGAATTAAAGAGGTAAGAATGAGAATAAGTTTTCGTAAATATTTTTGTTCTTTGATTTTGAAACTAAGTTTTTGGTTCAACGTCCAATCTAACTAGGGTCTCCTATGGTCAGGATGGCTCTGATACCAACTTGTCAACACCCGGATTTTTCAATCCTAGATGCCTGTTATGCCATACATCGCAATCCCAGGATTACCATTTTTGCGAGACATAACAGAATTGGATACCATAGTACTTCATCCATTACAATGATACATAAGTTCTTACACAAATGGGATCTCATGATCCAGTTCTTAATACAACATCAAGCAGCGGAATACGTAATAATAACGGTAGCGTAGGCGAAGCTCCATCTTCGGGGTCACAGGCAATGCTGACGATGGGAGATGATCCTAGTTGTCGTAACCTTCCTGGGGTCCATCCTCCAGGTACTCCTCTTCATAGTCTGGCCATGGTAATAGCTAGGGACAAAGCCATGAGTACTCTTTAAGTACTCGCAAACTAATACTAACAGGTAAGGGGTTTTGTCACATCCCAAGATTTTCCAAATCTTGTAATGTGAAAATAAATGAATAAAATAAAACTTTGTTTGATTTTCAGAGCCAGAAGAAACTTTTTGAACTCAATTGGAACTTCAAACCCATTTGAAACAAATAAATCCTAAAGAGATTTAAAAAGATAAAATTTTATTAAAGGAAAATAAAAATATTTAAAATACTATTTTGGATCTCTTAATAAAAGATTTGGTAATCAAAAGAAAAGATGGATTTATAAATAAAGATTATTTTATAAAGCCAAATTAAAACCTTGGCCAAGCTTTAGAATTAGTACATTTTGTTTTTGAATAAAAATAAACAAAGGATTATTTAAATAAATTAATAAGGACCTAATAACCAATTTTTATACAAATAAAAGGTTTTACCAATTTAATTGAAACATCAAAACTTGTTAAATTATTTTTCCAAATAATTGTTATTCACAAATAAAACCTACTAAAGTGTTTTGGCTTTATATTGGATTTCAAAATAAATATCTCAATAAAATAAATCCTAATTGTTTTAATAATGAAAGTCTATTATATTTAATTGATAATAGACCCTAAAATGTTATTTATTTTAAAACAAATTTACAAATATTATATACTTCCCCAAATTAAACCTACTGATTTGATTTTGAAAATATTTAGGTTTCAAATAAAGATTTTATTAATAAAATCAAACTCTATTTGATTTAATAACTAAGACCCATTTTATTTAATTATTAATGGACCCTAAAGTAAAAGGATTATATTATTTTAAACAAGTTTTCCAAATATTCTTTATTTCCAAATAAAACCTACTGATTTGGGTTTTGAAAACATTTGGATTTTAAATGAAAATTTTATTAAATAATTAATGATCCATTTATTTAATTAATAAATGGAACATAAAAAGATTTAAAATAATATTTTATTTTAGAATGTGAATTATGATGATAAACAGAACCAAATTCATAACTACAAAGTTTGTTGGTTGTTTGAATGGAATTGAGTGTGAATTGTTTGTTTGAAATCAAAACAGAAAAAGAATTAGAAAAGAATAAAACAAATAGACAGAAAAAAATAGAGGAAACAGACCAGCCCACTAAGGCCCAGCAAAACCAGCCCAGTCTTCTCCTCGAATAAAACAAGTGGCACCAACTTTCTTACCCACTCAGTCACAGACAAACGGGACCCACTTCTCCCTCTCACTCACTCGCTGACAACAGACCCCACCTCCTCTTATTTTCCCCGAACCGTTTTCTTCACCGCAGAGAGAACCCGCTGAGCAGCTGACAGGTGGACCTCCCCCTCTTCCTTTTTCCCACTAACGCAACGGCCCCACTCCTCCTGTTCTTCCTCTCCACCCCGCTCGACCGTTCCTCCCGTTTCTGTGATGAATTCGCGAGCATCAATTCGCGTTAACGCCGCACTTAATCGCTCCTGCAACCACACTGTCTTAATCGCCCACGCTCTCTCCTCCATTCCCCTCCGTCGCCACTCCTTCTCCGCCCCGAGGCTGCCACAATTCGACCCAGAGCTTCCTCTGTCTCCGACGACTTCCATTACCGATTCCGACTGCCACACGCCGCCCCTTGCCTCGTCGACCTAGCACACATACTCCACGCATCCAGACGCATCTGTTCATACCACCCATTCACCTGCGGGCGCTCCAAAACGTCGACAGCAACTCCACCTATACGCCGCCGTCGTCTGTTACTTTTCCGGCAAGTCCTCCAGGTAACATCTGACCACCCCATTCTGTCTCGTTGAAGCACACACGATCACCAACCCCATACGCATCTAACGCAACTGCTATCTTGCTCTCTCGTGGCTTGTGTTGTCGCCTTCGACGATAAACAGAGAAGCCCGACGCGGACACGAACTCCGGCGAGCGATTCAAGCTAACATAGTGCGCCCCTTCACCAGCCAGTGCCTCCTTGAGCTCCCCCAGGCATCTGCGAACACGGTGAACATCCTCTCCCTCCTTCTCGCTTCCTGTAACGCCGACAACACCACTGACAAGCCGCCGCCGCCGCGCGTCAGAGCCCAGCGCCGCCCGCTTATGGTCGGGGCACTGAGAACCGTCCGATCTAGATCGCAGCGTCACGATAGATCCACTTAACTGAAAGGGTACGCTAGCTCTGAGCCGCTCGATCTAATTTAAATCCAACGCTCCCCAGCGACTGATCCGTGCGAACCGGTACAGGCGAATAGGAGCAAGCCACGTGGCCAGGATTTGGTTTAAAACAGAATTTGAAAACAGAAACTTTTGCAAACTTCAAACCCTTATATCTTTGGATCCACACGTCCAAATTTGACAAATTTTATATCAATGGATTCAGGAGAACAAGCCCTAGCCAACCATGGCCTTAGTTTGACAAATAGTATCTGTTAGCTTGTTTGAATTTGCAGAAACTTTTGTGAGCTTGTTTAGAGTATAAAAATTGTTTAAAAATGATTTTTGGATTAAAACCTTTGCAAAATGGTTTGTTGTGACCTTACTGACCCTAGGAACCAACCCTTGGTATTAAAAATGATTTTTGAAGGATTTAGGTTAGATTAATTGACTTAGCCAATTTCTAGCCAAATAAAAAGAAATGGTTTTGTTATAAAAATGTTTATGAAAAGAAAACTTCAAGGAAATGTTTTGGACCAAACCTACTGACCCAAAAACACCAAGTTTTGCAATAGCAACTCATTTGGTGAACCATATAGGCTAATGCCTTAGTAAAAATATTTCTACACCACATAAAATAACACTTTGTTTTGAAAATGGTTTTAAAGTGAAACCTTTTGCAAATGACTTGGCCACTTTAGGAAATGACCATTAGATGTACCCAAATGTCTATGACCCACTAGGAACCACTTTTTCAAACAAAACAAAGCTTGGCATGCTTGCATGCATTTCTTTGACTTTGTTATTTATGTGTGTTGTTTTGCTTGATTGGTAGATTGAGTTTGTGCCTTGCTTGATTGATTTGTAGTGACTTGAAGAGTGTGATTGTTGCAAAGATCAAGAAGTGAACCTATACTCTACCAAAAAGGCAAGTGATGCTTCATACTTTTGTCCCATTATTTTTCACTATGCATTAGTGATTTTGCTAAGTAAACTTGCATGGATTTTGCTAAGTATGGACCTTGCTATAGGAAACCTAGAAGATGAATCCTTAGTAGGATTTTCCTAAGTTAGAGATTCCTACTACTACCAAGCTTAGCCTAGCTAATAGAAAACATGGGTGGAATATATATTCACACTATGGAAAATATTCTAAGTCTAAGGACTTGTGATTTTGTTTAATAAAACAACTAAGTTAATGAATCACCTGGGTGGAAATGGAAGGATTGGGTTATGTTGAGTGGTTACACAAGACCATGGACCTGGCTTGTGTATCTCACTTGTGGATGGCCACCCAGGAAACAAAGGGATTTGAGATGTCAAATGTTGAGAAGCTTCAAGTGCAACCACTTGGCAATATGGGCTCTGCCATGATCACATAGGTTGCAAGAACTTAGCCAAATGGACAGTGGGTGGTAGTGTTTGATAGGTTGGAACGCGTCCATTTTGGTCTAAGGGAAGGCTTCTAAAAGATTTTGTCTTGGGAAACCAAGTCTTGTGGGTAAAGTGCACCACCTCTGCAGAGTGTAAAATCTAAGTACTTAGCCATGTCCCTGGTAAAGGACAATTTGAGCATCAAGACATGGAAGCAATCAAGAATCTCATCATTCAAATTTCTAAATTAAAAACTTGTGGTTTGAACAAGGGTTGTTTGAATTCTTCAATCATTGATGAAGAGATGGCTTGGTACAAGGATCTTGAAATCTTTGATTGAGGAAAATGATTTTGTCAAACAAAAACTTAGTATTTTCAAATGTTAAGGAAAAATCTATTTTGAGCAATGCAAGCCTCAACTCCACTTAGCCAAATGCATATAGATGATAGATTCCACTATACTACCATAGTATCACTTGCCAATACAATTCAAAATGTATTGACCCTTTGTGGCTGTAACTTGTATGCTGCAGGTTTGATTGTTTTTAGTGAAGATTGATTGATTAGGATTACAAAGTCTACAACCAACATCTGCCTGTGGCACTTTGAAGATGAAGGACCCATGACTATATTTATTCCGCTGCAATGTAATGTAATAGCCATATGAGCTATGTGTGATGTAATAAAATTATGTTATTCCTGGTTATAAAGTTATATTATGACCTTTGTTTCTTGATATTACATCTTAACTGTGGATGCTAGCTATTGATCCAGGGACTAGCATTGTAAAACACAGGAGGGATCAATCTTATTAAAGGTTGGGACCCCTACAGGTTTTTGGATAATAGGACACTAGGCTCTAAGGTTGTTTTGCAAAAAGCCAGGTTTATCTTTACTAAGTTCCAAAGCTAGTCACAATTTTATAACTCCTAAGTGGGATCTTGTAATTCAGGTCACAACTCTGTTGTGTTCAAGTCAAAGTCTCAATTCATTTCACCAGTCATTTTAAAAGGTCTGGCGGGGGAAAAGTATGGCCACTCCAACTGTCCATAACCGCGGACGCGGCTATTCGAATAGTTTGACACTCTGCAGAGATTGTACACTTTCACCACAACATTCGATACATCCGTTAGGAACAAATCCTGAATTCACCATACTCAGTATGCGTATAATCAATCCTAACCTTTCAATTACACGCCCTAGTATAAGCACCTCTCCTGTGAGCTTGGCCTCCCAACCATGACCACTGTCATCTTGGGTACTACACAGGTGGACAATCTTCACAAGGTAGCCTCAGCTCAGACCTTGTCCGTGAGGGAACTAATACTAAGGTATATAAGTTTCCAGTCAAGCCCTACCCAATATTCGGGTATTGTGGTTGTACGCTAAAATTGGAATTGTATCGCATCCAGACAACCATCAGTTTTATAAAGGGCTAAGGCTCATGCCTCAACATTTTCATCACCAAAATCCTCAAGTGTTTGGAAACACATGTCCAAAACATTTCAATAGAATGATCCATCATTCCAAGGTTTTCATAACCATTTTTCCACCAAGTATTCCCATCTAAAAGCTGATCAAGTTTTATGCTTAGCACTAGCATCTACAGGTGGGGGTAGTAATAATGAGGGGTGGTAACTGGTGGAGTTTCAATAAGTACAACCTTATATCTTAGGCTGATATCAAGGTTTCTAGCTTAGGCCAAATTTTATGCTCTTTAAGCAACCTTCAGCACAACTGTCTAGTATCTACCAAACTCTTAGGTAGACTCTAAGTAAGCTTTGATAAAGAAATAAAGTAAGAAGCTTGCCATAAAACTAGGATTGGTTTAGCAAGTGGGTATGATCACATATGCTTAAGGCATAAAGTAGTCATATCACAAGTATGGGTTTGTGGCATCAGTAAGGTATCTTGCAAGTGTTAGCTTGCACATTCACTAGTAGTATTAGGATTGCATAGTAATTAGCTTGCATAGGTATAGTATCTTGCAAGTGTTAGCTTGCCTTGTGCAGAGCAGTGGTTGAAGTTGTCCTCGGCTTCCTCTTCGTAGTATCCTCCTTCCTCCTCGTATCCTTGGTCGGTACTAGCGTCTATGAATAAATACGAGGTACACAATCACCAAACAATACTTAACTACTTGCAATCATCACACACAAGGGTCCTATAGATGATCTAGCATCATCTCTAACATTACAAGGTTAAAGCTTCGTTAAAACTTTTTTTATTTTTAGAAAAGTAATTTCTACTCATTGAAAAACTACTTAAGATTTAATATTCTCCAAACTAAACATGGGATCATTTTGACACATGTCATCACCACATATTGTAGTCCATGGGAATGTGATTTAAAGTGGTGTCACAATTTAATAAGGTTTTACCCTTTTATTTTAATTAATTAAAGTGGCTAGAAATGCTTATGAAGCATTCTTTTATTACTTGAACATTATTTCTGCAAGTAAACCTATATATTTTTATATATTCTGAAAGGTATGGTTAAATGTGATTTTTGAGAGGTGGAATCAACTCAAAAGCTTTTATGGTTTGAATTTGAAAAATGTTTGAATGCAGAAAAGCTTATGCCTTGTTATTTTTACTATGGGTGATCTACAGATCCAAATGACTTGAATCCAACGGGCTTGGATTAAGCATTCACAGACCTTTCCATCAAAATTGTTTTCATTCAATTTGGTGTACTGAATCGATCTGGGTTGATTTTTGAAGTTGGGTACAGAAGTGTGTTTGAATTTAAAAAGAAAAAGGTTTAATTTGAATTGCTGGGCTGCGCGGGAAATTCTAACGGGCCGGCCTGCTAAGCGCAGTGCTCCCGCGGGCTGCTTAAGTGGGTGTCCCCACTCGTCAGTGACACGGGGTTGGGCGAAGCGGTATGGGGCAACGTGGATCGTTCGATCTAGTTCTAATCCAACGGCTGAGGGTCATCGTCGACGCGAGACAACTCCGGCGAGAACAAAACCTAGCGCGGCCAGTGAGGGGTGCTGGGGGCTCACCGGGGTACGGGCGAGGGTCGGCGAGGTGGGCGAACGACGAAGTCGACGACGGCGAACCTCCTGGTGCCGGTGGCTTCTCCTGGGGCGGGTCCAATCGCTGGCTCCCTTCTTCTCCGGCAGCAGCAGGCTCCAGTGAAATTCCGGCGAGATGGTGCTCGGCTTGCTCTGAGGATGGTGTGGCACGGTCAGTGGGGAGAGGTGAGTGAGATGGTGTGAAGAAATCGTGCGGGGGTGGCCTCTATTTATAGTCGAGCGAGGGGACCGTCGGGGCGCACGGTGACCTCGTCGGGGGCGATGTTACAGGCGGCTATAGGCATGGGCAAGGGTAGGGGACGGTGCTGTGTCTCCTGGCGATGCTCAATGACATGGTCGCGAGACATGGGGCGGTGTGGTTTGGTCTGGAACGGGCGGTGCTCTGCGCGGTAGAGGCGGCGTCTTCGACGGCGGGCGGTGGCTGTATGGCACGGGACGGCAAACGGGGGGTGTCTGGCGGTCTCCTGGGTCGGTGGTGATCGTGTGTGCACGCGGTGAGGGCGGCGCGCGGTCTGTGGGTGATGGTCGAGGGTGGCGCTCTGGCGCACGCTCGGCATGGTCTGGGCGTGTCTTGTGCACATGGTCCAGGGCTTGGCAACGCTCGCGGCTGGGACAATCAGTGGCGGTGGACAGTGGGCTGCCTCCCAGACATGCTGGCTAGGCTTGCTGCTGCTCCTAGCTTGCTGTCCACAAAGGGGTGACATCTGGGTGCTCGGCTGTTCACCATTAATGACAATGGCAAGCTCACAGGGGTGCTAGTGTTGGGCTAATCTTTCTAGATGATCTACTGGGTTGTGTGTGAGCTAACTAGGGAACAAGTTAGGCAAGAATCACTGCACACTATAGTGTTTGATGTTTTGTTTGATTTGTGTCTGCAACCTATTTGATGAAATAGCCGCATGAAATCAAGTTTTGAATTTTGAAATGATTTTTGGTGGGTTTGCTAGATTGGTGCTGGTGAGTCTGCAGATGCTTGGGTTTTGAAAGTTGAGCTTGTTTGAGTGGGTTTTGAAAAAGTGGGATCTTCCCATATGAAGAAGATTCAATTTTGAATTGTCATTTAAACTATGCATTTGAAAGTTTCTCGATGATCACAAAGTGGGCCTTGATACTTTGTTATGAGTACATTCAAGGGGTGCAAAGATCCAGAAAAGTTTCTGTTAGGTTTTGAAAGTTTGAGACGGCCAAAGTAGGCATGGGAGTTAAATTGGTCAAAATGACCATTCACTTAATATATTTGTTTTGATTTACTTGTCTTTAGGAAAAGTGTGGGAAATGTTTTAGATGATGTTCAGTTCACCTAAGAAACATTTTACAAGCAATGGATCACACAAACAAGGTGGTTTTTAAAGAAATTAAAAATCCATGCATACACATATACATGCATTCATGAATTTATTTAGAAAAGTTTTTGTTAACCCTAATCTTGATGATTAGTGTTTGATGATCTAAGTTTGGTATTTTTGGGATGTTACACATGTGACTAGGTCACGGGGATGTAATATAGCGGTAACAAGTAAATAGTACTTGTCAGTAACGAGATTGAACAAGGTATGGAGATACCTTAACGATCGGATCTCGGACAAGTAGTATCGAAGAAAGAAAGGGAATTGGACTCGACATTTACGGCTCAAACGACATCTTCAATCTGGAATGGACAGGTGATCATTATGGACATCATGGTCCCGATGTTGATCATTTATACAAGAGAGTCTTGGTCATGTCCGTATCATTCCTCAGCCGTGAAGGGATACACTTAAGGGTGCGATGAGCTTGAGATCATCCATAAGTTGGAATCAAAGTAGAGAAAGAGAAAGCCGAAATTATTCTAAGGAGAAAGATCTAAAATTGTTTGAATAAACAAAGGAAATCGGAAAAGTTCCGGTGAGAGGACCAGAATTGTTCCGGGAAGTTCTGAAGCTGTTCGGAGGATATAGAAGGGGAACCGAAAGGTGTTTCGGATCGAATCTGATTTTGCAATATGTATTTACATACTAATTAATGTAATTAATATTAAATATAATATTAATATATAATTTGAAAGGTTATTCCTCTAATGGGCCACGTTCCTTAGGGAAAAGGGTCCCATGAGGGAAAAATCAAGAGAGGGGAGGGGCCCATCCGCCTAGGCTGCCCCTCTTGGCTGCCGTATAGGATTAGGGTTTGGGGCGCCCTAGGGCATCCCCTCCCCCTTGGCCGCCTGAGGGTTTCCTTGGTGGGTGTAAGGGTTCCTCCGCTTCCCCTATATAAAGAGGCCACCTCTCCCCTTGGAGGCACTGATCAATCAATAGATCCCATGAGTTGGGAACTCCTCCTCCTCTCCAATATCTCTATCTAGTTGTCTCCACGTGTTGGCATGGCCGAGGGTTATTCGCACAAGAGATAACGCATCCGTAGCACTCTGTTGCACTGCGGGGATTCTGAAGCCGGAGATCTACTTCTGCACTCCTGGCATGATCGGGGAGACGGAGGTTTTCATCGTCGTGTGTGTACGAAGCCACGAGGTGTAACACTTGGGGCACTGTGATGTCATTAGCCGGACTGCTACATGGTGATGGACCAATGGGTGACTTGCAAGGAGCTCCGTGACCTTGAGGTCGGATACAATCACGACTACATCAACCATGTTCCCCGTAGAATGTTAACCGCTTTCGAACTACAAGGGTATGTATCCGAAACCTCTTCGTCATTACTGCATTACTCATAGATAGATTTTGGGCATCGGGGCGATCCGTTGTAGTAAAAAAATTGATTTTATACCCGGAACCCCAACACCTCACACTGATCTACTCTCAGTATGCTTAACTTCTCTGTTACTTCCGACTACCCTTCCACAAAAAAATTACAGCTTCTTGATAATACTGCAATATCAATTCTATTAACACTCATACCATTATGTAACACTTTTTTATTTTTTGAAATTTCAAACAATTATTTAAGTAAACAAAAATTAATATGTAATAATAATATTGAATTCCAATAAAATAAAATTGATTTTATTCAATTTTTGTCATTTATTCATTTAATATGGCATAGTTAATATCTTTAAATCTGTAAATCAAAATTCGACAAATAATATATCCATTATTATCAGAAAAATGTGAATAATACAAATATGACATAATTTATCTAATTTAAATTTTTGAAATAACTTTTTTTCCTTTTTGATTTTAAAAATCTAACTAGAGTTTGATATTTTGCAATATTCCAAGTGTGATACCTCATTTTGAAAAGTTTTTTATGATATTTGCAATATTCCAAGTTTGATATTTTTTCTTTCAACAATAACACATAATATGTCATCACGCGAAGGTTTACATTATCTGCATCGTTTTTTAATTTCTTATACCCGTTTCATACTATGGTCAAAATGGCGGGCATGAAGATTCTTAGCTCAAGGCGAGTCTTGCTAAACTTGTAGTGGATCTCTAATGAAATAGCATATTGTGAACCTAAAAATTATTTTTCGAAAAAATCATGAGCATCAGATCATGTACATGTAGTTCAAACCTAACCAACTTCCTATCGATTCAGTAGGAATTTGTCTTTTTCATGAGGGGTGGTCAGAAAGGTTTAAGATATCTTAGTTGGAAAATTGTTCATGTAATATGGTCTAGTATTTTTTTAAAGGGGGGTGGTATCAATGTGAAACATTTATTTGGTGGTTGCTTCACAAAACACCTCGTTTTGGGCACTCAGAAAATGAAAAATGGTTTTTTGGTGTGATAGAAAGAAAACTTTTCTCCTACAACATTGTAAGCCTTCCCAAGATGCACATGTTTGCACAATATGAGCACATTATTATAAACTATACCAAGAGTATATCCAAAACATTGGTCGTTTGGCCTGAAAGCCATGAAAACTCGAACATGATAGCTCATTTTGTGAAGTTTTTTATAATATTTTCAATATTTCAAGTTTTAATATTTTTACTTGCAACTATATCACATAATATGACACCACGCGATGGTTTTACATTGTTTGGATCGTTTTTTAATTTCTTATGCCCGTTTTAAAACTATGGTCAAAACGACGGGCATGAAGATTCTTAGCTCGGGGTTGAGCCTCTCTAAACTTGCAGTGGATATCTTATGAAATAGCATGTGATGAACCTAAAAATTATTTTTTCCAAAAAATCATGATGATTAAATAATGTACCTGTAGTTTAAATCTGACCAACTTCCTACCAATTTGGTAGGAATTTGTCTTTTTATGAGGGGTGGACGGAAAGGATTAAGATATCTAGTTGGAAAATTGTCCATATAAGGTGATCTAGTATTTTTAAAAATGGAGTGGTACCAATGTGAAACATTCATTTGGTGGTTGCTTCACAAATGTTGTAAGCGATCCCAAGATGCAAATGTAAATGAAAAATTTATTTTTGGTGCAATGAAAAGGAAAATTTTCTCCTGCAATATTGTAAGCGATCCCAAGATCCAAATGTATGAACAATATGGACACATTATTAAAACTATGCCACGATTCTAGCCATAACATTAGCCGTTATGCTTGAAACCATGAAAACTTGAACATCATAGCTCGTTTTGAGAAGTTTTTTTGTGATATTTGCAATATTCGAAGTTTGATATTTTTTCTTCCAACTTTATCACATAATATGACACCACGCGAAGGTTTTATATCATTTGGATCGTTTTTTAATTTATTATGCCTGTTTCAAACAATATGCAATATTTTTATATTTTATTTAATTTTTCATAAATGTGTAATATTTCAGTGTGGGTAGATAGATGTTTTTTTTTCAAATTTTGATATATTATTTGTATTTTCCTGAATTGGAATTATTTATTGATGATTTTTCTAAGATTAATATGGTAAAAGGGAAAATAGCTATGCCGAGGGCATTGTCGTCGGTATAGCTATGAAACCTATGTCGCCGGCATAGCTTGCCATGTCCTAACACCATTGCCGCGTTGTGACATGGGCCGGGCTATGCCGACGACCATTGATATGCCGAGGGGACCTTCTGCCTAGCTAGATCTATGCCGACGACATAATCTATGCCGAGGGCTGCCCTTGGCCCAACTGGTGGACTGGTCCAAGAGGGCCCCGATATACGGCCCTCAGCATAGGCCCTGGTCGTTCGCACCTTACAATTTTCCTATAGTGATGCATCACTGATGATTAACTCAATATTGTATTTTTTAAAGAGTATATATTAATATAATGAGATACCAATTACGCACGGCCTCTGAACAACGCATGTCCTAATGACCTTGCAGATGCACACAACCAAAAAAAGAATTGCAAAACGAAAGTCTCGTTACAGAGAAAGATTCCTCAAAGCAATGACACTAACACCAATAGAACAACACCAGTAGTCCAACAACTCCAATAGCGACGTCTTCAAAAAGGAAACAGTGCACAAGCGTTGCCGTCGCCCGATCAAAGATCATTGGTTTTCACCCTGGAGAAAGTACTCACTCGCAAAACAATGCGTCCAACAAGGCCATTTCCACGCACAACCAATTAATGCTAGACCTTGGATTTTCACCGTGCAAAGTTAAGAATGGGAACTACTCCTGTGTTGTCGCAGCCACAAATAGTCGTTGCTGCGAGTCACCGATCACGCAGCCAGTTCTTTGATGCCACAAAGATTCAAATCACCATCATTTCCCTGATGTTCGAGCTTTCTTGACATTCTCTGTATCTGACTTCACCATGGATATTCGAACACATCACACATGATGGTAACAAATATCAGAGCTTCACAACAACTCCTGCTAAAACCAAATGGCCAGAAAAAAAGTGGGTGCTCCCGACGGAATTCAATCCGATCTAGCAATCTACAAGCATAGTCGCCCATGGGAGTTCACCGGCGGAGCCTTCCAGAATTCGCCGCTCCAGACTAGATCATTGATACATGTAAAATGCATACATGAACTTTGTAGTTTGTTAGCATGGCTATCCACATATTTGCGTCATATATAATGTTATATCCCTTTTTTCAATGATTTTGATGTTTCGGGACCTATACGGAATCAAATAGACCTAAAATTTTGGGGATATCAATATTTATCCACGAGAAGAATCTGGAGCGCAAGAACCTCACCTAGAGGGCCAGGAGGCCCAAAAGAGACCAGGTGGCGCGCCTAGCCCAGGGGGCGCACGCCACCTATCCTATTTTCCTCCTCAGCCGTCTGATTGCCTCGATTCTTTCACCCACGGAGTTCTCTTAACCTAAAACCCCCTAGGGATTCCTCGAGAGGGAGCATACCAGAGACGAAAATAACACCAAATAGTGTCAGGTACATCGAATATTGGAGGGACAAACTCAGCTGAATCCGCCTCCGGAGGGATCTCCACCCTCTCCAACATCTCTAGCGTCATCACCATGATGAACAGGGAGTAGTCCACCTCTGTACTATGGGTTTGTGGCAGCAGCTTGATCTATATCTCTCTTGTTGTTCATAGATCTAGTACCATATGAGCTTCCTAACACGATTATGGTCATATATGTAATTCCTCTGCGGTGGATCTTTATTCTATGATTTGATATATGAGATTGGAACTTATTTTGTGTAAGATGTATTGGTAGATGCATATCATGTACCCTGTTCTTAATTGCTTGTTTTGATCCAACTTGTATGCAAGAACTTGTATGGGGATAAGTGTGTATTAGATGGAGTAGCATGGTGGTAGTGATTGAATTGTGACAAACAATATTCAAGATCTACTTTGGTTTTTACATTTCTTTTGCTGCCTCACGAGGATAAAGTGAAATCATGTGCTATAATTATCATGTGACAGTGAGATAATCTTGTTAGATGAAGGTAGCATATTTGTATTTCAAACATCATGTTATATTACTTAAAGATATACTCTGATTTGTTCTCAATTCAAGATTTCATGGAGTTTCCCTTTCTTGAGGAGTATAAGAAAGATGTGTTTCATATCTATGTTAGGAAGCGATGCCCATAAGAATGCTTATCATACACATATATAAGTTCCATGAATATTTATGATTGATGGATTGTTTTATGATTACCACAACTTAAAAAAATAGTACACAAGTGAACCCCGGTACAATTTTAATCATAAGAAACAAATTTCCATTGCAATTACTACATTCTATATTTTCTGCAATTTATTATTTCGAAAATACAAAAATAATTTACTTACTTGAAATCACCCATAAAAACCCAAAAACAACTTTACTATCTCCCATATCATCTAGTTTGCATTACATTATTTCTTTCACTTAACTTTTTATTTTATTTCATATTACTAATACGAAACCTTGTACTTGACAACCACTTGGTGGAGTTGGGGACACAAGACAAATTATTTTACTTTACAGGTTGCTTGCAAGGAGAAGACGAATAAATTTCCATAACCAATTCCCAGAGTTTTCGATATAAACCCTCGAGTCACCCTTGTGGGGAAAATAAGCTTGCTACAACACTCTGCAGTTGGACTCCCAACAAAAAGTGGCAACGATTGTTGCCATCAAGAAGTATTTTCTGGCGTCGGTACCGAGGAATTGGCAAAGTTACCTCACAACTACATCCTTACCAAGTTTGAAGAGCAAGGTAGTTCCCACGACACTTGCAAGTATTTTCTGGCGCCATCATCTTCATCAACTTGTGTAACAACCCAAGCTTGGTAAGGTTGCACCACTATGAGCTTTTTCTTCTCCTTTTAGATTTTTAAAGTATTTTTCTTTGTCTTGTTTTTAGTCTTTTTAAGTTTCCATTAAAACACAAAAATACATAAAAATTTAGTACAAACTCTAAATATCCATGCTAAAATATGGAGAAACTTGGAATCCACATACCTCAAGGTCATGTCAAAATGTTGGAAGCCTACTATGAATATAAATCAACCAAAGAAGGTAATAGAATGGATGAATTGATTACACATATCAATCAACTTCCTATTGACTTTTGTGAATCACATGATATAGCTTGTTGCACTAAAAAATACTATAAACACTCTCACTATCAATGTAAGCATAATAGTGATCCGATTATTGCTTCTTACCAAGAGTGTAAATTTTTATGCCATGATATAGAACAAGTTGAGAAATATATTGCCTATGTTGGAGCCCATGAGCTGAACTCTCTTATGAATGAAAAACTTGAAACTAGTCATGATGCTCATTTAATGAAAGTACACATGTCTATTATCCTCCAAAATTGCATAAAAGACTTTAGTAATAATCCTTATTTTATCAAATATAAGAAATAACTCTTGATGCCATGGAAAGTACTGATACTTTGCAAGAAAATATGATGAAAACGTAAGATTGGAAGAGGAAATATGCGACAAAGAAAATGAAGAAGATACAATCCAACATAAGCTTGGGGAAGAGTGGAATCTTCCAGCTTCACAATCAACAAGTGATAGCAACACTCAAACTAAAATCTCATTTGTCATTTATAAAAATCCATGCACTTCTTATGAGGAAATTGAGAATTCAATGGTTATCCATGAGAACCTTTCCTATTATGATGAAACTGCTACTAATGCTATGTAAGATCCCTCCTTTGTAAAGGAAAGGATCCCTGTGATTGCAATGCTAGTCCTTGGATCAATGCTAGCATCCACAGTTTAAGATGAAGTACACAGAAACAAAGGTCATTATTACATATCATTCCAGAGACAAACATAGTCTTTTACAACTCCATGGCCACAGGCCTAATACAAGAGTTCAAATATAAAATAAGATAAATAAGTCTTCATCTTCATGTGCCACAGGCAAGCATGTTGAGTGTAGACTCATGACTCCTAATCATCATCAGCAACATCACAAGTTACAGCCACAGTGGGTCAATACATTGGAATAGTATTGGCAAGTGATACCTTAGTAGAATATTTGTGGACTAAATACTATATGCATTTTGGCTAAGTGTAGCTTAGGCTTGCTTTGCTCAAAATAGGTTTTACCTATCAGTTGAAAACACTAAGTTTTTCTTTGTCAAAATCTTTCCCAAGGAACCACCAATAGACATTGGGGTCCTTCACCCTTGTTCAACCACAAGTTTTTACTTAGAAATTGGGATGAGGAGATTCTTGATAGCTTCCATGTCTTGATGCTCAAGTTGTCCAATACCAGGGACATGGCTAAGTACTTAGATTCTTCCATCTGCAGAGGTTGTGCACTTTCCCCACAAGACTTGATTTTCACCAAGACAGGACCTTTCAGAAGCCTTCCCTTAGACTAAATGGACGCGTTCCAACCTATCATCCCACTACCACCAACTGTCCAAATGGCTAAGTTATTGCAACCCATATGATCCAGGCAGATCCCATATTGCCAAGTGGTTGCACTAGAAGCTTCTTAACATATGGCCTCTCAAATCCCTTTGTTCCTGGGTGGCTTTCCACAAGTGAGATACACAAGGTAAACCATAGAAATGGGCCTTGTGTAACCACTCAACATAACCCATTCCTTCCATTCCACCCAGGTGTTTCATTCACTTAGTTGTTTTATTAAACAAAAACATAGTCCAAAGACTTAGAAATATTTATTCATAGCATGAATATATAACCACCCTTGGTTTCTACTAGCTAGGCTAAGCATGGCATTGTCAAGACTTAGAAATATTTCTAGCAATTCTACAACTACTAGGATTTCTCAAGCATAGCATATAGACCAAAAATATCCATGCAGGACTAGCAAAATATTTCTAATGCATACTTGAAAAACATAGGAATAAAAATCATGAAGAACCACTTGCCTTGGTAGTTTGGAGAGTAGCTACAATCCTCACAATCACAATCACTATTTGCACCAAAATCTACACATAAAATGATAGCACCAAATCACATACAAAATAAATACAAGCAAAAATATATGGATGCATGCAATATGATATGTGATGATTTTCTATACTCAACAAGACAAGTGCACAGTACTGATTCATAAACAAGTTCAAAACTTGCCAAACAACCTTTATTTGAACATTAAAACATTTCCCAAATATTTGTTATACATAAAATAGGCCTACACATGTTTCTGTAAAAATAACCATTTTAATGGAAACAAAACATTAAACACATTGCATATATGGAAAGGGCTTTCTCTCCTGATTCCATTGATATAAAATTTGTCAAATTTGGACATGGGAATCAAAAGTTATGAATTAAGCAAGTTTAAACATCTAATAGATTTAAATCAGAATTTTAAAACCAAACTCGTGCCACGCGGCGTCTTCTAACTGGCTGGTACCGCTTCGTGCTAGATCGCGTCTGCGAGCCGTTGGATCTAACTAAAACGCGTGGCTCTGATTAAAACATACCGCTTTGCTTATGATCTATCGTGTCCACTAGATCTAAATCGGACGACCCTTAGCAAAAGACCAACAAGTGGCGGCGCTAGCGGCGGCGACAGGCCGCGGCGCGCTCAGTCAGTGGCGGAGCCGGCGAACTAGGTCGCCCGGAGAGGTGGGAGGATGCTCACCAGAATCGCCGTGACGAGGAGAAGCTCGACATATGCTCGGTTGGCGAAGGGGCGCTCGGAGTTGTCACAGATTGCTCGTCGGAGTAGTCCCTGGCGACGGTGGCTTCTGTTCGTTGATGTTGGCAACGCTCTGGGCCGCGCTAAGATAAGAGAAAGGTGCCGTTAGATGCGCAGGACACTGGGGATCTCACACGTATCAAACAGAGGGAGAGGGGAGGCTGGGACTTATGGGAAAAGGTCGCCGGAGTTCGAGCAGAGGGCGGCGGAGCTCAGTCGTTGACGTTGCCGAGGCTACAGACCATGCGCAAGCAAACGGAAAGCATCAATAGGTGCGCACGGATATGTAGTACAAGCCAACATGAACCATAGGCAGAGGGGAGTGCGGTGCTCACCGGAATTTGATGACGAACTCGTCAGAGCAGCGGGCGTCCAGAGAGAAATTCGTGCAGCCTGGTGGCTCCGGTGAGGTGTGGTTTGGGGGAAAAGGAGGAGGGGAGCATGGTGTTTAAGTAGGCGAGACGGGGGCGTGATTTACTCAGGCATTGAAGGGGAATTGACGCTACGGATTAAACAGGAAACTCCCGGCGTAATTTGGGGATGAACTGGTCACTGGGTGGAGACGACGAAAGTTGTGTGGGCCGTGGTTGTCAGCGAGAGTAAAGGAGTGGGGATGGGTCCAGGCGGTCAGCGACTCAGTGGGTGCGGGTGCGAGTAAAGAAAAACGATTCGCGGGAGAGGCTGCTGGGCTAGCTGGGTCGAGTTGGGCTGGGTTGGGCCAGATTGGCTTGCTGCTTATTTTTTTCCTCTTTATTCCTTTTCTTTTTCTGTTTGGTTTTCTAGAATTGGTTTTTAAACTCCATTTCAATTCAGTTTGAATTCAAACCTTCTCTAGCCTTTTGTACAGTGTACTTTGCACTCAAATGTGTGTCAAACACTTCTGTTTACAAAACATACTTGGGTCATTTGGACAATAAAATAAAACCAAGCCTTTATGAGATATAATAATAGGCATAAACTTGGTTTTATTTCATACTTTGTTTTGAAACTTTGTTCAAGTTTTTGAAATCACTTAAGTTTGAACTCAAAACATTACTGAATGAATATTAGTACCATTCTCATTAGCAAGTAGCACAAAGGCTAGAGTATTCATACATAAAATAATGAGCAATATATGCTCTTGTTTTTGAAATGATTTTGAAATGAAACCCTAAATGATTCATGGATGATATGTATGAGTTTTGAAACATGATTTTAGGGATGTTACAAATCTAACCCCCTTAAGGTGAATCTCGCCCTCGAGATTCGGGTTGGCTAGCAAATAGGTGAGGGTGGTCTTTCCGATGATCATCTTTTCTTTCCCATGTTGCTTCTTCTTCGGAATGATGGTTCCATTGAACTTTGCAGAATCTGATAGTCTTAGTACGAGTAACTCTTTCTGCAGTCTCAAGAATCTTGATTGGTTTCTCCTCATAAGTGAGATCACTTTCCAATTGAACCTCTTCCAAAGGTATAGTGTCCTTCAAAGAAGTCTCTTCCATTTCTGGATGACATTTCTTAAGCTGACTCACATGAAACACATTATGAACAGCTGACAAAGACTCTGGCAATTCAATCTCATAAGCCACTTCTCCTTTACGACTCAGAATCTTGAATGGTCCCACATATCTTGGGGCCAAATTTCCTTTGACTCCAAACCTTTTCACTCCACGAAGTGGTGACACTCTAAGATAAGCTCTATCACCTACTTCATAGGTGACTTCTCTATGCTTAGGATCTGCGTAGCTCTTTTGTCAGGACTGTGCTATCTTCAATCTGTCTTTGACTAGCTTGACTTTCTCTTCAGCCTCTTTGATTAGTTCTGGTCCGAACAAACTTCTTTCTCCCACACCATTCCATAGTAATGGGGTGGTACACTTTCTCCCATAGAGAAACTCAAATGGTGCCATCTCAATACTGGCTTGATAGCTGTTATTATAAGAAAATTCTGCGTAGGGCAGACTTTCATCCCAACTGGCTCCATAGTCTAGAGCACATGCTCTCAACATATCTTCAAGAATCTGATTAGTCCTTTCTGTCTGTCCATCAGTCTGAGGATGAAAAGTAGTGCTGAATTCCAACCTCGTTCCCAATGACTCGTGTAATTGCCTCCAAAAATGAGAAGTGAACTGAGTTCCCCTATCAGACACAATACTCTTGGGTACTCCGTGTAGACATACAATTCTACTCATATAGATCTTGGCTAACTTAGCACTTGTGTAAGTTGTCTTCACGGGTATGAAATGAGCCACTTTAGTTAGGCGATCCACTACTACCCAAATAGAATCATATCCTGACCGGGTCCTTGGCAATCTGGTGATGAAATCCATACCAATCTTGTCCCACTTCCAATCAGGAATAGGTAGTGGTTGTAACAATCCTGCTGGTTTCTGATGTTCCGCTTTCACTCTACTACATACATAACACAAAGCAATATGTTCGGCGATGTCCTTCTTGACATTATTCCACCAAAATCTTTCCTTCATATCCATGTACATTTTGGTGTTACCCGGATGAATGGAATATGGTGAGTTGTGTGCTTCTTGTAAAATCAGTTTCCGAAGTTCCGGATCCTGTGGAACACAAATACGTTTTCCATGCCATAAAGTACCCTGTTCATCTTCATGGAATCCCTTGGCTTTTCCCTTGCCAATCTTTTCCTTAATCTCTTCAATTTCCTTATCTGCCTTTTGGGCTTCTTTGATCTTGTCCAACAAGGTGGGTTGAACATCCAAAGACATGAGATGTCCCTCAGGCACAATCTCCAATCTGAGATCTCTAAATTGGGCACACAGATCATCTGACAATTCTCCCTGAGTAAGGCCATTCACAAAAACCTTACGGCTTAGAGCATCCGCTACAACATTTGCTTTACCGGGGTGTTATTGCAAACTTAAGTCATAGTCCTTGATGAGTTCTAGCCATCTTCTTTGTCTCATGTTAATTTCTTTCTGGGTGAAGATATATTTCAAACTCTTGTGATCTGTGAACACTTCACATCACTTTCCCAAAAGATAATGTCTCCATGTTTTGAGTGCATGGACAACAGAGGCTAACTCTAAATCATGAGTAGGATAGTTTACCTCATGAGTTTTGAGTTGTCTCGAGGCATAAGCCACAACTTTTCCTTCTTGCATAAGTACTGCACCTAATCCATGATGGGATGCATCACAATATACTTGGAAATCTTTCTCCAAATCTGGCAAACATAAGACTGGTGTTGTCACTAGTCTCTTCTTCAATTCTTGGAAATTGAGTTCACAACCTTCAGACCAAGCAAACTTCTTGTATTTCTTTAGCAATTCTATCATAGGTTTATCTACCTTGGAGAAATTCTCAATAAATCTTCTGTAGTATCCTGCCAAGCCAAGGAAACTACGAACCTCTTTCACTAAGTTAGGAGATTCCCATTCAGTTACAGCTGAAACTTTAGCAGGATCAACTGCTACACCATCTCCTGACACAACGTGTCCAAGAAAACCAACTTCATTGAACCAAAATTCACACTTGCTGAATTTGGCATACAGCTTATGCTCTCTAAGCTTCTCAAGTATCAAACTTAAATGTCCTTCATGCTCTTCTTTGCTCTTGGAGTAAATCAAAATGTCATCGATTACAACGACAACAAACTTATCAAGAAATTCCATGAACACCTTGTTCATCATATTCATGAAGTATGCTGGTACATTGGTCAAACCAAATGGCATCACGGTATACTCATACAATCCATACCTTGTGGTAAAAGCTGTCTTAGGTATGTCTTGTTCCCTTATCTTGAGCTGGAAATAACCTGACCAGAGATCAATATTTGAGAACACACAAGCTCCTTCTAACTGATCAAACAAGTCATTGATTCTAGGCAAAGGGTATTTGTTCTTGATAGTCACCTCATTGAGTGAACGGTAATCTATGCATAACCTTTGACTTCTATCTTTCTTTTCCACAAACAAAACTGGTGCTCCCCAAGATGAAGAACTTGGTTGGATAAAACCTTTCTGCAACTGTTCTCCAAGTTGCTTCTTGAGTTCTTTCAACTCATCAACTGACATCTTGTACGGTCTCTTTGCTATTGGTCCAGATCCTGGTAGCAAATCAATAATAAATTCCACATCTCTATCAGGTGGCATTCCCGGTAATTCTTTCGGAAACACATCCAGATATTCACTCACAATTGGCACACTTTCCATGCTAACCCCCTTAAGAGAATTTAGCTTACTCCTTTTTTCCTCAAAGTTGGTCTTGAATCTGATCCTTTTATTTTCTGGAGTTGTGAGTGAGACAGTATGATTGGCACAATCTATCACTCCCTTGTGCTTAGTCATCTAGTCCATTCCAAAAATAACATCTAATCCTTGGGAGTTTAGGATTATCAAGTGTAAGGTTCCCAACCTTTAATAAGGTAGAGATCCCTGTGTTTACAATGCCAGTCCCTGGATCAATAGCTAGCATCCACAGTTAAGATGTAATATCAAGAAACAAAGGTCATAATACAACTTTATAACCAGGAATAAAATAATTTATTACATCTTACATAGCTCATTTGTCTATCTCATTACAATGCAGCCGAATATAACAATAGCATGGGGTCCTTCATCTTCAAAGTGCCACATGCAGACATGTTGGTTGTGGACATGTAATCCTAATCAATAAACTTCTCTAACATCAAACAAACCTGCAACATAATAAGTTACAGCCACAAGGGTCAATACGTTTGAATTGTATTGGCAAGTGATACTATGGTGTTATAGTGGAGTCTATCATCTATATGCATTTGGCTAAATGGAGCTTAGGCTTGCATTTCTCAAAATAGATTTTCCCTATCATTTGAAAACACTAGTTTTTGCTTGACAAAATCACCCAAGGCATCTCCCAATAGAAATTGGTGATCCTTTAACCCTTGTTCAAGCACAAGTTTTTAACTTAGAAATTGGGATGAGGAGATTCTTGATAGCTTCCATGTCTTGATGCTCAAATTTTCCTTTACCAGGGACATGGCTAAGTACTTAGATTTTTACACTCTGCAGAGGTGGTGCACTTTCCCCACAAGACTTGGTTTCACCAAGACAAGATCTTTCAGAAGCCTTCCCTTAGACCAGAATGGACGCGTTCCAACCTATCATCCCCTACCACCAACTGTCCATTTGGCTAAGTTATTGCAACCTATATGATCCAGGCAGAGCCCATAATGCCAAGTGGCTGCACTTGAAGCTTCTCAACATTTGACATCTCAAATCTCTTTGCTCCTGGGTGGCCATCCACAAGTGTGATACACAAGGTAAACCATAGAAATGGGCCTTGTGTAACCACTCAACACAAACCATTCCTTCCATTCCACCCAGGTGATTCATTCACTTAATTGTTTTATTAAACAAAAACACAAGTCCTTGACTTAGAAATATTCCATAGCATGAAATATAGTCCACCCTTGTTTTCTACTAGCTAAGCTAAGCATGATAGTAGTAGGAATCTTAACTTAGGAAATTTCTACTAAGGTTTCATTTACTAGGATTTCCCATGGCATAGTTTATACTTAGCAAAAATTCCATGCAAGTCCTACTTAGAAACATCACTAATGCATAGTGAAAATATTGGGACAAAAGTATGAAGCATCACTTGACTTTTTGGTAGAGAATATAAGTTAACTCCTTGATCTTGCAATGTTCACACTCTTAAAATCACTACAATTCAATCAAGCAAGCAATATTTAAATCTACCACTCAAGCAAACATCACATAAAATAATAGAAACAAAACAATGCATGCAAGCATGCCAAAGATGGTTTATTTGTAAAAGTGGTTTCTAATGGGTTATAAACATTGGAAAACACCTATTGGTCATTTTATATAAGTGGCAAAATCATTTGCAAAAGATTTTACTTATAAATCATTTTTGAACCAAATCAATATTTTATGTGGTTGAAAATGCCTTTATCAAAGTAGAAATCTTTATAGGGTTCACCAAATACATTTTTAAATCATAAAACTTGGTTCTTGGGGTCAGAGAGTTTATTCCAAAACATTTCCCAAAGATTTTCTCCCAAAAGTATTTTTAATAAATAAACATTATTTTTATTTGACTAGAAATGGTTTAAATCAAAGGTTTATTCTTTTGTTTTACCAAATATATTTTTGAAACCACAAATTGATTTCTATGGTCAGTAGGTTCAAAACAAACTATTTGCCAAAGATTTTATCCCTAAAATCATTTTAGAACAAATTTTATATTCTAAATATGCCTACATAAGTTTCTGCAAAAACTATCAATTTAACAGAAACATTTTACTAAACAAAGTGCATGGTCAGAAAGTACTTGTTTTGATGAATCCATTGATATAAAATTTGCAAACTTTGGACATGTGGTTTGAAAGTTATGAATTTTTCAAATTAGAACATCAAATAGATCATTTCTGGTTTTATTCAAACAGATAGGGCCACGTGTCTTGTTTCTATTTGTCTGTACCGCTTCGTGCGGATCGACAGTTGTGAGGCGTTGGATCTAAGTGACATCGCACGGCTTAGAGGCAAGCATACCCTTTCGCCTAGATTCTATCGCGTCACTCCGATCCAGATCGGACGGCTACCAAAGCATTGCCAAGATCTGGCGGTGCGACGACGGTGGCGCGCGGCGGCGGCGCTCTGCTAGCGGTGCTGCGGCGGCTACAGGAAGCGAGGAAGAGGAATGATGTGCTCACCGAGTTCCCGGGGTCGCGGTGGTGCTCAAGGTGGCCGCAGGATGGACAGGGGCGCACGGAGTTGGCTCGAATCGCTCGCCGGAGTTCGTGTCCGCGTCGGGCTCGTCCTGTTGAAGACGATGGCGAAGGTACGGTGCACGCCAGAGAGAAAAGGAGGTGTCGTTAGATGCACGGGGTCACGACGAGCATGTGCGTGTGAAGGAGAGGGGTTAGGGCGGTCAGATTTTTACCAGGGGCTTCGCCGGAGAGGTGGTAGACGATGGTGGTGCTCTGTTCAAGACGAAGGCGAGTGTCCAGGGCGTGCGCAGGCGAACTGGAGCTGCTGGGATGTGCGTCTGGTTCCTGTGAGCATGCTCGAGTGGTCGAGGCAACGAGAGGAGGCGAGGAGCTACCGGAATTGCTCGGTGAGCTCGCCGAAGACAGTGGCGGTGTAGTGTGAAATTAAGCAGCCTAGGGGCGCGCTAGGGTGGGGGACTGAGGTGTAAATAGAGAGGAGGGAGAGGCGGTTAAGTAGGCGAGGTCACGGGGCTGGGTTATTGCGCCATTAAAGTGCAATCAATCGAAGAAACCGTCGGCAGAACGGCCGGGGAGGAGAGGGTGGTCTACGCGCGGGTGAGAACGACGGTGAGGTGGCAGTGGGGTCGTTTCGTCAGCGAAGAGAGATAGGGGAGGTGGGGTCCACGCGTCGGTGACTGAGCGGGTGCAGACGTGAGTGAGAAAAGAAACAGTTCGGGGGAGAGAGATGGGCTACTGATGGGCTTAGTGGGCTAGGTTAGTTGGGTTGCTTTGTTTCATATTTTTTTCCTTCTCCTGTTATTTTTCTTTTTCCAATTTGATTTTCTGTTTTGATTTTGTTTTGTCTATTCAAACATCTATTTGAATTCAAACTTCTCTCAAATTTTGTGTGGATTCAAACACTGATTACTTATACATTCTGAAGTCAATTTTGGAATAAATCTTTTATTCTTCTAGGGCATAATAATTATTTAAAATGGGTCCTTGTAATAATTCAAATAAGATTTAAATAATGTTTTTCAAACTCTATTTGAAATCTAAATCTCTCCAAATCATTTCAGTAGGTTTTATTTATTTAATAGGGCGTCAAAATATTCACCTTGATTTATTTGGAAAATATTTAATATGATTTATAAATCATTTGAATTGGGTAATATAGTTTTAATTCCCTAAAGTTTATTTGGAAGTTTTCTTTTATATTATTTAAGTTAAAATAAACAACTTTTATTCCACTTGGGTAAATTCCAAAATACTATTTTCCCATGATTTAATTTATTACTTCTAATAGGGATTTTATCTTTATTCAAATGGAATAGGATTTGGTCAAAGTCATTTTATTTTATTTGGAATATTATTTATCCATTTATTTTATTTTGATTGGGATTATATTCATTCCATTTGCTTATGGACTAGGTCAAGATTTGATTTGGCCGTTAAATATTCCTCATTATATAATTCTTTCCTTATCTTATAAAATCCATATATTTTTATTTATAGATCCAAACTTGGTGATTCCAATTTGTAAAATTTTATTTAATATTTGTTTATCCTTTTAAATATCCTTAGGATTATTTGCTCACCATTTGGTATGGATTTATAGATAGATGCTTTATTAGCTTTGGAAATTAAATTTCCTTATCTTATTAAATTCATAAGATTTTATCCATGGATCCAAATTAAGTGAAACCAATTTCTATGGTTTTATAATATTTCTAATAGTCATTCTTGATCATTTTGAAATGTTTGTTTGACAAATTTTTATATGGATCAAATCCATAGGCCTGGAGATAACTTGGAAATGATTTTCTTCCATTAGGGTTTTAGGGTTTTGGTTTATTTCTCAAGTGTTTAAATTTCAAGATGCATTTTATGAGGAAAGCATTCCACTTGATTTGAATTTAGTTGGATTCAAACATTAACCAAAGTTTGTTCAAGATGGGATTTTAAGTTTCCATTTAGAAACAAAAGTTTCTTTTCACCCTAATTTTCAACAATTATTTATTTTGTTAATTTATTTTTCACATTACAAGATTTGGAAAATCTTGGGATGTGACAGGCTACCACCCTTAAAATAAATCTCGTCCCGAGATTTGGGGAGGCTAGGGGTCACAAGTTGGCTCAAAGCAACTAGGGTACTACCACCCTTAAAAATTTTCCCACTAGATTACATCTTGGCTTTCTTGGGATTTTTTTGAAACCTCTCTGGGCAAACATCTGCATAGTGTCCTTTGTTTCCACACTTGAAACATGTGACAAGGCTGAGATCCTTCATAGGCTTTATCTTGTGCTTCATCTTTTCTGGACAATTGCTTGCATAATGTCCTTGGTTACCACAATTGTAACATGTGATAAGATTGAGTTCTTCACGTATCTTCTGTGGACAAGTGGACACATAATGGCATAACTCTTTGCAGTTGTTGCACCACACTTGGCTAGTTTCCTTATACTTCTTCTTCTTCTCAGGACATTCATTGGCATAGTGTCCCATTTCTTTGCAATGACAACATTGCACATGGCTTTTGTCCTTCTTTTTCTTGGGTTTCTCCAAAGCTAGGAGTGCTTCTAGTTCATGCTCTTCATATCTTATCTCAAAGGTAGGAAAGTTTCCTGTTCTCCTTGACCTTTTCCTTGGATAATACATATGTCTCCTCTTGGGTCCTTTAAATTGAGTCATATTGCATGGAGGTGCAAGCTGAGATTTTCCTTTGTCTTCATCCTTCTTGGTAGAAGTTGTTCCCTTATGGTAATCTGCAATCAGTTGCTGCACTCCACCTTGTTTCCTTTGTTGAACTATGGAATAGATGGGGCATTGGATAGGGACATGATTATTTCCTTCACATAGGAAACAAGTAGCTTGAGATGTGGGCATTGATTAGTTGGATGTTTCTCTTCACAATTGGGGCATTGATCTTCATGCTCTTTGGAAGTGTGATCCTTGTCTCCACAAACATTGCAAGATTGAGTTCCTTCTAGAATATCATCATTGTCACCCTTGTTGTCACAAGCTCCTTGGGAAGAGTTGTCTCCCATGTTGATCATTTGATCTATCACCTTATGCAACAATTGGGTTTGGGTTTCCAAAAACCTTTGCATGGTTAGATCTACTTCACTGGTGTTGGCTAAAAATTGAGCTGTCACTTGGTTCAACTGGGTTTGGGTTAGTATGAGTTCCCTCATGTTGATCTCTTGGTTGTTGTTGTTGTCACCATCCTTGATGTTGGAGTTCCTTGGAGTAGTCATCTGGTTGGGTTGGATTGGGATTAGAATAGGCAAAAGATTTCTAAGGGAATAGTTATAATCACACACATCACATTTCACACAAGCAATTGCAAGAAATCTCAAACAATCATTCCACTCAAACAACAAGTTTCAAGCATATTTTTAGGCAACCAAAAATATTTTTGTTACACCACATAAGTTGGTGGATTTGACTTAAACTAAATATGGTGGTCTATCTATATGGTTCACTTGAGATCTTTCCATCCTTCTTGGTTGATTCTTCTTGAACAAGATCTTTGTATCCTTGGAGAATTTCTTGTGTCTTGGTCACAAGACTCCAAAGGTGATGATGATTCCTTCTAAGTTGTGTTTCCTTAGTCTTCAAGTCTTGAATAATATTATTGTCTCACTTGTGATCCTTAGTGATATCCAAGGTTGAAGTCCTTGTTGAGAATAAGGTTGAAATCACTTGAAGATGTTGAAGTCATTTGAGTTGATGAAGTCCTTTGCACATGGTGAAGTCTTTGGCCATGGAGAAGGCTTTATCCATCAAGTTGAAATAGAAGAGATGTAGAGTCAAAACCAAAATGGTTGAGGAAAGAGTTTACAAGATTGTTTGTAAATAAGTTTTGGAACAAATACAACTCCTATTTTTCTAAGGGGTTTGTCCAATCCTAGGTTTACAAATCTTATAGGCAACACAATGCTCTGATACCATATGTTAGGTTCCCAACCTTTAATAAGGTAGAGATCCCTGTGTTTACAATGCTAGTCCCTGGATCAATAGCTAGCATCCACAGTTAAGATGTAATATCAAGAAACAAAGGTCATAATAAAACTTTATAACCAGGAATAAAATAATTTATTACATCTTACATAGCTCATTTGGATATCTCATTACAATGCAGCAGAATATAACAATAGCATGGGGTCCTTCATCTTCAAAGTGCCACAGGCAGACATGTTGGTTGTATACTTGTAATCCTAATCAATAAACTTCTCTAACATCAAACAGACCTGCAACATAATAAGTTACAGCCACAAGGGTCAATACTTTTGAATTGTATTGGCAAGTGATACTATGGTATTATAGTGGAGTCTATCATCTATATGCATTTGGCTAAGTGGAGCTTAGGCTTGCATTGCTCAAAATAGATTTTCCCTATCATTTGAAAACACTAGTTTTTGCTTGACAAAATCACCCAAGGCATCTCCCAATAGAAATTGGTGATCCTTTAATCCTTGTTCAACCACAAGTTTTTAACTTAGAAATTGGGATGAGGAGATTCTTGATAGCTTCCATGTCTTGATGCTCAAATTGTCCTTTACCAAGGACATGGCTAAGTACTTAGATTTTTACACTCTGCAGAGGTGGTGCACTTTCCCCACAAGACTTGGTTTCACCAAGACAAGATCTTTCAGAAGCCTTCCCTTAGACCAGAATGGATGCGTTCCAACCTATCATCCCCTACCACCAACTGTCCATTTGGCTAAGTTATTGCAACCTATATGATCCAGGAAGAGCCCATAATGCCAAGTGGCTGCACTTGAAGCTTCTCAACATTTGACATCTCAAATCTCTTTGTTCCTGGGTGGCCATCCACAAGTGTGATACACAAGGTAACCCATAGAAATGGGCCTTGTGTAACCACTCAACACAAACCATTCCTTCCATTCCACCCAGGTGATTCTTTCACTTAGTTGTTTTATTAAACAAAAACACAAGTCCTTGACTTAGAAATATTCCATAGCATGAAATATAGTCCACCCTTGTTTTCTACTAGCTAAGCTAAGCATGATAATAGTAGGAATCTTAACTTAGGAAATTTCTACTAAGGTTTCATTTACTAGGATTTCCAATGGCATAGTTTATACATAGCAAAAATTCCATGCAAGTCCTACTTAGAAACATCACTAATGCATAGTGAAAATATTGGGACAAAAGTATGAAGCATCACTTGCCTTTTTGGTAGAGAATATAAGTTAACTCCTTGATCTTGCAATGTTCACACTCTTCAAATCACTACAATTCAATCAAGCAAGCAATATGTAAATCTACCACTCAAGCAAACATCACATAAAATAATAAAAACAAAACAATGCATGCAAGCATGCCAAAGATGGTTTATTTGGAAAAGTGGTTTATAATGGGTTATAAACATTGGAAAACACCTATTGGTCATTTTATATAAGTGGCAAAATCATTTGCAAAAGATTTTACTTATAAATCATATTTGAACCAAATCAATATTTTATGTGGTTGAAAATGCCTTTATCAAAGTAGAAATGTTTGTAGGGTTCACCAAATACATTTTTAAATCATAAAACTTGGTGATTGGGGTCATAGAATTTATTCCAAAACATTTCCCAAAGATGTCCTCCCAAAAGTATTTTTAATAAATAAACATTATTTTTATTTGACTAGAAATGGTTTAAATCAAAGGTTTATTCTTTTGTTTTACCAAATATATTTTTGAAACCACAAATTGATTTCTATGGTCAGTAGGTTCAAAACAAACTATTTGCCAAAGATTTTATCCCTAAAATCATTTTAGAACAAATTTTATATTCTAAATATGCCTACATAAGTTTCTGCAAAAACAATCAATTTAATAGAAACATTTTACTAAACAAAGTGCATGGTCAGAAAGTACTTGTTTTGCTGAATCAATTGATATAAATTTTGCAAAATTTGGACATGTCGTTTGAAAGTTATGAATTTTTCAAATTAGAACATCAAATAGAACATTTCTGGTTTTATTCAAACAGACAAGGCCACGTGTCTTGTTTCTATTCGTTTGTACCGCTTCATGAGGATCGACAGTTGCGAGGTGTTGGATATAAGTGACATCGCACGGCTCAGAGGCAAGCGTACCCTTTCGCCTAGATTCTATCGCGTCACTCCGATCCAGATCGGACGGCTACCAAAGCATTGCCAAGATCTGGCGGCACGACGACGGTGGCGCGCGGCGGCGGCGATCTGCTAGCGGTGCTGCGGTGGCTACTGGAAGCGAGGAAGAGGAAGGATGTGCTCACCGAGTTCGCGGGGTCACGGTGGTGCTCAAGGTGGCCGCAGGATGGACAGGGGCGCACGGAGTTGGCTCGAATCGCTCGCCGGAGTTCGTGTCGGCATCGGGCTCGTCCTGTTGAAGACGATGGCGAAGGTACGGTGCACGCCAGAGAGAAAAGGAGGTGTCGTTAGATGCACGGGGTCACGGTGAGCATGTGCGTGTGAAGGAGAGGGGTTAGGGCGGTCAGATTTTTACCAGGGGCTTCGCCGGAGAGGTGGTAGACGACGGTGGTGCTCTGTTCAATACGAAGGCGAGTGTCCAGGGCGTGCGCAGGCGAACTGGAGCTGCTGGGATGTGCGTCTGGTTCCTGTGAGCACGCTCGAGTGGTCGAGGCAACGAGGGGAGGCGAGGAGCTGCCGGAATTGCTCGGTGAGCTCGCCGGAGACAGTGGCGGTGTAGTGTGAAATTAAGCAGCCTGGGGGCGCGCTAGGGTGGGGGACTGAGGGGGAAACAGAGAGGAGGGAGAGGCGGTTAAGTAGGTGAGGTCGTGGGGCTGGGTTATTGCGCCATTACCGTGCAATCAATCGAAGAAACCGTCGGCAGAACTGCCGGGGAGGAGAGCGTGGTCTACGCGCGGGTGAGAACGACGGTGAGGTGGCAGTGGGGTCGTTTCATCAGCGAAGAGAGACAGGGGAGGTGGGGTCCACGCGTCGGTGACTGAGCGGGTGCAGACGTGAGTGAGAAAATAAACGGTTCGGGGGAGAGAGATGGGCTGCTGATGGGCTTAGTGGGCTAGGTTAGTTGGGTTGCTTTGTTTCATATTTTTTTCCTTCTCCTGTTATTTTTCTTTTTCCAATTTGATTTTTTGTTTTGATTTTGTTTTGCTATTCAAACATCTATTTGAATTCAAACTTCTCTGAAATTTTGTGTGGATTCAAACACTGATTACTTATACATTTTGAAGTCAATTTTGGAATAAATCTTTTATTCTTCTTAGGGCATAATAATTATTTAAAATTGGTCCTTGTAATAATTCAAAAAAGATTTAAATAATGTTTTTCAAACTCTATTTGAAATCTAAATCTCTCCAAATCATTTCAGTATGTTTTATTTATTTAATCGGGCGTCAAAATATTCACCTCGATTTATTTGGAAAATAGTTAATATGATTTATAAATCATTTGAATTGGGTATTTGTTTTAATTCCAATGGAATTAAATATAGTTTTAATTCCCTAAAGTTTATTTGGAAGTTTTTTTTAATATTATTTAAGTTAAATTAAACAACTTTTATTCCACTTGGGTAAATTCCAAAATACTATTTTCCCATGATTTAATTTATTACTTCTAATAGGGATTTTATCTTTATTCAAATGGAATAGGATTTGGTCAAAGTCATTCTATTTTATTTGGAATATTCTTTATCCATTTATTTTATTTGGATTGGGATTATATTCATTCCATTTGCTTATGGACTAGGTCAAGATTTGATTTGGCCTTTAAATATTCCTCATTATATAATTCTTTCCTTATCTTATAAAATCCATATATTTTTATTTATAGATCCAAACTTGGTGATTCCAATTTGTAAAATCTTATTTAATATTTGTTTATCCTTTTAAATGTCCTTAGGATTATTTGCTCACCATTTGGTATGGATTTATAGATAGGTGCTTTATTAGCTTTAGAAATTAAATTTCCTTATCTTATTAAATTCATAAGATTTTATCCATGGCTCCAAATTAAGTGAAACCAATTTCTATGGTTTTATAATATTTCTAATAGTCATTCTTGATCATTTTTAAATGTTTGTTTGACAAATTTTTATATGGATCAAATCCATAGGCCTGGAGATAACTTGGAAATGATTTTCTTCCATTAGGGTTTTAGGGTTTTGGTTTATTTCTCAAGTGTTTAAATTTCAAGATCATTTTATGAGGAAAGCATTCCACTTGATTTGAATTTAGTTGGATTCAAACATTAACCAAAGTTTGTTCAAGATGGGATTTTAAGTTTCCATTTAGAAACAAAAGTTTCTTTTCACCCTAATTTTCAACAATTATTTATTTTGTTTATTTATTATTCACATTACAAGATTTGGAAAATCTTGGGATGTGACATCAAGTTAACGAGAAACTTATACTTCCCAAACTCTATGACTAGATCATGACATCCTAAATTCACTATCATTTCTCTGCCAGGAGAACTTACTTTTATAAGACACCCAATAGTTTCTACCGGTAGTTCATTTCTTTCAACAAATGCTCTTGATATGAATGAATGAGATGCACCAGTATCAAAGAGAAAAAATGCTGGAACAGAATTGAGTTTGAACTTACCAGCCACAGCATCAGGCTCCTCATAGATTTCCTCCACATTGATGTGGTTCACCTGTCCCTTCTGAAAAGGGTTAGGCTTGTTGGGTCCTTCAACTTTCTTTTCTGGGAATTCATTTGCATAATGCCCCATCTTCTTGCATTTGAAACACTCAACCTGACTAAGATCTTTCTTGACAGGCTGACTTCCACTGCCACTTCCACTTCCACTGTGGTGGCTCTTATATCCACCTTTGTTATTCTTGTACTTATCGTTGTCATGACTACGGTGGTGTTTGTTGAACTTCCCATGCTTGTGGGATCCAGAACTCCCACTGTCATCATAATGGGAACGCTTGTGAGACGATCCCGAGCTGTGCTTGTCAGAGTGCTTTCTCTTCCTTCTTTCCACTTGTTTCATCTTGCTCTCCAAAATAGTAGCCTTGTCACAAAGAGACTGGTATGTGGGAACATAGGCCAGAGCTAACTGCAGGTTCAATTCATCATTCAACCCTTCAAGTAACTTTTCCTTTCTCTTAGCATCAGTGTCAACTTCATCCGGTGCATTTCGCGCCAGATTGTTGAACTCCTCAATATATTCAGCCACGCTGCGGTGGCGTTGCTTCAAGTTATGAAACTCCTTCTTCTTCAAACTCATCACTCGGGATGAGATGTGAGCAGTACGAAAACCATCTTTAAAGATAGCCCATGTCACATCCTCAATGGGAGTGGTGATATGGAAGTTAACCCACCAAGTGGCTGCTGGTCCTTCCAATAAGTGAGCTGCAAATCCGACATTCTCTTCATCAGTATAGCCAACTGTTACCAAGTCCTTGTTCACAGAGCGTAGCCAATCATTGCCCACCATAGGATCAGTAGTTCCTGAGAACTTTGCTGGCCTCAGTCTCAAGAACCTGGTAAGCATGTCAAAACCCGGTGGGTTGTTCTGATTGTTGTTGTTGTTATTGTTGTTATTGTTGTTGTTCTGATTCTGGATGAACGTAGTCATCATTTGCATCAGCTGAATCTGAGCTTTCATCATTTTCTGCATCTCAGGGGTGATGTTGTTGTTGGGGTTGGGATTGGCACGTCGGGGAGGCATCTGTGGTTGTTCAATAGAGGTAAGAATGAGATACCATAGATGCTAACTTGCACAATACATCACATAAACAATCACCAAACATGCATCATAATAATAAAAGTTCAACAACATAGACAACAAGTTTGCAAAGTAAACACACCAATAGCAAGCCATCCACATGTTGGATGGTCATTGCACTCAATAATCAAAGACATGATAAATAAAGGTAAATGAGTAGTCATCACTACTCCTCGGCATCAACCTCCTCCTCAACAAATGTAAGACCTGCATTCTCCATAGCGGTCTTGTATTCCTCGACATTGGTGGTCAAGGTCTCTACTTTGGCTTTGAGAGCTCTCTTCTGCGAACGAAGCCTCTCAATCACAGTCTGTTGATGCTCGAGCTCAAAGTCCTTGGCCTCCAGTTCTGCAGTCATGTCTCGAATCCTCTTGTTCCTATCTTGGACTCGCTTCTCTTGACTCTTGAACTTTTTGTCCTGACTCTCAAACTTGGCCTCCATCTCCTTGACTATCTCATCTTGCTCCGCGAAGAGCTTGTCCTTCTCACGAAGCTTCACCTGTAGTTCTTCATTGATGAGCATGACGTTGGTCCTACCAGTGTCTATGTGCCTAAGAAGAACCTCTAAGTCCTGAAGGTATAGAAGAATCGGCTCTGCTGTCTCCCTCGAAGTATCCTTGAAGTCAATGGCCTCACCATCCTCATCACGTCTACTGAAGGTGTGGAAGTGAGTACCTCTAACCTGTCGAGAGTGTCTCCCTAACAGACGTCCAATGAAGTCCTGCATGACTACCTCTAGGCCTCTCTCCTTGTCATCATGCATGAGCTTGAAGATGATTGCCTCCGTGGTAGGCTCAGTCTGGCGTCTGGGCTGATTGACCTTGAAGCCCCAAAGGTCTTTCCTCTCAAACTTGGTGAGGGGAAGCACCATGATGGTAGGAAGAGGGAGATTGAGCAAACTAGTGAGCTCAATAATACGAGGGCCAAAGCGAGTTCCCTTGAACTCTTCAACCGTGCTGATAGTAACAGTAGGCATCTATTTATAAGATAGAACAAGTTAGAGTCAACACGATGATTAATTTACAATACAAAGCATCACAAGCATAACATTTACAATCATACAAGTCATAGCATACATAAAATCCATTACAAGAATCAAAGGTTCAACTTATTTTAGACAACATTTTTGGAAAATAAAATGATAAGTGTGGTGGTCCAACTAACGGAGTACGTTTACAATCCCATCTCACTTGCCAAGTTGGCTAACAGGGCATCCCTAGAGGCAATCTGTTTGTCTAGACCACAAGACTCCATTGCTAAGTCTATGATGTCCTTCCTTAAGCTTTGGTTGGTAGCCTCTAACTCTTGGGTATGCTTCTTTTCTTCCCTAAGGTCATTCTGGGTGTTAAGCATTCTGCACTTGATTCTATCACCAAGTTCTTTGATAGCCCTCCAAGCTTCATCCCTTGCTGAATCAAAGAATGTAGTGTGCATCACTGTGTTGGTGACCATGCAGAATCCTGAGTCCTTGTGGTTGTCTTCCTTATTTTTATACAAGTGAAGTTGCACCCACCAGTACTCAACTCCTTCATCCATCACAGGAAAACCCTTGTACACAGCTGCACCATGTATTCCCATGGCAACCATGAGGTCCTTGAGAGCCTTGGGGAATTCTGTCTCACACTCCAAAGTCATAGTCATGAGTGGTCCCTTCCTCACAGCTTCGTTGATGGAGTTCATATACAAATAGAGATGAGAAAGAAGATTAGAAAAGTTTACGAAAAGAAAAGACAAGTGTGGAAGTTGTTGAAAAATTTTCCTTAGTGGTTTCCAATCCTAGGGTCATAATCCTACAGGACACACAGTGCTCTGATACCATCTCTAAGATCCCTCCTTTGTAAAGGAAAGGTCATTATTACATATCATTCCAGAGACAAACATAGTCTTTTACAACTCCATGGCCACTGGCCCAATACAAGAGTTCAAATATAAAATAAGATAAATAAGTCTTCATCTTCATGTGCCACAGGCAAGCATGTTGAGTGTAGACTCATGACTCCTAATCATCATCAGAATATCCTGCAACATCACAAGTTACAGCCACAGTGGGTCAATACATTGGAATAGTATTGGCAAGTGATACCTTAGTAGAATATTGGTGGACTAAATACTATATGCATTTTGGCTAAGTGTAGCTTAGGCTTGCTTTTCTCAAAATAGAATTTACCTATCAGTTGAAAACACTAAGTTTTTCTTTGTCAAAATCTTTCCCAAGGAACCACCAATAGACATTGGGGTCCTTCACCCTTGTTCAACCACAAGTTTTTACTTAGAAATTGGGATGAGGAGATTCTTGATAGCTTCCATGTCTTGATGCTCAAGTTGTCCAATACCAGGTACATGGCTAAGTACTTAGATTCTTCCATCTGCAGAGGTTGTGCACTTTCCCCACAAGACTTGATTTTCACCAAGACAGGACCTTTCAGAAGCCTTCCCTTAGACCAAATGGACGCGTTCCAACCTATCATCCCACTACCACCAACTGTCCAAATGGCTAAGTTATTGCAACCTATATGATCCAGGCAGAGCCCATATTGCCAAGTGGCTGCACTAGAAGCTTCTTAGCATATGGCCTCTCAAATCCCTTTGTTCCTGGGTGGATTTCCACAAGTGAGATACACAAGGTAAACCATAGAAATGGGCCTTGTGTAACCACTCAACATAACCCATTCCTTCCATTCCACCCAGGTGTTTCATTCACTTAGTTGTTTTATTAAACAAAAACATAGTCCAGAGACTTAGAAATATTTATTCATAGCATGAATATATAACCACCCTTGGTTGATACTAGCTAGGCTAAGCATGGCATTGTCAAGACTTAGAAATATTTCTAGCAATTCTACAACTACTAGGATTTCCCAAGCATAGCATATAGACCAAAAATATCCATGCAGGACTAGCAAAATATTTCTAATGCATACTTGAAAAACATAGGAATAAAAATCATGAAGCACCACTTGCCTTGGTAGTTTGGAGAGTAGCTACAATACTCACAATCACAATCACTATTTGCACCAAAATCTACACATAAAATGATAGCACCAAATCACATACAAAATAAATACAAGCAAAAATATATGGATGCATGCAATATGATATGTGATGATTTTCTATACTCAACAAGACAAGTGCACAGTACTGATTCATAAAAAAGTTCAAAACTTGCCAAACAACCTTTATTTGAACATTAAAACATTTCCCAAATATTTGTTATACATAAATAGGCCTACACATGTTTCTATAAAAATAACCATTTTAACAGAAATAAAACATTAAACACATTGCATATATGGAAAGGGCTTTCTCTCCTGATTCCATTGATATAAAATTTGTCAAATTTGGATTTGGGAATCAAAAATTATGAATTAAACAAGTTTAAACATCTAATAGATTTAAATCAGAATTTTAAAACCAAACTCGTGCCACGCGGCGCCTTCTAACTGGCTGGTACCGCTTCGCGCTGGATCGCGTCTGCGAGCCGTTGGATCTAACTAAAACGCGCAGCTCTGATTAAAACATTTCGCTTCGCTTATGATCTATCGTGTCCACTAGATCTAAATCGAACGGCCCTTAGCAAAAGACCAACAAGTGGCGGCTCTAACGGCGGCGCGCTCAGTCAGTGGCGGAGCCGGCGAACTAGGTCGCCCGGGGAGGTGGGAGGATGCTCACCAGAATCGCCGTGATGAGGAGAAGCTCGATGTATGCTCGGTTGGAGAAGGGGCGCTCGGAGTTGTCGCGGATTGCTCGTCGGAGTAGTCCCTGGCGACGGTGGCTTCTGTTCGTCGATGTTGGCGACGCTATGGGCCGCGCTAAGATGAGAGAAAGGTGCCGTTAGATGCGCAGGACACTGGGTATCTCACGTGTATCAAACAGAGGGAGAGGGGAGGCTGGGGCTTACGGGAAAAGGTCGCCAGAGTTCGAGCAGAGGGCGTCGGAGCTCAGTCATTGACATTGTCGAGGCTACAGACCATGTGCGAGCAAACGGAAAACATCAGTAGGTGCGCATGGAGATGTAGAACAAGCCAGCATGAACCATAGGCAGAGGGGAGTGCTGTGCTCACCGGAATTTGATGACGAACTCGTCAGAGCAGCAGGCGTCCAGAGAGAAATTCGTGCAGCCTGCTGGCTCCGGTGAGGTGTGGTTTGGGGGAAAAGGAGGAGGGGAGCATGGTGTTTAAGTAGGCGAGACGGGGGCGTGATTTACTCAGGCATTGAACGGGAATTGACGCCGCGAATTAAACAGGAAATGCCCGGCATAATTTGGGGATGAACTGGTCGCTGGGTGGAGACGACGACAGTTGTGTGGGCCGTGGTTGTCAACGAGAGTAAAGGAGTGGGGATGGGTCCAGGCGGTCAGCGACTCAGTGGGTGCGGGTGAGAGTAAAGAAAAACGATTCGCGGGAGAGGCTGTTGGGCTAGCTGGGTCGAGTTGGGCTGGGTTGGGCCAGATTGGCTTGCTGCTTATTTTTTTCCTCCTTATTCCTTTTCTTTTTCTGTTTGGTTTTCTAGAATTGGTTTTCAAACTCCATTTCAATTCAGTTTGAATTCAAACCTTCTCTAGCCTTTTGTACAGTGTACTTTGCACTCAAATGTGTGTCAAACACTTTTGTTTACAAAACATACTTGGGTCATTTGGAAAATAAAATAAAACCAAGCCTTTATGAGATATAATAATAGGCATAAACTTGGTTTTATTTCATACTTTGTTTTGAAACTTTGTTCAAGTTTTTGAAATCACTTAAGTTTGAACTCAAAACATTACTGAATGAATATTAGTACCTTTCTCATTAGCAAGTAGCACAAAGGCTAGAGTATTCATACATAAAATAATGAGCAGTATATGCTCCTGTTTTTGAAATGATTTTGAAATGAAACCCTAAATGATTCATGGATGCGTGGATGATATGTATGAGTTTTGAAACATGATTTTAGGGATGTTACATGCTACTACTAAAATTATTGATGATAATGAGGAAATTTTTTTAGACATGCTATATGATAATGCTTTAGATGATGGCCCGATGTCTCTTAATAACCCTCCATGTATAATACATGAGGATGAAATTGATATACTTGCTATCCATTATGATAGTCTTGTTAGTAAGAGTCCTATAATATTCTTGAACTCTCCTATTTTAACCATAGAGAAGACATATGCACTTGCTAAAAACTATATATGTGGTTTGCAATTACATTATGTTGAAAATATTTATTGCAACCATGATAAAAGGTTTGAAAAGAATAATAGCAACAATTTTGAAAGAGGAAATCATGCTAATTAATACCATGATAATTATGATGATGCACATCATATAACAAACTTTACAAACTTGCAAGCTTCCAATGGTTATATTACTAAATTTACTTCTAGTAATTGCAACTATTATGAAAGAGGAGGTTGCCAATTCCCTCATGATGTTGATAATAATTATAAACTCATTAAATATACTAATAGTATGCATAGGTATACTCTTGTTTTATGTACCTTATTCAAAATAAAAGCCCTATGCATAGGAAGAAAGTTAGACTTTGTTATTATCACTTTTATGTTTTGTGTTGCTCTATGTAACACCCTCAGAATCGACCCTATGCAAGTTTCAGCGCTTCCCGCCAAACCCGCATAGAAACGATTCACAGGTGCCCACCAGGCACTTTCGTGCGGGTGGAAAACGAAGTAATAACATTACACAACAGTCCTCGATGGGACCCACAGAACCGATATATATACAACAGCGACTCCATGAGTCAAAAATACAGATATAATATACAAAGATCCAATTCACCTTGAAAGTGATAGAGCGTCCGACTATGGACAAGATGCAAATGGGGCTAAGAGCCCTGAAGAATAACCAATGGCGTCCATAACCCTGCCCAGGCCAAGCCGGAAGGGTAACCCTGCTAACGACGTCGATCTCAAAAACCTGCTCAAACAAAAGGGGTGCCGACAAAGGGCAAAGGAAAAAGAGGAGCGTCAGTACTGAGGCCAGTACACGACGAGACTAGAATTCGGCGGTCCTCGCCTACATAGGTATGGTGGACTGAAGCGGCAGCGGCAGCATGCACTAAACAACCTATAGAGACTCGATACAACTGGCGGCTATCCGAGAGGGGTAAGAAAGACCTATTCGGAACCAACCTGATGCTACCACCAAACAAACCCATCCTGGTGTTTCCCCCTCGAGACCAAACGAGGAAGTCAACCGAGGAACTCACATAGTTGGCAGTTTTATTTATTCGGTTATCGTTGCAGCAATTACTAGTCAAGTATAGATAATCATCCTGATAAAATAAGCAGTGGGCACTTTTAGTTAACCATTCCGTTGAGGTTGTAATACTTACTAGTCAGATACATATAGCATGAGATATCCCAAAACCCCAGCAGTTGTTGGTACTTTTATTTAGCCATTCCGTTGTAGTTGCATTACTTACTAGTCAGATACAATGGTCGCAAGCGACAACCCAAACAAGCAATTGTGGGCAGTTTTATTTAGCCATTCCATTATAGTAAAGCTAATTACTAGTCATTATGAAGTCAAATTTATAGCACTACTTTAGTTATAGTTGTCTATGATCGAGATACTGTGCTCCAAGTCGTCCATAACCGCGGACAGGGCTTTCAGAAAGTTTTACCCGGCCGGGGTGCACAAATAGCAACACACACTCGATCAACCTCGGAAAAACCAAATCAAAACCCAACGAGGCCTTCACGACAAAGCAATCACAGGATTCAGAAATATTTCAGGGGGCCACCCCATTGAGTACACCCGCAACGAAGCTAGCTGACTCCGAGACGGACTCAAGGTTTGCGTCAATGGCTGTAAACGACTGGGAACCCAAAACTGGGCTTGTCGATACCGCGAAAACACTCCGCTTTCCTAAATAGTACAGTGTGCTATCCATCGCACAATCGTAATAAAGCAGTAAAGCATGGCATAAGTACAGGATAGTAAATAAAACCTCAAACTAGTTTGTGGCCCCACGAAATAAGAATGAATCAAGCTCTGGCTCAGGGGGGGTCCCATAAGCCTCCCGGATGTGGATAGCGCGAATATTCAAGGAACAGGTATCAAGTACTCGGGGTCCTACGGGACACAAGTGGACGGTTAACAACCAAATAACATCTATTGCCCACCTGTGCCTCTGCTTACTTACTTCAATTTTAGTTGTTAAACAGTAATTAAAGTGAACGAAAAGTAAAGCCATGATCATCTCCAACATCAAACATGCGGCAATCCACCAACAACTGTGGCACTTGACGACACGCAACAGCACTTGAGCAAGCGACTACGATGCGCAAGTCCAACTATCTACCAGATAACAGGTAATAGGATGTGTCCAAGGCAATATAAGGCTGCAAGGGATATCACGGGTACGAAAAACTAGAGCAACGCCACACAGATAGCAATAGATCAACAGGAGGGAATAAATACTATAAAAGTAAGATAGGTAGAAAGGGGGAGATGCTCGCCTGAAAACATTGTCGAAGGTTCATCCGAAGATCGGGTCGACACTCGCATCAACTCAACGGCCTTATCCGCGAAGAACCAAAACACTAGAAGAGACACCGGATGCAATATTTAATACTATGGCAAAAGATCGGGCATGATGCATGTATGATGTATGACATGGCAAAGGTGCGATGCAATTAGGTCATATCAAGCGGAACCGGGGTCCCGACATTTAATTAAACGGTTCAAGTTATTTATCTACCCCGCATATTAAATGTTGCATTATCAAGACAAAAGATGGCACCGGTTCGCTACACAAATTTAAATGAGGCCAGTATGAGACTATATTTGCCCGCATATGGGCCCCTGTTGCCTACCAAAACCCACCGGCGAGCAGCGACGGGCAACACGGAGAGCCGGGAGGCTCCCAGGACTGCTGGTGGGCCCTGGTCCCTCGGGCAACGGCCCGCAAAACTCTGGCACACGTCCTGGCTGGTTCGAGGGCGTGCCACCTGACCTATACCTGATCAGGAAGGTGAAAGATTGCTTCGATTGGTTTCCTGCATGGCAAACAAACATACGTAAAATTCAAGCCGTGACCGGCTTTCAGGTTTCCCTGTGAATCGGCTCTTGGAGCCGATTATCCCATGGTTCTGCATTAGATCTATGATAACATGGGGTTTTGCTTCATCAATACAAGTCAAATCGATCTACGACAGTTTAATGTTTTCACCATGTAATTGGAACATCCTACACGTAATTGAGCCTGGTAAATACAAAAGATGATAGAAAATTAACCCTAGAGAAGGCCTAACAACCGACGTAAAGTCAATTCCCGGAACAACTCCTCTCGAATTAGCAAACCATATCTTTTCGTATTACTGGATCGTTCAACCCGTTTGCAAGGCCTGACTACGTGGATATTAAACTAAACCTTGGAAAACAAGGCAAAACTACAACAGATCGAATCGACGAAATAAAGATCAAGCAAGATGCTACCCTTACACCCCGAACAGGTGCAAAGGCAGCGAGATAAGCAAAGGCGGCATAGCTAAGCAATCATAGCAGAAAGTACCGATGCTAGCCTAAACAAAGCTATGATAAAAGTATTACTCGCCATCAACAAGGCTTCAGCACGAGTAACACCAAATAACGCATAAGTAGATACTGCCTAGATCGCAAGATGCAATCTAGGCAGCATGACACTTACCCGAAAGAAACCCTAGAAACAAGGGGTGGCGATGCGCCGAGATTGTGTTTGTTGTGAACGTGATTGTCCTCCTTTTCTCGATAACCTTAGGTACATATTTATAGTCCGGAGACTTTCTATCTTTGGAATAACTCTACAACTCTATCTCTTACCTAAACCGAAACGTAACCTACTACAATATACAGATACACGGGCAATTTAGCCCAAATCCACGTACAAGGCCGATTCAACAAAACGTTGCATATATGTATTTTCCAAGCCCATCTTGATTACGGCCCATCTCCTCCTTTGGCCAAAATATGGCGATAACACATGCCCCCCTGGTTTTGGCAATAATAATTCCAAAACCACTCTGTTGATGTTTTTTCTTCACATCGGGTTACGCGTTGCAGAGCAGAATCGTCACGCCACCCCCTCATCATGATGCCCTGTCTTCTCAACTCCTTCGCAGTGCATGATTTGATGATTTTGGCAGCACATTCTGGGAAACCGCTATTGCATTGAACCGCCTCCCACTATTCCCCTTTATTTAAATTCATCTGAGCAGTTTGCAGTCCCCATGTCACCAACCCTGTTAGACGTGGTGATGATTACTGGTCTAGATGTTACATCACCCAGCCCCTCTGCTTTTAACCTGACCAAAGTCCCCTACAAACTGTCTTCTAAAACAGACTGCACGAACTGGGGTGCCTACCTCCAACGCCATATGAAAACAAAGGGCCCTATCACAGAGAAAGAACACACAGCCTTTCTCAACTTCTGGCTGGAACATTTCATATTCTGTGGCCCTTCCCTGGCTCCAACCAAGAATTATCTCTCCTTAGCCCACGAACTGGCCAAAGGCACTCAACTTGGCATCGGGAAACTGTTCCTTGGAGAGGTCTATCGATATCTCCAGTTGATGTCTGTCAAGCTGTTCTCTGGCATAGCAGTCAAAACAGGTGGTCCTTGGTGGTTCATTCAGCTATGGGCTCAGCTGTATTTTCAAAACCACGTCCCAAACTTCCCTCTTTTGGCGAGTTGCACCTTTCCAGATGTCAAAGGGAAGCAGATCCGATGCACCAGCTATGGCCAAGCTTTGTATAGACTGCCAGGTAGTAAACTGACCCCTCAGGAAGCATCTAAATGGTTCAGCATTTTCTTTCAAGGCCTGGACAATCCTATCTTTTTTCCCTACATGGAAGAATCGGAACACTTCGAAAATCCAATCTCCTTCAGGCTAGACAATTTTGCCGATGACACCAGCACTCGGCAGCTCTTTTCCACTGTGATCTGTCCCTGTTTCCTTCCAGTTGGCATGAGTACATCCAACAGAATAATCAAGCCTGGGTATGAATTCTACCAGCCGGTCGTAGTGGCTCGGCAATTTGGCCTTGGACAAGTACCTCCCCATTTCTTTCTCCACCACCTTACAGAGAGCAGAGCCGACCTGCCTGATCCTCTCACCAGCCAAAGGTGTTACTCCTTCTTTGATGCTCTGACCATCCCTATTCCTAATGACCTCACCTTCGCCTCATCAACTGATGGCTTTGAAGACTGGTGGTCGGTGTGGAAGACTCATGCCTTCAGGAGAGCTCTGGGACCGTTGCTGAAGCAGCTCGACGCTGACTATGACATCCCCATGGAACAGGTACCACTACTTGTAAATTTTCTTGATGCAGCTCACAAATGATTCTTCTACTAACCCACTCTTTCTCTTTGCAGCAACAAGATGGCCCTGAACCTACGCACAGTGATGGCTCCCCCTTCGAGTTCTTTCCGCCAGCTCCTGTGGTTCTTTTCTGCAAAAACTCGCCACCTTTGAAAAAGGTCATGATGCAGAACCAGCCGATCACACCACAATTGGCTTCCAAGAACCAAGCAACTCCTAAGTCAGCTGCCCCTCGAGTTCCAACTAAGACAAGAACGATGGTGAGGAAGGTAGCTTCCAGGAAGACCTTGAGGCGCCGGAGCCCTTCTCCAGAAAGCTCGCATGTAGGCTGATCCATGTCTTGGTCGATCCTTCTCATTCTTCCATTCTTGCAGACATGCTCGTGCTTACCGGTTCTCCTTTTTTACAGGCTTCCGTCGAAAACACCTCTAGCGAGGACACTCAGACCAATCGAGGAGAACTAGGCCCCACAGATTCTGAGAGGACCATCACACCGAGCCAGCCAGATTCACCACCATCGGCTTCCAGAAAAAGGTCGGTTCCTGAACCTACTGCCCCCCGAGCACCAGTCGAGGCGGGGCCAGATGTGGGTCCCAAGAGAGCTCGCAAAGGACTGCAAGTTTCTTCGTCGAGCCAGGAGGTTTCGAAAATCATCACCCTTCATGCTCTTACCACTTGTTTTTTTTATTTGCCGATTCATCACTATTTATATCGGCAAGCACCTTCCATGCAGGCGACTGACACTCCTAGTGGGAAAGCCGGGGAAGTGCCGATGCCTACCACAGGGCCGGATCCAGGAATCCCCGAAGGTGCAGATGAAACGGCTACCACTTTGGCCAAGCCCCCAGCAACCACACACAAACCGATCGTCTCCTCATCTGCTATCCCCTCGATCTTAGGAGAGGTATGTTAGCCTTTTTTTCGGCTCATCCTTACACGTTGGACGCGTACTGACACCTTTTTCGGGCTGCCAGAGTTGTGATATTTCAGGCTTGCTGACGTTCGACCCTGAATCCATCGAACCAACTCCCTCTGTTGCCGATGATGAACCACGAGCCAGGGCTGTTCCACCTCAATTCCAGCGTCTTAAAACCCTGCTGTCCTCCCCGATCGAAGAGTTGATCGAGGGTTCTGAGGAGGTGAAGAGCGTTCTTGCTGAAATAAAAGACCAACTCCCAGTAGCCTTGCAGGTGAAGCTTTGGCCAGTTGTAACTCTGTCTTTCTTCGGGTCAAGGGTGAAGTTAGCTCGTGAGAGGATCAGTCTGCGCCGCACCCAACTTCCACTGAAGGCCAATATCGCAGACAGATGTCAGCAGCTCAACGAGAAAAAGGCGTCTCTGGATGCCAAAACTGATACCTCTGTCAGTACCGCCGAGCTCGCATCCTTGAAAAGGGAGTTGGAAGATCTTGAAGAGAAGGTCCGGGCGACTAAACAGCTCATTCGTGGCAAGGAAGAATCCATCGCCCGCTCCCAAGACGAAGCAAAAAGCCTCAAAGCTCAACTGAAGACCGATCTGGCAGAAATACGCGCCCTGAACAAGCAGCTAGTGACGGGCAAGGACGAAGATGACGAAGCCGAGATCGCCGAGGTGGATCGTGTCCGTGCTGACGCCCTCCACGCCTTCGAAGCATTTCTTCAGTAGCTCGTTTATGTAAACTGGCATCTGCTTGTAACAGTTTGAACCTCTAGAGTCGATGGCTGTGCATCGGCTGTATGTTTTTTTTATTGGCCGATTTCATGTATCGGCCCCCATATTTCAGTGTCCATCATCCCACATGCTTGGGAAATATTTCTTGAGGTGTTGCCCGTTGACAGCCACTGGGAATTTTACGCCATCCAGTTCCTCAAGCATGTACGCGTTTCCCCTTAAAACTTGATCGACCCTGTATGGTCCGTGCCAATTTGGAGACCATTTACCATATGCTGCATCCTTAGTTCCTAATGGCAATACAGCTTCCCATACTAGATCGCCAACGTGGAACTCCTTCGGTCTCACCTTCTTATTATATGCACGAGCTACCTTGGCCTTGTTCTCTTTGATTTTCTCAAGCGACCACAGCCTAAGCTCAGTTAAATCCTCAACACTGTCACTCATCAGGGCCGTATATTCTTCAGTTGTTAGATCGTTCTGAAAGGTGACACGCCTCGATCCAGCCGTAATTTCCCAGGGCAATACGGCTTCTTGTCCATAGACTAGATGGTATGGCGAGGTTTTTATCGCTCCATGACATGACATGCGATAAGCCCACAAAGCCTCTGACAAAACCTCGTGCCAACGCCTAGGGTGCTCATCGATCTTCCTCTTGATCAGCTTGATAAGGCTCTGGTTGGACGCTTCAGCTTGCCCATTTGCTTGAGCATAGTACGGAGATGATCGGATCAGCTTAATTCCCGTGTCCTCACAGAACTCTCTAAACTCGTAAGAAGTGAAGACCGAACCTCCATCGGTCGTGATCGTTTGGGGGATCCCGAATCTATGAATAACATGTTCTTTCACAAAATCGATAACATCCTTTGAGCTCACTGATTTCATAGGGACGGCTTCAACCCATTTAGTGAAATAATCCGTAATGGCCAAAATCCACATGTGGCCTTTGCTTGATGGAGGATTGATCTTGCCAATCATATCCATGCCCCAACCTCGGAATGGCCAAGGTTTGATGATGGGGTTCATTGCTGACGCGGGTACCATCTGAATTTTCCCAAATTTCTGACATGCTTGACACCCTTTGTAGTACTTGAAGCAGTCCTCAAGCATGGTGGGCCAATAAAACCCTGATCGCCTGATCAACCATTTCATCTTGTGAGCCGATTGGTGAGTTCCACAGGCGCCTTCGTGTACCTCGTGTAGGAGCCGATTGGCCTCGGCTGTCCCCAGACATTTGAGCAATAACCCCTCCAGAGTCCTGTAAAACATGTCGTCCCCGATAAGCACATACTTCATGGCCTTGTACCTTATCCGTTTAGGTGCCCCCCGAGCCGAATCCTTCAAGTAATTGAAGATATCGGCTCTCCAGTCGTCTGCGTCCAGGAACTGTACCTGAACATCGGCTCCCTCTGCTACGTCCTTGTAGCCTAAAGCCATTTGTGCGAGATCATTTGCCTGTGTATTCTGCGATCGCGGGATCCAGTTAAAGTTTATGTACCGGAACTGTGCCATGAGCTCACGGCATTGCAACCATAATGGGAAGAGCGACTCGCTCTCACACTTGTATTCCTCCGTGAGCTGGGAAATCACCAATTTGGAGTCTCCAAAAATTTCCACTGCCTCCGCCCCAGCTTCTATGAGCAACTCCATTCCCTTGCGTATCGCCTCATACTCGGCGACGTTGTTGGTGCACGGGGTAGCTAGCCTGATGGCGAAAGAATATGTTGCCCCCCGGGGCGACACGAGTAGAATGCCAATGCCACAACCATCATCACAAACCGATCCATTGAAAAACACAGCCCACGCTCGTATAGACAGTGCTGCTATATCAGTGTTGATCCTTTCAGCAATAAGGTCGGCTAATGCCTGACCCTTAACCGCTTTCGCAGGTTGGTACCGGATGTCAAATTCCGATAATGCAAACATCCATTTGCCGAGTCGGCCTTTCAACATAGGAGCCGACAGCATGTGCTTTATGACATCTGATTTGCATATAATGATAATCTCTGCCGAGAGCAAGATGTGGCGCAGCTTGGTGCAGGTGAAAAACAGGCAGAGGCACAACTTGTCAATCTCAGGGTACCTTGTCTCTGCGTCCAGCATCCTTCTGCTGATGTAAAACACAACTCGCTCCAGACCATCATAAACCTGCACCACCACCGAGGCGATGGACGTGTCAGCTACTGATAAGTAAATGTAGAACGGCCTATCCGGCTGGGGCGGAACCAATACTGGTGGCTTCGTTAGATATTCTTTGATTTCGTCGAAGGCTCGTTGTTGCTCTATCCCCCAGCGGAATTCTTCATCAGATTTAATTTTCACCAGTCCCATGAACGGCTCTATTCTTCCTGACAGATTGGAGATGAATCTCCTAACGAAGTTGATCTTGCCGATGAGAGACTGCAGCTCTTTCTTCGTGGTAGGTGGCTTCATCGTTCGCACTGCCTCCTGACTTTTCAGGCCGATCTCAATTCCCCGTTCATGGACCAAGAAACCCAAGAACTGACCGGCCGTCACACCGAAGGCACACTTCTTTGGATTCATCCTTAGCCCGAATTTCCTTGTTCGGTCCAGGACACGTCGCAGATCGTCCAAATGCCCTTGTACTGAAGCTGACTTGACCACCACGTCATCGATATAAATTTCCACCAGCTTGCCGATCAGATCATGGAAGATGTAATTCATGGCTCTTTGGTATGTGGCGCCGGCATTCTTCAGTCCAAACGTCATGACTACATATTCAAACAACCCCACCGAACCTGGGACTCTGAATGCAGTCTTGTGTATATCTTCCGGAGCCATGAAAATTTGGTTGTAACCGGCATTGCCATCCATGAAGCTCAAGATTTTATGACCAGCAGCTGCGTTGATTAACGTCTCTGCTACCGGCATCGGATATTCATCCTTCGGAGTGGCTCTATTGAGATCCCGAAAATCTATGGCAACCCGCCAGCGGCCATCCTTCTTCTCTACAGGTATGATACTAGAAATCCACTCAGCATACCTGCATGGCCTGATTAACTTGGCTGTCAACATTTTCTCGATCTCCTTCTTGACTTCTTTAAAAAATTTGGCCTTCATCTGTCGCGCTCGCTGCTGGAACGGCCGAAACCCTTTTTTAAGCGGGAGTTGATGCTCGATGATGCTCCTGTCTAACCCGGGCATCTCTGTATAGTCCCAGGCAAAGCAATCTGGATATTCTTTCAACAAAGCTATCATCGGACCCCGCAGATTCGGATCTAACTTCTTGCTGATAAATGTTGGTCTTGGCTTATCCCCAGGACCGATGTCAATCTCTTCTAGCTCATCAGCGGATGTAAATCCATACCCTAGCTTTCCGTCACCTGTTAAATCGATGCTAAACACGGGGCAAACAGTTGGTGAGGACAACAAAAATAATTTGGGCTGATTGCCGGAATCGGCCCCCTTTTTTATTGCATTAGTCAAGGAAGGTTTACAACTTATCTGTGCTCTACAATGGCAGGGAACCTCCCTGCTACGACTGCATGACCTGTTTGTCGTAAGATTGCTGCTTTTTATTTTTTGTGGCCGATCGCAGGGATCGGCCTTACCACGTACGATCGTGGACTTTGCCACTCTGTCAGGCCAGTGGATAAGACCAGCCTCACCCCGTTTTTTGTAGCTTCAATGCGCTCACAGCCGTCTAGACTGACTCCAGAGATCGGCTCTTGGTCTCCTGCCTCCCAGATGTTCATGCCAGCTATGGAGATCTCGATCGAATCATCTGCATGAATGACCTCCACTTCATCTCCATCCCACTGTATCAAGCACTGGTGCATCATGGATGGAATGCAGCAGTTCGCGTGAATCCAATCCCTCCCCAGTAAGACAGCATAGGTGCTTTTGCTGTCAATGATGAAGAATGACGTAGGGATGGTTTTTCTGCCCACGGTCAGATCCACATTCAGAACGCCTTGCGTCTCTGAAGTTTGGCCGTTGAAGTCGCTTAACGTTACGTTGGTTTTGATCAGATCTGCAGTGGAGCGTCCCAAACGCCGTAGCATGGAGTATGGCATTATATTCACTGCTGCTCCGGTGTCAACCAACATCTTGCGGACAGACTGCCCGTTGATATAACCTCACAGGTACAGAGCTTTCAGATGTTTGTAGCCCTTCTCTTGTGGCTTTTCAAAGATAACCGGTCGTGGGCCGCAGTCAAACTGTGCCACTGGTAGTTCTTTGGCTCTTGGGGCGCAGAACTCTGACGGAAGTGTGAACACCATGTTTGTGCCAGCCGATGTCTTCGCATCGGCTTTTACTGGTTTGGGGCGCCATTCTTTTCTTTTCGGACGAGCCCCCGTCTCCAAGGTTTGCTGCACTTTCACGGCCAGATCGGGCCGTGCCTTCCTTAAAGCGTGGAGGTACTGCGCTTCGTGTAGAGGTCCCAACCCAATAAGGTAGAGTCCTCCTGTGTTTACAATGCTAGTCCCTGGATCAATAGCTAGCATCCACAGTTAAGATGTAATATCAAGATGCAAAGGTCATAATATAAATTTATAACCAGGAATTACATAAGTTTATTACATCAAACATAGCTCATTTGGCTATTACATTATATTTGCAGCGGAATAACTATGAGTATGGGTCCATCATCTTCAAAGTGCCACAGGCAGATGTTGGTTGTAGATTTTGTAGTCCTAGTCAATCAAACAATCTTCATTTTAAAACAATCAACCTGCAACATTACAAGTTACAGCCACATGGGTCAATACATTTTGAATTGTATTGGCAAGTTTCACTTTTATGTATAATAAGAGTGGATCCTATCATTATATGCATATTTGGCTAAGTAGAGTTTAAGGCTTATTTGCATAAAGCAATATTTTATCCTATCTTTTCAAAAGGGTTTTAAAGTCCTTTGTCAAATTTCTTTTCCAAGTTCCTTGAACTCCTTGGTAGAAACTCAAGTGTTCAAATCCTTGTCAAATCTCTTGAGCACCTTGGTAACCCCAAGTGCATCAAGTTTTATAAAATCTCATGAGTTCCTTGGTAAAGCCCCAAGTACATCATGCTCTTGAGCACCTTGGTAACCCCAAGTGCAACAAGCTTTACAAAATCTCTTTGAATTCCTTGGTAGACACACAAGGGCATCAAGTTTTTATATTAGAAGTTGGAATGTCGAGATCTCCCATAGTTCAAACTTTAGTTGCTCAGTATTGTCCATAACCGGGGACACGGCTAAGTACTTAGATTTTATTTACTTCTGCAGAAGGAGTACACTTTACCCACATGTCACAATCCCATCCTTTTGCCACTAGTGGCCTACTGGATTAGTGCTCACCAAGATGGAGTACTGGCAGATTGAGAATGTGACGAAGTCTTTACAAAAGGTCCTCCCATACATCATTGCTAGCTTTGTCTTCAGCCCCCATGAAGCATTCCAGATCCCCATGTCCAGTAACTAAAGACAATGTATGGGTCTTCCTAATGTAATTGACTAAGCCAGAGCCATAATAGCATGTGGTTGTACACGAAAGCCACAATTGGAGAAGCATGTTTGATCTCTAAGTTTCCTAGGTGGTTTTCTTTTGGAGCACAACACCAAGTGGTTGCCATAGACATGGTTCCCTTTTGTTGCCACCTTCTCCAAAACTTAAAGTATCCTCCACCTAGGTGGTTCATTGAGTCCTTGTTTTATTATGTAAAACACAAGTTCTTTTCTCAACCTTTGTAAAATCTCAACATGTATCTCTTTTTCAAAATATACCATATAGTATGGCTAAGCATGTACAACTTTAATGTTTTCACTAAGGAATGTTTAGGGAATCCTATTAGGATTTAGCATAGCAAAAATATAAAATATCTTTTCATGCATATTTTCAAAATTCCACTAAGTATAGTAATAAAAATAGTAGGACTTTTGTATGATAGTGTAACTTGCCTTTTTGGTAGGGAATGAGGGTTCACTTCCTTGATCTTGCTAGTCTCACACTTTGCTAAATTCACTACAAGTCAATCAAGCAAATCACCAAATCAACTAACATTCCAAACCAAAGTTAAACAAACAATTTTGCACACATAGAAATGGAGTCTAAGTCATGCAAAGGGGGTTCTTTTTGCAAGGTTGGTCTCTACTAGGTTTATAAACTTTGTATGATCCAAATTGGTCATTTACCAAAATGGCAAAGTCATTAGTTAGAGGGTTTTGCTCAAAGTATATTTTTTTTAAATCCATTCAACATTTTATGTGGTGAAAATTATTCTTTTCAAGGCAAAACTTTATGTTTTTCACCAAGTGAGTTGCCCTTGGCAAGGTTTGATGTTTTGGGTCAGTAAGTTTTGGTCCAAAACATTTTCCCAAAGTTTTCCTTGCAAAAATATTTCCATGATAAAATCAAGGAGTTTATTTGGTTAGAAAATGGCTAAGTTAAATAATTCAATCTATATTTTACCAAAATCATTTTTAACACCAAGGGTTGGTTCCTAGGGTCAGTATGGTCACTAAAAACCACTTTGCAAAAGATTTAATCCTAATTTCAAATTTAAACAATTTTTCTACTCTAAACAAGCTCACAAAAGGATCTGCAATTTCAAACAAGCTAACAGATACTATTTTCGAAACTAAGGCCATGGTTGGCTAGGGCTTGTTCTCCTGAATCCAACGACATAAAATTTGCCCAATTTGGACGTGTGGATCCAAAGTTATAAGGATTTGAAAATCACAACTAAATCTGATTTCAAATCTGTTTTAAACAGAACAGGGGACACGCGTCGTATTTTAACTGGCCGATACCGGTTCGCTGCGGATCACGCTGTGGAGCGTTGGATTTAAGTTGGATCGTGTGGCACAGAACGCGTACCTCTTCGCAGTAAGTGATCTAATCGTGGCCGCTAAATCTGGATCGAGCGGTACTGGCGAGTTTGACCATGTGTGGGCGGCGCTAACAGCGGCTAGCGGCGGCGTACGGCCAGGCGGTGGCGCTACGGCGGCTTCAGGAAGTAAAGAGGAGAGAAAAAGTGCTCACTGGAATCGCAGGGCTGTGGTGATGCTCGACGTGCTGTTGGCTTGACAAGGGGCGCTCGGGGTCGGGCAGAATTCCTCGCCGGAGTTGGTTCCGGCGACGGTCGCGCTCGGTCGAGGTCGAAGACGGCTCTGTGGTTCACGAGAAGACAAACGGAGGGTTGGGTTAGCTGCGTAGGACCATGGAAAAGATGCGTGCGTGATCCAGAGGGTACGGGGTGGTCGGAATTAACCTGTGGGCGTCGTCGGAGTTGAGGCAGACGACGGTGGCGGTAGGAGTCGTCGCTGCGGATCGCCCTAAGGTAAAACAGGAGCATATTTAGATGCGCAAGAGCAAGGCGATGCTGGGTGCGTGAACGAGAGAGGTCGGGGCGGTCAGATACTACCTGTGGGCTTCGCCAGAGATGAAGCAGACGGTGGCGACGGTGGTCGTTGTCGAAGGCGAGGTTACAGGGTACCCGCGGTCGAGCTGGATGCACTAACAGATGCGCCTGAGAGTGGGGATGCTGTGAGCTTGGTCAGGGGAAAGAGGGGCGGTGCGTCTTGGCCGGAATTGGCGAGGAGGATCGTCGGAGTAGCAGCGACACAGAGGGAAATTGGGGCGGCCTGGAGGCAGAGGGGAGGCGATGTCTGAGGGAAAACGGAGGAGAGAGCAGGGCGATTAAATGGGCGTGGTCGCGGCGAGGTTTAATGCACGGACTAACGCTGATTGATGGAGCTATCAACGGGAAGAAACGGCAGCGAGGTGAGGGGAGAAGGGTCGCGCGGTGAGGACGATGAACAGTAGCGGTGGGTCTACCTGTCAGTGGGAAAACGAAATGAGGGAAGGGTCCACTGGTCATACACTGTACGGGTTAGAAGCGAGGTGCGAATCGTTTTCCTGCGGGGTGAGGGAGCTGGGCTGTTTTCTGGGCTTGTTGGGCTGCCTGGGCTAGATGGTTGGGCTGCTCTATTTTTTTCTGTCTAATTCTTTTTCTTTTTCTATTTCTATTTCCTGTTTTGAATTTCCAACAATTAATCAAGCAATCAAACAACACTCAAATTACATCAAACAAACAACAAAATTTTCATTTGAATTTGGTTCTGTTTATCAACATAATCCAAATCCAAAATAAAACAATATTTTCATTCCTTTTAGGATCTATTTAATATAAAATAGATCATAGTTATTTAATCAAATATGATATGATTTATTTAATAAATCTCCGTTTAAATTCCAAACACTTTCAAATCTAAATCAGTAGGTTTATTTGAAAATAAAGAATATTTGGAAAAAATTTGTTTAAAACAAAATAATCCTTTTACTTTAGGATCCATTAATAATTAAATAAAATGGAACTTAGTTATTAAATCCAAATAGGGTTTGATTTTATTAATAAATTCTTTATTTGAACCTAAATATTTTCAAAGTCAAATTAGTAGGTTTTATTTGGAAATATTAAATACTTGGGAACTTGTTTTAAAACAAAATAACATTTTATTTTAGAGTCCATTAAATAAAATAGACTTTCATTATTAAACCAACTAGGGTTTGTTTTATTGAGAATATTTATTTTAAAATCTAAAATAAAGCCAAAACACTTTAGTGTTGTTTTATCACTTTAGTAGTTTTTGATGGTTTATAATTGATAGAACCTTTATTAATAAAACTTGGATATTAAATCCTTATTAATTTATTTAAATAAATCTTTGCTAATTTTATTTAGAATAAAATGTTTTTAATTCCAAAGCTTGGCCAAGGTTTAATTTGGTTTCATAAAATAATCTTTATTTAAATCCATCTTTTCTTTTGAATACCAAATCTTTTATTTTAAAAGATCCAAAATACTATTTCCAAAATATTTTTAGTTTCCTTTATTAAATGTTTATCTTTTAAGAATCCCTTTAGGATTTTATTTTATTCAAATGGATTTGAAGTTACAATTGAATTCCGAAAGTTTCTTCTGGCTCTGAAAATCAAACAAGGTTTTATTTTATTCATTTATTTTCACATTACAAGATTTGGAAAATCTTGGGATGTGACACTTCGGCTTCCTCCAAGTTACGCAGCCGCTGAACTCGACGCTTTTGGGTGTGCCTGAGTCCATCGGGGCACCACCTTGGCCGGTGATATCTGTCTTCTTCTTTTCCACCCATTGGCTCCTCGAGGTCTTTTGCTCGAGGGGGAAGAGGCCCTAGGCGCTTGAACACCGAGACCGGACCCGTGTCATCCCTCTGCTGTCCACATTCTGGGCAGTTGTCGATTGTAGGCAATCGGCTCATTCCTGCGTCCCAGCAATACTTGAAGAAAGGACAATCCCAATGTTTGTCCACGCCTTCTTTTTCCTTAGGCTTTTTACTAGCGAGGTGCTCATATCCTTCATCATCTCTATCGTGCCGGCGACGTCGGTCATACTGATGCTCATACTTGTTAAGGAGATGTGTGGAGTGTGGCTTCTGATATCGCACGCTTCTCACTTGCTCCTCGGTCAAATACCGCCTTTCATCATAACGGGGCCGGTCACGTGGACCGGCCTCCTCTCTTTCTCTGCCCCGAGAGCGACCGTCTTCCTCCTTATATGTGCCATGGTGGTACACAGGTCCTGCCATATTAACATCGAACGAGAAATCCGACTGACGCCTCGTGGACTGGCTGTGTTCTACCATGTTGACGCCGGGAAATGGGTTTGTGTCTACTTTCATGGCGAACTGCCCAAGGATCAGACGGCCCTGTTCTATCGCCGTTTGGATCTGGCGACGTAGCTCTTTGCAGTCATTGGTGGTGTGGGTGAACGAGTGATGCCACTTGCAGTAAGGTCTCCCGTTCATCTCTTGAGCCGTAGGGATTTTGTGGCCTTCGGGTAACTTCAGCTGCTTTTCTTTCAGCAGTAAATCGAATATCTGCTCAGCTTTGCTCACGTCAAAGTCGAACCCTTTTGCAGGCCCTTGCTGCTTCACCCATTTGCAGGACACAGGATCTGCCCCCCGAGCCCATTCAGCCACGGCCACCTCCTGGTCTTGTGTAGGATCCTTTTCTTCTGTATCGACCAGGCCTATCAGACGTTTGAACTTGTCTTGGTACAACTCAGGGTGGCGTTGTTCATACATTGTCAGCTTCTGGGCCATGTGCGCCAATGAGTTGTACTCCACTTGGAAAGCCAGATCCTTGATAGGTGCTGAGAGACCTAACACCGCCAGCTCGACTGCTTCTTTTTCAGTTAAACGAGCTGAGTAACATCGGTTCTTGACAGTCCTGAAGCGCTGGATGTACTCGGCTACAGTTTCTCCCCGCTTTTGCCGCACCTGTGCCAGGTCTGCAATACCAGCCTCGATAGCCTCTGAATGATACTGAATGTGGAACTGCTCTTCCAGTTGCTTCCAGGTCTGGATCGAATCAGGTGGCAGCAAAGTGTACCACCCAAAAGCTGGTCCTGTCAGGGATTGCGCAAAGAACCTTACGCGCAACTGATCCGATGCTGAAATCATGCCTAACTGTGCCAGGTATCGGCTCACGTGCTCGATCGAGCTCGACCCTTCTGATCCGCTAAACCTTGAGAACTCAGGGAGCCGATACTTGGGTGGCAGCGGAATCAGATCAAACTCGTTGGGGTACGGCTTGGAGTAGCTGATTGTCCTTCTCTTCGGCACGAAGCCGAACTGGTCTCTCAAGATGGTACGGATTTGCTCCACCGTTTGAGCTACAGGGGCTAAATTCTCAAAACTCGCTCCGGTGGCGTACTTGGCTAGCCATGCCTGTTTATCAGCGTCCATCCCAGACATCCCTGCTCCGGAAATACCTGCTCCCGAAGCCCCTGCTCCAGAAACTCCTGTTCCAGAAATCCCTGCAGTTGCCACCTGGTTCGTGCGCGTCAGGTTATTGCAGTCCGGCACGTAGGTGCACACATATCCATGTGGGATCTCTTTAGGTGGTTCAAACAGGAATTGGTAATCGCCAGGGTCACCTCCAACCTTGTAGACGACGTAAGCCGGTGCCCCTGGTGGCTCCGGAGCTGCAAGCGTGAATGGCAGCTGTGGCCTAGCCTGGAGCGGTCTTTCTCCCTGGTGAGTCCCTAGAGTAGTCCCCGACGGAGATTACTGATGTTTCATGATCTCCTGAACTACGCGAACCGCGACGCGCTCGAAAGCGTTCACTAGGCTCTCAGAGTGGCGGTGAAGAGAATGAGCTACCATGTAATTGACTTCCTGTCGCAGAGCTCTGGTGCGCTCCTCTGAAGGAACAGACAGATCCACCTCATCAAGAGCCCCTTCGGGTGAGAACCCTTTCCATCTGATGCCATGCTTACGGGTCCTCTCAAAAGAGCCGATGAGATCGGCTTCGAAGAGAGCTTTGATATCATCATACTTCGCCTTGTGCTCCTCAGGCAGATCGTCGTACGTGACCGGTCTGTTCTCCATCGCAGCGTCGGATGTTGATGTAGACGTTGTTGAAGGTCCCACCGGGCGTGCCAGAATGTGTTGCCTACCAAAACCCACCGGCGAGCAGCGACGGGCAACACGGAGAGCCGGGAGGCTCCCAGGATTGCTGGTGGGCCCTGGTCCCTCGGGCAACGGCCCGCAAAACTCCGGCACACGTCCTGGCTGGTTCGAGGGCGTGCCACCTGACCTATACCTGATCAGGAAGGTGAAAGATTGCTTCGATTGGTTTCCTGCATGGAAAACAAACATACGTAAAATTCAAGCCGTGACCGGCTTTCAGGTTTCCCTGTGAATCGGCTCTTGGAGCCGATTATCCCATGGTTCTGCATTAGATCTATGATAACATGGGGTTTTGCTTCATCAATACAAGTCAAATCGATCTACGACAGTTTAATGTTTTCACCATGTAATTGGAACATCCTACACGTAATTGAGCCTGGTAAATACAAAAGATGATAGAAAATTAACCCTAGAGAAGGCCTAACAACCGACGTAAAGTCAATTCCCGGAACAACTCCTCTCGAATTAGCAAACCATATCTTTTCGTATTACTGGATCATTCAACCCGTTTGCAAGGCCTGACTACGTGGATATTAAACTAAACCTTGGAAAACAAGGCAAAACTACAACAGATCGAATCGACGAAATAAAGATCAAGCAAGATGCTACCCTTACACCCCGAACAGGTGCAAAGGCAGCGAGATAAGCAAAGGCGGCATAGCTAAGCAATCATAGCAGAAAGTACCTATGCTAGCCTAAACAAATCTATGATAAAAGTATTACTCGCCATCAACAAGGCTTCAGCACGAGTAACACCAAATAACGCATAAGTAGATACTGCCTAGATCGCAAGATGCGATCTAGGCAGCATGACACTTACCCGAAAGAAACCCTAGAAACAAGGGGTGGCGATGCGCCGAGATTGTGTTTGTTGTGAACGTGATTGTCCTCCTTTTCTCGATAACCTTAGGTACATATTTATAGTCCGGAGACTTTCTATCTTTGGAATAACTCTACAACTCTATCTCTTACCTAAACCGAAACGTAACCTACTACAATATACAGATACACGGGCAATTTAGCCCAAATCCACGTACAAGGCCGATTCAACAAAACGTTGCATATATGTATTTTCCAAGCCCATCTTGATTACGGCCCATCTCCTCCTTTGGCCAAAATATGGCGATAACAGCCCCATATTTAATTATGAAGTGAATCGGCCTAATGCCCCCAAACCACATGACAATATGCATGCAAGTATGACAATTCAATATGCATCAATTTGTTATTACATTGATAAAATAGGGCTCGAGAAAAGGGGTCACGCATTAGAGTTCGACGATCTTGGGGTTCCGGGGTTCGGGTTCGGGTTCGGGTTCGGGGTTCAGGGTTCGACGGGATCGTTCTCGGACTCCGGAAGTAGTTCTTGCCGTTCCACGAAGAAGGACTTGGTTCGGTGTCGGGGCGCATCGGATTCTTCCGGGTCGGTGTCGATCTTGTCGTCGCGAAGATCTTGTCGGGTCCGTGAATCGGGTCGGTCTTGGCGTTCAGAAAAATAGAGCTTGGCATCCTTGTGGCGGTCTTGGCGTCCTTTCGGTTCGGGTTTTGGCGTCCGAGGAAGTACTTGGCGTCCGTGAAGGAGAACTTGAGGGTCCAGCGTCTCGGTGTCCTCGGATCCGAGAGGAAGAACTTGTCGGGCCGGGTCCGGCCTTCGGGGTCCGGGAGGGAGAGCTCGGCGGCCATCGGATCCATGATAGGGTACTCATTGACTCCACTTTGAAGGTCTTAGGGTTCTCCGTGTGGTCGATTCCGGAACGGAGAGCTTCGAGGAGCGCCCACCTCACGGCACTGTTGGCAAACAGCAAAGTCCATGCTGGGTCACAAACGGGCAGCGGCCGCAGCGACGAGCGGCGAGGGAGACGGGAAGGCGGTAGCAGGGGCCGCACGCGGCCGTGTTCCGAGGGGCCCGGGCACTAGAGGGGGTTGGGGAAGGGCGGACCGGGAGAAGACGGCGGCTGCCGGAGGAAGGAGGCGGTTCGCGGCTCGGAGGCGGGGCCGACGCCGGGGTTGGCGGCAGGCGCTGGAGCGGAGAGAGGCCGGGCTCGTAGAGGCGGAGGCCGGCGGCGAGGATGGCGTCCGGCGGCGCGGGGCCGGCGACGAGGCTCCGGCGGCGAGGGGAAGAGGGGCGAGCAGCGGCGGGGAGCGGGTGCTGCGGGAGGGAGCGAGGGCGGCGATGGCGATGGAGGGGGCGGCCGCGGCTGCCGGAGCAGGCGGTAGGTGGGGGAGGGGGCGATCTGGTGGCGGTGGCCGGAGAGGCCGAGGGGGGAGGATGCGGGGAGGCGGTAGAGGGGAGGGGGTCGTCGGCGAGCGCGGAGAGGTGAGGGCCGAGGAGGGACGGGGGCGGGTCGCCGGCGGCGAGAGAGAGAGAAGGAGGGAGCGGGGCGCGTGGTGGCCGGAGAGGTTAGGAAGGTGGAGGCGGCGAGCGCGTCAGGGAGGGGCGGAGCGGCGGGAGGAGGCGGTGGCGCGGAACCGGCCGGAGGCGGGGAGGAGGATGAGGCCGGCGCCGTGGGGGGATGGGGAGCGAGGCGGGAGGTGGGAGAGAGAGAGGAAGGAGACGGGAGGGTTGGTGGGTGGTGGGACCGGGGTGGAGGGAGTGGCTGACGAGTGGGACCAGGCGGCGGGGCTGGTGGGGATTCGGTGTGGGGACGCGGGTGGGGTCGGGGTGTGGTGGACCAGGGGTGGGAGTGGCTGGCGTGTGGGCCGGCGCGGGTTGGGCCCAGGGACAGGGAGAGAGAGGGGTAGAAGGGGGGCTGTGTGAGAAAGAGAGAAAAGGGGTGGTGGATTGGTGAGGTGGCAGGGTGGGTAGGGAATTGGGGGAGGGGTGAGGTGGCGAGCTAGGATAGTGGGTAGAATAGGATTGGGTGCACTTAGGATTCGGGTAGGCTGGTTTAGGTGGACCGATTTTATTTCGGGGGTGGTCGACTGGGTCGAATCGGCCCGTTCGACTGCCCCACTAAAAATAATTAAATATTTTGTTTATTTCAAACAGGGCTTTTGCAAACCGATAGCGGACAAAACAAAATAATCCGGAGACCCGGGTTTTGCGTTTGAACAAAGACGGGGCGTCTAGAAAACAAATTAGGTTTTCCCGAAAATAGTTTTATGCGAACAAATGTAAGATGATGACGATGCTCAAATGCAATGTGGCATGATGACATGAGCATGCGGTCATGATGATGCAATGCACAAAAAAACAACGCGATTTTCTAGTAGTGGTTTTGCGGGATGCCACACTCTATACCATGTTCCCATTTTATTATTTCTTTGATTGGCATAAGAACACCATGGGACCCTATTATAATGTATGTAACACTTTATAAGGAATAAGGAGGTAGCAAAACACAAGCTACCCATTAATTCCATATCACTTAAACCAAGTAAGTAAAGCCTAGCAATATGGCTATAAAGAAACGCTTTGCGGGAGGCAACCCGGTTATTTTATTTTTGTATTTTTGCTTTGAGTTATTGGTGTAGCAAGAGAGTTTTATTTTGGTTTTATTTCTGTAATTTTTAATAAAGTACCAAGTGGAACCCATTTGGATGTTATAAAGTTGTAAAACATATGAAGTAGCAAATTTCTGCAGAACAATTTTTAGTGCAAGAATTGGATAATTTTTTCTATAACTCCGACTGAGCTCATATTTACACATAATTTACAAATTTTCATCCTATGTATGCAAAAAATTGGCCAAAATTTCTGGCATGTTTAAGTGGGCGAAATAAATTCGTTTTGCTGCTGCTGAAAATCTGGACAAATTATGCCATGTTTTGTTTTAACCATTCCCAAGCATCCTAAAATGATTTTTATGAGTCATGTTATATGCTAGGGATGTTTAAAAACAATATATGCTTGCTGGAACATTTAGAAATTTTTTTGTCTTTGATATATATGCAGTAACTATTATGCTTTTGTGCCACTAGTGTCACCTCTCAGAAAAGAGATGGGAGAAAAGTTTTGTGTTGAAGTTTTTTGACATGAAATTGAGGAACATCACACCAAGAGCACTCCAAGTATGGTGAAAACCATAAGGATTTTTATGAGTCATATTATATGCTAGGGATGTTTAAAAACATTATATGCTTGCTGGAACATTTAGAAAGAATTTTGTCTTTGATATATATGCAGCAACTATTATGCTTTTGTGCCACTAGTGTCACCTCTCAGAAAAGAGATGGGAGAAAAGTTTTGTGTTGAAGTTTTTGACAGGAAATAGAGGAACATCACACCAAGAGCACTCCAAGTATGGTGAAAACCATAATCTTGGGGATCCCCAAGGACCCCACTTGACTTATTAAACTCTCGGTTTGCAAACCTCTAAACTTTGTTTTTCAAGCAACATAAAACTATCGCAGAAACTTGGAGCGTTTGTTTTGTTTATTTTACTTTTGTTTGCAATAAAAGGACCACCATATTGAATTATTATGCATTTTTATGATTAATCTACTGAAAACAAACTTTTCCATTATGAGATTAATATTAAATATAAATGCCTTGAAATAAAAGAAAAGGGGGGACAAAAGAAAAAATTGAAATTTATGTTGTGTCTAGTGTTTAAGCTCAAGTACTTTATATTTATAAGAAGTATGATTTTTTTGTGCCTATTAATTTGTATACTTTGATCATGTATATTTATGTTCAACAATAAGGAGCAAGGTGATAAAATAAATGTTGGCATTATGAACTAGATGGCACACTCTTTAGATCTCTTTTTGCTAATCCTTCACAATGCAAGCTAAGACTTGTTCCAAACCCCCTAAACTAGATTAGGCATATCCACATACCAGCGGAAAAAGCTACTTTCAAGTATAATATGTGTGTTAATTCTCCAAACATTCTTAAAATATCCCTTATGTATAATTTAAAGCTCATATGAAAGTAAGGTTTGGAGTGATACCACTATGGAACTTTTTTGGCTTTACATATTATAAGTTGTTTGTTAGAAAAATCATGTTGTCATGGCACAAGCTTACAATATCAATTATTAAAATATCATGTCTGTTCTTGCTTTATCTTGCACTACACACTGGAGTAAGGATAAGGAAAGAGAAAATGCTCATGGTACGCTAGCCAAACCCATGCATGACATGGTGGAAACTTACAGCATGACAATCAATGATGCTCTTTTCAAAAGAAATTTGCCAATATAACTCATATGTTTGTTTATCTTCTAAAATATGGAGATATGCCTCGTATGAAAATAACGCAAAAGAATCATGCTTCCTAGCCAGCAAACGTATAAAGGGAATATAGTCACACATGGGAAATAGGTACCTCATTGATGCAAGTTTTATGACAACCTATGTTATACAATGACATGTTGTAGCGTTAGTTCATTGGTAAAGGTGCATGAGACATTCAAGTTGTAAATTTTTTAACACATAAACCATATGCAACTTTTGAAACAAAAACTATTTGGAACCCCATCCTTATTAGTAGTGTTGACATGAACTACATAGATCAAAAATTTATTTTACATTATTTATGGAGGATTAACATATGTATTCAATGCTTACTTTTGGTACGAGATGCAAAACATCTCAAGGGAAGACATGAAATTAAGAAGTGATTCTTCTAGTCGGACATTAAACTAATAAGTAGCCCAAAGATAAATGTAGAGGCATAAAACACCAATGCCGATTATAGGAAGAGTCTCTTATTCTATAGGTTCATAAAAGTATGATTGAAGGTTTGTTGTGTCCCTCATTTGTTTTATCACACCATATTACTTATTGTTTAACATGTTTATAGATGTGCAAAAGGTACAACTTGATAGTATACTTTCATATTATGTTTCATTGAAAGGATTTGAACCTATGAACTTTAAATGATAATGAAAGAAGCAAAAGTAACAAAGTCCAAAGTCCATGTTTATTTTTATCACCTTTATGCTCGAGGACGTGCATAGGTTAAGCTTGGGGATGTTGATGCATGTAAAATGCATACATGAACTTTGTAGTTTTTAACATGTTTATCCACATATTAGCATCATATATAATGTTATATCCATGTTTTACATTGATTTTTGGGGATTTACCAATGATCACCTTTATTTTGGTTATAATCCTGCAGGGAAGAAAAACCCTGTTTTCAATGATTTTGATGTTTCAGGGCATATACGGAGTCAAATGGACCTGAACTTTTGGGGATATAAATATTTATCCACGAGAAGCATCTGGAGCGCAAGAACCTCACCTGGAGGGCTAAGAGGTCCAAAATAGACCAGGTGGCGCGCCCAGCAAAGGGGTCGCACCACCTACCCTCTTTTCCTCCTCAGCCGTCTAATCGCCTTGATTCTTTCGCCCACAGATTTCTCTTAACCTAAAACCCCCTATGTAAGGAATCCCCCGGGGAGTCCTCGAGAGGGAGCACACCAGAGATGAAAATCACCAAACAGTGTCAGGTACAACGAAGATTGGAGGGGGGAACATAGCTGGAGCCGCCTCCGGAGGGATCTCCACCCTCTCCAACATCTCTAGCATCATCACCATGATGAAGAGGGAGTAGTCCACCTCTGGACTATGGGTTTGTAGCAGTAGCTTGATCTATTTCTCTCTTGTTCTTCATAGATCTTGTACCATATGAGCTGCCTGACATGATTATGGTCATATATATAATTCCTATGCGGTGGATCTTTATTATATGATTTGATATATGAGATTGGAACCTATTTTGTGTAAGATGTATTGGTAGATGCATATCATGTACCCTGTTCTTAATTGCTTGTTTTCATCCAACTTGTATGCAAGAACTTGTATGGGGAGAAGTGTGTATTAGATGGAGTAGCATGGTGGTAGTGATTGAATTGTGACAAATAATATTCAAGATCTACTTTGGTTTTTACGTTTCTTTTGCTGCCTAACTAGGGATAAAGTGAAATCATATGCTGTAATTATCATGTGACAGTGAGATAATCTTGTTAGATCAAGGTAGCATATTTGTATTTCAAACATCATGTTATATTACTTAAAGATATACTCTGATTTGTTCTTAATTCAAGATTGCATGGAGTTTCCCTATCTTGAGGAGTATAAGAGAGATGTGTTTCATATCTATGTTAGGACGTGGTGCGCATATGAATGCTTACCATACATATATAGAAGTTCCATGAATATTTATCATTGATGAATTATTTTATGATCACTACAACTTTAAAAGAGAGTAGACAAGTGAACCCATGAACCCCGGTCCAATTTTAATCATAAGAAACACCTTTCCATTGCAATTACTATATTTTATATTTTCTAAAATTTATTATTTCGAAAATACAAAAATACTTTTCTTACTTGCAATCACTCATAAAAACCCAAAAACAACTTTACTATCTTCCATATCATCTAGTTTTCATTACTTTACTTTACTTTATTTATTTATTTCAGTTTACTATATATTTTATTTCATATTACTAATAAGAAAACTTATGCTTGACAACCACTTGTTGGATTTGGGGACACAAGACAAATTATTTTACTTTACAAGTTGCTTAACGAGGAGAATACGAATAAACTTTCATAACCAATTCCCCAAGAGTTTGGAAAAAAAAGCTTGTTACAACACTCTGCACTTGGAGTTTCAACGAAAAGTGGCCACAATTTTTTCCATCAATCATTAACAATGGGTAGCCACCAGATCTTCGTCTTCGCATGGAAGGAACCCGAGGACCACCATCATTATTCAGGCTGATCCAGCGGTCCCCACACCGTCGGTCGGCTTCCAGTGAACGGAACGAGCGGGTCAGCCTTCAGCCCTTTCGAATCCATGGTTGAACCCATAGATCGGTTAGAGGAGACCGAGATGCAGCGCCGCCGCCTAAGGTAACCACCATGCCGCTTCCAAGTCTGCACCATCGCCCCCATCTTCTCCCCCGCTCCTCCCTCCCCTGCCTAGATCCACTGGCACCGCCCCTTGGTGTCCACCCTTGGTGCGAAGAGGATCGACAGGGCCCGTAGATCGCCTGCCGCCTTCGGCATCCTAGGCATGGCCGCCACTGCCACTGCGGGCGGCAGCAGTGGCCTGTGGCTGGCTAGGGTTCAAAGGGGACGCCGTGTGCCCCTAATACTGCGTCCGGCGCACCCTTTTTAGACACGTATGAGGGTGCGCTAGCATGTGCTAAGTAATGAGAGGGCGCTGGCTCCCAGCCATGTCCCCATACAAAAAATATAAATATTTGAATATGATAAAATTTCGTTAAAAACAGCAAGTGCATAGATAATTTGGCGGTTGCATAGATAGTTCAACGATATTTGTACAAAATATATAAAAAACAACGAAAAACATAAAAACACAACTACTGGCGGCAAAGGCCAAGCCTACCGTCGTCGCGTAGTCCATGGCGATGTTGTCGTCGTCGGTAGGCTCTTCCTTCAGCGGTGGGTGGCTACTATATCCCTGGACATCATCGTCGCCGCTCCTACTCCAATTCGAGAGGCTGGCATCACCGTCGTGGTCGTCGAGGTTGATTAAGTAGCTGTGGCGGCGCACGCATTCGGCCTGCTCGCACCGGTACTCCGCCACAGACCAAGCGTCCGCGAACTCGTCCATCGCTGGCAGCCCGCATCGAACAACGCGTGCTACACCACGTGCTGGCCCATAAATTCTTTCAGGTCGTAAAACCCCAGCCTCTCCGGACCGGCGGCTATCACCCCTGGCAGCTTACTAGGATCGCTAGACTGACCGTACAGGACAACACTTGTCTTTTATGCTTACTTTATCATCACTCGTGCATAGACCAACACTAATATTTTATGCGCACTTTGTCGTCACTCGTGTACACCCAGGAACAAGTTTTCGGTCGGTCACCCACTCTCAAATTGCTCTAACCTAGAGTTCCTTTAAAAATGAGGCTCGGAAAATAAGTTATAACTTATTAGTATGGGTATCCTATTAATTATATTAAACCATGCGCCAGAATCTCACATACACCTCCCCTTAGAAGATCGATGCCCTTGTCGATCAACCATAATCTAGGAACGTCCCATATTGGCATCGTATGTGCGTCCAGTGCCGATAAATGTGCCCCGCAGTGTCTACTCTAGCCCACATGTGTCATGCTCCACATGTCTGCTCCACTAACCCGCACACTCCCGAGTAACAGCAGGTATTGAAACTGATTTCACTTGTAACACCCTGACCTCTTCGTACCGGCGGCTGTCACTCCTGGCATCTTACTAGAATCACTAGACTGGCACCATAGATCAACACTAGTATTTTATACGCACTATTTCCTCACTCGTGCATAGACCAACACTAGTCTTTTCTGTGTACCTCATCACTCATGCACACCCGAGAAGAAATTCTCGGTCGGTCACTTATTCTCAAATTGCTCCAGACCAAGCACGCTTAATCTGGAGTTCCTTTGAAGATGAGCCCCAAAAAAGTTACAACTTATTAATATGGTATCCTATTATGCCATGCGTTAGGATCTCAAACCTGATGTCCTCGGTCTTGAGCTGTAGGGCGGCCGCCTTGTAGTCCGATGGAGGCGCCCACTCCTTAGACTGACGCTTCGGCCTAGCTAGGCATAGGAAGCCACTGGGAGGAGAAGACTCGTGGCGGTCACAGATGACGATGCCACTAGAGGAGTTCTCCCTCTCGTCCTTCTTCACGGCAGCTAGCAACCACTAGTGGAAACATGGCTTCTAGTCCAGGGCCGTAAGGGCCTCTAGTCCCGGTTTTAGAACCGGGACTAACCAAGCGGGACTAGAGGCTCAGGCATTAGTCCCGGCCTAGTCACCATTCGGGACAAATGGTTGTCCACGTGGCCGTCGCCGCGCACTCGGGGTGCACCCACACTAGTCCCGGTTGGTGTTAAGGACCGAGACTAGTGGTTCTCTACCGCGGCAGCATTTTGTGCCCTTTCTCTGTCGGGCACAGAATTCATTTTGTATTGTTTTATTTATTTCTTTTTCATTTCAAAATAGTTTTGAATATTTCAACGGCACCACATATCGAACATGTTCATGCATATATAAGATATCTTGTATTATGATATCGAGCATACAAATATATACAATTTTTATAGTGACATGGAGATCACAATTACCGGGACTAGAGCCCATCGGTTCGATTACATTTTTTTTGAACCTCTAACAGTAGGAAAGGCTCCTACTGCTTTTCCATTAAATAGATATCACGGAAGTGTTTTTACATATTTATAATGGGCAATGCTCAACAGGGTAAAGGCAAAAGAAAATTACAGAGAGGGAATAATGTTTTGGATGTGAGGATGGAGATCCTCCTTAGTCCTATGGACTAACAGATTCAAGTCTAAGACCAGTCTATCCCTCCAGGAAGCTACAGTTAGTTGAATACCATTGAATAATAAGTTATTCCTTTCTTTCCATATGTTCCAGGCTCCTAATAAGACAATTTCCATGTACAGCTTTCGGTTCCAAGAAGCCTTCCCAAATTTAATTATCTGTAGTCTTGTAGTTCTTGTAGTTCGTGAGGGCCAAGTTATATGGAGAAGGTCCCAACAAGATTTGATAAAGGAGCATTCAAAAATCATATGCTCGATAGTTTATTCTGGAGGATTGGCACACACTAGACAATCATAACCTGAACTTAGAGAGAAATTTCTTCTTCTTAGCATATTTCGGGTGTTTAGCCTGCCTGATAAGACTAGCCAACCAAAAAATTTGACTTTTGGGGTGCATCTGGCTTTCCATAACCATTTAAAGGCGATGTGTGGCTCTGAGTCCTTGAAATAGAATTGATAGTATAGACTTGTCATTACCCCAAACATATGACCATTTGTCTGAATTATCTTGGGTCATTGTTACTTCTCTGCAGATATTCTGAATATCTTTTAATTCCTCCAGGGTTTCAGGAGAGAGAGGCAGGAAAATGTACTATGTAGTGATTCTGATGAGAGGAATTCATGAACAGACATGTCTTCTTTCCTAAGATAGGAGAAAATCCTGGGATGGTTGTCTTCAAACACCCCATGTTGCCAATTGTCCTTCCAAAATAAAGTTGAAGTGCCATTGCCAATTGAGCTCAAAGCAATACCTCTAAACATGTGAGACAGTTTAAAAACATCCTTCCACCAGAAGGATCCTCTAGGAGATAGAGCATGGGGAATCTTATCAGTATAGTAGGCATTCCAAATCAAAGTGACCCATGGAGTGTCAACTTTATTATAGAATTTATGTAAATATTTTAATAAGAGCCCATCATTATGTACCCTAAGATTTAGAATTCCCAGTCCTCCTTTCTTCTTTGGTCTACAAATTTTGTCTCACGCTGCCAATGAATAACATTTCTCTCTATCCTCTGCTTTTTTGTTCCATAGACGGTGTCTTTGAATTTTCTCCACATGATTTATGATTTTCTCTGGTAATTTAATTGAACACATTGAAAAAGTTGCAATGGAAGCCAATAAGGAATTTATAACTGAAACCCTGCCACTATATGACATCATTAGAAAAGAAGCTGAAACTTTCCTTTCAATCCTGTCCACCAAAGGCATTAAATCATATACAGTAGGTTTGGTAGTCCCCAATGGTAGACCTAGATATGTAAAGGGCATAGAGGCCACTGTACAACCAACTATGTCTGCAATTTCCTTAGTCTTGTCTTCTGACAAATTGATGGGTATCATGTTGGACTTTTGAAAATTGATTGTCAGTCCAGTTGAAGTGGCATATTTTTGAAGAATCTCCTTCATGACATGAACTTGATCTATGCAGGCAGGCATGATGATTAATGTATCATCATCATATTGTACAATTGGGAAATCTTGTCCAAAGTCAGGGGAGAATGGAGCATGCAAAATATTTTCCCTGAAGGCTTTATTGATGGCAGACTGTAAGAGGTCAGCAGCAAGAACAAAAATCAGAGGAGAGAGAGGATCTCCTTGTCTAACACCCCTCATACAGTGAAATTGTCTGCCAGGGACCCCATTCAATAAAATAGCTGATTTACCTGTCCCAAAAATAATTTCAATCCATTTCAACCATCTTTCATCAAATCCCATTTATCTCATAATCTTGATCATAGCAGAGTGATCAATTGTGTCAAAGGCTTTGGCAAAGTCCAACTTTAATAACATGATTTCCTTTTTTGAAGGCTCACATTGGTAAATAAATTCAAAAGCCCAAGCCAAGCAATATTGTATGTTTCTCCCTTTAAGAAATCCATATTGATTTTTGTGCACAATCTGAAGGACTACCTTCTGTAATCTATTTGCCAGTATTTTGGTAATAATTTTTAGTATACAATTCAGAAGAGTGATGGGCCTATAATCATTAACATTTTCAGGGGATCCAACCTTTGGAATTAGAGCAATGTGTCCCATGTTAATGCTTTCCAAGTTTAGATTTCCTTCATGAAACTGGAAACATAATTCAATATGCCAGCAACTTTTGAGAAATTGGCCATTGAAACCATCAGGGCCAGGTGCTTTGTCAGTTGGCATTTCCTGAAGAACTTTATCAATTTCTTCTTTAGTAAAAGAAGCACATAGTATATCAAGTCCAGGTGTAGGGGTAATAAGATCTTCTAATCCCAATACCATAGATGGTTGAGTTGTAGATCCTGGTATTTCTTTATATGTTTGATAAAAGATCTCATCCTTGTCAACATGCTCGGTCACCAGTGACCCATCATAGAGTCTGATTGAGGCTACATTGCTCCTTCTATATCTTTCAGTAGCATAATTATGAAAAGATTTAGTGTTCTCATCCCCAAATTTTGTCCATCTTACTGTACACATCTTTTTCTGATAGATATTCTGATATTCTAACAATCTGGACAAGTGTGCCTTTAAGATTTTCCTGAAATTCTTTTCATGACAAAAAAGACCTCTTTTGTCTTCAAGATTATCCAATTCAGCTAAAGTTTTATTTGTATTTTCAATACATATTGAAAGTCTGGAGATGGATTTACTCCAAAATTTCAAATCATACCTTAGCCTCTTGAACTTAGCATTAATGTTGGCTGCACAATTCTTTTTAAATATTGGTTTCTCCCAACTTTTGGACACTGTTTCTAGGAAGCCAGGATGGGAAACCTAGTAATTTTCAACTTTAAAAGTCTTACTTCCAGGAATCTTTGTTTGAATTGTGACAATACATGGGGAGTGGTCTGATGTTGGCTTCCCTTGTGAAGTAACCACTATATTTGGGTAACTTGCAGTCCAATGGATAGAGGTGAAAAACCAATCTAGTTGCTCAAGGAGAGGATCTTCCTGCATATTGCTCCAAGTGTATTGCCTTCCCTTAATAGGCAGTTCAGTCAGATTTTGCACCCTTATGAAATCATTAAAAATTAACATTTCATTGACATTTCCTCCAGGTTTGTTTCTGTTATTAGGAGATCTAATAAAATTAAAATCCCCCATAATAATCTAGTCTTCATCACCAGGAATTTGTAGCTGAAATAACCATCTCACAAATTCCTCTCTCCTTTCTCTAGCACATGGTCCATACACATTAATTAATGTCCAAGTTTGGGTAGACTGTGTTGAAGTAAAATGAACATAAATAGCAATTTTTTCATAGTGCATAACCATTCTAGAGAATAAAGAACTATCCAAATAATGATTAGACCACCAGAAGCACCAGTTGAACGAACATAGACATAATCATCAAATATTTTGGGACAACATGATTTAATAAAAGACACATCAAAAGATTCCTTCTTTGTTTCTTGCAGGCATAACACAGAACAACCACTTTCATTTATAGAATTCATAAGTGATAATTGCTTGTCCTTAGCATTTAAGCCCCTTATGTTCTAACACAAAATAATCCATTGTTTGAGAAACATAATTATTACAAGAGATAATAATAGATGACAGGTAAACACTGCCAGTGCCTTCTTCCTCCTGGAGAGGGGCCCAGCGCTTTTTAGGAGTTAACTCCTGAAGTGGAACACCACATAGACCAACACCAATAGCTTGAATCATGGAGATGGTTGTTGGAAGAAGAGTAGGGTCAACTCCTTGCGCCTGAAAGGGAGTGATCATATGTTGCACCTCTTCTTCTTCAGAAATCTGTTCTAGGCTTAACTTTTGATTTTATTTTTTTCACATCTCCTGTAACAATAGGCTGAAACCCCTGTACCTTGTTGCCCTTGAACTTCTTCTGACAAGACTGGTTGAGATAGGAGTTACATTTTTAGACAGTTTCCTTTTCTTTCCTACTTCCCCCATGCTAGTAACAGCAGAGTATTTTGATGGAATGTGAGTGCAGAGTTTCAAAGAAGGTGTTTTGGGAGGAGACAAAAGAGATATCTTCCTAGAGAGCTGCAATGCGTTCCACTCTCCAAATAGTTCAAAATGTATAGCAACAGTAATTCAAATCTTGACATTGAAAAAATGATCCTCATTCACCAAACTTGGGAGCATGCAATACTTAAGAGCAGCTCTGGCAAGTGTCATCATAGCCCAAACTTCAGAGTGGACAGAGGAGGTAGAGTCATCCAACAGAATAGTATTCAAAGTTAAGTTTGTTTCCACCTGCATATTGTCAGAATCTAAGGAAGTTTGCCCATCTGAAGTTGCAGATAAACTTTCATGTCAAGCTTGCATTGGGCTATCCACAATGTTAGTGCTAGGTGTATGGACACCATCATCAAAAGAAACCCCCTGCTCCTAGAGAATAGCTTGAAAGTTAATCATTGGGAGGTTCAGAGGTAAAGCCACTCCAGCATTGTTGTTCATGTTAGCAACATTTCCCTCTCACCGTTCCAACACATTATCAAACAAAGCAGCAATGTCTTGGGCATGGACAAAATTCCCCTGATTAGAATGATTACCTTGCTGATTCTGCACCATAGGTGCAACTCCTCCACCTTGCTGATTCTGCTACAGCCAAAGTGCTAACTGATGTTGATATAGTTGCTCAGCAGTGGGCCCTTCTCCAAAAAAAGGGTGGGGATCATTGTTTGGTGGGTCCTCTGGAGGTGGGGGCACATTATGCACATGTGCATTCCAATCGGCCGACCTGAGAAGGACAATGGGTACATCCCAGCTACATCTAGCACCTCCTAACTGATGCAAAACCAGACTCTTAGGAACAAACATAGGATCCACTAACCAAAATTTGAATAAAATAAATTTGTCATTCCCCCTAGGCTCATGCCAGATTGAAAAAATACCAAAATCTTACACAGCTCTTTTAATGATGTCCATTGTTTGATAATCAGAAGGGAAGCCTAGCAGTAACATCCACTATTCACGGCCAAAAGCAGTAAGACGCATGTTCTTGGCAGCATTATGCTTGACAAAAGTAATTTATAGCCCTTCCTCAAATCCCTCATTTTTCTCTACCATTAAAGTGACTCCCACAGCAGTATCTGCCTGCAGTGTCTCAGCCAATCTGAAAATGCCCAACCCAAAGGGGTGATCATCAAAAGACCGTACCTCTAGATTGATCTCATGTAACATGCCTCTGACCACATGACGTAGATGATGTCGACGATGAACTGGGATGAAGCGATTGGTCTCTGCAATAATCAGGCAATCATTCTGCAGAGGCGGCACAGGTGGCACAACAAGATCAGTTCGAGCTTTTCTGTCGGCTAGGCCAAGATCAACCGTCATGCCCTCGGGCAGGAATGCCAATGTCTTGATAGGAAATGTGGACATGGGGACAGAGGGAGTAGTAGTGGTGGTGTAGACGGTGGCGGTGGCTGCGGCGACAATGGAATTGGGGTTTACTATAGCGAGGGTGGGAAGCGGAGGAGACGATGCAGCAGAGTCCTCTGTTTTAGCAACGAGAATATCTTTATTTTCCTTAACCCTCCAAATTTCCGACCACATAAACCGGTCGGTTTAGCTGATTTAATGCGCCAGATTTTTTCCGTTTTAGCAGCACACGAACGAGCTCAATGTCCTAATTTCTTGCAGCGCTTGCATCGCCAGCCCAAGAGGCAATCAGCAAAAGAGTGTCCTGAGCCCAAACATTTGATACAACTGGGCCCATTAGTACAAGAGCAGACATTCTGATAGCAAATTTTGCACACTCCATTGCATGAGCTAACCAAGTGATCATTAGAATTACAACGTGAACATTTACCAAGAAATTCAAAGACAAAACTTTTCGGAGGGATGATTGGTAGATTTAAATATTTCATCAAATCCTTGTCGGAATATTTAGCCTGACGCAAATCCTCAAGAAATTCTAGCTCTGATGGGCCTAGATTTTCAAAAAGTTCACGATAAAAGTTTGGGCCCACCAATTTAAAACTTTCCTTTCCCTCCCGATCCACCAGAATCGGATCAATGAAACTACCAAAAAAGAGATCATTGCCATTACGAATCTTGATCGGGTAGGAAGGAAAGTTGATCTATTGAAGGAATAGAGGCAACAAAATTCTTCTTGGGAGGAGTAAACACAAATTTAGAAAATTCCAGAGCTGATGAATTTGAATTATCCCTTGCAGCACTTTCCTTGAGGAAATTTAGATCAGAACGAATTCTTGTGGCACTCCTATGTGAAATCTCCACAATCTCTTCATTGGAACACCAAATAGACTAGTTGATAAACCCTGATGTAGCTGGATGAATTCCACGAAATAAAGTGAAGTGACAAACAAAGTCTGGCCAGATCCGATACTTGAGTCCATATATAAAATGACCCACTTTATTTGGAGGTACCGAGAAAGGAAAACGTCGATCACTGAGTTTGAAAACCTTAACTCCTTTATCCACACCACCAATGCAGCATTGGAGTAAAAAACCAACAGATTCTTCAGATAAAGCAAATGAAGCCGAGGAGAATGAGACCACAAGAAAGAATTCTTTGGCCCCGGTAGAGGGGGAGAAGTGAACCGTAGATCCAAACCTTGCACGAACCTGATCGGCCAGGGCTTGGCCAGGTGAGAAATCCTAGTGAATAAGAGCCTCCATGGGGATGAGCATGTAGATCACAGAGAGGGGAGTAGAATGGTAGGGTTGGAAAGGCTAATGGATGGCCGGAGAGGGAGATCGCCGACAGTGGGTGGCTAGGGGGTGGGAGGGGGTGGGAGCGCCGCCATCGGAGAGAGTTTTTTCATCCCTTGTTGATCGTTCGATTACATGGAGATCATTAGCGCCTATTCACACTAAATTCTCCGTCATCGTGTACGATCTCTTTGAAAATAAATCCCGCCAGATCCTCCGCAATTCCTAGTACGCGTTGCTCCGGTAGGAGTTGATCCCGCATTCTCTCGAACTATATAAGAAAAATAAGATCAATATGAATATCAATCATGGTAACAAAAAGTGACAGTAATAAAATGATGGTGTGAATGTATTGCTTACGCCGACTCTATAATCTTTGTGCTTAGTGGTAAACGTGCGAATGAACTCGCAAACGTAGAATCCACATAGATTCGACTCCCGTGGCTGCCTCGCGAACTTTACGAGAATATAATTCAATCTAAATAATAATCTAGCATCATTATTGTATTGAAACTAGAAGTAAAGAGATGCACAGACATATCACGTGCTACTTATCAAGACCGCCTTAAACATCATCTTCTGACTAAATACACTCATAACCTCGCGCTTGAACCGGATCCAAACCCTGCCCGGCGAAGAAAATTAATGAATGAGTTATTCATTACCTGATATCTTAGGAAATCAATGAAAGAGACCGATATAGCGCGAAACTTATTTCTAAAGCATTTCCTGCATGCTGCGAAAATCTTCCAGGTTTCTCTTTGATGGGTCCATGACATCAACTCTTCCCTTATCAAGTTGAATGTCTAGCAGAATCCAGTGAAAGCTGCAAACATTTATATATATACATCAGTAACTCATCAGTTACACCTAGCAGCGAGTAATCAAAAGTGGATGTATACAATAGAGTAAGACCCTCACTTGAAATTGTAAGGAAACAGTATATGGTCACAGAAATTTTGCTCCATTAGAAACCTTAAAATGTTTTTCTCCGTTTCCATGGGGTTTGACGATAGCGTGTTTATATGTACTTTATCTGGGTCAATGAACCCAACTTTATAGATTCTTCTTATTCTACATTCTTGGATCTTCATTCTGTATAATAATAGAGTACAAAAGGATATAATGAGGATAATTACATGTAATGAACTGAACAACTGAAAAACTAAACATGTATACAATAAATTCAACAACTTACAGACAATAGCAGCTGAGGATAGATTTGTCCAGGGCGTCGAGATGGTATATCTAGAGCAGTTCTGGAAACTCAATATGGATCTCTTTGGGTCTGAAGTAGTACTCACGTGGGACTTTGGCTATGAGCATTAATCTCCCCTGCTTTATGACCGTCGAGTACCATTAATGGAGATTCCGCATTTTTGTTGGGAGTTCTTTCAGCCTCTCTTTGCTGACCAAATCCTCACTTTTGACATATCTACGGATTAAAACAACATTGGGTAGAAGATCATCTTAGGAGCCTAACAATTCAGCAATACTAACTTTCATACTGGCCGCCAACTCCGCAGCTGCTTCCATATCTACTGGTTGGGGAACGTTTTCGGAAAACAACTTGAGGGGTGCGATCGTTTGTTTGGCCTGTTGTCTATGAAGGGGAATGTCTAATTTTTTAATGCTTGTTGTTTTGCTCCCGCTTACACCTGTACTTACTGATTTTCTGCCGCTTGCACTTCTACTTGATTTGCTCTTCTTCACTTCTTTCTGAAGTGTGCGTAGATAGTTATCTGGGTTATGGTGAAACTCATATTGCGATTTTGTGTTCAGAAAATCAAGTGCATACGCCTTTTACTTCTCGGTGTATACCGAAGCGGGCTTGGGTTTCTTCTTCTCAAAATGCGCCGCAACTTCAGCCTTTGCTATCACTGCATTTTCTGCGTCAGTACGATCGTAAGGTCTGATGGGAAGATTCTTATGAGACACTGTTGAGAAGGGTGACATTTTCCGTTTTGGGCTGCTACGTCATTTAGTACTCATTGATGGAGCACGCTTCCGCTTATTGTCCTTAGCGGGGGCAAAGTCTGTTGAACCTGCAGCGTAGATCGAGATGGACTCGTGATGTGGTGGTCATAGTCATCATGGGGTGGGCTTCTTGAAGGTGATGGAGGTGAAGGTGACCTGCGACGACTCAGAGGCGGTGTTGGCCTTGGGGCCGAGCCTGGAAACTTGATGTTGTTCTTATCCCATAGAATGATACCACCCAGTACTTCTCCGAGTGTCCTCTCATCTTCAGGTCCAGGGATGTCAAGATCCATTGACTCCCACTCTATTACGATTTGATCCACCCCGACTTTAGCATAGCCAGGTGGAATCTCACGACCATGCCAACGTGCGTCAGGTGGACAAGATAAAGCACATCTGACCTCCACCTTCATGGATATGTTTTCAACTTCTGATGGAGCTCACAAGATATCTGCTCCTTGATTCCATCCACGGGGTAGCCGGTACCACCATCTATCATCTGTGCATCGTCAGACGGGACCTCCGATTCAGCCACGCTGCTTCTCCACTGACATGGGTTGGCGGTAATATCGAGTGGAGGATCTTGCAGGCGCGCTACTCCTCTAAGTTCGTTGATCTGCTGCTGCCCATTCGCAACTCTTGCTAGCAGCTAGTTGAACTTCTCTCCCTCCTCCTCCTACTGTCTCTTCTTTGCTCTTGCTCGGCTTCGATAAGTACCTTGGTCCTTAGGAAACCAAGTCTCCCACGTGAAACTAGAGTCAAGGCCTCAGACTCGTCCTCCATGTTCGTCATTCCCGAGGACCAAGGTCAACAAGTCTTTCTCTCTATCGGGATGGAACTTTTTTATCCCATCTTTAATCTCTTTCACCACTTTCAGCCATGTATTCCTGGGTACCCTAATCCCGTCACTGCAAAAAATGTCCCCTATAAGTTCGTCATACTCACTCCCATGCCCAACGAACCAATTTCTTGCCCTCAAATCCCATTCTTCGCGAGTTGGTTCTGGAATGATCCCTTTAGCAGACAACTCTTTCTCTTTTGCATCCCACTTTGGCATGGCAGCCGCGCGTAGCCCCTGGCCCCATGTTATGGTGATATTTCTTTTTCACAACATTTATCTTTTTTCTGACTTTTTCTCTGCAATTCCTAACTTCCTATACTCTACAAATGCATCCCAGTAATCCTACTGATTCACTAGATAGCCTTCGAATATTGGAGTTTTCTTGTCCTTCTGATACTTCCGCCATAATGATTTCTTCCAGTTCTTGAATAGTTTGGGCATCTTCTTAAGAGCAAACTGATTGACTGCCTTCTTCAATGCAGCCGTCTCGGTATCAGTCTCACATTCTGGCAGCTTGAAACTTGCCATGAGGTCATTAAAAAGACTCTCTTTGTACCTTTTGTCGATATACCGATCACTCCTCGCTTCCACCTATTTGGGCTTATGCCACTCTTGAACGGTGATCGGGACGCGATCTCTAACAACTCTGCATTGTTGTATATATACATGTTTTGCTTTTTCGGTTTCAATTGTTCGGCATGTGCTGAGACCGCCATAATTTCATAATTAGTATGGGCATCCAACTTTTTGGCTGGGCCGCGCTTGGATTTTTTGCTCGATGTGGAGGCCTAAGAGAAGAAATATTCGGCAATATAATATATATACAACTTGGTACATACAGCTACTCCTGGACATCTAGTGATCATCGAACATCATATATATACCTCGTCGGTCTTTGTTACAAGTCCATGGGCTTCTCCATCATTGGAGTTGTCGGCTTCTTCCTATCTTTGGTTGATCTCCTCTCCCTCACCGGATGAGTTCAGATACCTCGAGGGAGATCCCTCACCGGATGGATCAGCATTGTGAATCATATCCTCGAGAATTTGTTCTGAAGCTAGGTATCTGCGGATTGGACTAGGTGGATCCATAGTTTCTACAAAATGAAAGATGCACACAATATTTATTTGAACATAACAAAAAACATTCTCATACAAAATATTTCGATACAGAGATATTCCTATACAAAATAATAGAAATAAACCCTAAACCCGGAGGTGCGATGGCGGTGGCCGGTGTCGGTGGCGGTGGCCACGAGAGAGGCCGACGACTCCGGCTTCCCGCGAGAACCACCATCCTAACCCTAACTCCAGTCACCATCGAGCACCAACACCCTAACCCTAACTCCGGTTACAAAGAGGGTCCTACAATATTACAATAAAAATACTATATTACACTATTATATTACAATAAAAATCTTCAATATTATAATATACCTCATACCCTAAAAAAGTTACAATATTAAATTACAATAAAAATATATATACTAAAATAATTCTATAGTAATCATATATAATCATAATAATTTAAAATAATTCCTATATATACTAAAATAATCCTATACTAATCATAATACTATACTAAAGTAATAATATACTAATCATAATAATTCCTATATATACTAAAATCATATACTAATTAATAAAATCATCCTAATATAACTAATATACCTAGATCTTAGAGGAGGCCGAGAGGGGGCCGGCGGCGGGCGGTGGCGTAGCCAGCGGTGGTGGCCGGTGGTAGGGGAGGTGGCGCCGGTGGCGGAGGTGGCCGGTAGCGGGCGGAGGTGTGCGAGGGGCACCACGCGAGGCCGGCGCGGGGGCGGGAGAGGCGCGGCAGTGGCGACAGGCTCGGGTTGCCGGTGACGAGGTTTAATCTCGTCAATGCCCATTGTCATGGACTTGGGTTTTGGAGAAGATGGGGATGCTGGAGATCGCGGAACGGTTAGCAAACAAGCAATACGGGGACACGAGGTTTACCTAGGTTCAGGCCCCCGGAGGGAAAACCGTACTCCTGCTTGTCTGCTCTTGATTATGGCTGAACCGAAAAGTACAGGGGTGCGCAAATGCAATCTGGCGTCGAGGTGTGTATGCGGTGGTGTGCGAGAGATTGTAAGATAGCCTCCTCGTCGTGCCCTCCTGGCCTTTATATAGAGATAGGCAGGTCCCAGGCACATATCGAGTCGGTTACAGGTTTTACGGTTTACCCCTTTGAATTTTCTATCTACTCTAGTATTGCTTTCCAAGGATCCGAAGGCGTCATGGGCCCTGGCCACCCGAAAGTCTTCATGGGATGGTGCATGTGTTCGTGGGCCTTCCTTGGGCTGGACTAAGTATGCTAAGATCGTGTACCCGCAGGGTATAACCATGTCAGTAGCCCCCGAGTGTTCAGTCGAATCGTAGATTCGGCTAAGGACTCTTCAATCCTTCGGGTGCAGATATTTCTGTATGTCTAGAGAATGATTTGAGTGTGTAGGTATTGTTGATGCGTTTTCCTGACTCTCCCGACAGATCAGGGTCAGTTAACTGTCTTAGGACAAAACAACATGATCTTCTTCAGATTTGAGTCCCTCGACTCGAACCCGGAACATATGCTGGCGTAATTCGACTCATGCCGCGGAGGACTTACAGGAGTGGAATTCCAGTGAATTTAAATGATGTACCCAACGCGTCCGTCAGGATTTTTCATCGCGCCTGCTAGCACGGATTTTTACTAGTAGAGCGCAGTCGTGTGCGTTACCAGGCCATCAGATGATATTTGTAGGTCTTATCTTTGCGTCGCAAACGCAGCATCCGAATGTTTATCACCGCGGAGGTGTTTCGGGTGGCTAAGGAGGATGCTACTCACTTAGCGTTAATTGGGGCAGAGTTGCCGAAAAGTTTTTGCATGTTGATCTGAAGGATCGTAGTCGAGGAATTCATAGGGTGTGCGACCAGCGCTCCCTATGGGAGTAGGCCCCGAGTGTATGTTCGAGTCGTAGACTCGAGTAGAGACTTTAACTCAACTGTTGTTTGGCTTCAGGTCCGTAGGACACAAATTTTTCGGATGCTTGAATCCATCCTCCCTATGGGAGTAGCCCCCGAGTCCGTAGTGGAGTCGCAGACTCGACGTAAGACTCAAAGAATATTTTCATGGTATAGTATTTTGATTACTTTTCGGGTGCACGGCCAGCGCTCCTGATAGGAGTAGCCCCCGAGTAGTTAATCGAATCGTATATTCGAGTGAGTACTCTTGGCTGTGCAGCCGAAGAATCGTAATCGTTGCTAGTATAGCTTTTGATGACGTCAGTGCTGATGATCGCCAGAGATGACTTGACTGGACGAACATGGGTCCCACCTTCTGACTTTGAGTTGACTGATCACGCGCGGCATGGAAATAATTACGGCGTCGTCTCAATTTCCGTGCGTAGTGGACGGCATGTGAGCGACGGTTCGTTGCTGTGTTGACACGTGGACGGCCAGATCTTGATGTTAGCTCTAGGTCTTCCCGATGGATGGTCGTCGTGCATCGTCCTCGTCCTTATAATCATTGGGGAAAGGCGAATTTGTTTTCACCGCAGCCATTCCTGTTTCACTACTTTCATGTTCTTGAGTTTTCCTCGTTGTGCTCTGGAATTTCCTCGCAGTTTTCCATCTTTTATTCTACGTGCTCATCGTCGTCGCCGCTGCACTGCGATGGGGAAGCCCAAGAAGTCCTCCACTACAGTTGGCACCAGTGCGGCCGCCGGCGTCAAAAAGGGTTCCGCCGCCACTCGCGTCACCGATGGTGGTTGGCGGCGATCGGAGACGCGCGAGGGTGACCTCCACAAGCTCTATGAGCGGGGTCTTATCCCGCAGGATAGGGAGGCCGTCAGAGTCCCCGGCGACGAGGTAATTCCTCGTCCTCCCGCTGGGTTTCGGGTCATGTTCATCGTGTTTGTCCTTCAAGGCCTTTCTTTCCCAATCCATGATTTTCTCCGTGGATTGCTTTTTCTTTATGGCATCCAGCTTCATCATCTTTCCCCAAACTCTCTTCTTCATGTCGCTTGCTTCATCACATTCTGCGAGTGCTGGCTCGGTATCGAGCCGCACTTTGGCCTCTTCAGGAAACTCTATTGCATGAAGAGGCAATCTGGCTCTGATGGTGTTTATCCCATTGGGGGCTGCATCATTTCCCTCAAATCCAATCTTCTTTTCTTCTCCTTTTCTATGTCCGAATTTGTCCAGTACTGGTGGAGGCGATGGTTTCACATACGCGACTCCATGGTGGCTGGACAGGAATTTGGTCTTGCTCCTTTCGACCCCTCATAAAATCGAGCCGAAGAGGTCCTAGAAGAACCAGATCTTGGATGGCGAGGTGGCAAAGATAGAGGGGCTCTATCGTCGAGTGGAGTATCTTCAGCTGATTCCGGATAAGGAGGTGAACGGTGTGGACATCATCCATACATTTCTCAAATGTCGAGTGTAGCCGCTCTAGGCTAGGGCGCACCCGATGTTCCTTTATTCTGGTCACCACGATCCGACTAGGGTTTCGGCTGAGGAGTTCTCCAAGGGTGATCTCGACGGGATCCTTCGCCCGCTGCTGAAATACAAGGCTGGAGAGGATATCCCGGGGAAGTCGCTGACTTCTCCGTTTTCCGCTTCTCATCCGGTTCCGCAGGTGTAGATCTGGGACGTGCGCGTAGCGCTTTTTTCGACTGCGTTTTCCTTGTATTTGCTTGTGTGCTTACAAATTTGCTTTTCCCTTTGCGCAGGAGTTCAAAGTGCCGGGCATGTCGCCGCCACTACCCGAACTGTTTCCGGATGCACCGGACAATGGGGTAGTGGACTCCATGTCTGAACTTCCGTCGGTGCGGTCGCCGGCCGAACAAGCCATCGAGTCGAGCGAGGAGCACACTCGAAAGCGGGCGCGGAGTTCGAGCGAATCGTCGGATGCTTCGACTCCGCCGATGCCTAGGAACCTGCTGTGCCTTGAGCGCCACAGTGAGGGTCATGGGGGCTCTTCCTCTCCTATTCAGGCCGTGCCCGTGCGGGCTGTGGCACCGCACCCACCGGCGAAGCGGAAGAAGGAAGAGAAGAAAGAGGAGAAGAAGGGCTGGAGAACCCCGCCTGTCTTCGACTTGAGCGATCTCGACTCGTAAGTTTTCTTTGGTTGCTTTTTGCTTTCTCTTGTCTGTTTGCTTTGTACTTGGCTGACTTTTTTTGTAGCCACTCCACCGACGGCTCCTTCAGTGATGGCGCTCGGGAGATGCTGGGGGAGTCGAAGGTTGTTCCTCCTCCTCCTCAGACGGTGGCCACATCTGAGGGCGCTGCTCCGAACCCTTCTCCGCAGGAGGCTCGGGTGGTTGTCCCCCAGAAGACTTCGGTTGGACCTTCGGAGTCGCCGTCTGATCACGTAAGTTTCTTTGCTCTTGCTACGGGGGGAGCCCCCGGGAGTTTTCGGGTGGTCTGCTGATCACTTTGTTTTTTGCTTCTTGTCTTGGGGGGAGCCCCCGAGCATCTGTAGGATGATCTGCTAATCGTTTTTCTTTTAGTCTCGGGGGGAGCCCCCGAGTGTTTTTCGTATATGCAACCTGTTTTGCTCGTTCTTTGGGCGTAGCCCCCGAACCTTTCTTTTGACGAGTAGTATCTTTTGCAGCCTTTTGTGCAAGGCGCCAACCATCTGGTGCAGCAGCACCTGGCATTGGAGGCCAGCTTCAAACAACTTCAAGGTACGTTCACTAGTTGATCTTTTTGCTTCCGCTTTCTTTTTCTGCAATCTGATGAGTGTTCTGCTGATTGCAGAGGACAACAATACCACCCTCCGTGAGATTGATGCTCTCAAAAAGAGCCTTGGGCGAGCGGAGAAGAAAGCCGAGGACGCCATTGGTGCGAAGGAGCACCTCGAGCAGGAGCTGGGGCCAAGGAGCACCTGCAGCAGGAGGCTATGGACCGCGAGGAGCAACTCGCCACCGCTGCGGCCTCGCGCGAGAAGGAGGTACCCGACAAGATGATGGCGGCTGCCAAGGCTATTTCGGGTGAGTGGTTTTTGTCTTTCCCTTTTTTGGCTCCCTTGTCTTTTCTTGCTGTGCTTTGTATTCACGTTGCTTCTTTGTTTCTTTAGAGGCCGCAGTCATCGAGTTTGCCCGCGGTGCTCTGGAGCACGGAAGTGCTCTGGATGATGCCACTGCGGCGGTCGAAGACCACTGCTGTACCGTGGTCGGCTCGCTTGCCAAGGCCAAGGAGGCTCTCGGGCACTTCCACAAGGATCTCTTCCCTAAGGGCGTCGCCCTCGAGGATGTCGATGCCTTGGCAGATGCGCTGTCAGCCGAAGCACCTGCGACGTACAAGCGCAAGCAGAAAGGCATTGGTGCGTCCGTCGGGCTGGCGATGGCCCTGGCTTCTGGAGCGGAGCTGGATCTTCATCAGGTCACCTCCTGGATGTCGACGGCTGCTGACGGATCCGAGGTAGCCTTCGCCCTCTATGCTTCCCGCTGTAAACGTTATGGGCCGAAGTTGATTGACTTCATGGCTGAGTACGTGTTGAGGCAGCAGGGAGAGGCCAAGGGCAGGCAATCCGGCTCCGAGGCTACTCAGGATGCACCTTCTTAGGTCTTGTAGTTGTAGGGTAGCTTTTGTTTCCTTTGTTGTAATTATATCTATAAACAGTCCTTGAGCCACGTAGTGGCTTTTTGCTGTACATAATGAATTTACGAGTTCTATGTTCATTCATCTGCTTGTTCATATCCTTGTCTTCTTTTACTCTAGGGGCCTTTGGGTGATGATCTTGTTGACACTTCATCTGCACCATAGCTGCGGCCATCCTTGGATGGTGCGTCGCAGCTTGTGTTTCTTCGAGACCGCATCCGTAGTATTGAGAAAGAATTGCTTGGAGTGCGTGGCCACGCCGATGTTTGGAAATCGAAGGCAGAGCGAGGCGCTTCCAGAGAGGAGTATTTGATGGGGGAGTTGCATCGTTTGTCCGAACAGCTTCAATGTGAGCTTCTCGAGTTGCTGCCCATTGTTTCGGATACGCCTGTTGGCCTTTCATCTTACTTTTTGCGAGTATTGCAGGTGCTAACCTTGCTCCGAAGGAGGAAAAGGAGCGTGTTGCTGTTTGGATCAACTGCCTGACCCAGCAGGACATGGAGGCCGGCGGGTTCTTCTGGATGGACCGTGATCGTGCCATGGTCCTTGTGACTGTGCAGGATCATGTTCACTAGGTGTCGCGGGTGCTGTGTCAGGCAAAGGCTTCGTTGGCGTCAGTTCTGCACGTCATGTTTCCCCTGGATGAGGCGCCATCGACCCTCGGGGGTCTGTTTGCGAAGTTTCGAAATGTGCATCATGTCAGGGAACTGGTGCGGCATCAGCTTGTCGCGGGGGTGAAGGCCACGCTTTCCCTTGTGCGGTTACATCGTCCCGATGTAGATCTGCCTGTTGTAGCGGCTGCGCCACCTCTTAGGCCGGATGGTGACGAGTGGGTTATGCGTCCACATTATGCGGCTATAAGGTGGCATGCCAAACAAATTGTAGATCTGTTTGAGCAGCGTGCGCAGGTTATTCTTCAGAATAGGTAGGACCTATAAAAAATATAGATGTAAAATTTGTATATATTCGACTGAGCATGTTGTGCCCTTTATTGTAAAGGTTTATTGTTGTTTAGCACGTGGTGCTTTTTTTGTATACGTGCCCTTTTCATTAGCCTGACGTGGTCAGCTAATCAGGTGTACACGCGTTATCCTCAGTCAACGAAGTCGTGAGGTGGGGGGAGCCCCCGAGTGTGTTGTAACATGGAGTAAAATGCAGGCAATAGGTGAAAATTTTGGGGCGAGACACTTAGCTTTATTCATATCGTAAGGAGGAGGTACATTGTTCGGATGAGTAGCCTTGGCTAAATAGACTTATTGAAAGTAAAAGAGAGAGGTAGCTAGGGGTAGAAGCATCGCAGTTGTGCGACGTTCCATGGGTTGGAGTATGCGACTCCAGACTCCACGTGCTTGAGGCGATAGGCGCCACCTGGGATGACTTCAGTGACGGTGTAGGGTCCTTCCCATGGTGACTCGAATTTCTTTGGTCACTCTTGCTTGAGTCGCAAGACTAGGTCTCCTTCGACGAAGGACCTTGGGCGCAGCCATCGGCTATGGTAGTTGCGGAGGCTCTGTTGGGACACCGCTGATCGAGCTGCTGCTATATCACGCGCCTCATCGAGTGTGTTGACGGCGTCTTCGAGTGTGGCCATCGATACAGCTTCGCTATAAGCGACGACCCGTGGGGCCTTGTGGCGTATCTCTGCTGGTAGCGCGGCTTCGGCTCCGTGCACCATGAAGAAAGGCGTGTAGCCAGCTGAGCTGTTTGGCATTGTGCGCAGGCTCCATAGGACCGAGGGTAGCTCCTATGTCCAGGCTCCTGCGAGTCGCTCAAGTGGGCTCATTAGGCGCTTCTTGATGCCAGCGCCGACGAGGTCGTTGGCCTTTTCGACCTGCCCGTTTGTTTGCGGGTGCGCCACGGAGGCGTATGTGATGTTGATTCCGAGGTCTTCGCATAAGTCCTAGAATTCTTTGGAGATGAAGTTCGACCCATTGTCGGTGATGATGTTGTGCGGCACGCCGAACCTATAGACAATGGATTTGGAGAATTTGACAGCCGTTTCGCCTTTTTGGTTAGTGACAGGCATGACCTCAATCCACTTGGTGAATTTGTTGACTGCGACCAGGAGGTAGACGTGACCTCCTTTCGATAACCTTGGTAGTTTGCCGATCATGTCGAGGCCCCATTGGGCGAAGGGCCAGGCTAAAGGTATGGGCCTGGGCTCTGATCCGGGTGCGTGTGGTTTATCTGCGAACCTTTGGCACCCGTTGCATCTTCGGACTATGTCCTTGGCGTTGTTGATGGCCATTGGCCAGTAGAATCCGACTCGTAGAGCTTTGGCGACGAGGGAGCGGCTGCCCGCATGATGGCCACAGATGCCCTCGTGGATGTCTTGGAGGATAGTTTTGCCGTCACCGATGGTGACGCATCTTTGCAGTACACCCGAAATGCTACGCTTGTATAGCTCGCCGTTGATGAGAGTGAAGGCCTTGGACCAGCGAGATATGCGCCGGGCATCTGTCGGGCTATCAGGAAGTTCTCCGTCTATCAGGTACCTAAGGTATGGCCATGTCCACGTTTCTTCGACTGCCATGACCTGCATTAGGTTAACCACTGCGACCTCGGTGTCAATTTTTTCAGGTCCTTCCTGTCCTTCAGGTAGCGCAGCCCCCGAGTGCTCTACTTCTTCGGATGATCCCTTGGGGAATTTCCTTTTGATGGACGGCACGCAGATCTGTTCGAGGAACACACCTGGTGGCACCCATGCATAGGTGGAGCCGATGTTGGCGAGTCTGCCGGCCTCTTCATTGCTTTCTCTCCCAACTTGCCGAAGCCCGCAGCCGTCAAAGTCTCCTTCGAGTGCGTTGTAGATTGCGCGGTGCGCAATCATGTTGGCGGCGTGTGCATCGCACTCGTTCATCGTCTGCTGGACGATGAGGTTCGAGTCTCTGTAGATGACCAGGCGCGTCGCGCCGCAAATCTTGGCCATCCTCATGTCGTGGATGAGGGCTTCGTATCAGCCTCGTTGTTGGAAGCTCGAAATTTCATCCAGAGGACGTACTTCATCTTTTCACCCTGCGGGGAGGTCAGTATGACCCCGGCTCCTGCTCCGGCTTCGCGCTTGGAGCCGTCGAAGTGCATCGTCCATGACTGTGTCATGTCTGGCGTGTCTGGCAGCTGTAGTTCCATCCAGTGGACGAGGAAGGACCTAAGACTTGATCGTGTGGCGCTTCTCGTAGATGATGTCTAGAGGTGACAGCTCGATGCCCCACAAGGCCACACGTCATGTAGCCTCCGGGTTGTTCAGGATGCTGTTTAGGGGTGCCTCGTTGACGACCATCACTTGATGTTCCTGGAAGTAGTGGCTCAGCCGACGAGCCATCATGAACACGCCGTAGGCGAGTTTCTGGTAGTAAGGGTACCTCTGTTTTGTCGACGTCAGTACCTCGCTGAGGTAGTTGATTGGCCGTTGGACCCCATGCGTCTTGCCTTCTTTGGGTTGCTCGACCACCAGTACGGTGCTTACTACCTGGTGTGTGGCTGCTATGTACAGCAGTAAAGGCTCGCGCTCCTTTGACGTGACCAAGACGGGCGAGGTAGATAGCAGCCGCTTTAGATCTTCGAATGCGTCGTCCGCCTCGGGCGTCCACTCGAATTTGTCTGCCTCGCGTAGCAGTTGGTAGAACGGCAGAGCTTTTTCGCCCATGCGGCTGATGAACCTGCTCAATGCCGCGATTCGCCCGGCAAGCTGCTGGACACCCTTGAGGTTCTTCGGCTTCTCCATGGCCATTATGGCCCGGATTTTCTTCAGGTTCACCTCGATCCCTCGCTGGGAGATGAAGTAGCCTAGCAGCTGACCAGATGGGATGCCGAAGGCGCATTTTTCGGGTTTAACTTGATCTTGTATCGATCGAGGTTATCGAACATCTCGCGGAGATCGTCGATGAGCGTCTTGGCATCCCTTGTTTTGATGACTATGTCGTCAACATAGACTTGGATGTTGCGGCCGATCTGGTCCTTTAGGCATGCCTGCATGCACCGTTGGTACGTGGCGCCTGCGTTCTTCAGCCCGAAGGGCATTGTGTTGTAGCAAAACACTCCGAACAGCGTGATGAACGCTGTTTTCTCCTGATCTTCGACCTTTAGTCGGATCTGGTTGTAGCCTGAGTAGGCATCGAGGAAGGGGAGTTTTTCGCATCTTGCAGTCAAATCGATAATCTGATCGATCCGAGGGAGAGGGAAGTGATCCTTCGGGCAGGGCTTGTTCAGCGATGTGAAGTCCACGCACATCCGCGGGATGTCCGTGTCCTTTTTGGGGACCATCACGCTGTTGGTGAGCCACTCGCTCTCCTTGATCTCCCTGATGAAGTTTGCGTCGAGTAGTCTCTTGACTTCGACTCCGATTGCTTCGGATGGTGGTTCGGACAGTCGTCGGATGGACTGTTTGACAGGCTTGGCATCTAGAAAGACATTGAGTGCATGCTTGGCGAATTCCCTGGGAACTCATGGCATGTCCGCAGGACACCAGACGAAGATTTCCCAGCGCTCATGGAGGAATTCGACGAGCGCGCTTTCCTATGCGGAGCTGAGGTCATTGGCGATCAGCGCCGTCTTGGAGGTATCCGTCGGATGGACCTGCACCTTCTTTGTGTTGACGGTAGAGTCGAAGGACATCTCTGGTGTGTTTTGTCTTGCGACTGGGGGGCCCCGTTGTCTGTCACCTCGCGGTGCCTTACGAGCTCCTCCTGCATGCCGAATGACTGGGAGATTCTGTTGAAGGCCCTGTCGCAGTGGTCCGATCGGGTGAAGCTCCCGTGGACCGTGATGACGCACCTAGGTCCTGGCATCTTGAGTAGCAGGTACGCATAGTGCGGTACCGCCAGGAATCCTGCGAATGCCACGCGCCCAAGCATGGCATGGTATTGTGATGGCCAGTCCACCACTTCGAACTCTAGTCGCTCGCATCGGAAGTTATCCGGCTTTCCGAAGATGACGTCAAGCCATATCTTTCCCAGGGGCAATACACCCTTCCCTAGGACGATGTCGTGGAACATTGTATCAGATTGTTCCAGGCTGCACAGCGAGATCCGCATTGCTGCCAAGGTGCTGGCGAAGATCAAATTGATGCCACTGCCACCGTCCATGAATACACGGCTCATGTCGAACCCTCCAATCTGCGCCTCGAGCACCAGGGCAGCATGACCTGGGCGAGGGACCTGACAAGGGTGATCCGAATGGCTGAACGTGATGCAGGACTCCGATTCGCTGAGGTACTCAGGGATGGCGGGTGCAGCGGTCACGGCCAGGTTAATTTGGCGGGTGATTTTCTTCTGCACCCTATTTGTTGGGCGCCCTTTTTGGATCATCAGCGATCCTTTCGGCGCGGGGTACCCGTGCCCACCATTATTCTCTGCGGGTGCGATTGGGTGGTTCGAAGGTCCCGCAGGTGGTGGTGGAGGAGATCCATGTGTGTGGCATCCCGCAAAACCACTACTAGAAAATCGCGTTGTTTTTGTGCATTGCATCATCATGACCGCATGCTCATGTCATCATGCCACATTGCATTTGAGCATCGTCATCATCTTGCATTTGCTTGCATAAAACTATTTGCGGAAAACCTGTTCTTGCTTTCTAAACGCCCCGTCTTTGTTCAAACACAAAACCCGGGTCTCCGGATTATTTTCTTTTGTCTGCTATCGGTTTGCAAAAGTCTGTTTGAAATAAATAAATTATTTAATTATTTTATTGGGGGCAGCCAAACCGGGCTGATCCGACCCAGTTGGCCACCCCCAGTACAAACCAATCGGTCCACCTAAACTAAACCCAATTCCCACCCAATCCTAGTCTACCCACCAATCCCCTCCCTCCACCTCACCTTCCCCTCCACCTCATCTCTCCCCCGCCACCTCATCAATCCACCAGCCCCCTCTCCCTCTCCCCTCCTGGGCCCACACGCCACCTCCCTCTCTCACACGCCCCACTTCTACCCCTCCCTCTCCCTCTCCCTGTCCCTGGGCCCCACCCGCGCCTGGCCCCACCCCACAGCCACTTCCTCCCTCTCCCCTGGTCAACCCTCTTCCCGACCCCACCGACCTAGCCCACCTGCCAGCCCGCGCACTCCACCCCCTCCCAGCGTGACCCCCTGCTCTCCCTGGCCCACCCCCTGGCCCGCGACCCGTCCCCCACCTCCCGCTTCCTCCTCTCTCCCCACGCCCCCGACACCCTCCTCTCTCCCCGCGTCTGCTCCTCCTCTCCGGCCGCCCGTCTCCGCTGCCCCGCCGGCCCCGCCGCCTCGCAAGCTCCGCCACCGCGAGCGCGCGCCGCTGCGAGCTCCCTCTCCGCACGCCGCTCGCCGCCCGCTCCTCTCCGCCTCGCTCCCGCTCCAGCCGGACGCCTCTGCTCCTCCTCTCCGGCCGCTCGTCTCCGCCGCCCCGCACCGGCCCGCGCTCCGCCCCGCCTCTGCACCTCCCCGCCGCCGCGTCCTCTGCCCCCACCTCGCCGGCCCCGGCCGCGCCGACGCCCGCATCGCCGCCCCCGGCCCGTGTCGCCTCCGACCACCACCTCCGGCCCCGATGCTCTGTCCTCCGGCCGCTACTCCGTCCGCGGCTCGTCTCCTCCTCCCGTGACCGACGACCCCCTCGCCTCCACTGGCAGTCGCCCCGCCTCCGTGCCGCCGTCCTCCGGCCTCTGCAGGCCCTGCCTCCGACCACCTTGTCCGCGCGCCGACGTCATCGCCTGGCCTCCGACCGCCGCTGTCGTCTCCGGCGAGCCCCGTCCCCGACCTCCACCGTGGAACTCACCCTGTCGGTGCTCGTCCCCAGCCAGCAACTGCCGTCTGCGTCCGGCCGCCCTGCTCGGCACCGCGTCGCCCTGAGCCCCGCCATAAGTTTTGCCTGCACACATGTATGCTCCGGGGACTCAAGTCAACCCCAAGATCTTCGCAAGGCCCCCAAGCCCCGACCCTGGAACCAAAGCGCGGATCCAAAGACCACGAGCCCTCCTTCATGGAACCGAAGACCCAGATCTGGAATCAAAGTTCGAACCCCCGGCACGACAAGATCTTCCCCTCGGAACGCCATGACCGACGACATGCCCCGACGACCTCGGACGCAACAAGACCTTCTTCCCGTATGCGACGTCGAGAACCCGAGCGCCAAGATCTACTTCCCGGACTCCTGAAGACCGATCCGAAGCGCCAGGACCCGAATCTGAAGAACGCCAAGAACGCCGATGCGAATACGCCAAGTTCGCCTACCTGGACACCGTGCGACAAGATCGGCACCGACCCAGAAGAATCCGATGCGCCCCGACACCGAACCAAGTTCTCCTTCCCGGAAGCATCGACGCTCGTGCGACAAGATCTACTTCCCCGATCCGAAGACCCTAAATCCCGGAGTCCGAGAACGATCCCGTCGAACCCTGAACTCTGTCGGACCCCGAACCCCCCGGAACCCCAAGTCGCCGAACCCTAATGTGTGAACCCTTTTCTCGAGCCCTATTTTATAAATGTAATAACAAATTGATGCATATTAAATTGTCATACTCGCGTGCATATTTGTGTGGTTTGGGGGCCTTATGCCGATTCACCATATAATTAAATATGGGGCCCATATGCGGGCAAATCTAGTCTCATATCGGCCTCATTTAAATTGATGTAGCGAACCGGTGCTATATTTGGCCATGTTAATACAACATTTAAAATGCAGGGTAGCTAAATAACTTGAACCATATAATTAATTGTCGGGACCCCCGGTTCCACTTAATATGGCCTAATTGCATTGCACCTTCACCATGCCATGCATCATACATGCATCATGCCCGATCTTTTGCCGTAGTATTAAATATTGCATCCGGTGTTTATTCTAGCGTTTTGCTTCTTCGCGGATAAGGCCGTTGAGTTGATGTGAGCTTCGCCCCGATCTTCGGTTGAACCTTCGGCAATGTTTTCAGGCGAGCATCTCCCCCTTTCTACCTATCTTACTTTTATAGTATTTATTCCCTCCTGTTGATCTATTGTTATCTTTGTTGCGATGCTCTAGTTTTCGTACCCGTGTTATCCCTTGCAGCCTTATATTGCCTTGGACACATCCTATTACCTGTTGTTTGGTAGATAGTTGGACTTGCGCGTCGTAGTCGCTTGCTCGAGTGCTGTTGCGTATCGACAAGTACCACAGTTGTTGGAGCATTGCCGCATGTTTAATGTTGGAGATGATCATGGCTTTAATTATCGTTCACTTTAATTATTGTTTAACAACTAAAATTGAAGTAGGTAAGCAGAGGCACAGGTGGGCAACAGATGTTATTTGGTTGTTAACCGTCCACTTGTGTCCCGTAGGACCCCGAGTACTTGATACCTGCTCCTTGAATATTCGCGCTATCCACATCCGGGAGGCTTATGGGACCCCCCTGAGCCAGAGCTTGATTCAGTCTTATTTCTTGGGGCCACAAACTAGTTTGAGGTTTTATTTACTATCCTGTACTTATGCCATGCTACTGCTTTATTACGATTGTGCGAGGAGCACACTGTACTGTTTAGGATCGGGACACGTTTTCGCGGTGTCGACAAGCCCAGTTTTGGGTTCCCAGTCGTTCACAGCCGTCCACCCAAACCTCGGGTCCGTCTCGGAGTCAGCTAACTTCGTTGCGGGTGTACTCCAAGGGGTGGTCCCCTGAAATATTTCTGAATCCTGTGATTGCTTTGTCGTGAAGGCCTCGTTGGGTTTTGATTTAGTTTTTCCGAGGTTGATCGAGTGTGTGTTGCTATTTGTGCACCCCGGCCGGGTAAAACTTTCTGAAAGCCGTGTCCGCGGTTATGGACGACTTGGAGCACAGTATCTCGATCATAGACAACTATAACTAAAGTAGTGCTATAAATTTGACTTTATAATGACTAGTAATCAGCTTCACAATAATGGAATGGCTACATAAAACTGCCCACAATTGCTTGTTTGGGTTGTCGCTTGCGACCATTGTATCTGACTAGTAAGTATTACAACTACAACGGAATGGCTAAATAAAAGTACCAACAACTGCTGGGTTTTTGGGGTTATCTCATGCTATTTGTATCTGATTAGTAAGTGTTGCAACTATAACGGAATGGTTAACTAAAATTGCCCACTGCTTATTTTATCAGGATGACCATCTATATTTGACTAGTAATTGCTGCAACGATAACTGAATAAATAAAACTGCCAACTGTGTGCGTTCCTCGGTTGACTTCCTCGTTTGGTCTCGAGGGGGAAACATCAGGACGGGTTTGTTTGGTGGTAGTATCAGGATGGGTCCGAATAGGTCTTTTGTGGCATCCCGCAAAACCACTACTAGAAAATCACGTTGTTTTGTGCATTGCATCATCATGACCGCATGCTCATGTCATCATGCCACATTGCATTTGAGCATCGTCATCATCTTGCATGTGCTTGCATAAAACTATTTTCGGAAAAACCTAATTTGTTTTCTAAACGCCCCGTCTTTATTCAAACGCAAAACCCGGGTCTCCGGATTATTTTGTTTTGTCTGCTATCGGTTTGCAGAAGCTTTGTTTTAAACAAATAAAATATTAAATTATTTTAGTGGGGGCAGTCGAACGGGCCAATTCGACCCAAACGACCACCCCCGAAATAAAATCGGTCCACCAAAATCCCTAACCTACCCAGACCTATTCTACCCACCCCTCCTCCACCTCACCCCAACCAACCCCCTCTCGACACCTCACCTCACCCTTCCCCCTAGCCAATCAAACCCTGCCACCTAATCCTACCCCTTTCCCCACCTCTCTCTCTCTCTCTCCCCACAGCACCCACTCTCCCTGACCACCCCGCAGGCCCCACCCGACCGGGACCCACCCAGTCCCCCACCTGTCGCCACCTACCGCGCGGCCCACCCCACCACCACTCTCTCCCCCACCCGTCTCTCCCGCACCCTCCTTCCTCCTCACGCCCGCACCGCGCCCGCCCTTCTCCCTCCGGCGGCCGCCCTCCTCCTTCCCCCCCCCCGTCTGCTTCCCCCCTCCACCCAGCTCCACCCGCCGCCGCCGCCAGCAACCTTACCCTCTCCCTCCGTGCTCCCTCTCCGAGCCCGCCACCGGCCATCCTCTCCCTCGTCTCTCCGGCGCCGGCCCCTCCCCCACCTCGTCGGACCCTCCCGCCCCGCTCAGCCTCGGCCCACCCGCGGACCGCCTCGCCGTCGCCTCACCCTCTCCTGGCGGCGCGCCGCCGCACCTCCCCCCCGCATCGACCGTCCCCGCCTCGGCCTCCCGCACCTCCTCCAGCCCCCGCGAGCAGCGCCCGCGGCCGCCGCCTCCGGCCGGTCCCGCGTCGCCGCTGCCTCGCATCTCCTCCTCCCCGACCGCGTGCCGTTCCCGCGGAGCCCGAGCCGAGCTCGCCGAGCTCGCCGTTCCACCGGACCTCCCCCCCTGCGCCTCTGCGCGCGCCCGCCCCGACCAGGCTCGTGGCCTCCACACCGGCGACCGCGGCCCGCACGCCTCCTCCCCTCGCCCCGGCGCTCGCCGTCTCCCGGCCGCGCCCCGCATCTTCCCTGCCTCCAGCGCCGCCCGACCCCGTGCTCGTCGCCCCTCGCCGCCTCCTCGCTCCGTAGCGCTGAGCCCGCCTCCGCCTCGCGTCGCCCTTCTCCGACCGTCCCCGTCCGAGCTCCGCCGTCGTCGGCCGCTGCCCCAATTCTCGCCATCGTCGGCCCGCGCCTCGCCGTGTCCCCGTCGGCAGCGCCCCGAGCGCCTCCAAGCCGAGCGGAGGCTCCTGCCGCACGCCTAGAAGTGTCGCTCTCTGGCCGCGCGTGCAATGCTTGTGTTCCCGGCGGTCTTTTGCTGGCGTTGTGATGTCCTGCTCCCTGGTGGTATGTTGCTGTTTACCAGCCGTGGAGTCAAGTGTTGGGGTGTGGTGCTGCTTGACAAGAGGTAACCGGAGAGACAAGCGAGGGCGAATGGAAGGAACCCCACCAAGAGCGCGGGTACCCGAGGGCGCAAAGCCGAAAGGCTAAGATCTGCTTCATGGAGCCGAAGACCGTGAACGCCAAGTCCCCGGGTTCAAAGGCGACGAGACCCCGATGCCGAAGACGTCGCACGCAAGTTCTTCACCCCGGACGCCAAGAACGACCGACACGAGGACCCGACAAGTTCGACACCGGCCAGGGCGAGTCCGATGCCCCGACGCCAGACCAAGTACGCCCTCCCGGAATGCCAAGGTCTCCGCGTGAGACGACCAGACCGACAACATGGACCGACCACCACGGATGCGACAAGATCTACCTCAGCAATCCGAGAACGCTTCCGCCGAGACCGAACCCCAGATCCGAACCCTGAGACCGACCCCGAACCCCGGAACACCAAGACCGTCGAGACCCTAATGTGTGAACCCCTTCCCGAAACCCTATTTTATAATATATACAACTTGTCGCATAATAAATGTTCTTGCATGCATATTTGTGCGGTTTGGGGGCACTATGCCGATTCACTGCATAATTAAATATGGGGCCCATATGCGGGCAACTCTAGTCTCATATTGGCCTCATTTAAATTTGTGTAGCGAACCGGTAACTTATCTTGCCTTGTTAAAACAACATTTAATTTGCGGGGTAGATAAATAACTTGAACCATCTAATTAATTGTTGGGACCCCCGGTTCCGCTTAATATGACCTAATTGCATTGCACCTTTGCCATGCCATGCATCATATCATAAGCATGCCCGATCTTTTGCCGTAGTATTAAATATTGCATCTGGTGTTTCTTCTAGTGTTTTGCTTCTTCGCGGATAAGGCCGTTGAGTTGATGTGAACTTCGACCCGATCTTCGGTTGAACCTTCGGCAATGTTTTCAGGCGAGCATCTCCCCCTTTCTACCTATCTTACTTTTATAGTATTTATTCCCTCCTGTTGATCTATTGCTATCTGTGTTGCGATGCTCTAGTTTCGTACCGTGATATCCCTCGCAGCCTTATATTGCCTTGGACACATCCTATTACCTGTTGTTTGGTAGATAGTTGGACTTGCGTGTCGTAGTCGCTTGCTCAAGTTCTGTTGCGTGTCGTCAAGTGCCACAGTTGTTGGAGTATGCCGCATGCTTGATGTTGGAGTTGATCATGGCTTTACTTATCGTTCACTTTAATTCCTGTTTAACAACTAAAATTGAAGTAAGCAGAGGCATCGATGGGTGATAGATAATATTTGGTTTCCGACCGCCCACTTGTGTCCCGTAGGACCCCGAGTGCTTGATACCTGTTCCTTGATTTATCGCGCTATCCACATCCGGGAGGCTTATGGGACCCCCCTGAGCCAGAGCTTGATTCATTCTTATTTCTTGGGGCCACAAACTAGTTTGGGGTTTTATTACTATCCTGTACTTATGCCATGCTTTACTGCTTTATTTACGATTGTGCGAGGAGCACACTGTACTGTTTAGGATCGTGGCACGATTCCGCGGTGTCGACAAGCCTAGTTTTGGGTTCCCAGTCGTTCACAGCCGTCCCCACAACCTTGAGTCCGTCTCGGAGCCGGCCGGCTTTGTTGCGGGTCTACTTTAAGGGGTGGCCCCCTGAAATATTTCTGAATCCTGTGATTGCTTTGTCGTGAAAGCCTCGTTGGGTTTTGATTTGGTTTTTCCGAGGTTGATCGAGTGTGTGTTGCTATTGGTGCACCCCGGCCGGGTAAAACTTTCTGAAAGCCGTGTCCGTGGTTATGGACGACTTGGAGCACAGTATCTCGATCATAGACAACTATAACTAAAGTAGTGCTATAAATTTGACTTTATAATGACTAGTAATCAGCTTCAACTACAACGGAATGGCTAAGTAAAACTTCCAACAATTGCTTGTTTGGATGTCGCTTGCGACCATTGTACCTGACTAGTAAGTATTGCAACTGTAACGGAATGGCTAAATAAAAGTACCAACAACTGCTGGGTTTTGGGATATCTCATGCTAATTGTATCTGACTAGTAAGTGACGCAACTACAACTGAATGGTTAACTAAAACGGCCTACTGTTTATTTTATCAGGACGATTATCTACACCTGACTAGTAATTGCTGCAACAATAACTGAATAAATAAAACTGCCAACTGCGTGAGTTCCTCGGTTGACTTCCTCGTTTGGTCTCGAGGAGGAAACACCAGGATGGGTTTGTTTGGTGTTAGCTTCAGGTTGGATCCGAATCGGTCTTTCTTATCCCTCTCTGATAACCGCCAGTTGTATCGAGTCTCTATAGGTTGTTTAGTGCACGCTGCCGCTGCCGCTTCAGTCCACCATACCTATGTAGGCGAGGACCGCCGAATTCTAGTCTCGCCGTGTACTGGCCTCAGTACTGACGCTCCTCTTTTTCCTTTGCCCTTTGTCGGCGCCCCTTTTGTTTAAGCAGGTTTTGAGATCGACGTCGTTAGCAGGGTTACCCTTCCGGCTTGGCCTGGGCAGGGTTATGGACGCCATTGGTTATTCTTCAGGGCTCTTAGCCCCATTTGCATCTTGTCCGTAGTCGGACGCCCTATCATTTTCAAGGTGATTTGGATCTTTGTATATTATATCCGTATTTTTGACTCATGGAGTCGTGTTGTATATATCTGTTCTGTGGGTCCCATCGAGGACTGTTGTGTAATGTCATTACTTCGTTTTCCACCCGCACGAAAGTGCCTGGTGGGCACCTTTGAATCGTTTCTATGCGGGTTTGGCGGGTTTCGCTAAAACTTGCATAGGGCCGATTTTGAGGGTGTTACATCTTTCTTACCCCTCTTTGATAGCCGCCAGTGTATCGAGTCTCTATAGGTTGTATAGCGCAAGCTGCCGCTGCCGCTTCAGTCCACCATACCTATGTAGGCGAGGACCGCCGAATTCTAGTCTCGCCGTGTACTGGCCTCAGTACTGACGCTCCTCTTTTTCCTTTGCCCCTTTGTCGGCACCCCTTTTGTTTAAGCAGGTTTTGAGATCGACGTCGTTAGCAGGGTTACCCTTCCGGCTTGGCCTGGGCAGGGTTATGGACGCCATTGGTTATTCTTCAGGGCTCTTAGCTCAATTTGCATCTTGTCCGTACTCGGACGCTATATCGTTTTAAAGGTGATTTGGATCTTTGTACTGTAAATCTGTATTCTTGACTCTCTGAGTCGTTGTTGTATATATCTGTTCTGTGGGTCCCATCGAGGACTGTTGTGTAATGTTATTACTTCGTTTTCCACCCGCACGAAAGTGCCTGGTGGGCACCTTTGAATCGTTTCTATGCGGGTTTGGCGGGAATCGCTGAAACTTGCATAGGGTCGATTCTGAGGGTGTTACAATGTGCGATCTCACCTGGTGCAGGTGCATTTCCGTATCCAGGGTTTGGGGCTTGCTGCCTCATCTGGGTCATGCTCTCGCTGAGTTTCTAGAACTCGCGGCAGTCCTTGAGCATGTGGCTTGCCTTCTTCTTACCATCCTGTTTGTCGATGTAGAAGTGGATGGTGCATGGACCCAACAGTTTGTCGTATGCTGAGGGTCCGTCATCACGGCCACGGCGTTGCCATGACTGCGTTGGGCGTCCTCCATCGCAGAAGTTGCTTCCACGGTATCTGCCGTTGCTGCGGTTGCCGTCGCTGCGGCGGTCGGCGTAGCCAACCGCGACCATGTTGGGTCCATCGCGATCGTCGTAGACGCGCGATCTTCTCTTGCTACGGCATTCACGTCGCCGGCCGTAGTCGTCTTCCTCCTCCGAGTGCTCTCGGTGGATAGAGTCCTCACCGTCGGCCCACCTGTTGGCGATGTCCATGAGGTGGTCGAGTGTCTTGGGCTTGACGCGCCCAAGTTCTTCTTTGAAGTCCTGGCGTTTGATGCCATCCTTGAAGGTGTCGATAGCTCTCTCCTCAGAGATGTGCGTCGCGGAGTTCTTGGTGTTGGACCAGCGCAGTATGTACGAGCGAACGGATTCACCCGTTCGTTGGGTGCAGGCCCGCAGCTCCTCAATCGAGGCAGGCCTCTTGTTGGTGCCCTTGAAGTTTCAGACAAAACTGTATGCCAGCTTTGGCTGGATCCCGAGGATAGGCTGCTGAGCCAGATCCGAGTTGTGCCTGTCAGCTATAGCTGAAGGCATTGCATGGCGGTTTCCTTGTTTCCGCCGTGTAGCTTGACGGACGACAAGTGGTCACTGAGCCATGCCTTGGGGTCCTGTGTGCCGTCGAACTTCGGAGTGTCCGAAGGAAGCTTGAAGTTCCGCGGCATCCGTGTTCGCCGAACAGATCTTCTGAAGCATCGAGCTCCATAGAGTTCTCCTTCGTCATCATCCTCCTCGGATTCAGACGAGCATACGCGCTTGGCGCGTGCCTTGTCGATCTTGCGCTGGGTTAGCTTGCTTCGAGCATCGTAATCGCGGCTGCGACGGCGCGAGCTCTTGTGCCTTCGAGGAAGGTCGTGCTCTTCATCTTCGGATGAGGGCGTGGGGCTGCGGTTGAACCTGACCGCGGCCTTCTTCTTTGGCTGCGCAGGAGCTTCTTCGTGGAGCGCAGCTCCAACGAGTCCGAGTTCGGTAAGCGCGGACTTATGCATGGCCCTTTTCGGGTCCCCCTCCGGAGGTGGATGGGACGCGAGGTACGCGGTGGCCGCCATGATTGCAGTTTGCGGTGTCTTCGGGATGACGTTGCCGTCGGCTTCCATCTCCATGAAGGACGCGTTGAGGGCCCGAGTCACCTCGCGACATACCTTGGGATCCATGTTCTCTGTGCGAGAATGGTGCTTGTTGCCATGGTTATCGTGCGAGCTGGAGCCGATGCCCATGGCGGAGAGCAGCTCTCCATGCAATAGACTCCGAGTCTACTTGCTTGTGTTTTTCAAGCACCCCTTGCATCTTCACCTACTTCTTGTGCTCCTCGATTAGGAGCATGTGTTATGCCATCAGCAGGTCCCGTGGGGCATCCGCGGGCAGGATCTTGTTTCCTGCTACGGCTTTGCGTGCTTGAGCCCATCCTTCCTCGCTGAAGTGGATGACCTGATCGGTGTCGTTCCCGTTGGGCGGGAGGGATTGTCTTCTTCTGTTCGCACCGTTTCTACCCTGCGGATTGGGTGGCGGATTGTGTTCCTGATCCACGTCACTCTGGATGACTGCAGCGCACTGGTATGCTCGTAGATTGGATTGCTGCTACCGCAGCTTTCGGATCCGGAACCGTAGGTCCCTTCATCCGATGGTGGATCGCACAGATCTGAGTTGCAGCTGCTGCTATCATAGAACTCATCTGTCGATGGTGATGTGCGTAGCACGGGGTGTGGAACCCACGAAGCAGGCCTGATCGACAGCAGGGGCACCCGCTCTAGGAGGCGGAGAGTGCCGGTCTGCCCCACCTGGAAGCAGAAGCTCCCGAACAGGATCTCGAGTCCGTCGCCAACGGGCTCGAAGTCCTTCATGGTTGCTGGCGAGTGGGCGGTGAAGTCGAAGGCACCGAAGAGGAGATGACTCTCCGTCACCGCAGAGTTGTAGATCGCTTTGGTTGGGACCGTCACGATCGCACAATCAGCGCCCCCAATTCCCACAGACGGCGCCAATTGACGAGGTTTAATCTCGTCAATGCCCATTGTTATGGACTTGGGTTTTGGAGAAGATGGGGATGCTGGATATCGTGGAATGGTTAGCAAACAAGCAACACGGGGACACGAGGTTTACCTAGGTTCAGGCCCCCGGAGGGAAAACTCTACTCCTGCTTGTCTTATCTTGATTATGGCGGAACCGAAAAGTACCGGGGTGCGCAGATGCAATCTGGCGTGGAGGTGTGTATGCGGTGGTGTGCGAGAGATTGTAAGAAAGCCTCCTCTCCATGCCCTCCTGTCCTTTATATAGAGATAGGCAGGTCCCAGGCACAGATCGAGTCGGTTACAGGTTTTAGGGTTTACCCCTTTGAATTTTCTATCTACTCTAGTCTTACTTTCCAAGGATCCAAAGCCGTCATGGGCCCTGGCCACCCGAAAGTCTTCATGGGCTAGTGCATGTGTTCATGGGCCTTCCTTGGGCTGGACTAGGTATGCTAAGATCGTGTACCCGCAGGGTATAACCATGTCAGCGGCGCGATGGCGGTGCGACGTCGCCGGCGGAAATCGGCAGCCTGGCGGCGTTGTTTCGTGATTTTGCCTCCAAGTCCCGGTGCGTGGAACACACCGGGGGAGGAGGCCTCCTTTTATACCCCACCCTCTAGTCCCGGTGCGTGGCACCAGCTGGGACTAGAGGGGGGCTGGCCTTTTCGGCTACCCGCGCGCTGGGCACCCCTTTAGTCCCGGCTCGTGATTAGGGCCGGGACTAAAGGACTAAATTTGGGCGTGTACCGGGCCAAAACCAGCGTTGTGCTTTTTTTACAAATTTTTGAATAAATTATTTAAACATTTAAATTATACATTTTTGCATACTTATTAATTTGAGAAAAGTTTCAACATCAAAAGTGCTTGAATTTAAATAAGTAATCCAAAACCATTTTCTGTTTTATAAAATAATTATATTAACTATAAAAAATATTAACCATTTTGACATTATCAATTTAAAAATGCATTAACTCAACAATACCTGGCAGATTCTTTAGGGATCTCACCCGAGCTATTCTTCTGTGATGGTTCCGTCTATTTGGGTTTTCACCTCCTGTAGCTCAGGCACCGAGAGTCATCGTCCAGTTTGATTGAGCAAGATGTATTAGTTTTCATGGCTTTCGGTCAAAATGACCAATATTGCATGCATGTGTATCTGGGTAAAATGTTTGACTCACAATATGATATTACATAAAAGGTTTAATATATTACATAGATCACCAACATCCCTATCTAGTGTTGTGGTTTTCTTCTGCGCCGTAGCCATGGAGAATCTTCGTCATTTAACAGGAGCCTTGGGTCAGTTTTCACTTTGAAGGGAGGGATTTTATGAAACTTATTATAATCTTCTGACATATCTATCTTGTCATCCACTCCCAAGAACTATGTGGCGCTTTGGCTCATCGAACGATGTATTCTTTTGTTGATTTCTTTTTCTCGGTTTCATAGACATGTCCTTCACATAGAAACCCAAGCCACATCGTTGGCTAGGAAGAATGGTTCGTCCATGTATGCAAGATTGTTGAGATCCATTGTTGTCATGCAATACTTTTCGTATACGTGTACCCCGTCTCCTGTCATTTTGACCCATTTGCACCAAAACAAAGGGACCTTAAAAGTAGGTCCATACTCAAGTGACCATATCTCCTTTATGTACCCATAATATGTGTCCTTCTGCCCATTGTAATCTGTTGCATCAAAGCGGACACCACTATTTTGGTTGGTGCTTTTTTTATCTTGGGCGATCGTGTAAAATGTATTACCATTTACTCGTACCCTTGGAAAGTACATATAGTCGAAGATGGTAACCTGGCCAACAAGTACAGCCGATCTATAACAGTGGTGTTATTCATGAGATGTGTCCGCAACCAACTTCTGAAAGTAGCCTTGTGTTCCACTTTAATCCAGGAGTCAAGCTTCCCCGGGTTTTCGGAGCGTAGAATAATCTTGTGTTTCTCGATATACGGAGCCACCAAGGTGGAATTTTGTAGAACTGTGTAGTGTGCTTTACTGAAAGAATCCCCGTCCATACATACCGTTGCTTTCCTTCATAGTGTGCCTTTTCCAGTCAGCCTCCCCTCATACCGAGATTCAGGAACACCAATCAACTTAAGGTCAGGAAGAAAGTCAACACAAAATTCAATGACCTCCTCTGTTCCATAGCCCTTGAAGATGCTTCCTTCTAGGAACGGTTATGAACATATTTCTTTAAGACTCTCATGAACCTCTCGAAGGGGAACATATTGTGTAGAAACACATGACCGAGAATTCTAATCTCTTCGACTAGGTGAACTAGGAGGTGCGTCATCATATTGAAGAAGGATGGAGGGTACAACAACTCGAAGCTGAACAGACAATGGACCACATCAATATGTAACCTTGATAGACTTTCTGGATAGATTACCTTCTAGAAATTGTATTGAGGAATGCACATACCTTCACAATGGCCAGTTGAACATTTTATAGTAGAATTCCCATCAATGCAACCGGACGCAATTGCGTCATAAACACGTGGCAGTCATGAGACTTTAGGTTTTGAATTTTTTTCTCTTTCATATTTACTATTCCCTTTATGTTAGACGAGAAGCCAGACATGACCTTGATACTGAAAAGGACTTCAAAAAAGATTTCCTTCTCTTCCTTGATAAGAGTGTAGCTGGCAGACCCTTGAAATTGGCCTGGATGCTTGCCGTCTCGTCCTTTATGATGTTCCTGGTCCTCTCGTGCTTCCGGTGTATCTTTTGACTTCCCATACAAGCCCAGGAATCCTAGAATATTCACGCAAAGATTCTTCGTCAGGTACATCACGTCGATTGTGGATCGGACCTCATGGACTTCCCAATAGGCTAGCTTCCAAAATATAGATTTCTTCTTCCACATGGCTGCGTGTCCGTCGGCGTCTTTTGGAACAGGTTGTCCTCTAGGACCCTTTCCAAATATTATATTTAAATTCTTGACCATACCAAATACATCAGCACTAGTACGGGGGTTAGGATTCTTCCGGTGATCTTCCTCGCTATTGAAATGCTTGCATTTTCTCCTTAAGGGATGTCTGGTCAGAAGAAAACGACGATTGTACGGGTACATGTTCTTCCTACATTTATCCAAATATATACTTTCAGTCTCATCTAAACAGTGTGTGCATGCATTGTATCCCTTGTTCGTCTATCCTGAGATGTTACTAAGAGCAGGACAATCATTGATGGTTACGAACAGCAATGCTCGTAGGTCGAATGGCTCCTGTTTGTGCTCATCCCACACATGTAAGCCTGGTTTGGCCCACAACTGTAAAAGTTTATCAACTAATGGCTTTAGGTACACATCAAAATCGTTGCCGGGTTGCTTCAGGCATTGGATAACTGGTATCATAATGATCTTCCGCTTCATGCACAACCAAGAAGGAAGGTTGTAGATACATAGAGTCACGGATCAGGTGATGTGACTGCATCTCTGCTCCCCAAAGGAATCATGCCATCTGTATTTAGACCAAACCATAAGTTCCTTGCGTCACCAGCAAAATCCGGGAAGCCTGTTTTGATTTTTATCCCCTGCCGACCATCAGCGGGGTGCCTCAACATCATGTCTTTCTTACGTTCTTTCATGTGCCATCGCAACAACTTGGCATGCTCTTTGTTTATGAACAAACGTTCTAACCGTGGTATTATAAGAGCATACCACATCACCTTGGCAGGAACCCTCTTCCTGGGTGGCTCGTTATCAACATCACCAGGGTCATCTTTTCTGATCTTATACCGCAATACAGTGTATACCGGAAATTTATCCATATTCTCGTACTTCTCATCGCGGTAGAGAATGCAGTCATTAGGGACGCATGTATATTCTGCACATCTAATCCTAGAGGGCAGATGAGCTTCTTTGCTTCGTACGTACTGGCGGGCAATTCATTATTTCTTGGAAGCAACTTTTTCATTAGTACCAGCAACTTCTCGAATACCGAGTCAGTCACACCGTTCTCTGTCTTTCACTTCAGCAATTCCAGTGTGCTACACAGCTTCTTCTGGCCATCTTCACAAGTTAGGTACAGCAATTTTTTGTGGTCATGTAACATCTGCTCGAACTGCAACCTCTCCTTTTTGTGTCGCAGTCTCGCTTTGCATCAGAAATGACCCGACCAAGATCATCAGCGGGCTTATCTGGTTTCCGTTCGTCACCTCCTTCTTCTTTATTGTCTTCCATTACGGTATTAGCGTATTCAGGGAACATAGATCAGTAGTTGTCATCATTGTTCTCTTCTTCATCGCCATCTTCCATCGCAGCCTCTTTCTTTATGCTTGGTCCAAATATTATAGGCAGACATAAAACCAGACCGAAACAGATGACTCTGAATGACTCTTGCGGAAGTGTGAGCCTTCATATTCCTACAGTCAACACATGGACAACATATAAAACCATCCCGCTGTTTGTTCGCCTCGGCCACAAGACGAAAAGAATGCACGCCTTCTCTGAAAGCGGCGGAGCATCGGTCATCGTACATCCATGGATGGCTCATCTGTATCATACAGATATATATCAAACGCAATCATGATGCTAAAATTAGTACCGTGCGGTATAAACGTGAAAATAGTTGCTAACATTTTAGCACACATGGAAACAAAGACGAGAAAACTTAAATATGGCTCGGGCACCTTATATCATATTTATCTTGTGTGACCTAAAGTCGCATCGCTCTAACGGACATATCACCGAACACCTGTAGTGCATATGAGCCGAGACATATGGTGTCGTATGCCCTGCATGGCACGGTGCCATCCGGTCTGGACAATTAGTTCCGGTTCTAGCCACAGTCGAGACTAATACCCGGACAAAAGGGCCGTTTTCTACTGGTGGACATGGAGCAGCGAGGTGAGGGCGTTGACGAGTAAGGTGTGTGAGATCGTTCGAATGAAAGCAAGAACAGAAAAACTACTACTAGGACAGGAACCGTATCGATCTACAACTGCAGGTGTACATCGTCTATTCCAGTTATATCATCGTAGGCCTCAGGGCACGTACATCGGGGACGCTTAGCTCAGGCGCTAAGCCGAATCTCGGTACAGTTACGTAAAAATCTCGGTTGATTCCCAGACTTTCCATAGCGTCGCCGCAAAATCTGTCGTCGACGCTTCGTCAAACTTCTTTTCGACGCGCGTGATTCCAGGAGAAGCCGACGCCTAGCGCGAGGCGTTTTTTCCCTAGCTATTTTCCCGGACGGGTGAATCCTGACGCGGGTAGTGGATGAGAATGAACTAGCTGGGGTTCGGCCACAGGCGCCTCGCGTTGGAAGAGTCTGGATGCTAGCGTTGCTTTTATTTTTCTTTTATTTAGCTAAGCGACCGATTTTAGCTCTCCCCATTGCCAGGTGAGGAGCTTAGGTGATAAATGATTTCTGTAGTATTTTCTTTGGCTCGCCTAAGCACCTATCTAAGAGCCTCCGATTGTACATGCCCTCAGGAGTCTTCCAGTTATTCACGTCCTTTTTTTTAACTTAGTTATTCACGTCCTTATTTCTCTCTCTAAACTAATAAGAGGTCTACCTACGCACGCACGCGTGTAAATTCTGTTAGGATTCAAAATCTTGCCGACCATGGCTGACAGCAGCTCACCGGAGATCACGTCGTCGAGATGCATCATGGAGCACGTCACCGCGACTATCAATCACAAGATGACCAACTACCTGCAGCTCAAGGGCAGGGGCGTCGGCAATTCCGTTCGGTCGTCTGTCTTCAGAGTCTGCGGCTACGATTGGGAGATCAGGTTCTACCCGGACGGGCTGAGTCCCGACTGTGCCGGCAAGCACTAGTAGGAAAAAGCCATCCGTTCGCGTCCCTTAAGAGTATTAGTTTCGATTGCACCACGAACCAGGACTAATGCTGGCACGCGTCCCGGTTCGAGCGGGCACGGGGCCCAGAGGCATGCGTTCCGGTTGATAAGGGAGCATACGTCCCGGCACAAACCGGGACTAAAGGTTTGGCGTTAGCCACGTGGCGTGGCACACACCTTTAGTCCCGGTTTGTAAGGTTGTGTTATAAACCGGAACGTATGCTCCCGTTCTCTAAAATGCAACGCCGAACCCTCTGCCTTCACTCTGTTTTTTCTTGGTGAAAGGTGTGAGGGGTGTGTTAGTTTTTTTCCTCTATGCATGCATTCAAGGTGTTTGATGAAATGTTTGAGTGAATGATCCCGTTCAATTTCTCATAGAACAAAAATATAGAAGGTGTCCGAGACGCACTTGAGCTTTCTCCTCTTTATTTTCCTCGATCGAGGTTAGCAATCTTATCTTTTCTCTGTCATTGATACAATGCATGTGTCGATGTGAATTGGTCATTTCACTATTTATGATATCCTGTTTTTGATAAACTTACTTATATGATGCAAATGAACGGTCGGGAATGGATGTACGGTGACCGGCGTGTACCCGGGTATATGAAAGGCGTGGATAAATTTATCGATGTGGCTACAGCAAACAAAGAGAATAGTTTTATATGTTGTCCATGTGTTCAATGTCGGAACAACAAGGAGTACTCTTCCTCGAAAATCATTCGCATCCACCTGATTATGAAAGGTTTCATGCCCAACTATAATTGCTGGACCAAGCACAGGGAAAAAGAGGTTATGATGGAAGACGGTGAAGAAGAAGATGATGATAACAACTATCATCATATGTTTCCTGAATACAGTGATACTGCAATGGAAGAAAATGGAGAGGAAGTAGGTGAAGAACGGGCATCAGATGAGACGGCTGATGAACTTGGTAGGGTCATTTCTGATGCAAAGCGAGACTGTGAAACAGAAAATGAGAATTTGAAGTTAGAGGGCATGTTAGAAGATCACAAGAAATTGTTGTACCCAAATTATAAAGATGGCAGCACAAATCTCGGTACCACACTGGAATTGTTGCGATGGAAGGCAGAGTATGGTCTAACTGACTCCTCATTAGAAAAGATGCTGAAAATAATAAAGCCGAAGTTTCCAAAACATAACGAACTTCCTGAGAGTACCTACGAAGTAAAAAAGACTCTCTGTCCTCTAGAATTAGATGTGCAGAAGATACATGCATGCATTAATGACTGCATCCTCTACCACGGTAAGGAGTATGAGAATTTAGATAAATGTCCGGTATGCAATGCATTGCAGTATAAGATCAGACGATATGACCCTGGTGATGTTGAGGGAGAGCCCCTCCGGAAGAGGGTTCCTGCTAAGGTTATGTGGTATGCTCCTATAATACCAAGGTTGAAACGCATGTTCAGAAACAAAGAGCATGCCAGGTTGTTGCGATGGCACAAAGAAGACCATAAGAAAGACGGAAAGTTGAGACACCCTGCTGATGGAAGTGGAGAAAAATCGAGAGAGACTTCCCAGACTTTACAGGTGACGCAAGGAACTTATGGTTTGGTCTAAGTACGGATGGCATGAATCCTTTTGGGGAGCAGAGCTGCAGTCACAGCATCTGGCCCGTGACTCTATGTATCTACAACCTGCCTCCTTGGTTGTGTATGAAGCGTAAGTTCATTATGATGCCAGTGCTTATCCAAGGCCCAAAGCAACCGGGCAATGACATTGATGTGTACCTTAGGCCATTAGTTGAAGAACTCTTACAGTTGTGGGGCAAACCAGGTGTACGTGCGTGGGATGAGAACAAATATGAGCCATTTGATCTACGAGGGTTGCTATTCATAACCATCAATGATTGGCCTGCTCTTAGTAACCTTTCAGGACAGACAAACAAGGGATATAAGGCATGCACACACTGTTTAGATAAGACTGAAGGTACATATTTGCATAAATGCAAGAAGGTTGTGTACCTGGCAAATCGACGATTTCTTCCGACCAATCATCCCGTAAGAATCTTTGCGTGAACCTGCTAGGATTCCTAGGCGTGTATAGGAAGACAAAATATACACCAGAAGCACGGGAGGACCAACAAATTATGAAAGACCCAAAGAACATGCATACACAGAACAAGACGGATAAAGGGCGTCACTTAAGTCGTGCCAGCTATGCTCTTACCAAAACAGAGAAGAAAATCGTTTTTGAAGTCCTTTACAGTATCAAGGTGCCGTCTGGCTTCTCATCTAATATAAAGGGGATAATAAATATGACAGAGAAAAAGTTCCAAAACCTGAAGTCTCATGACTGTCACATGATTATGACGCAGTTGCTTCCGATTGCATTGAGGGGGCTTCTACCTGAAAATGTTCGAGTACCCATTATGAAGCTGTGTGCATTCCTCAATGCAATATCTCAGAAGGTAATCAATCCAGATATTCTGCCAAGGTTACAGAAGGATGTGGTACAATGTCTTGTTAGTTTTGAGTTGGTGTTCCCACCATCCTTCTTCAATATTATGACGCATCTCCTGGTTCACCTAGTGGAAGAGATTGCCATTTTCGGTCCGGTATTTCTGCACAATATGTTCCCCTTTGAGAGGTTCATGGGAGTCTTAAAGAAATATGTTCATAACCGTTCTAGACCATAAGGAAGCATCTCCAAGGGATATGGAACAGAGGAGGTCATTGAGTTTTGTGTTGACTTTATTCCTGACCTTAAGCCGATTGGTGTTTCTGACTCGCGGCATGAGGGAAGACTAAGTGGAAAAGGCACGCTGGGAAAGAAAGCAATGATATGTAGGGACGGGGATTCTTTCACTAAAGCACACTACACAGTTCTACATAATTCCACCTTGGCAGCTCCGTATATCGAGGAACACAAGAATATTGTACGCTCCAAAAACCCGGGGAAGCCTGAATCATGGATTACAGATGAACACATGAAGTCTTTCGGTGGTTGGATGCGGACACATCTCTTGAATGACACCACTGTTGGAGATCATCTATACTTTTTGGTCGCGTCACCATCTTCTACTGTATTGAATTTCCAAGGGTACGAAATAAATGGGAATACATTCTACATGATCGCCCAAGATAAAAAGAGCACCAACCAAAAAAGTGGTGTCCGCTTTGAAGCAATAGACGAGAATGGACAAAAGGACACATATTATGGTTACATAGAGGAGATATGGGAACTAGACTATGGAGTCTCTTTTAAGGTCCCTTTGTTTCGCTGCAAATGGGTCAACCTGAATGGGGAAGGGGTAAAGATAGACCAGTTGTACGGAATGATAACAGTGGATCTCAACAATCTTGGTTATAGAGATGAACCATTCGTCCTAGCCAATGATGTGTCTCAGGTTTTCTATGTGAAGGACATGTCCTCCATACCAAAAAAAAGAAAAAATATGCAAACAAATACATCATATGATGAGCCAAAGCGTCACATAGTTCTTTCAGGGAAAATAAACATCGTGGGAATCGAGGACAAGACAGACATGTCAGAAGATTATAATAAGTTTGATGAAATTCCGCCCTTCACAGTGAAAACTGACCCAAGCATTCCGTTAAGTAAAGAAGATGCTCCATGGTTACGTCTGAAGCGATCATAAGGAAGGACATATGCCAAGAAGTTCATGCTCATATTATGTAACTCTAGTTCATGTCTTTCGCGGTTTGTGGCTTCATTGAAGGATATCTTTCGCGGTTTGTGGCTTGACCGGGACTATATATAGGGGGGCCTTTAGTCCCGGTTTTGCAGTCTCAATTTTTAATATTAATAAATGTCTTGAGTGTTAGTCCCATTTTGTGGTTGGACCGGGACTATGAAGAAGTTATCCCGATTCGTACTTACCATTAAGATCTGATCTCCAAACGTGCGCGGTCACATATTAGGCAGTGTCTCTATGACCAGTTTCTTGGAGATGCCGGATGACTGGGATCCGGCGGCATCTCCCTGAAACTGGTCGTAGTGGTGTCCCTGCTCTCGAAAACCATCTTGTAGCTTGTAACTTCTCTAACTAGATCAATAAACCTGGGAGCTAACTAATTTCACATATTAGGGAGTGCCTCTATGACCAGTTTCTCGGAGATGCCGGAGGACTGGGATCCGGCGGCATCTCCCTGAAACTGGCCGTAGTGGTGTCCCTGCTCTCGAAAACCATCTTGCAGCTTGTAACTTCTCTAACTAGATCAATACGCCTAGGAGCTAACTAATTTCACATATTATGGAGTGCCTCTATGACCAGTTTCTCGGAGATGCCGGAGGACTGGGCTCTGTCGGCATCTCCCTGAAACTGGCCGTAGTGGTGTCCCTGCTCTCGAAAAGCATCTTGGAGATGCCTCAAACTAGCTGGAGGACTGGACTCACAAGGATGCCTATTTATAGTACAAGTAGCTCGGCGTAGTGTCGACACTTATGAAATAATGTCGACACTCACCCCTATTATTAGTGCTGACTCGTGTTTTTTCCTGGTTGGTGTCTCCAACCGGGACTAAAGGTTCATCTTTAGTCCCGGTTGGTGACACCATCCGGGACAAGGTACACGCCGCACGATATAATGTCGACACTCACCCATATCATTAGTGCTGCCTGGCCCAGCCTGCCGAAATCCCTCCAACCGGGACTTAAGATAAACCTTTAGTATATTGAAAATACGAACAATGATCATGTCTCGAAAAAACCTTCACAAAAAAAAACCTTTAGTTTTCCTTTTTGTCGCACAAAAAAGCCCTTTTCCATTTTCCGAGCGCAAAAAACGGGTCGTTTTGTGAAGTAACCACCAAAATGCTATTTCAGAATGCTACCGTCCCATTTTCCTAAAATACTAGACCACCTTACATGGACTATCTCCCAATCGGGACATCTCAAACCTTTTCGTCCATCCCAGGTAAAAAGGACAAATGTCTGCCGAATCGGTAGGAAGTGGGTCCGGTTTGTACTACAGGTACATGATCTATCGTCCATGATTTTTTAATAAAATCATTTTTAGACTCGCAGTATGTGGTTTCTTCAGAGATCCAATGCAAGTTCTAACGATGCTCGTCCCCTATCTTCATGCACGCCGGTTCGACCATAGTTAGAAATTCAGAAAATTCAAAACGGGCATAATAAATTCAAAAAAAATCCGAACAATGAAAATCCTTCGCGTGGTGTCATAATATGTGACATAGTTGAAAGGAAAAATACCAGACTTGGTATATTGATCATGTCTTGAAAAAACCTTCACAAAATGACCTATCATGATCGAGGTTTCATGGCTTTCGGTCCAAATGACCGATGTTATGTGCTGAATCACGGCATAGTTTGTGATGATATGCCGATATTATGCATGCATATGGACATTGGTATGGAGAACAATATTGAAGGAGGAAGTTTTTCTTTTTGTCGCACGGAAAAGCATTTTTCCATTTTCCGAGCGCAAAAAACGGGTCGTTTTGTGAAGTAACCACCAAAATGCTGTTTCAGAATGCTACCGTCCCATTTTCCTAAAATACTAGACCACCTTACATGGACTATCTCCCAACCGGGACATCTCAAACCTTTTCGTCCATCCCGGGTAAAAAGGACAAATGTCTGCCGAATCGGTAGGAAGTGGGTCCGGTTTGTACTACAGGTACATGATCTATCGCCCGTGATTTGTTGAAAAAATCATTTTTAGACTCGCAATATGTGGTTTCTTCAGAGATCCAATGCAAGTTCTAACGATGCTCGTCCCCTATCTTCATGCACGCCGGTTCGACCATAGTTAGAAATTCAGAAAATTCAAAACAGGCATAATAAATTCAAAAAAAAATCCGAACAATGAAAATCCTTCGCGTGGTGTCATATTATGTGACATAGTTGAAAATAAAAACACCAGACTTGGTATATTGATCATGTCTCGAAAAAACCTTCACAAAATAACCTATCATGTTCGAGGTTTCATTGCTTTCGGTCCAAATGAACGATGTCATGTGCTGAATCACGGCATAGTTTGTGATGTTGTGCCCATATTATGCATGCATGTGAACATTGGTATGGAGAACAATGTTGCAGGAAGAAATTTTCCTTTTTGTCGCACGGAAAACCCCTTTTTCATTTTCCGAGCGCAAAAAACGGGTCGTTTTGTGAAGTAACCACCAAAATGCTGTTTCAGAATGCTACCGTCCCGTTTTCCTAAAATACTAGACCACCTTACATGGACTATCTCCCAACCGGGACATCTCAAAACTTTTCGTCCATCCCGGGTAAAAAGGACAAATGTCTGCCGAATCGGTAGGAAGTGGGTCCGGTTTGTACTACAGGTACATGATCTATCGCCCGTGATTTTTTGAAAAAATTATTTTTAGACTCGCAATATGTGGTTTCTTCAGAGATCCAATGCAAGTTCTAAATGAGCCATTTTTCTTCCCGCCATTTTTTTCCCGGCATTTCTCCCGCCATTTCTTCCTGCCAGTTTTTCCCGCTAGTTCTTCCCGCCAGTTCTTCCCTCCAGTTATCTTCCTGCCATTTCTCACTATATATGTAGGGTTGGCCTCCATTGTCATTGCACATCTCTAGACTCATATCTGCAACCTCATCAATCTTTCCCATAACTTCCACCGTAGCACTAACCCCAGGGAGGCGGAGGCGCTTTGCGCCTCGAACTACCCCTGCCCGCCGGGCTACTGTGTCCCCGTCGGCTGGATGCTGAGCACCGGTGGCGTGCTGGTTCCTCCTGTCCCTCTAGGTGTGGCGCATCGGATGGCCATCACGAACCACTACTACTTCGAGCTCACGCCGGAGCAGCGGAGGAATCCCAGATGGCATCCCGACTATTTCCCGACTTTGGAAGCCTTCTTCGTGGATCGGCGTGAGAGGGCTCTCGCCAGGCACGAGGAGGACGGCCCACTGTAGGGTTTCGTAGCATGGAAAACAAAAATTTTCTACCGCATACAAACAAACAAGCCAAGATCTATCTACTAGATTGTAGCAACGAGTCGATAGAATAACTCACCCTCGAAGATTCCAAAGTGTTTAACGAGAGCGGATTCTCGTGGATGATGTAGTCGTACTCTTCCCGATCTCATGATCGCGTAGACGATCCTTCCGGCGCTGTGTTTCGGCAGCGCTCCCGCAGTCGGTCACACGTTCGGTACTCGACGAAGACCTTCCTCTCCCTTGTTCCAGTAGGCAGCGGAGGTTGTAGCACTCTCCTCGCGATTCCGGCAGCACAACGGCGTGGTACCGAAAGTAGAGGGGAGATCTCGCAGGGCTTCACCTTAAGCCGGAGCGAGTATGGTGGAGTATGAGAGAGTCCCTCAACGATCTAGGGTTTAGACACGCCGAGGAGGAGGCTAGGCCGGCGGCTAGGGTTGCTAGGCGGCGGCGGTTTGCCCTAGGGCGGCGGCGGCAGCAGGTGGCGGCGCCGGCGGCTTAGGGTTTGGAGGAGAGGATCTTGTGTCTCTAGGAGGGATCCCTGCCCCTCCTTATATAGGTGGAGGGGCCGGCCGGCCAAGGGAAGGGGAGTCCCTCCCCAACTCGGCTTGATGGTGCGCCGGCGGTGGGGAGGAGGGACTCCTCCCCAACTCGGTTTCCTCCTCCTTTTCCACTTCCCAAAAATAGCCGTTTGACTTTCAAACTAGTTGTTTGACTTTTCAAACTAGGATTTGAATAAACCCTCCATTTTGTTCAGCGATGACACCGAGTACATGATGCAATCATACCAACTTGATATAACACATTCATGTACCCTTCCCCTCCGGAGTGCTGGACATTCCGGAACCTTCTAGAACGTTCCCGATGAAAACACCGGAACCATTCTCCAACTCCGAAACGGGACTTTCCTTATATGAATCTTATTCTCCGGACCATTTCGGATCTCCTCTTGATATCCCGAATCCCATTCGAGACTCCGAACAACATTCGGACTCTTTCTCATCATTCCATAACTACTCAAACAACGTCGAATCCTTAAGTGTGTCTCCCTACGGTTCGTGAATTATGCGGACATGATCGAGACACTTCTCCGATCAATAACCAATAGAGGGATCTGGAAATTCATATGGCTCCCACATATTTCTACGATTACTTTGCGATCGAATGAACAACTTACATACGATACCAATTTCCCTTTATCTCACGATAGTTTACTCATCCGAGGTTATGATCGTCGGTATCTCTGCATACCTAGTTCAACCTCGTTACCGATAAGTACTCTTTTCTCGTTCCCGTGATATGTGATCCCTTGTGAGCCAGTCACATGCTTGCAAGCTAATTGGATGACATTTCACCGAGAGGGCCCAGAGTATATCTATCCGTCATATGGATGGACAAATCCCACTCTTGATCCATGTGTTTCAACCAATACTTTCCGAACACTCAATGCCACCTTTATAGCCACCCAGTTACGGTGTGGTGTTTGATGTCATCAAAGCATCCATCCGGTAAAGGTGATATGCATGATCTCATGGTCGAAGGAATTAGGTTACTATGTATCAGAAAGCATATAGCAATTGAACTATTAAATTGACTTGATCTTTATGCTATGCTTATCTATAGGAGTATGTCCACCATATCATTATCCTAACGATATGATCTTGTTGTTAATAACATCTCAATGTTCATGATAGGGAAACCACAATCATCTATTAACCAACAAGCTAGTATTATATAGAGGCTTTACTAGGGACTCTTATTTTAGTCTACAAATCACACAAGTATTAATGTTTCCTTGTTAATACTATTAAAGCATGAATGTAAACATTTATCATAAACACAAAGATATAATAATAACTATATTTATTATTGCCTCTAGGGCATATCTCCAACAGTCTCCCACTTGCACTAGAGTCGTCTAATCTAGATTACAAGGTAATATACCGAACACCCATGGCAGTTTGGTGCTGGTCATGTTTTGCCCTCGGGAGAGGTTTAGTCAACAGATCCGCCACATTCAGATCTGTGTGTACTTTGCAAATCTTTATATCCCCATCTTGGATATGTTCTCAAATAGCGTGAAAGCGTAGCTTGATGTGCTTGAGCTTCTTGTGTGACCTTGGTTCTTGCACATTGGCTATGGCGCCCATGTTATCACAGTATATAGACATTGGGTCCAGCGCACTAGGAACCACACCCAGCTCTGTAATGAACTCTTTCATCCATATCGCTTCTTGTGAAGCCTTCGAAGCAGCCATGTATTCCGATTCAGTTGAAGATCTCGCCACAACGCTTTGCTTTGCACTCCTCCAGCTAACTGCTGCACCATTCAAAATAAATACGTATCCAGATTGTGATTTAGAATCATCCGGATCGGTGTTCCAACTAGCATCGGTGTAACCATTAACAACGAGTTGTTCATCACCTCCATAAGAAAGAACCATATCCTTAGTTCTTCTCAAGTACTTAAGGATGTTTTTGACCGCTGTCCAATGATCCACTCCTGGATCACTTTGATATTTGCTAGTTAAACTAACAACATATGCAATGTCGGGTCTAGTACATAGCATGGCATACATTAGAGATCCTATGGCTGAGGCATAGGGAGTCTTACTCATCCTTTCTCTATCTTCTGCCGATGTCGGACTTTGAGTTTTACTCAAGGTCGTATTGGGCAACATGGGCAAGAACCCTTTCTTGCTATCTTCCATTCCAAACCTCTTTAGAACTTTGTCCAAATATGTACTTTGTGACAATGATATTTGGCGTTTCGATCTATCTCTATAAATCTTTATGCCTAATATGTAAGCTACTTCGCCAAGATCCTTCATTGAAAAACTATTATTCAAATATTCCTTGACACTATTAAGAAGGTCTACATCATTCCCAATCAACAATATGTCATCTACATATAGTATTAAGAATGCTACAGAGCTCCCACTCACTTTCTTGTAAATACAAGCTTCTCCATAAGTTTGTATAAAACCAAAACTTTTGATCACCTTATCAAAACGTTGATTCCAACTTCGGGATGCTTGTTTCAATCCATAGTTAGACCGTTGAAGTTTGCATACCTTGTTAGCATCTTTAGGATCGATAAAACCTTTGGGTTGCATCATATACAACTCTTCATCAATGTCTCCATGGAGGAATGCTGTTTTGACATCCATCTGCCATATCTCATAATCATAATATCCAGCGATTGCTAACATAATCCTCACAGATTTTAGCTTTGCTACTGGTGAGAAAGTCTCATCGTAGTCAACTCCTTGAATTTTTCGAAACCCTTTTGCGACAAGTCGAGCTTTATAGACAGTAACATTACCATCAGCATCTGTTTTCTTCTTGAAAATCCATTTGTTCTCGACGGCCTTCCGGCCATCCGGTAAGTCCACCAAAGTCCATACTTGGTTTTCGTACATGGATCCAATCTCGGATTTCATGGCTTCTTTCCATTTATTGGAATATGGGCTCATCATCGCTTCCTCATATGTCGCAGGGTCATCGGTGTTGTCCACCAACATGACACTCATAACGGGATCATACCAATCTGGAGTGGTACGAGTTCTCGTTGACCTGCGAGGCTCTGTAGCAACTTCAACCAAAGTTTCATGATCATCATCATTACCTTCCTCTCTTATTGGTGCAGGCACCATAGGAACTTCTTCCGGTGTTGCGCTACTCGCAATTTTGAGAGAAGGTTCGACAACCTCGTCGAGTTCTACTTTCCTTCCAGTCACTTCTTTCGAGAGAAATTCCTTCTCTAGAAATGATCCATTCTTGGCAACGAAGATTTTGCCTTCGGATCTATGATATAAGGTATACCCAATAGTCTCCTTCGGGTATCCTATGAAGACGCATTTTTCCGCTTTGGGTTCAAGCTTGTCCGGCTGTAACTTCTTTACATAGGCTTCGCAACCCCAAAATTTAAGGAATGACAATCTAGGTTTCTTCCCAAACCATAATTCATACGGTGTCATTTCAACGGATTTAGATGGTGCCCTATTTAAAGTGAATGCGGCTGTTTCTAATGCATAACCCCAAAATGATAGCGGTAAATCTGTAAGTGACATCATAGAACGAACCATATCTAAGAGAGTTCGATTACGACGTTCGGACACACCATTACGCTGTGGTGTTCCCGGCGGTGTCAATTGTGAAAGTATTCCGCATTTCTTCAAATGCTCGCCAAACTCGTAACTTAGATATTCACCTCCACGATCAGAACGTAGAAATTTAATCTTCTTGTTACGTTGATTCTCTACCTCACTTTGAAATTCCTTAAACTTCTCGAAAGTTTCGGACTTATGTCTCATGAAATAGATATACCCATATCTACTCAAGTCATCCGTGAAGGTAAGAACATAACGATAACCACCGCGCGATGCTACACTCATTGGACCACACACATCGGTATGTATGATTTCCAATAAGTCCGTAGCTCGCTCCATCATACCAGAAAATGGAGTCTTAGTCATTTTACCCATCAGACATGCTTCGCATCTTTCAAGTGATTCAAAATCAAGTGATTCAAGAAGTCCATCGGAATGGAGTTTCTTCATACGCTTCACTCCAATGTGACCAAGACGACAGTGCCACATATAGGTCGAGTTATCGCTCGATTTCAAACGTTTAGCCTCAATGTTATTAATATGTGTATTTCCACTATCGAGATTCAACAAGAATAGACCATCTATCAAAGGTGCATGTGCATAAAACATATTACTCATATAAATCGAACAACCATTATTCTCGGACTTAAACAAGTAACCGTCTCGCAATAAACAAGATCCCGATATAATGTTCATGCTTAACGCAGGCACCAAATAACAATTATTTAAGTATAAAACTAATCCCGATGGTAGATGAAGGGGTAGCGTGCCGACCGCGATCACATCAACCTTTGATCCGTTTCCCACGCGCATCGTCACCTCGTTCTTCGCTAGCTTCCGTTTATTCTGCAGCACCTGTTTCGAGTTACAAATATGAGCAACCGAACCAGTATCAAATACCCAGGCACTACTACGAGTACTAGTGAGATACACATCAATAACATGTATATCAGATATACCTTTCTTCTTGATGTTGTCGTTCTTCAAATCCGCCAAGTACTTTGGGGAATTCCGCTTCCAGTGACCTTCTCCCTTGCAGTAAAAGCACTCAGTATCAGGCTTAGGTCCAGCCTTGGTCTTCTTCGTCGGCGTGGTAACTTTCTTACCACCCTTCTTGAAGTGTCCCTTCTGCTTAGACTTGCCTTTCTTGAATTTGGTGGTCTTATTGACCAACAACACTTTGTGCTCTTTCTTGATCTCCACTTCTGCAGATTTCAACATGGCAAAGAGTTCTGGCAACGTCTTGTTCATGTTTTGCATGTTGTAGTTCATCACAAAGTTCTTGTAACTTGGTGGTAGTGATTGGAGGACGCGGTAAATCCCCAAAGCATTAGGAATCACTATACCCAAGCTTTGAAGTTTGTTTGCGTGCCCAGACATCTTAAGCACATGCTCACTGACGGAGCTGCCCTCTTCCATCTTGCAGTTAAAGAACTTTTCAGAAGCCTCATAGCTTTCAATTGCCGCATGAGTCTCAAAGATCAATTTGAGATACTCGACAATATCATCTGGGTCTGAATTCTCAAACCTTTTCTGAAGCTCCGATTCTAAACCATACAAGATAGCACACTGAACTGTGGAGTACTGAGTCTTCCGAGTGAGGTAAACATTCTTTACTTCATCGGCAGCATCAGCTGCAGGTGGGTCACCCAGCGGTGCATCCAGCACATAGGTCAAATTACCAGCTGTGAGGACAATCCTCAAATTGCGGAACCAATCTGCGAAGTTGCTTCCATTGTTTTTCAACTTTTCTTTCTCTAGGAATGCATTAAAATTGATGGTAGGGGCTGCCATTGATCTACAACATATTTGCAATAGTTTAGACTAAATTTATGACAAATTGAGTTCATATTAATAATAAAATTAATCTAGGTGAACTCCCACTCATCCCTCACATTGTTTTAGTGATCACACGAACCAAATCCACCACATCAACACCGATCATCACGAGAGCTGATATAGTTTCAATGGCGAACAATCGACATGTTCATCATATCTACTATATGATTCATGCTTTACCTTTCGGTGATCCGTGTTCCGAGACCATGTCTGTACATGCTAGGCTCGTCAAGATCAAACCTTAGTTTCCGCATGAGCAAATCTGTCTTTCTCACGTTGTATACACTTGCGGAATCTAACACACCCGATCATCACGTGGTGCTTCTAAACAACAAGCTTTAGCAACGGTGCTAACTAAGGGTGAACACTTTATGATTTGAAATTCATGTGCATGAGGGATCATCTTATAATGCTACCGTCGTCTACTAAGAAATACAAGATGCATAAAGGATTAACATCACATGCAATTCATAATATGTGATATGATATGGCCTTTCTTCTTTGTGCTTCCGATCTCCATCTTCTAGCACGAACATGATCTCCATCATCACCGGCATTGCATCAAGGTCAATGACGCTTCTCCATGGTTGTCGTCCACCGACTTCAACTATTACAACTACTTTGAATAGATACGCGGGTCTTAACATAAATTAAAGACAACCATATGGCTCCTGCCGGTTGCCAACTTACAATAAGGAACATTGCATACATCAAATATAATCACAATCATGGCCATATCACATCACATCACACCCCTGCAAAACAAAGTTAGACGCCTCTACTTTCTTTGCATATTTTACGTGGTTTGGGGCTTTCAATAAGTGTCGTTCTAACTTACGAACAAGAACCACAACATTGATACTAGTATTGTTAATCACCCGTTGTAAATTGGATCTTAACTATGCTAGGAGAAACAGGCACCCGCAAAGCCACTTATGCAATACAAGTTGCATGTCAAGCGTGGAGCAAGTCTCATGAACGATGTCATGTAAGGTTAGCCCGGGCCGCTTCAACCCAACATACCGCAAGATGCAAAGTACACAAGAAGCAATCGACAATAAAAGCATCAACGCCCACAATGACCATTGTGTTCTACTCGTGCAACAGATCTACATATAGACACGGCTTTGATACCACTGTAGGGTTTCGTAGCATGGAAAACAAAAATTTTCTACCACATACAAACAAACAAGCCAAGATCTATCTACTAGATTGTAGCAACGAGTCGATAGAATAACTCACCCTCAAAGATTCCAAAGTGTTTAACGAGAGCAGATTCTCGTGGGTGATGTAGTCGTACTCTTCCCGATCTCAAGATCGCGTAGACGATCCTTCCGGCGCTGCGTTCCGGCAGCTCTCCCGCAGTCGGTCACACGTTCGGTACTCGACGAAGACCTTCCTCTCCCGTGTTCCAGCAGGCAGCGGAGGTTGTAGCACTCTCCTCGCGATTCCGGCAGCACAACGGCGTGGTACCGGAAGTAGAGTGGAGATCTCGCAGGGCTTCGCCTTAAGCCGGAGCGAGTATGGTGGAGTATGAGAGAGTCCCTCGACGATCTAGGGTTTAGACACGCCGAGGAGGAGGCTAGGCCGGTGGCTAGGGTTGCTAGGCGGCGGCGGCGGTTTGCCCTAGGGCGGCGGCGGCGGCAGCAGGTGGCGGCGCCGGCGGCTTAGGGTTTGGAGGAGAGGATCTTGTGTCTCTAGGAGGGATCCCTGCCCCTCCTTATATAGGTGGAGGGGCCGGCCGGCCAAGGGAATGGGAGTCCCTCCCCAACTCGGCTTGATGGTGCGCCGGCGGTGGGGAGGAGGGACTCCTCCCCAACTCGGTTTCCTCCTCCTTTTCCACTTCCCAAAAATAGCCGTTTGACTTTCAAACTAGTTGTTTGACTTTTCAAACTAGGATTTGAATAAACCCTCCATTTTGTTCAGCGATGACACCGAGTACATGATGCAATCATACCAACTTGATATAACACATTCATGTACCCTTCCCCTCCGGAGTGCTGGACATTCCGGAACCTTCTAGAACGTTCCCGATGAAAACACCGGAACCATTCTCCAACTCCGAAACGGGACTTTCCTTATATGAATCTTATTCTCCGGACCATTCTGGATCTCCTCTTGATATCCCGAATCCCATTCGAGACTCCGAACAACATTCGGACTCTTTCTCATCATTCCATAACTACTCAAACAACGTCGAATCCTTAAGTGTGTCTCCCTACGGTTCGTGAATTATGCGGACATGATCGAGACACTTCTCCGATCAATAACCAATAGAGGAATCTGGAAATTCATATGGCTCCCACATATTTCTACGATTACTTTGCGATCGAATGAACCACTTATATACGATACCAATTTCCCTTTGTCTCCCGATAGTTTACTCATCCGAGGTTGTGATCGTCGGTATCTCTGCATACCTAGTTCAACCTCGTTACCGATAAGTACTCTTTTCTCGTTCCCGTGATATGTGATCCCTTGTGAGCCAGTCACATGCTTGCAAGCTAATTGGATGACATTTCTCCGAGAGGTCCCAGAGTATATCTATCCGTCATATGGATGGACAAATCCCACTCTTGATCCATGTGTTTCAACCAATACTTTCCAAACACTCAATGCCACCTTTATAGCCACCCAGTTACGGTGTGGTGTTTGATGTCATCAAAGCATCCATTCGGTAAAGGTGATAAGCATGATCTCATGGTCGAAGGAATTAGGTTACTATGTATCAAAAAGCATATAGCAATTGAACTATTAAAATGTCTTGATCTTTATGTTACGCTTATCTATAGGAGTATGTCCACCATATCATTCTCCTAACGATATGATCTTGTTGTTAATAACATCTCAATGTTCATGATAGGGAAACCACAATCATCTATTAACCAACAAGCTAGTATTATATAGAGGCTTTACTAGGGACTCTTATTTTAGTCTACAAATCACACAAGTATTAATGTTTCCTTGTTAATACTATTAAAGCATGAATGTAAACATTTATCATAAACACAAAGATATAATAATAACTATATTTATTATTGCCTCTAGGGCATATCTCCAACACCCACCTCCTCCGAACTTCAAAGAGGTCGGCCGTCAGTTGTGGTGGCGCGGTCGGACTCTCTAGAGCGTCATGGCCTACGACACGGCCGCCGACTCTAGCCCCCGCCTGCGCTACCCTCAAGTCCAGCCTACTCGTACTCAGCCTTCAAGGTTCAACTACGGCGACCCCGATGACGATAGCGACGACGGCCGCGGCGAGTACGACGAGTATTACAGGTGTAGGCAGGAGCATGACTGAATCACTCCAACATTGCAAAACAAGTTCGGCCGATTGTGGCTTAATTTGGCCATGTATCTTAATTTTCAGTTTTTCTATGTAACTTTGTATTAGTTGCGTTATGTACTTTAATTCTAGTTCTATCCTAATAAAATTTTCTTTCCGCCCAATATTTCCTGTCCTTTTTTTCTCGCCCAATAATATATAAAAATATAAGTTAATTAAAATCCAAATTAAAAACAGAAAATGGTTTTGAATTAGTTATTCAAATCCAAACACTTTTTATGTTTAAAGTTTTTCTAAATTCCAAATTAATATTCAAAAAATATAAGTTAATTCATATTTAATTTTAAATGGTTCATAGTTTAAATGGTTACATTAATTATTTTTTAAAAATAGAAAATGGTTTTGAATTAGTTATTTAAATTCAAACACTTTTTATGTCTAAAGTTTTTCTAAATTCCAAATTAATATTCAAAAAATATAAGTTAATTCATTTTTAGTTTTAAATGGTTCATAGTTTAAATGGTTACATTAATTATTTTTAAAAACAGAAAATGGTTTTGAATTAGTTATTCAAATTCAAACACTTTTTATGTTTAAAGTTTTTCTAAATTCCAAAGTAATATTCAAAAAATATAAGTTAATTCATTTTTTATTTTAAATGGTTCATAGTTTAAATGGTTACATTAATTATTTTTAAAAACAGAAAATAGTTTTGAATTAGTTATTCAAATTCAAACACTTTTTATGTTTAAAGTTTTTCTAAATTCCAAAGTAATTATCATTTAAAAAACATTACAAATTTAAACCCCAAAATAAAAAATAAGGCGGGAACACAGAGAAAATTCCTGAAAAATTTGAAAACAGGGTCATACGTCCCGGTTGGAGCCACCAACCGGGACTAAAGAGCCCTGCGCGCGCCCCTTGGGCTGATGAAAAAAAAGTGGACTATACGTCCCGGTTGGTGGCTCCACCCGGGCCATATGACCCTTTAGTCCCGGTTGTTGGCATCAACCGTGACGTATTCTCCCTCCCCTTTATACATGACGCCCCTTCTCCTTCTCCTTCTTCCCCGTTCCTCATCAACCGCAACAGATCATCACCGCCACCGCGAGGACAAGCGCTCAGACGCCTTCAGGCTGCCCAACCAGCGCCCCGCTGTCGGCCTCCAAGCGTTGCCCCGCCGTCGGCCTCCAAGCGCTGCCCCGCCGTCGGACTCCACGCGCTGCCCTACTGTCGCGCCTCCACGTGCTCCTCGCCGGTGCTCCAAGCCTCGCCGACTCCGGCCACCGCCTCCACCGCTGATTCCGGCCACCCCGAACCCCTCCGTCAAGTTTTTCGAGCTCCTAGTGAGTTTCTGAAGCTCAAGGCGAGCTTTGTTTGCCTGCTTGCTTGCTGTAGCCGCCGCGCGTCGTGTCCGAGCAAGCTCCGCCGCTCGTCGCCATCGTGACCAATGTTCCAATGACCACAAGCGGGCGGCACTGCCACCACTGGGTCTGTCTCAATCTCCTCTTTCCAACTAGCCTACCCACTAGCCCGCGCGTGCAGCAAATCGACGGATTCGAGCCCAACCCGAGGATCCCCATTGCTGATGTCATGCTGACATCAGCATGAGGCAATATATCCTCTTTTCTTTTTATTAAAATCATTCCTGTAATTCTTTTTTGGAAATATTTATAATAACCCATGGGGCCCAGATATCAGTAACTGTTTCTCAGCCTATGGTGACGTCAGCCTGAGGTCATAAATGTTTTAAAATTGATTAAATAAATTTCAAAAAATGATTTAATATTGTAAATCAATAACTTATTATTTATAAGTCAGAAAAATAAATATAATATACCAAAATGTTCAGAAAAATGAAACCTACCTCTTTAAGCTATAATCATGCATTGTTAAGCAACTTAAATGACAAGTTTGATTAGAAGAACATAGTAACCCCTCACAGGTGATTCCGGAGTTTCCCCGTTAGGGTTTGCGCCCCTCGGAACCCCGTTTAATTTGTTGAGCATGCTTTAGGGTTACTTTTCAATACAATTTAACTTGTCATATCATCATACTTGCTTGATCATTGCATCGATGCCATGTGTTGATTGTTCCCCTCTCTTTCTGGAATTCGGTTCTTCGCGGTAGAATACGAGATCGAGATCAAAGACCGAGGTCAACACCATCGAAGATCGAAGATTTCTTGATAGCCATCGTATTATAGATGCTTAGCCATGATATTAGTTGTCATAGACCCCAGTTGAATCGATGTTGCACCTAGGGTTAGACGGTGTGTCCTCGCCAGGGCATCCCGAACCCGAGGGTTGATTGATTGCCTCCTTTCTTTCCGGTATTGGTTCTTCGCGATAGGATCCGAGCCCTATGGTTTCTCCGAATTAGGGTTTCTGATATTGTAAATTCATTTTATTATTATGTATGTATATATTAGGGTTTCTCTGAATTAGGGTTTATATCTCTCAACACTGTACCTAACATTCTTCCTTAGCCGCTTTGACTTATCCGTTTTTCCACCTATGCAGAAAATATGGACCCACACGACAGAGACGAAGAAAAGTAAGAGTTGATCCAAGGTGTGATCCGCGGGGAAGAAAATTTAGATGTATTGACGTTTCTGAACAACTCCGGTGAGGGTGTGAAGGGTTTCGTGGCATAGTAAATCAAAATTTTCTACGGATGCGAACAGAGGGAAAGCCAAGATCTAATCTAGGAGATGCAATCAACGAGAGAGATTGGATTAGATCTTCATACCCTTGAAGATTCGCACAGCGGAACGTTCGTCGGAACGTGGGTGATGTAGTCGTACTCGCTTCTCCTCCTCGCGATCCGATCCGATCTAGCACCACAAGCGGCGGTGCCTCCGTGAGATGCACACGTGCAGCACCTCGACGTCTCCTCCTTCCTCGGACCAGCAAGTATGGTGGAGAGATAGATTGGATCTACAACACGACGGCGTGGTGTATATGGTGGAGAATTTCTGCAGCAGGGCTTCGCCTACAAACAGTCAGGAGGGAGAGAGGAAAGCTAGCAAGGCGGCTAGGGTTTGGAGGAGAGGTGTGTGGGGTTGGTGCGCCCCCACCCCTCTTTATATAGAGGGGGGGCGCAGCCCTAGCCCCTCCCCCAAGCCCAAAGGATAAGGAGTGGGGGGCATGGACTCTCCCCTCTTCTAGAAACCCTATCTCTAGTTTAAACGATTTAAACTCTCTAGGATCGGCTGGGCCCTATGGGGCCTTGTGCCCCTGGCCCAATGCGGCCAGGACACTCCCTCATAGGCCCATGCCCCCTCCCGGAAGGTGGGGCCACGTTGGTCCCCTTCCGGAAGGTTCTAGAAGCTTCCGGTACAATACCGATTAACCCGGAACAATTCCGAACTCCAAAAACTGCACTGCCTTATATGAATCTTATTCTCCGGACCATTCCGGAACCTCTCGTGATGTCCCGGATCCCATCCGAGACTCCGAACAAAAATTCATAAACCAATTATCCAATCTATCCTAGCGTCAAGACACGTTAAGTGTGTGACCCTGCGGGTTCGAGAATATGCAGACATGATCTTCTATCAATAATCAACAGCGGGGTCTGGGCACCCATATTGACTCCCACACATTCATCGATGATCATATCGGATGAACCACGATGTCAGGATTCAAACAATCCCATATATATATTCCCTTCGTCTCGCGATATTTTACTTGCCCGAGATTCGATCGTCGGTACCGTCATACCTAGTTCAATCTCGTTCACAGCAAGTACTTTACTCGTTCCGTAATCCGATATCACTTTGTGATTAACTCCTTAACCACATGCTTGCAAGCTGTGTTGATATCGATTACCGAGTGGGCCCGAAGTATATCTCTCCGACTTGGGAGGGACAAATTCCATCTCGATACATACAACCCAACAGATACTTTCCGATCACCTGAGAGACACCTTTATGATCACCCTCTCATAGGATGACGTTTGATGACCTCAAAGCTTTCTTCCGATACCAGGGAGTTGTATTATCTCATGGTCTAAGGAATACAATATTTGACATAGGAAAAGCTACGCAAAGATGAACACGATGATACGATCTAATTGCTTCGCTTAGTTTGGGTCTGTCCATCATATCATTCTCCCAATGATATGATCTCATTATCAATTGACAACTCATGTCTATGGTTAGGAAACCTTTACCATCATTGATCAATGAGCTAGTCCTTAGAGGCGTACCAGGGACACGGTGTTGTTCACAAACCACACAAGTATTAATGTTTCCGCTTAATACAATTCTAGCATGGAATATAAACTTTATCATGAACAAGAATTATAATAATAACATCTTTATTATTGCCTATAGGGAATAATTCCAACAGTCTCCCACTTGCACTAGAGTCAATAATCTAGTTTACATCTGGCAACAATCTCACACCCATGGCACTGAGGTGTTGATCATGTTTTACACGTGGAAGAGGTTTAGTCAATGGATCTGCGACATTCAGATCCGTATGTACTTTGCTAATCTTCAGATCTCCATCTGCTATATAATCTCAGATTATATGAAACTTGCGGTTGATATGCTTGGTCTTTGGATGATATCTTGGTTCCTTAGCGAGTGCTATGGCGCCAGTGTTGTCACACAATATCTCCAGTGGGTCAAATGCACTTGGAACCACGCCAAGCTCAGTGATGAAGTTTCTGATCCAAACTCCTTCACTTGACGCTTCTGCAGCAGCCATGTATTCCGCTTCCACTGTAGATCCCGCGATCACGCTTTGCTTGCAGCTTCTCCAGCTCACAGCTCCTCCATTCAAAATATAAACGTATCCTGTCTGAGATTTGAATCATCCTTGTCGGTGTCAAAACTAGCGTTGACGTAACCTTTTACGACAAGCTGTTCATCACCCCCATAGACTAAGAACATTTCTTTAGTCCTATTTAGGTACTTTAGGATGTTCTTCACGGCTGTCCAGTGTTCCACTCCTGGATCACTTTGATATCTGCTCGTCAAACTAAGAGCATTGGACACATCCGGTCTAGTACACAGCATGGCATACATGATGGAACCTATGGCCGAGGCATAAGGCACTTTGCTCATAGCGTCCCTATCATTTACCGTAGCTGGACACTGAGCCTTGCTCAATATCTTACCTGACAACATAGGCATTGAACCTTTCTTTGCCTTATCCATTCTGAACCTTTTCAGAACTTTGTCTAGGTATGTACTCTGGCTTAAGGCTATCAGGCGTCTTTGTCTATCTCTATAGATTTTGATGCCCAATATATAAGCAGCTTCACCTAGGTCTTTCATTGAAAAACACTTGTTCAAATAACTCTTCACATCGTTAAGCATGTTGATGTCATTTCCGATAATCAATATGTCATCCACATATAGTACCAGAAACGTCACCGAGCTCTCACTCACTTTCTTGTAGATGCAAGCTTCGTAGCAATTTGGAACAAATCCAAAGCTCTTGATCACTTGATCAAAACGAAGGTTCCAACTCCGAGATGCTTGCTTCAGTCCATAAATGGAACGCTGAAGTTTGCATACTTTACTAGCATCCTTAGGATTGACAAAACCTTCGGGTTGCATCATATACAACTCTTCATCAATGTTGCCATTGAGGAACGCAGTCTTGACATCCATCTGCCATATTTCATAATCATGAAACGCAGCAATTGCTAATAAAATCTGAATGGACTTAAACATCCCTACGGGAGAGAAAGTCTCATCGTAGTCAACACCTTGAACTTGTCGAAAACCTTTCGCGACAAGCCGTGCTTTATAGACGGTAACATTACCATCCGCGTCCGTTTTCTTCTTGAAGATCCATTTGCACTCAACGGCCTTTCGGTCGCTAGGAGGGTCCACCAAAGTCCATACTTGGTTTTCGCTCATGGATCCCAATTCAGATTTCATGGCTTCTAGCCATTTCTCAGAGTCTGGGCTCATCATCGCTTCCTCATAGTTCGTAGGTTCACTGTCTTCTACTAACAAGACAGTCAAGATAGGGTTGCCGTACCACTCAGGAGGGGCACGCGACCTTGTCGACCTGCGACGTTCAGTAGCAGCATCGCCCGAAGCTTCATGATCCTTGTCATTAGCTTCCTCTATTGTTGGTGCAGGCGGCACTGGAACAATTTCAGGTGCTGCGCTACTCTCCAATTCAAGAGAAGGTTCAATAACCTCGTCTAGCTCTACTTTCCTCCCACTCACTTCTTTCGAGAGAAACTCCTTCTCAAGAAAGGAACCGTTCTTTGCGACAAACACTTTGCCTTCGGTTCCGTGATAGAAGGTATACCCAATAGTTTCCTTAGGGTATCCTATGAAGACGCATTTCTCCGCTTTGGGTTCGAGCTTGTCCGGCATCAACTTCTTGACGTAAGCTTCGCATCCCCAAACTTTAAGAAACGACAACTTAGGTTTAGCACCAAACCACAGTTCATACGGTGTCGTCTCAACGGATTTAGATGGAGCCCTATTTAAAGTGAATTCAGCGGTTTCTAATGCATAACCCCAAAATGAAAACGGCAAATCAGTAAGAGACATCATTGATCGGACCATATCTAATAGGGTTCGATTCTGGCGTTCAGACACACCATTGCGCTGTGGTGTTCCGGGTGGCGTGAGTTGTGAAACGATTCCACTTTCTTTAAGATGCATGAGAAAATCATAACTCAAATATTCACCTCCACGATCGGATCGTAGAAACTTAATCTTTCTGTTACGATGGTTCTCCACTTCATTCTGAAATTCCTTGAACTTTTCAAATGTTTCAGATTTATGTTTCATTAAATAGATATACCCATATCTACTTAAGTCATCGGTAAAAGTGAGGAAATAGCGATATCCACCGCGCGTCGAAACACTCATCGGTCCGCATACATCGGTATGTATGATTTCCAACAAGTCCGTTGCTCGCTCCATTATACCGGAGAACAGGGTTTTGATCATCTTGCCCATGAGGCATGGTTCGCATGTGTCAAATGATTCAAAATCAAGAGACTCCAAAAGTCCATCAGAATGGAGTTTCTTCATGCGCTTTACACCAATATGACCTAGACGACAGTGCCACAAATAAGTAGTATTATCACTATGTACTTTGCATCTCTTAGCCTCAATGTTATGGATGTGTGTTTCATCGCTTTCGAGATTTAGAAGAAATAAACCATTTACAAGAGGTGCATGACCATAAAAGATGTTACTCATATAAATAGAACAACCATTATTCTCCGATTTAAATGAATAACCGTCTTGCAATAAACACGATCCAGAAATAATGTTCATGCTCAACGCAGGCACATAATAACACTTATTAAGGTTTAAAACTAATCCCAAAGGTAAAACTAAGGAGAGCGTGCCGACGGCCATCACATTAACTCTTGATCCGTTGCCAACGCGCATCGTCACCTCATCCCTCGCAAGCCGCCGTCTATTCCGTAGCTCCTGTTTCGAGTTACAAATATTAGCAGCTGAACCGGTATAAAATACCCAGGCACTAAAACGAGGGCTAGTAAGGAAAACATCAATAACAGGTATATCAAATATACCTTTGATGGTGCCAGCCTTCTTGTCCGCTAAGTACTTCGGACAGTTGCGCTACCAGTGACCCTTGTCCTTGCAATAGAAGCACTTAGTGTCCGGCTTGGGACCAGACCTGAGCTTCTTCTCAGCAGGGGCATTGCGCTTGCCGCCGCCCTTCTTGAAGGGCTTCTTTGCTCCCTTACCTTTCTTAAAGGAGGGCTTGTTGACCATCAACACATGATTATCCTTCTTGATGTCCACTTCCGCAGCCTTCAGCTTTGCGAAGAGCTCGGTGATCGTATCAGTGGAACCAATCTGATTATGAGTCACTACAAAACTTTTGTAGCTGGGAGGGAGTGATTGCAGAACCCTGTCAATCTTGAGCTCCTTTGGAATCGTGCATTCCAGTTGCTCAAGGCGTTGAGTGTAGCCCGTCATCTTTATGGCGTGCTCACTAATGGAACTCCCTTCCTCCATCTTGCAGTTAAAGAACTTCTCAGAGATCTCATATCTCTCAGAACGGGCTTGAGTCTGAAACATGGTTTTCAGCTCCTCGAGAATCTCAAAGGGCCCGGGATACTCTTCAAAACGATTTTGAAGTTCCGGTTCCATAGCAAACAACATGGTGCTCTTAATCACACCATAATCATCCTTGCGCGACTGATAGACAGCTTTCTCATCAGCCGGCGCAGTTGCAGCAGGGGGGTCACCTAACGCTTTCCCAAGGACATAGTCCTTTTGTCCGCCAGACAGAATGATTCTTAGATTGCGGAACCAATTGGTGAAGTTAGACCCATTGTTTCTAAGCTTTTCCTTCTCAGCAAAAACGTTGAAGTTGAAGTTGGACTTGGCCATGTGATCTACAGTATTGGCAAGTACAATTTAGACTATGTTCATGATAAATAGTTCAACTTAATCAAATTACTAGATGAACTCCCACTAAATTCAACATCCCTCAAGTTGTTTAGTGAACACGATCCAAATTCACCACACCTAATCCGATCATCACGAGAAGAGATGTGGTTTCAATGGTGGACAACAAAGTGTCGATCATATCATTCATATGACTCATGCTTAACCTTTCGGTTCTTGTGTTCCGAGGCCATGTCTGTACATGCTAGGCTCGTCAAGCTAGACCCAAGTATTTCTGCGTGTGCAAAACTGGCTTGCACCCGTTGTATGTTAGCGTAGAGTCTATAGCACCCGATCATCACGTGATGCTTGGACACGACGAACTTTCGCAACGGTGCATACTTGGGGAGAACACAGTTTTATCTTGATCTTTAAGTAAGGAATCATCTTATAATGCTACCGTCGCGATCTAAGCATAATAAGATACATAAAGGGATAAACATCACATGCATATAACTTTATGTGACATGGTATAGCCAATCCTCGCGCAATGATCTCCATCTTGTGCGTTCCGGCATGATCTCCATCACTCCACCATGATTGCCTCCACCACGAATAGCAACTACAACTATTGCTAACTACTTAGCGATAAAGTAAAGCTATTACATGGCGTATAAGAAGTTGACTCGCAGGTCATACACAATTATAAAGACAACCATATGGCTCATGCCGGTTGTGTACTCATCGACATGCAAGTCGTGAAACATTACAAAACATGATCATCGCATACAATATACACATCACATCTTGGGCCATACCATATCACAGAAAACACTCCCTGCAAAAACAAGTTAGACGCCTCTACTTTGTTGTTGCATGTTTTACGTGGCTTATGGGAGTAGATGCTAAGAACGATTCTTACCTATGGAAAGCCACAACGGTGATATTATGGTTGCCAAACTCCGGTGTTAATCCCATGACAACTATAGTGAGAGAAACTGACATCCACCAGCCGCATGTGTGGAACAAGCCACACGTCAAGTGCGGAGCCGGTCTCGCGAACGACGTCGCGTAAGGTTGGCCTGGACCGCTTCAATCTCACTATCCCGCGTCATAAGAAGAACACAAACAAGAGGCTTGCAACAGAAAACATCAACGCCCGCAACAACCATGTTGCGTTCTACTCGTGAAACACATCTACGCATAGATCTAGCTCTGATACCACTGAAGGGTTCCGCGGCATAGTAAATCAAAATTTTCTACGGATGCGAACAGAGGGAAAGCCAAGATCTAATCTAGGAGATGCAATCAACGAGAGAGATTGGATTAGATCTTCATACCCTTGAAGATTCGCACAGCGGAACGTTCGTCGGAACGTGGGTGATGTAGTCGTACTCGCTTCTCCTCCTCGCGATCCGATCCGATCTAGCACCACAAGCGGCGGTGCCTCCGTGAGATGCACACGTGCAGCACCTCGACGTCTCCTCCTTCCTCGGACCAGCAAGTATGGTGGAGAGATAGATTGGATCTACAACACAACGGCGTGGTGTATATGGTGGAGAATTTCTGCAGCAGGGCTTCGCCTACAAATAGTCGGGAGGGAGAGAGGAAAGCTAGCAAGGCGGCTAGGGTTTGGAGGAGAGGTGTGTGGGGTTGGTGCGCCCCCACCCCTCTTTATATAGAGGGGGGGCGCAGCCCTAGCCCCTCCCCCAATCCCAAAGGATAAGGAGTGGGGGGCATGGACTCTCCCCTCTTCTAGAAACCCTATCTCTAGTTTAAACGATTTAAACTCTCTAGGATCGGCTGGGCCCTATGGGGCCTTGTGCCCCTGGCCCAATGCGGCCAGGACACTCCCTCATAGGCCCATGCCCCCTCCCGGAAGGTGGGGCCACGTTGGTCCCCTTCCGAAAGGTTCTAGAAGGTTCCGGTACAATACCGATTAACCCGGAACAATTCCGAACTCCAAAAACTGCACTGCCTTATATGAATCTTATTCTCCGGACTATTCCGGAACCTCTCGTGATGTCCCGGATCCCATCCGAGACTCCGAACAAAAATTCATAAACCAATTATCCAATCTATCCTAGCGTCAAGACACGTTAAGTGTGTGACCCTGCGGGTTCGAGAATATGCAGACATGATCTTCTATCAATAATCAACAGCGGGGTCTGGGCACCCATATTGACTCCCACACATTCATCGATGATCATATCGGATGAACCACGATGTCAGGATTCAAACAATCCCATATATATATTCCCTTCGTCTCGCGATATTTTACTTGCCCGAGATTCGATCGTCGGTACCGTCATACCTAGTTCAATCTCGTTCACAGCAAGTACTTTACTCGTTCCGTAATCCGATATCACTTTGTGATTAACTCCTTAACCACATGCTTGCAAGCGGTGTTGATATCGATTACCGAGTGGGCCCGAAGTATATCTCTCCGACTTGGGAGGGACAAATTCCATCTCGGTACATACAACCCAACAGATACTTTCCGATCACCGGAGAGACACCTTTATGATCACCCTCTCATAGGATGACGTTTGATGACCTCAAAGCTTTCTTCCGATACCAGGGAGTTGTATTATCTCATGGTCTAAGGAATACAATATTTGACATAGGAAAAGCTACGCAAAGATGAACACGATGATACGATCTAATTGCTTCGCTTAGTTTGGGTCTGTCCATCATATCATTCTCCCAATGATATGATATCATTATCAATTGACAACTCATGTCTATGGTTAGGAAACCTTAACCATCATTGATCAATGAGCTAGTCCTTAGAGGCGTACCAGGGACACGGTGTTGTTCACAAACCACACAAGTATTAATGTTTCCGCTTAATACAATTCTAGCATGGAATATAAACTTTATCATGAACAAGAATTATAATAATAACATCTTTATTATTGCCTCTAGGGCATAATTCCAACAGGGTGATCCTCTTTTTGCCGGAAGAGACGACTTGTTTGAGGTTGAAGGTGATGCCTTCCGCGAGGGACAAGGCGATGCCTTGTGTAGTCGAGAAGACGACCGCTCTGGCGAGGTGCATGTAATATAATTAATTCATTAATTAATCATCTGCTATCTATATAGAAATAGTAACGACGATCTTTCTTCTTTTAGCCCTCCGGATCGAACATATCTACTAAAAAGAGCGGACGAGGCCCAACCAAAAAGTTGGAAGACCATGCGAGGTTCAGGATCAAAGATATCGCTGAAGACGGCAAACCGACGGCTCCCGAAGTTGTCGCAATCAAATTTGTGGCACAATGCGGAGTAATCGTTAGGGACTTAATCCCGATCAAGATTCGAAATTGGAATAGGCCTGCTGGTGCGGAACAAGAGGGAACATGTTTGTTTGTCCCTATCAAGGCCAAATATTTACTGTGGAAGAGGCTCATGGTTAATTTCAAACTACCGAAGATAGAGCTGGATCCAAATGCGGAGGATCCAGTTGAGGACGGCTTAGAACATGGGAGAGCCATGGAGGCTAAGGTCAGGGAGTGGGCTTTGAAGAAGATGGCCCAGTGTTTCACCAACTGGAAGAAAAGATTGCACCTTGACTATGTCGTGAAAGAGAAGACTCCGGATTTCAAGAATATTCAGTTTGAAAGATAAAACCATTCTGGGCTGAGTTTGTGAAATATAAGACATCATAAAAAGCTAAGAAAATGTCTGCAATGAATAAGATGAATGCTGCTAACAAGAAGTATCACCATACTATGGGGCAAGGTGGCTACAGGGCTGGCATTCTTAAGTGGGAGAAACTTGAGAATGAATTGCGTGCTAAGAAATATCACCCCAGAGACAGACGATTGTGTAGAACGTGCAAGGAATTGGTTTTACGGGCATGGGGGCACGTTGGACTCGGAAGGGAAGTGTATATATAACATACGACATAAAGAAGACCCCTTGCCAATCGAGAAGATGAGAAAAACAGTAAAGGCTGTTAAATATGGGGACTTCATTCCCGATAGAGAGAATGATGATATCATGCTCGCCCTTGGAAATAAGGAACATGATGGACGAACACGAGGTACAAGCGGCTCCAAACCATGGAGGACCGGGTTTCCCGAAGAGAGGAAGAAATATCCTGATAGAAGCCGTCAGAGGAGTAAGGACAGGGCGCAGTTGAAGCAGATAGTCAGAAAGAGCGAATGCATTTAATTGAAGAACGAATAAAGCAACAACAAGATGAAATTAACGCACTTAAAGAGCAAAGTACTACCGGCCCATCTCAGCAGCACACTGCATTCGATGCTACCGGCCTATCGAATAATGAAAAAAGCAGTGTGGCTTCCACCGAGGTCCCGGGTGATGACAATGGCGATGACGATGGTGCACCGACGATGGCTCATGTTGGTAACCCAGTGGATGATATCACAGAGATGACACACTGCGAGCTACATGTCAAAGTTGTGAACATATCAATGAAGGTGGCAGTCGGCTATTCCATACCAATTGGAACCACACCAACTTACCACTGTCGTCCGGTTCCAGAGGGCTACGCTGTTGTCGGCGTGGATGAAATCATGCCCACCTTTGAAGTTTTGGATCTTCACTACCCTGCAGGTGAAGGGGATGTGACTGTACTGGGAGATGCAACAAACGTCACCATTCTATGGCTAAAGGAATGTATCGTGCTTCGAAATCACACGCCAAGGCCATCTTCGCCGCCTCCTCACCCTTCTCCAGCGAGGTCGTCGCCGCCGCGGCAGCCGTCTTCATCGCCTCACCCGGCTCCGTCGCCTCACCAATCTCCGGCGCAGCCATCACCGCGGGAGCCATCGCCGGCGCCTCAGGATAAAAAGCGTAAGCGTACCGCTACTCTGCGTCGTGGTAAGTAATCGCCGAAACGTAAACAAGAGCCTCTTCCAAAAGTACCAAAGGTTCCTCCCAACAGAGCTTATGACTATTCTGAAGAGGAGACTGCGGCGATCATTGATGCGGAAACGACAACGTTTTTCGCTAAGCTGAGGCGGCCGAAAGAGCCAGAGTTCCCCAGCACCAAAGAAGAAAAAGCCAAAGTGTTCAAAATGCTAAAGACTCTTCATCAACCCGAGCCAAAGCTGTCATCAGACTATGAGCGTTCTATTCTCAAGTCACATGCGGCACAACAAGCCTCGAAGAGCAGTACTGATGCAAGCGAGAAATTTGTTGCCCAGCTCGGAGAACAAGCAAAACAGTCTTGCGCCCCTCTCAAACTGATTTCCCATACCAATGTGGGGTCGAGCAAATATGGGGCCGAAGAGCAGTATGATCCAGAGGTAGTTGCACAATACGGAGAAGCTGCCGCTGCTCAAGGTATGAGTATTGCCCAGTACTTATCCCAGTTAGAGTACGTCCCCGTGAGTGAAGTAGCATACAAATACTAGTACGGCAAACCTCTCGTCAAACCTGAGGAGGTAAATAATCTTCCAATAAAAATGCGAAGATTGCATAACTGGTATATGCATGCCACAAAGGCCGGGGCTAACTGGATAGTGCTGAGGGTTACAAAAAAGCATCATGGGAAATAAAAGGATGACATGATATCCATTGAATTTGATGAACTATTTCAATTATTCAATCAAGACGCCTTGGACAAATCGATCATCAGTGCCTATTGTCTGTAAGTACTAATTCTGTAATTAATTTAGTCTCCAGCTATCTCACCTTGTTTATTGCATGTATATAATCATACTGTAATATGCAGAATGAAGATTCTCGAATGCAGCAGAGGACAAATCTATGACATTGGCTTCATTGACCCATATTGGGTTCATGAAGCTAATCTCAAAACAAGCCCCCAGGATACGGAGGATAATATAGTACACGCCTTAAGGTTTCAAGAAACCAAAAGGGAAATACTTTTTCCTTACAATTTCGAGTGAGTGTTATTGTCTTGTATACACTTTCTATTTCGCTTACTCGATGTTAAGTATATAATTGATTAGTTATGCATTCGCAGCTTCCACTATATTCTGTTAATCATTCAACTTGACAAAGGGCGTGTACTAGTCATGGACTCGAAACATAAACCCCTTGAGCAGTGGAAGGACATGCAGATGCTTCTCCAGCGGTAATTCTAAGCATTACGACACTATATCGGCAACGTTCATGAATTTTATGATATCAAGTAATTAATAACTTACTTTATTCGTTTTCTTCGCCGGACAGCGCTTGGAAACGGTTCACCAACAAGGCTAGGAGTGTTTGGAAAGCGGAGCTTACATTTCAAGCACTAGATGTAAGCACCACTAGTTATATCCGCGCATTTCTTTGATTCTAGTTTTGATACAGTTATTATCATGCTTGATTATTATTTTGATTGAACTATGTTCTCGTAAAGTGCCTGACGCAGGGACCAGGTAACAATCTATGTGGATACTATGTTTGCGAGTTCATCCAGTAGACGTGCGATGAGAAGGGCAGAAATTTAGAGCAACTCCACGTACGTAAACAATTTCTATAGTTTTTAATTACAATCAAATTGTGTTTAGTTTCATTCATATAGGCTGACTACTTTTTTAAATCAGATCGAACGTCTACGGGACGGTCTTCTGCCAAAGGATCGCGTACGAGCAATTCAGGAGGAATTGGCGGGATTCTTGGATGCAGAAGTCCTAAACCTAAAAGGGGAATATTATTCGGCTGTATATAGACAATAGGGATTGTAAAAAGAGTAACTTTTGTATGTAGTGCATGAACTCGATCCGTGTATCGAATATAATATTGTCATGATGATCTCGTGTAATATAATGGTTCCTTCATTGATGAGTGCAAAACACTAAATAAACAATAAAACAACATAAATGAATTCTCTGCCGCGGCACAAAAAGTGGCCAGAATGCTGTCACGACAACAAAAGTTGCCAAAATGAATTCTCTGCCGCGGCAGAGAAATGTGTCAAATCTCTGCCGTGGCAGAAGCTTATTTGTCCCGGTTCGTATTACGAACCGGGACGGTTGCTCCTCCCCCCTCGCACGGAGCAGCGGCCACGTGTATGATCTTTTGTCCCGGTTGGTGGGGCAACCGGGACTAAAGGTTCGGACTTTAGTCCCGATTGCCCTGTCCTGGTTGGGTAACCGGGACTAAAGCCCCTTACCAACCGGGACCAATGGGTCATTCTGCACTAGTGAAGGTCTCATGCTACTTGGCTTAATTATCTCGGCCAAGCCAAGGATGTGAGCGTCAAGTTCACGCTCAGCATGGTGAAGACGAAAGGCCAGGAGCAGGTAACCAGCTACAACATCATGGATCACCTGTTTAATCCGGGGACGAACACATGGGGCTATCGCAAGTTCGAAGACAGGTCGAAGCTGAAATCGATGTCGCGCCTAGGCGGCGACGGCTGCTTCACGATATGGTGCGTGCTCACCGTCAGGAACGAGTTCCCGCTGATGGAGCTGCCTGGCCACCTCGAGCGCATGCTCCGCGACGGGAGAGGAGCTAACGTCACCTTCAGCGTGGGCGGCGAGGAGTTCCGGGCGCACAGTGGCCTCCTGGCCCCGCGGTCGCCAATCTTTGCGGCGAAGCTATTTGGTCCGATGGCGGAGAAGGATCTGCGGCGTGTGAAGGTCGTCGACATGGATCCTACCATCTTCGAGATGATGGTTCGGTACATCTACACGGACTCACTACCGCACGATGGAGGAAGGGGCTACGGCGCCCCAGTGATGCAGCATTTGTTGGTCGCGGCGGACAGGTACATCCTTGATAGGCTAAAGCAGATGTGCGAGGAAGACTGTGCAAGAGGATGGATGCCGAGACCGTCACCACCACGTCGGCGTTGGCAAACCAACACCAATGCGAATGGCTCAAGATGACATGTGTGGAGTTTATGGCGTCAACGGAAGTGATGGCCGCTGTCGTCGAGACCGAGGAGTTCAAGGAGAACCTCAAGACATGTTCCCCTCCACTGGGTTTGGAGGGGAGCCCCAAGGAGAAAAAGCAACCATGGGAGTACTTCCACCGTTCTAAGCAACCAATGATCCAGAAGAAGTACTCCCTCCGTTCACAATTACTTCACGTTCTAGGTTTAGTTAAATACAAAATTTACAAAGTTTGAGTAAATATTTATTCTATTATTAGAATCATTATAAAATATATTTTATATTATATGCATTTGGTATTAGGGATGTTAATATTTTTTTAACACTCTTGGTCAAGTTTGGCTTTGATTAAACCCAAAATGCAAACTAAATAAAAACAAAGGGAGTACCTTCTCCGTTCTTCAAAAAAGGCATATAATATTGTCAAAATCAAACAACAGAAAGCTTGACCAAGTTTATTTTTAAAAATAACAGCTTATAATTCAAAAGACAATACTTAGTTAAACTTTACATTGTTTAACTTTACAGAAGTCCATGAATTACTTTCTTTCTTGTCATATGTATTTATGTCCTTAGTTTTCTCTCTAAAATAAGAGGCCTACTTACGCGCTCGTGCAAATTCGATTAGGATTTTATTAATACCTTGCCGGTCATGGCTGACAGCTGCTCGACCACCTCACTGGAGATCACGTCGTCGGAATGCATCATGGAGCACTTCACCGCAAGTTTCGATTACAAGATGACCAACTACCTGGAGCTCAAGGGCAAGGGCGTGGGCAACTTCGTTAGCTCGCCCGTCATCAGAGTCGGCGGCTACGATTGGAACATCAGGTTCTACCCGGATGGGAGGAATTCCGACAATACCGGCAAGGCTTCATGCTACTTGTGCTATCTGGGCCAAGCACATGATATGAGCGCCATGTTCACGCTCAGAATGGTGGAGACGAATAGCCAGGAACAGGTTGCCCACCGTGGCATGGCGGACCACTTGTTTACACCGAATCCAGGGACAAGCCAATGGGGGTATCCCAAGTTCGTGGACAGGTCAAAACTGAAATCGATGTCGCGCGTAGGCGACGGCTGCTTCACAATACAGTGCATGCTCACTATGAGGAACGAGTCTCCCCCGATGGAGCTGCCTGGCCACCTAGAGCGCATGCTCAGCGACGGGAGAGGAGCGGACGTCACCTTCAGCGTGGGCGGCGAGGAGTTCCACGCCCACCGCTGCCTCCTGGCGGCGCGATCGCCCATCTTTGCGGCACAATTATTTGGTCCGACGGCGGAGAAAGATTTGCGGCGGCGCGTGGAGGTCATCAACATGGAGTCTACCATCTTCGAGATGATGCTTCGCTACATCTACACGGACTCGATGCCCCTGTGCAACAACGATGGAGGGGGTTACAGTGCCCCGGTGATGCAGCATTTACTGGTCGCGGCAGACCGGTACGCTCTTGATAGGCTCAAGCACATGTGCGAGAAAGAACTGTGCAAGAAGATGGATGTCGAGACTGTCACCACCACGCTGGCCTTGGCAAACCGGCACCACTGCGAGCAGCTCAAGAAGTCATGTGTGGCGTTTATGGCGTCAACAGATGTGATGGCCGCTGTTGTAGAGACCGATAGGTTCAAGGAGCATCTCAAGACATGTTCCAGTCCACTGAGTTTGGACGGGGAGCCATAGGGAGAAAAGGCAAGTATAGATCTAGAGGACGTACTTCTTCCATTCTAGGAAACCATTGATTCGAGAAGAAGTACTCCCTCATTTCGCAATTACTTTGCATTCTAGGTTTGACCAATATTTAAGCAACATATCTCTACTTATCTACTATCTAAAAAGTACGAAGGTGTTTCGTTTTCTGCCTGGGCGTGCGCTATGTCGCCGTTTCATCCGACTCCTCGCAACCTCGCTTGTCGCTTCGTCCTCCCGCAAACACATGTCCATTTTAGATGGGTTCGCACAAAAATACCCTCCCTTCCTCCTCCACCGGCAGGTGCCGCCCTCTCTTCCCTTTCATCTCTCCAACCGGTGAGCACCGCCCTCACCCCCCCCCCCCCTCATCTTGATCCACCGGAAGGCACAACCTTCCTTCCCTTCTTTCAACTCCACGCGCGCCGCCCAGCTTGGCCCCGACGACTTTCATTGCGTGGTGTCCTATCTCGGGGCACCAGCGGCCTTCACCTAGGCGCGAGGGGACAAGGTGACAGAAGGCGACGGACGTACGGAGTTCTCCTTCGACCGCCATGGTGTTACCACCACTGTCCAGATCTTCCACGACCCCTGACATGTCCGGTCTAGGGCCACCCCAGATGACTAGATCAAGCCACCTAGGGCACCCCGCTGACCCATGGCCGAGACCCCATCACCCATCACCCATGACCGTGGTCGCTGACGCTTCCCGCCGTGCAACCCCTGGGCATCCATCTCCCTCACCCCTCCTACTCCATCCTCCGCCAGTAGGCGGGAGCAGCAAACACTAGTAGAAAACATGCCATCCGTTCGCGCCCCCTCAGAGCATTAGTCCCGGTTGCGCCACCAACCGGGACTAATGCTGGCACGCGTCCCGGTTCGAGCGGGCACGGGGCCCGGAGGCATGCGTCCCGGTTGGTAAGGGGGCATACGTCCCGGTTGGAGCCACCAACCGGGACTAAAGGTTTGGCGACAGCCACGTGGCGTGGCACGCACCTTTAGTCCCGGTTGGTGGCTCCAACTGGGACTAAAGGCCCCCTGCCCTCTATAAATGCAACGCCCCAGCCTCCTCTGCCTCCACTCTGTTTTTTCGATTGGTGGAAGGTGTGAGGGGGTGTGCTAGTTTTTTCTCATGCATGCATTGAAGGTGTTTGTTGAAATTTTTGAGTGAATAATCCCGTTGAATTTCTCATAGAACAAAAATATAGAAGGTGTCCGAGACGCACTTGAGCTTTCTCCTCTTTATTTCCCTCTCATAGAACAAAAATAATCGAGGTTAGCAATTTTATCTTTTCTAGGTCATTGATACAATTCATGTGTCGGTGTGAATTGGTTATTTCACTATTTATGATGTCCTGTTTTTTGATAAACTTACTTATATGATGCAGATGAACGGTCGGGAATGGATGTACGGTGACCGGCGGGTAGTCGGGTATATCAAAGGCGTGGATAAATTTATCGATGTGGCTACGGCAAGCAAAGAGAATGGATTTATACGTTGTCCATGTGTTCAATGTCGGAACAACAAGGAGTACTCTTCCTCGAAAATCATTCGCGGCCACCTGATTATGAAAGGTTTCATGCCCAACTATAATTGCTGGACCAAGCACGGGGAAAGAGGGGTTATGATGGAAGATGGTGAAGAAGAAGATGATGATAACAACTATCATCATATGTTTCCTGAATACATCAGTGATACTGCAATGGAAGACAATGGAGAGGAAAGAGGTGAAGAACGGGCATCAGATGAGCCGGCTGATGAACTTGGTAGGGTCATTTCTGATGCAAAGAGAGACTGTGAAATAGAAAATGAGAAGTTGAATTTAGAGGGCATGTTAGAAGATCACAAGAAATTGTTGTACCCAAATTGTGAAGATGGCAGCACAAATCTCGGTACCACACTGGAATTGTTGCGATGGAAGGCAGAGTGTGGTCTAACTGACTCCTCATTTGAAAAGATGCTGAAAATAATGAAGCCGAAGTTTCCAAAACATAAAGAACTTCCCGAGAGTACCTACGAAGCAAAGAAGACTCTCTGTCCTCTGGGATTAGATGTGCAAAAGATACATGCATGCATTAATGACTACATCCTCTACCGCGGTAAGGAGTATGAGAATTTAGATAAATGCCCGGTATGCAACGCGTTGTGGTATAAGATCAGACGAGATGACCCTGGTGATGTTGAGGGAGAGCCCCTCCGGAAGAGGGTTCCTGCTAAGGTTATGTGGTATGCTCCTATAATACCAAGGTTGAAACGCATGTTCAGAAACAACGAGCATGCCAGGTTGTTGCGATGGCACAAAGAAGACCGTAAGAAAGACGGGAAGTTGAGACACCCTGCTGATGGGTCACAGTGGAGAAAAATCGAGAGAGACTTCCCAGACTTTGCAGGTGACGCAAGGAACTTATGGTTTGGTCTAAGTACGGATGGCATGAATCCTTTTGGGGAGCAGAGCTGCAGTCACAGCACCTGGCCCGTGACTCTATGTATCTACAACCTGCCTCCTTGGTTGTGCATGAAGCGTAAGTTCATTATGATGCCATTGCTCATCCAAGGCCCGAAGCAACCGGGCAACGACATTGATGTGTACCTTAGGCCATTAGTTGAAGAACTCTTACAGTTGTGGGGCAAACCAGGTGTACGTGCGTGGGATGAGAACAAACAGGAGCCATTTAATCTACGACGGTTGTTATTCGTAACCATCAATGATTGGCCTGCTCTTAGTAACCTTTCAGGACAGACAAACAAGGGATATAAGGCATGCACCCACTGTTTAGATAAGACCGAAGGTACATATTTGTATAAATGCAAGAAGGTTGTGTACCTGGCGAATCGACGATTTCTTCCGACCAATCATCCCGTAAGAAAGAAAGGCAAGCATTTCAAAGGTGAGGCAGATCACCGGAAGAAGCCTGAACTCCCTGCTGGTGATGATGTATTTGGTATGGTCAAGGACATAGAAGTAATCTTTGGAAAGGGTCCCGGCGGTCAATCAGTTCCGAACGACGTCGCTACAGGACACGCACCCATGTGGAAGAAGAAATCTATATTTTGGGAGCTGCCATATTGGAAAGTCCTGCGTGTCCGCTCTTCAATCGACGTGATGCACGTGACGAAGAATCTCTGCGTGAACCTGCTAGGATTCCTAGGCGTGTATGGGAAGACAAAAGATACACCTGAAGCACGGGAGGACCAACAAATTATGAAAGACCCAAAGAACATGCATACAGATAACAAGACGGATAAAGGGCGTCACTTAAGTCGTGCCAGCTATGCTCTTACCAAAGCAGAGAAGGAAATCTTTTTTGAAGTCCTTTACAGTATCAAGGTGCCGTCGGGCTTCTCATCTAATATAAAGGGGATAATAAATATGGCAGAGAAAAAGTTCCAAAACCTGAAGTCTCATGACTGTCACGTGATTATGACGCAGTTGCTTCCGATTGCATTGAGGGGGCTTCTACCGGAAAATGTTCGAGTACCCATTGTGAAGCTGTGTGCATTCCTCAATGCAATATCTCAGAAGGTAATCAATCCAGATATTCTGCCAAGGTTACAGAAGGATGTGGTACAATGTCTTGTTAGTTTTGAATTGGTGTTCCCACCATCCTTCTTCAATATTATGACGCATCTCCTGGTTCATCTAGTGGAAGAGATTGCCATTCTCGGTCCGGTATTTCTGCACAATATGTTCCCCTTTGAGAGGTTCATGGGAGTCTTAAAGAAATATGTTCATAACCGTGCTAGACCAGAAGGAAGCATCTCCAAGGGATATGGAACAGAGGAGGTCATTGAGTTTTGTGTTGACTTTATTCCTGACCTTAAGCCGATTGGTGTTTCTGACTCGCGGCATGAGGGAAGACTAAGTGGAAAAGGCACGCTGGGAAAGAAAGCAATGATATGTAGGGACGGAGATTCTTTCACTAAAGCACACTACACAGTTCTACATAATTCCACGTTGGCAGCTCCGTATATCGAGGAACACAAGAATATTGTACGCTCCAAAAACCCGGGGAAGACTGAATCATGGATTACAGATGAACACATGAAGTCTTTCGGTGGTTGGATGCGGACACATATCTTGAATGACACCACTGTTGGAGATCAGCTATACTTGTTGGCCGCGTCACCATCTTCTACTGTATTGAATTTCCAAGGGTACGAAATAAATGGGAATACATTCTACACGATCGCCCAAGATAAAAAGAGCACCAACCAAAATAGTGGTGTCCGCTTTGATGCAATAGATGAGAATGGACAAAAGGACACATATTATGGTTGCATAGAGGAGATATGGGAACTAGACTATGGAGTCTCTTTTAAGGTCCCTTTGTTTCGCTGCAAATGGGTCAACCTGAATGGGGAAGGGGTAAAGATAGGCCAGTTGTACGGAATGACAACAGTGGATCTCAACAATCTTGGTTATAGAGATGAACCATTCGTCCTAGCCAATGATGTGTCTCAGGTTTTCTATGTGAAGGACATGTCCTCCAGACCGAAAAAAGAAAAAATATGCAAACGAATACATCATTTGATGAGCCAAAGCGTCACATAGTTCTTTCAGGGAAAAGAAACATCGTGGGAATCGAGGACAAGACAGACATGTCAGAAGATTATAATAAGTTTGATGAAATTCCGCCCTTCACAGTGAAAACTGACCCAAGCATTCCGTTAAGTAAAGAAGATGCTCCATGGTTACGTCTGAAGCGATCATAAGGAAGGACATATGCCAAGAAGTTCATGCTCATATTATGTAACTCTAGTTCATGTCTTTCGCGGTTTGTGGCTTGACCGAAGGATATCTTTCGCGGTTTGTGGCCTTTAGTCCCGGTTTTGTAGTCTCAGTTTTTAATATTAATTTCACATATTAGGGAGTGCCTCTATGACCAGTTTCTCGGAGATGCCGGAGGACTGGGCTCCGTCGGCATCTCCCTGAAACTGGCCGCAGTGGTGTCCCTGCTCTCGAAAACCATCTTGCAGCTTGTAACTTCACTAACTAGATCAATACGCCTCGGAGCTAACTAATTTCACATATTAGGGAGTGCCTCTATGACCAGTTTCTCGGAGATGCCGGAGGACTGGGCTCCGTCGGCATCTCCCTGAAACTGGCCGCAGTGGTGTCCCTGCTCTCGAAAACCATCTTACAGCTTGTAACTTCACTAACTAGATCAATACGCCTCGGAGCTAACTAATTTCACATATTAGGGAGTGCCTCTATGACCAGTTTCTCAGAGATGCCGGAGGACTGGGCTCCGTCGGCATCTCCCTGAAACTGGCCGCAGTGGTGTCCCTGCTCTCAAAAACCATCTTGCAGCTTGTAACTTCACTAACTAGATCAATACGCCTCGGAGCTAACTAATTTCACATATTAGGGAGTGCCTCTATGACAAGTTTCTCGGAGATGCCGGAGGACTGGGCTCCGTCGGCATCTCCCTAAAACTGGCCGCAGTGGTGTCCCTGCTCTCAAAAACCATCTTGCATCTTGTAACTTCACTAACTAGATCAATACGCCTCGGAGCTAACTAATTTCACATATTAGGGAGTGCCTCTATGACCAGTTTCTCGGAGATGCCGGAGGACTGGGCTCCGTCGGCATCTCCCTGAAACTGGCCGCAGTGGTGTCCCTGCTCTCGAAAACCATCTTGGAGATGCCTCAAACTGGCTGGAGGACTGGACTCACAAGGATGCATATTTATAGTACAAGCAGCTCGGCATAATGTCGACACTCACCCCTATTATTAGTGCTGACTCATCTTTAGTCCCGGTTGGTGTCTCCAACCGGGACTAAAGGTTCATCTTTAGTCCCGGTTGGTGACACCATCCGGGACAAGGTACAAGCCGCACGACATAATGTCGACACTCTCCCCTATTATTAGTGTTGCCTGGCCCACTCTGCCGCAATCCCTTCAGTCGCGGTTGGTTTCTCCAACCGGGACTAAATATGAACCCTCTCTTCATATAGGCATTTCCCTCTATTTATTAGGTAACACTCAAGACATTTAATAATATTAAAAACCGGGACAAACCGGGACAAACCGGGACTAGCTAACACTCAGGACTAAAGCCGCCCCCTTTAGTCATAATCATGCCTAGTCCTATAGTACGCAGCTTCAGGGTCTTCATCGTCGTCGTCATCATCATCGTCATCGTCACCTGCCACTCCGGGGATCCTCAGCCCATCCATGGCATATACCAGGGGCCATTCCAGCCTCGGATTCACGGCGGGTGGGAGAGGGGTCTCCTGGAAGACGATGCCGCTACCGCCGGGACAGTGTGGGGCCTGTGGCGGGTGGATTCGTGGGCACCGTAGGGGAGGATGGTCTCCCCCGGCGATGTAGCGCATCACTCCGATGATAGTACGGTTCGCCCACCACAGACGACGGCCGGCTTCGTTGTGGTTCACCGGTGGCGGGCCATCACCCTCGTACCTGGCGAGCTCCCTTTCCCGCCTATTAGCGAAGAAGGAATTCCAGGTGTCGTAGTTGTCGGGATCCCACTGGGGATCCATCCGCTGCTCCGGTGTGAGCTCGTGGTAGAAGTGGTTTGTGATGGCCGCCTGGCGTGCGGAACCTTGAGGGACAGGAAGGACAGGAACCCCTCCAGCGCTCAGCATCCAGCCGGCGGGCGGCCGGTAGCCCGGCGGACAAGGGTAGTTGGAGGCGCATAGCGCCTCGGTCTCCTCGAGGGTCAGAATGGCCCAGTAGGCGTTGTCCATTGTTCTAAGAGAGGAAGGTGTGGATGTGTGGATAGCCATGACACGATCACCCTAAATATAGAGGGAAGGGGCGGGAAAACTTGGCGTGAAGCTTTGGGAAATGGCGGGAAATATCTTTAGTCCCGGTTAGTGACTATATCCGGGACTAAAAGCTCTAGTAGAAAGGAAAGGGCGGGAAAACTTGGCGGGAAGAGGTGGGAAATGGCGGAAAATATTTTTAGTCCCGGTTTGTGACTACATCCGGGACTAAATGTCTGCCGAACAATGAAAATCCTTCGCGTGGTAGTCCATAGTTAGAAATATTTTTAATTGTAAATGGTTCATATTTTAAATGGTTACATTAATTATTTTTTAAAACAGAAAATGGTTTCGAATTATTTATTCAAATCCAAACACTTTTTATGTTTAAAGTTTTTCCAAATTCCAAATTAATATTCAAAAATATAATTTAATTCATTTTAAAAGGTTACATTAATTATTATTTAAAAATAGAAAATGGTTTTGGATTATTTATTCAAATCCATACACTTCTTATGTTTAAAGTTTTTTTAAATTCCCAATTAATATTCAAAAATATAAGTTAATTTATTTTTAATTGTAAATGGTTCATATTTTATATGGTTACATTAATTATTTTTTAAAACAGAAAATGGTTTTGAATTATTTATTCAAATCCAAACACTTTTTATGTTTAAAGTTTTTCTAAATTCCAAATTAATATTCAAAAATATAAGTTAATTCATTTTAAAAGGTTACATTAATTATTATTTAAATATAGAAAATGGTTTTGGATTATTTATTCAAATCCATACACTTCTTGTGTTTAAAGTTTTTCTAAATTCCAAATTAATATTCAAAAATATAAGTTAATTCATTTTAAAAGGTTACATTAATTATTATTTAAAAATAGAAAATGGTTTTGGATTATTTATTCAAATCCATACACTTCTTATGTTTAAAGTTTTTCTAAATTCCAAATTGATATTAAAAAAATATAAGTTAATTCATTTTTAATTGTAAATGGTTCATATTTTAAATGGTTACATTAATTATTTTTTAAAACAGAAAATGGTTTTGAATTATTTATTCAAATCCAAACACTTTTTATGTTTAAAGTTTTTCTAAATTCTAAATTAATTATCATTTAAAAAACAATACAAATTTAAACCCCAAAATAAAAAATAAGGCGGGAACAGAGAGAAAACACCTGAAATTTTTTGAAAACAGGGGAACATGTCCCGGTTGGAACCACCAACCGGGACTAAATACCCCCTGCGCGCCAATCCTTGGTCTGCTGAAAATATTGGAGTATACGTCCCGGTTGGTGGCTCCAACCGGGACGTATGACCCTTTAGTCCCGGTTGGAGCCACCGACCGGGACTAAAGGTCCTTCCTTTATAACAGCGCGCGCCTCTTCTTCTTCCCCTTCTCCATTCTCTGCAACCCGACGCGCCGCATAGAGACGCCGCCGCCCCGATCCCCCGGACGCCGGCAGGCTGCCCCATCCTTGCGCGCCCGGTGTCGCCGTCAGCACCGCCGCCTCCACCCTTCATCTCCGTCCATCGCCGCGCGCTGCCTCCGTCCTCCGTACCAGCGCCGCCTCCGTCCTCCGTATCGGCCAGCACCGGCGCCTCCATCCTCCACGTACCAGCGCTGCCGCCTCGGTACCAGCGTCGCGCCACCTCGCCGCCTCTCCCTCTCCTCCCCGATCGCCACAGTGCCGCCCGCGCCCACCGCCTCCGCCGGTACCGCACGTACCCGAGGCTCCTCCCCTTTTTAGTTTTTTTAGTTGATTTAGGTGATGATTATTTTAGGTGTATTAGTTGTTAGATGATTTAGTTGTTAGATGATATAGGTGTATTTAGATGATGTAGATGATTTAGGTGTATTTAGATGATGTAGATGATTTAGTTGATGATTATTTTAGGTGTATGTGTAGATGATTATTTAGTTGTTAGATGATTTCGTTGTTATATGATTTAGTTGTTTGGTTATAACTGCGCGCGCCTCTTCTTCTTCTTCCCTTCCCCATCTCACTTCTCTGCTTCACCGACGCGCGCACAACCGCCCCCGACGCCGGCAGGCTGCCCGAGCTCGCCGCCCCCGACGCCGTCAGGCTGCCCGATCCCGCGCATTCCGTCCGCCAGCACCGCCGCCTCCGTCCGTGCGCGCACCAGCTACTTCCCCCCCTGCCCGACGCCGCCGCCGCTCGAGCTCGACGGAGGCAACGCTCCGGTGACCAAGAAGGAGCGGCGTCGCCTCTCTCTAACGCGCGGTGAGCCTCTGCACCTCGCAGTGCCCTCCGTTTGCTCGCTTGCTTGTTGTAGCCGCCACAGCGCCGTCCCCGGTGAGCACCCGACGGGGCCGCCGAGATGACGTCACCCCGGCGTCACGCTGACGTGGCCCACAGGCCCGCTGACCTTTGACCACCACGGTGGCTTGCTGATGTGGCATAGGGCCCAGCACTCAGTGACAGTGGCTAGGTTTTTTCTGGGTAAAAAAACCCAACCCTTTGCTGATGTCATATTGACATAGTAATTCAATTTTAAATGATTTAATAATTCCAGAAATTGATATAAACTTGTAAATTCAATATCTTTTTATTTATAAGTCAGAAAAATACAAATAATATATCAAATTGTTCAGAAAAATGAAACCTATCTATTTAACCTATAATCATGCATTGTTCAACAACTTAAATGACAAGTATAATTAGAAGAACAAATGCACCCCTCTCATATGTTCCGGAGTTTCCCCGAGTTAGGGTTTTTACACCTCGGAACCCCGATTAAATCATCGAGCATGTCTTAGGGTTAAATTCCAATGCAAATTAACTTGTAATATCATCATACTTGCTTGAGCATTGCATCGATGCCATGTGTTGATTGTTTCCCTTTCTTTTCGGTGTTTCAATTATTAGGTTTATTATTAGTTAGGTATTATTAGGTTTATTAATTAGTTTGGTATTATTGGTCTTCGGCCCCACTGGTCAGTCACTGTGGGTAGCCCAGACCCGATGTGGGTTCGACGATGTGCCTTCGCCAGGGCATTCCGAACCCTCTTAAATCGATTCCAATATGGTATTTTGTTAGTATCTAGTGTTACCTATCTGCTGGATAGTTTCCCTTTTGTAGCCTTATACTCATGTTCCCCTCTCATAGCCTTAAGGTTTAGGGTTTCTCTTCATTTTTATTATTGTGTATGTATATATTAGGGTTTCACCTTCGATTCGGAAAATATTCGTTAGCCGCTTTGACTTATTCGTAACTTTCTCCTTTAGCCGCTTTGACTTATTCGTTTTTCCACCTATGCAGAAAATATGGACCCACACGTCAGAGACGAAGAAAAGGAAGAGTTGATCCAAGGTGTGATCCGTGGGGAAGATAATTTAGACGTATCAACGTTTCTGAACAACTCCGGTGAGGGTGATCCTCTTTTTACCGGAATAGACAACTTGTTTGAGGTTGAAGGTGTTGCCTTCCGCGAGGGAGAAGGCGATGCCATGTGTAATCGAGAAGACGACCGCTCCGGCGAGATGCATGTAATATAAATCAATTCATTAATTAATCATCTGCTATCTATATAGAAATAGTAACGACGATCTTTCTTCTTTTAGCCCTCCGGATCAAAGGAATCTACTGAAAATAGCAGACGAGGCCCAACCAAAAAGTTACAAGACCATGAGAGGTTCAGGATCGAAGATGTCACTGAAGACGGCAAACCGACAGCTCCCGAAGTTGTCGCAACCAAATTTGTGGCACAATGCGGAGTAATCGTTAGGGACTTAATCCCGATCACCATTAGAAATTGGAATAGGCCTGCTAATGCGGATGAAGTGGGAACATGTTTATTTGTCCCTAACCACGCCAAAGATTTACTATGGAAGAGGCTCATGGTTAATTTCAAACTACCGAAGATAGAGCTGGATACAAATGCGGAGGATCCAGTTGAGGACGCCTTACAACATGGGAGAGCCATGGAGGCTAAGGTCAGGGAGTGGGCTTTGAAGAAGATCGCCCAGTGTTTCACCAACTGGAAGAAAAGATTGCACCTTGACTATGTCGTGAAAGAGAAGACTCCGGATTTCAAGAAGACTCAGTTTCAGAAGATAAAACCATTCTGGGCTGAGTTTGTGGAATACAAGACATCAGAAAAAGCTAAGGTAATGTCTGCAAAGAATAAGCTGAATGCTGCTAACAATAAGTATCACCATACTATGGGGCAAGGTGGCTACAGGGCTGGCATTCCTAAGTGGGAGAAACTTGAGGAAGAACTGCGTGCTAAAAAGATCACCCCAGAGACAAACGATTGGGTAGAACGTGCAAGGAATTGGTTTTACGGGCATGGGGGCACGGTGGACTCGGGAGGGAGGTGTATATATAACATACGACATAAAGAAGACCCCTTGCCAATCGAGAGGATCAGAAAAGCAGTAAAGGTTGTTAAAGATGGGGACTTCATTCCCGATAGAGAGAATGATGAGCTCACACTCGCCCTTGGAAATAAGGAACATGATGGAAGAACACGAGGCACAAGCGGCTCCCAACCATGGAGGACTGGGTTTCCCGAAGAGAGGAAGAAATATCCTGATAGAAGCCGTCAGAGGAGTAAGGACAGGGCGCAGTTGAAGAAGATAGTCAGAAAGAGCGAATGCGTTTAATTGAAGAATGATTAAAGCAACAACAAGATGAAATTAACGCACTTAAAGAGCAAAGTACTACCGGCCCATCTCAGCAGCACACTGCATTCGATGCTACCGGCCTATCGAATAATCGAAAAAGCAGTGTGGCTTCCACCGAGGTCCCGGGTGATGACAATGGCGATGACGATGATGCACCGACGATGGCTCCTGTTGGCTACCCAGTGGATGATATCACAGAGATGACACACTGCGAGCTACATGTCAAAGTTGTGAACATATCAATGAAGGTGGCGGTCGGCTATGCCTTACCAATTGGACCCACACCAACTTACCACTGTCGTCTGGTTCCAGAGGGCTACGTTGTTGTCGGCGTGGATGAAATCATGCCCACCTTTGAGGTTTTGGATCTTCACTACCCTGCTGGTGAAGGGGATGTGACTGTGTTGGGTGACGCAAAAAACGTCACCATTCTATGGCCGAAGGATTGTATCGTGCTTCGAAATCACACGCCAAGGCCATCTTCGCCGCCGCCTCACCCGTCTCCAGCGAGGTCGTCGCCGCCGCGGCAGCCGTCTTCGTCGCCTCACCCGGCTCCGTCGCCTCACCAATCTCCGGTGCAGCCATCGCCACGCAAGCCATCGCCGGCGCCTCAAGATAAAAAGCGTAAGCGTACCGCTACTGTGCGTCGTAAGCGATCGCCGAAACGTAAACAAGAGCCTCTTCCAAAAGTACCAAAGGTTCCTCCCAAGAGAGCTTATGACTATACTGAAGAGGAGACTGCGGCGATCGTTAATGCGGAAACGATAGCGTTTTTCGCTAAGCTGAGGCGGCCGAAAGAGCCAGAGTTCCCCAGCACCAAAGAAGAAAAAGCCAAAGTGTTGAAAATGCTAAATAATCTTCATCAACCCGAGCCAAAGCTGTCATCAGACTATGAGCGTTCTATTCTCAAGTCACATGCGGCACAAAAAGCCTCGAAGAGCAGTACTGATGCAAGCGGGAAATCTGTTGCCCAGCTCGGAGAACAAGAAAAACAGACTTGCGCCCCTCTCAAGGTGATTTCTCAAACCAATGTGGGGTCGAGCAAATATGGGGCCGAAGAGCAGTATGATCCAGAGGTAGTTGCACAATACGGAGAAGCTGCCGCTGCTCAAGGTATGAGTATTGCCCAGTACTTATCCCAGTTAGAGTTCTTCCCCTTGAGTGAAGTAGCATACAAATACCAGTACGGCAAACCTCTCGTCAAACCCGAGGAGGTAAACAATCTTCCAACAAAAATGCGAAGATTGCATAACTGGTACTTGCATGCCACAAAGGCCGGGGCTAACTGGATAGTGCTGAGGGTTACAAAAAAGCATCATGGGAAAGAAAGGGATGACATGATATCCATTGAATTTGATGAACTATATCAATTATTCAATCAAGACGCCTTAGACAAATCGATCATCAGTGCCTATTGTCTGTAAGTACTAATTCTGTAATTAATTTAGTCTCCAGCTATATTATTTTGTTTATTGCATGTATATAATCATACTATAATATGCAGAATGAAGATTCTCGAATGCAGCAGAGGACAAATCTATGACATTGGCTTCATTGACCCATATTGGGTTCATGAAGCTAATCTCAAAATAAGCCCCCAGGATACGGAGGATAATATAGTACACACGTTAAGGTTTCAAGAAACCAAAAGGGAAATACTATTTCCTTACAACTTCGAGTGAGTGTTATTGTCTTGTATACACTTTCTATTTCGCTTACTCGATGTTAAGTATATAATTGATTAGTTATGCATTTGCAGCTTCCACTATATTCTGTTAATCATTCAACTTGACAAAGGGCGTGTACTAGTCATGGACTCGAAACATAAACCCCTTGAGACATGGAAGGACATGCAGATACTTCTCCAGCGGTAATTCTAATTATTACGACACTATATCGGCAATCGTGAATTTTATGATATCAAGTACTTAATAACTTCTTTTATTCGTTTTCTTCACCGGGCAGCGCTTGGAAACGGTTCATCAATAAGGCTAGGGGTGTTTGGAAAGAGGAGCTTACATTTGAACCACTAGATGTAAGCACCACTAGCTATATCCGCGCATCTCTTTGATTCTAGTTTTGATACAGTTATTTTCATGCTTGATTATTATTTTGATTGAACTATGTTCTCGTAAAGTGCCTGACGCACGGACCAGGTAACAATCTATGTGGATACTATGTATGCGAGTTCATCCGGCAGACGTGCGATGAGAAGGGCAGAAATTTAGAGCAACTCCACGTACGTAAACAATTTCTATAGTTTTTAATTTCAAACAAATTGTGTTTAGTTTCATTCATATAGGCTGACTCCTTTTTTAAATCAGATCGAACGTCTACGGGACGGTCTTCTGCCAAAGGATCGCGTACGAGCAATTCAGGAGGAATTGGCGGGATTCTTGGATGCAGAAGTCCTAGACCCGAAAGGGGAATACTATTCTGCTGTGTATAGACAATAGGGATTGTAAAAATAGCAACTTTGAAGGAATTGGCCGGTAGCATCGAATAGCAACTTTTGTATGTAGTGCATGAACTCGATCCGTGTATTGAATATAATATTGTCATGATGATCTTGTGTAATATAAGGTTCCTTCATTGATAAGTGCAAAACACTAAATAAACAATAAAACAACCTAAATGAATTCTCTGTCGCGGCACAAAAAGTGGCGAAAATGCTGCCGCGGCAACAAAATGTGCCAAAATGAATTCTCTGCAGCGGCAGAGAAATGGGCCAAATCTCTGCCACGGCAGCAGGTTATTAGTCCCGGTTCTTGTTACGAACCGGGACTAATGCTCCACCCCCCTCGCGCTCTGATGCCGCCACGTGTGCCCCTATTTGTCCCGGTTGGTGGGGCAACCGGGACTAAAGGTTAGAGCTTTAGTCCCGATTGCCCCGTCCCGGTTGGGCAACCGGGACTAATGCCCCTTACCAACCGGGACCTATAGGGCGTTTTGCACTAGTGAAAGCCTGCCACCGAGCTCGACTCGATGACGAGACAGAGCGCTTAGGTTCGATTCCCCGAACCTAGTCAGCATAGTCGCCTACTGTTCGACTTTGTTGGTCGAAAACCGCCTCCCATATCCATCCAGCAACTGCGTAAGTCCCTGTCATCCTCCCTAAACCAATTTCATGGTTCAGTGCACTTAGCTCATCTAATCCCCACTTCAATGTTTCAATACACTGAAGGTGCATTTGAGGGAAACCCTTGGCTCTCGTGTCGCTCCCGCGATCGACCGAGAGCCCCTGGCGGCGCCCCCTCCTAGATCCTCCCCTCCTCCTCGCCATCGCCAGAGGGCATCGTCAGGCGAAGCCCGCACGCCGGCGGCGGCGGGACCTCTCTTCCCCCTCATGCGGTGGTGGCGGCGCGGGCCACTGCGGCTTGCACTAGTAGAACAAGGTCTATCAGTGGCACACCGAATAAGAGGTCAGTGGCGCACTGGCGTGCGCCACGCATATTATGCCACTGATAATATTTATCCATGACACACACCCTGGTGCGCCACGGATATGCCCGGCGTCAGCAGCGCACCGTTTTGGCGTGCGCCGCTGACCAGGTGCGCCACTGAACAATAAAACGGTGTGCCACTGATTATTCAAGTGCTTTTTATTTATACAGCATTTAATTATACAACAATACACCCAAACCATGATCATTACAGCAATAATCACACTACTAGACAAGTATACAGCAATCAAAATAATTATTTATACAGCAGTAAAAATAATCACACCACTAGACAAGTATAAAACAATCAAAATAATCACATTGGATCATATTACAAATTGGATCACATTACAAATATCATGACATTACAAATAGAGCTATCACCCTATGATCGAATAGAGGATAACGGCGACGACGGTGAGCAACACCTAGACCATGATCGAGATCGATCTTCAACCCCTGTGTTATACCACGTACCACTTTGCCATCCATGTAGACAAGGCATATATGTTATACAACGAAGGCACACATAGACATGGCAGCAGTCCCTATATATTCCTATAACATGCAGAATATTCCTAACATGCAGAAGTGATGGTGAAGTGATATATTCCAAATTTAGCACATGCATGGTGAAGTAATGGTGAAGTGATATATGACCGATAGATGCCTCAAAATGAAATAAAGACACAAATGCCATTTTTGGTTGCATTAGCTAGTGAGCATCTGTGAACTGTGCACTGTTCTACTTGTGTGTGCATGCTCTTGTCCATAGGTGATCTTGTTTGTCAATAAAATCCAGCACACACTCTGCATCGACATTTCATTCCCAGCTATGGAGACCAAGTTTTACTCAAGGAGGAGAAGCAATGTAGAGAAGGAAGAGATGAAGGTTGCAAAGGCACTTGAGAAGATGGGTGACGTGCCGCCAGATGATCCAAGATTAGTGGAGCATGAAGCCATTTGCCAAGGTGTGTTAAAAAGAGGAACTCGTATACCTGAAGTAGCTCCATCAAGGTTGCTTCCTGAGATCAAAGCAGCTACTACATTGTTATTGATTAACAAAGGCGTTCAGTATTGCAAAGATCGGATCGTGATGCTGAAGAAGAAGAAGAAGAATAAGAATAATAATAATAATAAGAAGAAGAAGAAGAAGAAGAAAAAGAAGGCAGAGTTTGGTGAAGGAAGCAGCAGATAGAAGAAGATCGAAGGGTGGTTTGTTCTATGAATAAAATACAGCTACTAGAGCTGTTGTAGTACTTGTATGTGCTTGTAGCAGGATGATGTGTATATGCTTATAGCAGTATCTATTTGGTTCCAAATAATCTCTGATTGTGTTTCAGAATATGTATGTGGCCATTTTACTTTGACTTAGCATTTTATTCATGTCACCCATTTTACTTCTGAAAAGCTACCAAAGAGGGCACATGGAACAAGGTCACATGACCAAGGTGGCCTCGGGTAGGCATGGTTAGGGAGGGGTGGTGGTTTAGGTTAGCAAGAGAGGGTGTGGGTTGGTGGTGGTGTTGCTTTGGCTTGGCCAAACCGAAATGGAAAAGGGTTGGTCTAGGGTTGTGTTAGGTAGATAATTAGATAGATTTAGTTAATTAGGCTTTGGTTTGAATTCACAAGTTTAGTTTGGGCAAGACTAGACTTTTCTATCCTGAATTCTTAGTATGTGATGACTACCAGACTTTTTTATCAAGAAGTACTTTGCTTATTCAATCAAAACAGACTTTGTCTTGCACCTTGTACACTAGTGAGACACCAATGGGCAGAACATACCATCTCTATTGTGCAAATAAGCATCTAGGTAATATAAGTGTATGATCGATCTACTCCATGTACATTCAATCTACCCCATGGTTCACACATGTCCATCGACATAAACTCCATGAATCACTCGGATGTGCAAATAAATATTGGACAATATAGGACGTGTATGCATATGCATGAAGGGAAGAGGGGAGCTCACCGGGAGCAGTAGGTTTTGGAAGTGGCCGGCGGCAGTAGGTTGTGGAAGTGGATACACGTCTTGAGGCAGCACTCTACAGGGCCGCGCTCTCCTCCACCAGCAAGGAGCTCCTCGTCACCGTCACTTGGACGCGCTCCCTCGTCAACGCCACCATCACCGATGCCGCACCTCCACCCTGAGCCATCGGCCTCTCCGTCGCCGTCCCCCTTGCCCCACCGCCGAAGCTCACCTGGATGTCGTCCCCCTCACCCCACCGTCGAAGCTCCTCCCACCCTCGTCCACGCCTGCCACGCCGCGCCGGTCCTCGATGCCGTCGTTGACGCCCATGACATTGCAGTCGCAGTTGCACAACAAGAGGCACGGGAGCCGCTCCTTTGTCATGGAGGGCGGCACCACGGTGGCCACTCCTTCGGCTGTGGGGGGATGGATATGGGGGAGGGAGGAGGAGGGGAAGCGAGGAAGGAAGGGGAACGAAAAGATAAAGAAAGGGGAGAAGGGGCCGGGGCGTGCGTTATTTCGGCTAAGTGCCTAAACTCAGTGGCGCAAGCGTATTCCGTGCGCCACAGATATACATGCAATGGGACGCGGTCGACCACTAGCTATGGGGACCACTTCTTTGTGGTGCACTGACCTTGCCGTGCGCCACGGATAAGTGCAGGTCAGTGGCGCACCAGCCACGACGTGCGCCACAGATAAGTACCTGTGGGGCACCCTTCTTAGGTGCGCCACGGATATGGGCCCTGTGGATAAGCCTTTTCCCACTAGTATTGTGACGGTGACATGTTGGTCATGGGGCGCGGCGGCATGGAGCTACGACCTCGGCGTGGCGACTTCGTGGCCTGTGCGTGCTTGCTGTGGTGGCGGCTCCCTGGAGTTGTCTCGCCGGCGGGCGACGCGAGATCTGCCCTTGGCCCAATGGTGGAGGTCGAGGACGTGGACGGGTGCGGCGAGCGACTCGGCGTGCGGAGGTGCTGCGCACGTACTGCCCGTGGCGGAAGGATCCAGGTGTGGAGATGGTGATCCCCTTGAGTTCGGGCCGGGGTAGGGGCCCGTTCGAGCCCATCGTCCATGCCCCAGATCTATGGGCCTCGATAGCCAAGGGGGTTGCTGGAGGTCGATCTGGGTCTGCTTGAGCTCCCTCCTGTCTGGTGGCAGTAGTGCTGGGTGTGGCGGCTGTCCTGTTCCCTTGTTGTCCGGTGTCCTCGCATCGATTTTCTCCGGTGGCAGGGTGCAAAGTTGGGTACGCTGGGGCGGCGGAACTGGGTGGCGGGAGTCCTTTTGGCTGACGGGCGAGCCAGGGACTCAGGTGCTGGCCGGAGACCATGATCGTACGGACGGTGTGGTGGCCGGAGAGCTATGTGCTTTGGTGGCGGCTCCAGTGAAAACCCTAGATCTTTGGATCAGGTGATGGCGGCGCTGCTGCATCGTTCTCTTCTTGAAGACACCGCCTTGGAGCTCTTGGCATGCGGCTCTCCGTCGGTGGCATGGCCCGGTGTCCGGGGAGTTGTTCTTCATGGCGGTGGTGTGGTTGCCATCTCGGCGGCGGCCCGACCTCCGTTTTGGAGGTTTAAGGCTTTGCCGAGGGGAAACCCTGCCTTTTGGGCCATGACAGCGGCTTCTACGGACGTCATTCCCTTGTTGAAGGCATCGCCGCGGTGCTTTCGGTCTCCCTCGTGCTCCGGGTGAAAACCCTGATCCTCGAATCGGGCGGTGGCGGCGCTCTGGCGTCGTTCTCTTATTGAAGATGCCGCCTTGGATCTCTCGACCTGTGGCTCTCCGATGGTGGTTGTGTCTCCCTCGGCAAGGCTTGTTGCGGATCTACACACCCAGGTCTTCTTGGGGCTCCCTCGATGCTGCTTGGGGGTTTGTGGGCAGCTCGGTTTGGTTCCTGAGGGTAGGCTTCTGGTGGCGTTGCTGCAGTGGTGGCGGGATCTCGATGGCGCGCGTGAAAATGGCTTGCCCTCTGAGGGAGCTCCGACCCGACACTGTAGGCGTCTTGTGCTTGCTTTCCGCGTTTGTAGTATCTGTAATGGTCTCTCCGGCTGCTCGCACTTCCGGTTGTAGCTTTGTTGGTAGCCTTTCTATGTGGGTGGTTTGGTCTTTCATGTAAGTTGGGTGCATCACCTTGTATCCTTTCGTCGTTTGGCGTTATTAATTTAACGCCTGGCTTTTTGGCCTGTTATCTAAAAAAAATATTTCATTACACTAACCTAAGTTCTGCCGTGTTTGCCTATTTTAATAACAGATGTAGCCCGGGTGAGAACAACCTTCAGGCTTCTGTTAATTTCTATGCATTGTCTTCTTTTCAAATAATAACAAATGGAAGCAGCAAGAGCATTTTTAAGATGATTTTGTTTCCAGTAATTAACTACGGCTGCATGTACACACTGCTGCTCCATATTGATAAGATGATTTTGTTTCTATGATCCTTTAATCAATCCTATTGTAAATAACTATGCACTAAAAAAGTCATTTGCTAATGATGCACCGGTTTAGAAAGAATAATGAGGTTTTACATACATGTCTCCATGCGCATATCAACACGCCAACTGTACTGCACAATCATGAGTTCATGACATCTAACTATGTGCAACGCAAGTGATTATAGAGTGTGTCTAGTGACAAGCTTCATGCACTAGCCAACGCAACCAAAAGTCCGAACTTATGGAAAGGGCTAGTGCAATCCACTTATACACTTCAACACCCCCTCTCACGTGTGACGGGGAGAAGTCAGCACGTGCAACCGGAAAAGAGCGACGGCGCGCGAAACTCACGTATGACTCAAGAGGCCTATACGTGGATACAGAGGGGTCAACAACAATTTTAGGATAAATTGCGAAAGCCAGGACTCGAACTCGAGATCTTTGGCTCTGATACCATGTCAAACTTCATGCACTAGCCAACGCAACCAAAAGTCTGAACTTATGGAAAGGGCTAGTGCAATCCACTTATACACTTCAACATCTAGGACCATTTGAATTAAGGCATTTCGACGTTAACAAGTTATTGGAATAATTCTTCTTTATGCACCTTTGGTTACTATAAATTTAGGCCTTCGCTATGATTAGTTTGGGTCACTAGAAGTCGGAACATTGGTTTTAAGTGATGCAGTCTTATGCCAGAATTGAGTTGAGGTAATACCTAACTGAATTAGTGTAATTTCTATTTCTATTGCAGTTGTACTGCTTCCTTACAGTGTCATTGCACCCATGTTTTGCCAATCCTTCCATGTATGTGTAGCTGAAACCATACCATGATATACTTATAGTGATATGTTTTTACCAGGCAATATATTAAACCATGCAGTTTTACTATATTACTAAGCAATGTTTGTTTCACGCGTGAGTGGACCCGTCTACTATTTATGATCTCACTCCTTTTGTGCTTAGTGGTACATAATTTAATATAATATTTTTTCTAGTAATGATAAACCCACAAAGTTAAGCCATTTACATCAGTCTCAGGTACAGGAGACTGTGTCGGCATGTCAATTATCTAGGTATAGAATGACCATTTGATCTCATGAATAACTTTGTTATGCAAAATCATAGTATTTAATTCTTGTTTGTTGACGTTTCTTTTGCTTTCTTTATTTTGTCTATCTTCCATTCTTATAGCAGCAAACATGTCACAGTTGGTTACTGATCAGCTGCATGCATGAAGAATTGCTTATATTCCAACCCTTCTCGATCCTATGTCTAGTGGCTGGTGCTACACATATTTCTATTTGGGTATTACAAAATGATAGACAATCCAAAAATATATATCTTTACTTAATTGTGAAAAGGTGCATAGTTTTGCTGCAAGCTTGCAACTAAAGGCCAAATCAATGTGGAGTGGATCAAAATAACAACGGAGCAAAGCAATGGAGGGGACAAATGTTACGTCTGATAGAAGAGCCCCCTAATGCAAAATAGTGAGCCCTCTCTCTGTAGTAATTCAGAAATTCCTGTGTATGGATTGGTAGTGCGTGTTTCTTTTAGGAAATGGTAGTTTCTTTTAGAAAATGGCAGTAGGTGTATAGGGTTGCATATATGCACATGGAAGGATTATACTGAGTTTAAATTGGGATTGTTCTGTTTGGGTGCATGGGTTGGTTCATCAGCTAGAGAATTGCGTAAGACTGAAGTTCCAAATAGAGTATCCGGAATATTATTTGGTGCTGGGATCTGCGTTTGAGAGATTGGAAGGAGAAATTGGACAGGGAGATGAGACAGAGATTTGTGGGGCTCTAAGTGCTTTGCTGTTTTTGCTAACTACACCTATGTGTCAGTGTGTTTCGCTGATGGTCTAGCGATATGTGATTCTTTCTCGGCTGCCATGAAAGAATCATCCAGCTTGCAAATTCTTTCTCAACTGCCATGAAATCATCCAGCTTGCAAAGGCAAGCAAAACTTTTATGTGTCATTTTCTGGACCGGTTTTTCTTCCGCAAGGGGCATCGTACCATGTGGATATCGGTTGTGTTATTCATGCAGTCAAAGGATGGGCAGATTTTCTGGTATGTCGCTTCAACATAATTTTTAGTTTAATTCATTTTTTAAAATTGGCTTATAAAGTTCTTTTTTGCACATCACTGTTTTCTAGATATATCCACTACTCTAATGTACAACCCATTAAATCTGGGCTTATGCTTGTAAATCAGATTCAGGACAGCAGTATAACAATCCATCCTGATTGAAATAAATGTTACCAATGTATAAGATCAGAAATTGAACATAGGTTACCATCCCATTGAGTAGGGGTGTTCAGATGCCCATTTTGTTTGAGTGGATATCTCGATTCCTCAACATTAAACTCTCGGAACTTTTTGAGCAAAACCAGTTGACAATATCACCAAAGAACCTATGCTTGTGGTTAGCTTTTTCTTTGCCCCTTCACAAATTCTCAATCAGATATTATTTTTTGCTCAATACTTGCATCTCCTGTTTCAGTCTTCTAGGGGAAAGGTCTCAACATGCCCTCTTTACAAAGTCATTTTCTCTTGGATCCGGATGAGGCTGGTATGTCAGATCAGAAGATATACTCGCAGACTGTTCCTTGTGAAGCTTCAACGGACATCTTCATGTTCGCAGATGAATGCTATGATGTTCATGGATCATCGGTGAGATCCTTTTCCACTATGCATAGCTACTGCTTCTTGTACTTATGTTTTTGAATGCTCATCTATCAAACTCAATATGCAGTCTACTGAGGGGGCCTGCTACCAGTGCCACAGCCGTGAGCCCGAAGAGCTTCTCCTGAGTTGCCATGTCTGTCGGTCATAGTGGCTACACAAATACACTGCCTATATGGACGTGCATACACTGCCAAAGATCTACGGAGCATATACCAGCGCTATCGCTCGCCTGAATTCTGGAAATACGCGTCGCCATGAACGCATAGTTAGTTGTATATATCACTATCATCGGGTCACTGGAGATTCTTGGGACAGCCTCAGTGGAAGGAGATGTCGACCGAGCTGAAAATTAATTTACTTTCATCTATATTATTAGGTCAGGTGACGTTGAGAAGTGAGAACCGTGAATAAATGACCTAGGCAATGTGCCCAAGCTCCTTGTATGCTTCTAATATTACCAGTAACACATGATAGTCGAATAGAGACCAGGTGATCAGTGCATGGAAAGGAGCTACTACCTCCACGAGTTGATGTTTGTTCCATTCAATTCAGTTTTCACGTGTCTCTTTGGAATAATGTGAATCAACAACTTTATTGTTGGACTGTAATTTGTTTGCAACACAGAATTGCTGAGTTGTTGTAGAATGGTTTTGGCTCTTCTCATATGCTAGCCAACTCAAAAAGAATCGAAGGATAACGTGGTTACAACGAATTAAGGAGGATTTTGGCCATCCTTACTCATAGGGTGCACATTGTGAAGTGTGAAACACACCTTCTTACAAAACTTTTCTTCCTCTACATCTAAAACTCTATCATCTCTTACTTCAAAGAAAAAATCTATCATCTCTCTAAGTCTGGTCTAAGGTAAAGAAGTCATTGGTAATTCATTGGTGAAGAGCTTGGCGTCACTTGTGTCAGAGTAGATGATTGAGTTGGTGCCATACGTAGTAGTTTTTTCTCTCCCGGTGCAACGCACGAACATTTTTCCTAGTTATTATCTAAAAAAAATATTGTTGTTCCGTTTTCTGCCATGTTCCCATCGCGCAAGGAAAAATCGCAGTGCCGTGATGCTCGCAAGCCTTGATCGCCGCACCTCCAAACCCATATAGAAAACAAAACCTCTATCAAACGCAATCCATGCGCCCCAATTCCAAATCGTAAACACCGCCCAGCACTACGGCAGGCCGCGCATGAATTCCTGCTGGAAGATCCAAGGAAGCTCGCGATAGCATCCTATCGGTGACATGCCTGCCATAGCCGATCCAACCAGTGCTGACTGCAGTACACGCCATCTTCAGATGATTCGCGTCCGTGCCCTACATCAGTCTCGTGGCCAAGGCGATCTGATTGATTCCACGGCGTCTAGCCACCACTAGTAGAAAACAGGTCATTCGTTCCGGTTGCGCCACCAACCGGGACTAATGCTGGCACGCGTCCCGGTTCGAGCGGGTACGGGGTCCGGAGGCATGCGTCCCGGTTGGTAAGGGGCATATGTCCCGGTTGGAGCCAGCAACCGGGACTAAAGGTTTGGCCACAGCCACGTGGCGTGGCACACACCTTTAGTCCCGGTTGGTGGCTCCAACCGGGACGTATGCTCCCGCCCTCTATAAATGCAACGCCCCAGCCCCCTCTGCCTCCACTCCGTTTTTTCTCTTGGTGGAAGGTGCGAGGGGTGTGCTAGTTTTTTCTCCCCTATGCATGCATTCAAGGTGTTTGATGAAATGTTTGAGTGAATAATCCCGTTCAATTTCTCATAAAACAAAAATATAGAAGGTGTCCGAGACGCACTTGACCTTTCTCCTCTTTATTTCCCTCGATCGAGGTTAGCAATCTTATCTTTTCTCTGTCATTGATACAATGCATGTGTCGATGTGAATTGGTCATTTCACTATTTATGATGTCCTGTTTTTTGATAAACTTACTTATATGATGCAGATGAACGGTCGGGAATGGATGTACGGTGACCGGCGCGTAGCCGGGTATATAAAAGGCGTGGATAAATTTATCGATGTGGCTACGGCAAACAAAGAGAATGTTTTATACGTTGTCCATGTGTTTAATGTCGGAATAACAAGGAGTACTCTTCCTCGAAAATCATTCGTGGCCACCTGATTATGAAAGGTTTCATGCCCAACTATAATTGCTGGACCAAGCACGGGGAAAGAAGGGTTATGATGGAAGATGGTGAAGAAGAAGATGATGATAACAACTATCATCATATGTTTCCTGAATACAGTGATACTGCAATGGAAGACAATGGAGAGGAAAGAGGTGAAGAACGGGCATCAGATGAGCCGGCTGATGAACTTGGTAGGGTCATTTTTGATGCAAAGCGAGACTGTGAAACAGAAAATGAGAAGTTGAAGTTAGAGGGCATGTTAGAAGATCACAAGAAATTGTTGTACCCAAATTGTGAAGATGGCAGCACAAAGCTCGGTACCACACTGGAATTGTTGCGATGGAAGGCAGAGTGTGGTTTAACTGACTCCTCATTTGAAAAGATGCTGAAAATAATGAAGCCGAAGTTTCCAAAACATAACGAACTTCCCGAGAGTACCTACGAAGCAAAGAAGACTCTCTGTCCTCTGGGATTAGATGTGCAAAAGATACATGCATGCATTAATGACTACATCCTCTACCGTGGTAAGGAGTATGAGAATTTAGATAAATGCCCGGTATGCAATGCGTTGCGGTATAAGATCAGACGAGATGACCCTGGTGATGTTGAAGGAGAGCCCCTCCGGAAGAGGGTTCCTGCTAAGGTTATGTGGTATGCTCCTATAATACCAAGATTGAAACGCATGTTCAGAAACAAAGAGCATGCCAGGTTGTTGCGATGGCACAAAGAAGACCATAAGAAATACGGGAAGTTGAGACACCCTGCTGATGGGTCACAGTGGAAAAAAATCGAGAGAGACTTCCCAGACTTTGCAGGTGACGCAAGGAACTTATGGTGTGGTCTAAGTACGGATGGCATGAATCCTTTTGGGGAGCAGAGCTGCAGTCATAGCACCTGGCCCGTGACTCTATGTATCTACAACCTGCCTCCTTGGTTGTGCATGAAGTGTAAGTTCATTATGATGTCAGTGCTCATCCAAGGCCCGAAGCAAACGGGCAACGACATTGATGTGTACCTTAGGCCATTAGTTGAAGAACTCTTACAGTTGTGGGGCAAACCAGGTGTACGTGCGTGGGATGAGAATAAACAGGAGCCATTTGATCTATGAGGGTTGTTATTCGTAACCATCAATGATTGGCCTGCTCTTAGTAATCTTTCAGGACAGACAAACAAGGGATATAAGGCATGCACACACTGTTTAGATAAGACTGAAGGTACATATTTGCATAAATGCAAGAAGGTTGTGTACCTGGAGAATCGACGATTTCTTCCGACCAATCATCCCGTAAGAAAGAAAGGCAAGCATTTCAAAGGTGAGGCAGATCACCGGAAGAAGTCTGAACTCCCTGCTGGTGATGATGTATTTGGTATGGTCAAGGACATAGAAGTAATCTTTGGAAAGGGTCCCGGCGGTCAATCAGTTCCGAACGACGTCGCTACAGGACACGCACCCATGTGGAAGAAGAAATCTATATTTTGGGAGCTGCCATATTGGAAAGTCCTGCGTGTCCGCTCTTCAATCGACGTGATGCACGTGACGAAGAATCTTTGCGTGAACCTGCTAGGATTCCTAGGCGTGTATGGGAAGACAAAAGATACACCAGAAGCACGGGATGACCAAGAAATTATGAAAGACCCAAAGAACATGCATACACATAACAAGACGGATAAAGGGCGTCACTTAAGTCGTGCCAGCTATGCTCATACCAAAGCAGAGAAGGAAATCTTTTTTGAAGTCCTTTACAGTATCAAGGTGCCGTCGGGCTTCTCATCTAATATAAAGGGGATAATAAATATGGCAGAGAAAAAGTTCCAAAACCTAAAGTCTCATGACTGTCACGTGATTATGACGCAGTTGCTTCCGATTGCATTGAGGGGGCTGCTACCGGAAAATGTTCGAGTATCCATTGTGAAGTTGTGTGAATTCCTCAATGCAATATCTCAGAAGGTAATCAATCCAGATATTCTGCCAAGGTTACAAAAGGATGTGGTACAATGTCTTGTTAGTTTTGAATTGGTGTTCCCACCATCCTTCTTCAATATTATGACGCATCTCCTGGTTCACCTAGTGGAAGACATTGCCATTCTCGGTCCGGTATTTCTGCACAATATGTTCCCCTTTGAGAGGTTCATGGGATTCTTAAAGAAATATGTTCATAACCGTGCTAGACCAGAAGGAAGCATCTCCAAGGGATATCGAACAGAGGAGGTCATTGAGTTTTGTGTTGACTTTATTCCTCACCTTAAGCCGATTGGTGTTTCTGACTCGCAGCATGAGGGAAGACTAAGTGGAAAAGGCATGCTGGGAAAGAAAGCAATGATATGTAGGGACGGGGATTCTTTCACTAAAGCACACTACACAGTTCTACATAATTCCACCTCGGCAGCTCCGTATATCGAGGAACACAAGAATATTGTACGCCCAAAAACCCGGGGAAGCCTGAATCATGGATTACAGATGAACACATGAAGTCTTTGGTGGTTGGATGCGGACACATCTCTTGAATGACACCACTGTTGGAGATCAGCTATACTTGTTGGCCGCGTCACCATCTTCTACTGTATTGAATTTCCAAGGGTACGAAATAAATGGGAATACATTCTACACGATCGCCCAAGATAAAAAGAGAACCAACCAAAATAGTGGTGTCCGCTTTGATGCAATAGACGAGAATGGACAAAAGGACACATATTATGGTTACATAGAGGAGATATGGGAACTAGACTATGGAGTCTCTTTTAAGGTCCCTTTGTTTCGCTGCAAATGGGTCAACCTGAATGGGGAAGGGGTAAAGATAGACCAGTTGTACGGAATAACAATAGTGGATCTCAACAATCTTGGTTATAGAGATGAACCATTCGTCCTAGCCAATGATGTGTCTCAGGTTTTCTATGTGAAGGACATGTCCTCCAGACCGAAAAAAAGAAAAAATATGCAAACGAATACATCATATGATGAGCCAAAGCATCACATAGTTCTTTCAGGGAAAAGAAACATCGTGGGAATCGAGGACAAGACAGACATGTTAGAAGATTATAATAAGTTTGATGAAATTCCGCCCTTCATAGTGAAAACTGACCCCAAGCATTCCGTTAAGTAAAGAAGATGCTCCATGGTTACGTCTGAAGCGATTATAAGGAAGGACATATGCCAAGAAGTTCATGCTCATATTATGTAACTCTAGTTCATGTCTTTCGCGGTTTGTGGCTTGACCGAAGGATATCTTTCGCGGTTTGTGGCCTTTAGTCCCGGTTTTGTAGTCTCATTTTTTAATATTAATAAATGTCTTGAGTGTTAGTCCTGTTTTGTGGCTGGACCGGTACTATGAAGAAGTTGTCCCGATTCGTTCTTACCATTAAGATCTGATCTCCAAACGCGCGCAGTCACATATTAGGGAGTGCCTCTATGACCAGTTTCTTGGAGATGCCGGAGGACTGGGATCCGGCGGCATCTCCCTAAAACTGGTCGTAGTGGTGTCCCTGCTCTCGAAAACCATCTTGCAGCTTGTAACTTCTCTAACTAGATCAATACGCCTCGGAGCTAACTAATTTCACATATTAGGGAGTGCCTCTATGACTAGTTTCTCGGAGATGCCAGAGGACTGGGCTCCGTCGGCATCTCCCTGAAACTGGCCGTAGTGGTGTCCCTGCTCTCGAAAACCATCTTGCAGCTTGTAACTTCTCTAACTAGATCAATACGCCTCGGAGCTAACTAATTTCACATATTAGGGAGTGCCTCTATGACCAGTTTCTCGGAGATGCCGGAGGACTGGGCTCCGTCGGCATCTCCCTGAAACTGGCCGTAGTGGTGTCCCTGCTCTCGAAAACCATCTTGGAGATGCCTCAAACTGGCTAGAGGACTAGAATCGCAAGGATGCCTATTTATAGTACAAGCAGCTCGACATAGTGTCGACACTTACGAAATAATGTCGACACTCACCCCTATAATTAGTGCTGACTCGTGTTTTTTCCCGGTTGGTGTCTCTAACCGGGACTACAGGTTGATCTTTAGTCCCGGTTGGTGAAACCATCCGGGACAAGGTACACGCCGCACAACATAATGTCGACACTCACCCCTATCATTAGTGCTGCCTGGCCCAGCCTATCTTCATGCACACCATAGAGATCCAATGCAAGTTCTAACGATGCTCGTCCCCTATCTTCATGCACACCGGTTCGACCATAGTTAGAAATTCAGATAATTCAAAATGGGGATAATAAATTCAAAAAAAATCTGAACAATGAAAATCCTTCGTGTGGTGTCATATTATGTTACATAGTTGAAAGGAAAAATACCAGACTTGGTATATTGATCATGTTTCGAAAAAACCTTCACAAAATGACCTATCATGTTCGAGGTTTCATGGCTTTCGGTCCAAATGACCGATATTATGTGCTGAATCACGACATAGTTTATGATGTTGTGCCCATATTATGCATGTGTGTGGACATTGGTATGGAGAACAATGTTGCAGGAGGAAGTTTTCCTTTTTGTCGCACAGAAAAAGCCCTTTTCCATTTTCCGAGCGCAAAAAACGGGTTGTTTTGTGAAGTAACCACCAAAATGCCGTTTCAGAATGCTACCGTCCCATTTTCCTCAAATACTAGACCACCTTACATGGACTATCTCCCAACCGGGACATCTCAAACCTTTTCGTCCATCCCGGGTAAAAAGGACAAATGTCTGCCGAATCGGTAGGAAGTGGGTCCGGTTTGTACTACTGGTACATGATCTATCGCCCGTGATTTTTTGAAAAAATCATTTTTAGACTCGCAATATGTGGTTTCTTTAGAGATCCAATGCAAGTTCTAACGATGCTCGTCCCCTATCTTCATGCACACCGGTTTGACCATAGTTAGAAATTCAGATAATTCAAAACGGGCATAATAAATTCAAAAAAAATCCGAACAATGAAAATCCTGCGCGTGGTGTCATATTATGTTACATAGTTGAAAGGAAAAATACCAGACTTGGTATATTGATCATGTTTTGAAAAAACCTTCACAAATGACCTATCATGTTCGAGGTTTCATGGCTTTCGGTCCAAATGACCGATGTTATGTGCTGAATCACGGCATAGTTTGTGATGTTGTGCCCATATTATGCATGTGTGTGGACATTGGTATGGAGAACAATGTTGCAGGAGGAAGTTTTCCTTCTTGTCGCACGGAAAAGCCCTTTTCCATTTTCCGAGCGCAAAAAACGGGTCGTTTTGTGAAGTAACCACCAAAATGCCGTTTCAGAATGCTACCGTCGCATTTTCCTAAAATGCTGTTTTGTGAAGTAACCACCAAAATGCCATTTCAGAATGTAGAGGGAGTGTCCCAACCTTTATACAACATAAGCTGGAGTCCCCTGTGTTTACAATGCTAGTCCCTGGATCAATAGCTAGCATCCACATTATAGATGTAATATCAAGAAACAAAGGTCATAATATAACTTTATAACCAGGAATAACATAATTTTATTACATCATACATAGCTCATTTGGCTATTACATTACATTGCAGCGGAATAACTATAGTCATGGGGTCCTTCATCTTCAAAGTGCCACAGGCAGATGTTGGTTGTAGACTTTGTAATCCTAATCAATCAATCTTCACTAAAACAATTAAACCTGCAACATAACAAGTTACAGCCACAAGGGTCAATACATTTGAATTGTATTGGCAAGTGATACTATGGTAATATAGTGGAGTCTATCATCTATATGCATTTGGCTAAGTGGAGTTGAGGCTTGCATTGCTCAAAATAGATTTTTCCTTAACATTTGAAAATACTAAGTTTTGCTTGGCAAAATCATTTTTCTCAATCAAAGATTTGAAGATCCTTTAACCAAGGCATCTCTCAATCAAAGATTGAAGATTTCAAACAACCCTTGTTCAAACCACAAGATTTTAACTTAGAAATTTGAATGATGAGATTCTTGATTGCTTCCATGTCTTGATGCTCAAATTGTCCTTTACCAGGGACATGGCTAAGTACTTAGATTTTACACTCTGCAGAGGTGGTGCACTTTCCCCACAAGACTTGGTTTCCCAAGACAAGATCTTTCAGAAGCCTTCCCTTAGACCAAAATGGACGCGTTCCAACCTATCAAACACTACCACCCTCTGTCCATATGGCTAAGTTCTTGCAACCTATATGATCATGGCAGAGCCCATATTGCCAAGTGGTTGCACTTGAAGCTTCTCAACATTTGACATCTCAAATCTCTTTGTTCCTGGGTGGCCATCCACAAGTGAGAAACACAAGGTCAACCATAAACATGGGCCTTGTGAACCACTCAACCAAAAACCACCAAGCAATTACCATTCCACCCAGGTGATTCATTAAATTAGTTGTTTTATTAAACAAAACACAAGTCCTTAGACTTAGAATATTTTTCCATAGTGTGAATATATATTCCACCCATGTTTTCTATTAGCTAGGCTAAGCTTGATAGTAATAGGAATCTTAACTTAGGAATATTTCCACTAAGGTTTCATCTACTAGTTTTCCTATAGCAAGGTTTATACTTAGCAAAATTCCATGCAAGTTTTACTTAGCAAAATCACTAATGCATAGTGAAAGTAATGGGACAAAAAGTATGAAGCATCACTTGCCTTTTTGGTAGAGTATGGGTTCACTCCTTGTCCTTGCAACAATCACACTCTTCAAGTCACTACAATCAATCAAGCAAGGCACAAACTCAATCTACCAATCAAGCAAAACATCACATAAAATGACAAAGTCAAAGTAATGCATGCAAGCATGCCAAGCTTTGTTTTGTTTGAAAAAGTGGTTCCTAATGGGTCATAGACATTTGAATACACCTATTGGGCATTTTGTAAAGTGGCAAAGTCATTTGTAAAAGATTTCACTTCATAAACCATTTTCAAAATAAAGTATCATTTTATGTGGTGTAGAAATATTTTTACCAAGGCATTAATCACCAAGGTTCACCAAATATATTTTCAAACCACAAAGCTTGGTGTTTGGGGTCAGGGAGTTTAAAACAAAACATTTACCAAAGGTTTTCTTTCAAAATCATTTTTGATAAATAATCCACATTTCTATTTGACTAGAAATGGTTTAAAATCAAAGAATCATTATTTTGTTCACCAAAAACATTTTTGAATCCGCAAAGTGTTTCCTATGGTCAGTAGGCTCAAATAAATCCATTTGCAAAAGATTTTATCCTCAAAAACATTTTTAAACAATTTTTACATTCTTAACAAGCATACAAATGTTTCTGCAAAAACCAACAAGCTAACAGATACTATTTGCTAAACTAAAGGCATGGTTGGATAGGGTTTGTTCTACTGATTCCAACGATATAAAGTTTGCAAAAATTGGACGTGTGGATCAAAAGTTATAGGGTTTTCAAATCTGCAAACAAATCGGTTTTCAACTCTGTTTTTAAATCATCAGCTGGACACGCGGCGACTTCCTATTCGTCGATACCGTTTCGGTTGGATCACGCGACGACAGCCGTTGGATTTAAGTTAAATCGTGCGGCGCGCAGAGGCTACTTACCGCTTCAGTTAAGTTCTATCGTGGCCATACGATTACGATCTAACGGTGCTAGGCACACAAGCCACAGATGGGCGGCGCTGCGGTGGCTACTGGCGGCGGAGCTGTCGGTCGACGACGGTGCCGATGCTACAGGAGGTGAGGGAGAAAGGGGAGATGCTCACCGGGCTTAGGGGGTCACGACGATGCTCAGCGTGCTGATGGTTCGACGAGGGGCGCGCAAGGTTGCGGTTAATTGCTCGCCGGAGACGTGGTCGGCGTCAGATGGTCCTGGAGCTCGTCGAGGATGGAGCTGTGGTTCGCCCCGAGGGAAAATGAAGACGCATTTAGTCGCGCAAGATCAAGGCGAAGCTTCTCGCGTGAAAGAGAGGGCTCGGGGTGGTCAGTTCTTACCAGGAAACGTCGTCGAAGATAGTTGTAGACGCGGCGGCGCTCGGAAAGACGTTGCCGACGCTCAGGGATGCGCGCGAGCGAGCTGCAGCTGCAGAAGGGTCCGCTGGGGAATGCTGATCACAGCAGCGTGCTCGAGGGGGCAAGAGGTGGCGTGTGCTGGCCGGAATTGGCAAGGGAGGTCATCAGAGGCAGAGGGGCTCGGGGAGGAATTGGGGCGGCCTGGGGGCGTGCTATTGCGGGGTGACAGAGGGGGAATGGAGAGGAGGCGCTGGCATTAAGACAGCGTGCTCGCGGCGAGAGATTACTGCTGCATTAAGGTGTATTCAATCGGAGAATCAATGGCAGCAACGGTGGCGAGTTTAACGCGAGGAGGAAGAAGGGTGAGCTGGTTGCGTGGGGCCGGTTGGTCAGCGGAGTAAGAGAGGGAAGGAGGGTCCACTTGTCATCGTCTGTATGGGTGCGGGTGTGAGTGGAAAAGAACGGTTCGCTGGGGGAAAAGAAAGGTGGGCTGGAGTTGGGCCTAGTTGGGCCGGCTGGGCTGGGTCGACTTGTTCTTTTTTTTTCTGTCTGATTGTTTTATCCTTTTCTATTTTCTATTTACTGATTTGAAATTCAAACAAACAATTCAATCAACCAAATCAATTCAAACAAACACCACACTTCACAACTTTGAACTTGGTTCTGTTTAGTAACATAAACCAATTTTTCAAAATCAAAATAATAATTTTATTTATAGGGTCCATTATTAATTAAATAAATAGACCAAGGTTTATTAATCAAATAGGGTTTTGTTTTATTTAAAAACCTCTTTTGAAATCTAAATATTTTTAAAACCAAATCAGTAGGTTTTATTTGAAAATAAAAGATATTTGGAAATCTTGTTTAAAACAAAATAACATTTTTATTTTAGGTTCCATTAATAATTAAATAGAATGGACCTTAGTTATTTAAATCAAATAGGATTTGTTTTAATAAAATCTTTATTTTGAAAACTAAAATAAAACCAAAAACACTTCAGTAGGTTTTGGGAATATAAAATACTTGGAAAACTTATTTAAAATAAATAAATAAGTTTTAGTGTTTTATTTAAAATGGGAAAAGTCTTTACTTTAATAAAATTTGGATATTAAATCCTTATTATTTTATTTAAATAAACCTTTGCTATTTTTATTCAAAACAAAATGTTTTAATTGAAAAGCTTGGCCTAGGTTTAATTTGGCTTTATAAAATAATCTTTATTTATAAATCCACCTTTTCTTTTAAAAACAAAATCTTTTATTAAAAGATCCAAAAATAGTAATTTTTAATATTTTGAAGTTTCTTGTTTATTTAACTTTTCAAATCCCTTTGGGATTTTATTTGATCCAAATAGGTTTTGAAACTTTCCAAATGGATTCAAAAGTTTCTTCTCACCCTGAAATTCAACAAAGTTTTATTTTATTCATTTATTTTTCACATTACAAGATTTGGAAAATCTTGGGATGTGACACATATTATGTTACATAGTTGAAAGGAAAAATACCAGACTTGGTATATTGATCATGTTTTGAAAAAACCTTCACAAATGACCTATCATGTTCGAGGTTTCATGGCTTTCGGTCCAAATGACCGATGTTATGTGCTGAATCACGGCATAGTTTGTGATGTTATGCACATATTATGCATGTGTGTGGACATTGGTATGGAGAACAATGTTGCAGGAGGAAGTTTTCCTTCTTGTCGCACGGAAAAGCCCTTTTCCATTTTCCGAGCGCAAAAAACGGGTCGTTTTGTGAAGTAACCACCAAAATGCCGTTTCAGAATGCTACCGTCGCATTTTCCTAAAATACTAGACCACCTTACATGGACTATCTCCCAACCGGGACATCTCAAACCTTTTCGTCCATCCCGGGTAAAAAGGAAAAATGTCTGCCGAATCGGTAGGAAGTGGGTCCGGTTTGTACTACACGTATATGTCGCCCGTGATTTTTTGAAAAAATCATTTTTAGACTCGCAATATGTGTTTTCTTCAGAGATCCAATGCAAGTTCTAACGATGCTCATCCCCTATCTTCATGCACACCGGTTCGATCATAGTTAGAAATTCAGATAATTCAAAACGGGCATAATAAATTCAAAAAAAATCCGAACAATTAAAATCCTTCGCGTGGTGTCATATTATGTTACATAGTTGAAAGGAAAAATACCAGACTTGATATATTGATCATGTTTCGAAAAAACCTTCACAAATGACCTATCATGTTCGAGGTTTCATGGCTTTCGGTCCAAATGACCGATGTTATGTGCTGAATCACGGCATAGTTTGTGATGTTGTGCCCATATTATGCATGTGTGTGGACATTGGTATGGAGAACAATGTTGCAGGAGGAAGTTTTCCTTCTTGTCGCACGGAAAAGCCCTTTTCCATTTTCCGAGCGCAAAAAACCGGTCGTTTTGTGAAGTAACCACCAAAATGCCGTTTCAGAATGCTACCGTCCCATTTTACTAAAATACTAGACCACCTTACATGGAATATCTCCCAACCGGGACATCTCAAACCTTTTCGTCCATCCCGGGTAAAAAGGACAAATGTCTGCCGAATCGGTAGGAAGTGGGTCCGGTTTGTACTGCAGGTACATGATCTATCGCCCGTGATTTTTTGAAAAAATCATTTTTAGACTCGCAATATGTGGTTTCTTCAGAGATCCAATGCAAGTTGTAACGATGCTCGTCCACTACTGCAGAATAGGCTATCAATGACAGACACAAAAGGCCCATTAGTGATGGGCAAAGTGCCTGTCACTGATGACTAGTCACTGGTACGAGGATACTAGTGACAGGCAGACGGGCAAATAAAATGCATGTCACTGGTTGCAATCAAAGGTCAAAACCCTAGGGTTTGCAGTGACATGCCCATTATCTTGCCCGTCACTGGTTTGAATTTCAGTAATAAAAAAATAAATATGTTTTCCACGCATATTTCAAATGGCACAATTAAATGTAAAGGCATTTTGCCAAATATTTTAGATAGCACAATAAGATGTTATACCAATAATACTCACATAAACAAATATGACATAATATTTGTATAGCTAACACACTGACATAAGAACTTGCAATCTATCATAGACTAAGGAAGAATAGTTTGTCGATGAGTTATCTAGCTAGCAGTTTGATATCCAAAGAACAGAATCACCACGGTACATGTGTTATGGTAAACTGCATAGTTGCAAGTTCCATTGACTGTTCTACATTTCCATCATCTTGTCAAGGTGCAAATTCTTTCATTATGTCTTTCCTTGTATGGACCTGAATCGCACAGGACACTCATGGCATGCTTAACCTGATACAAGCAAGGAAATGAGCATGTTATATATGAGGTATGCTTTTCATGGTACACAACATACTGCAATCGAAGCTTCCTGCATTTTCCATGAAAGTAAGGAACAAGCATACATTGATCAACTAAAGACATGTAACAAGGACATATCAAGAAACTAGAGACCATCAATTACTGAATCATCAAGCTAATATATGCCTAAGAAGCATGTCAAGGTAAAAGACAACAAGGTTATATAGTAAACTACTCAAAACTATACTAGATTTTTTGAACGCGCAAGGCCCTAAAGTGAAGCCTTGGGGTGCCTCCTGTGTTCAAATCAATCTTTGATAAAGCAAACCTTAGAGCATCAAAATTATTCCAAGGTCCTAGTCTAGAAGATGGTCTGAACGTGTGGCAAATTAATGGACTCGGATTTGTCTAGATTCAGATGTCCGAATCTAGAAAAATCTGATTCCATTAATTTGGATAGGAGGGACTATTAGATATTTTATCTCATTTTTATATAACTTTTTCATCTTGCCATATCAGAACCATGAAACGGTGAAGGCCACATATGACCTTTCAGTGGTCACTCACGTGCATGAAACCAGGTATCCATTTTATTGCATTGACCCTACATGTAGTCTTCACTGCTTTGGTTGAAAAAATTCCAACTATATCATTTTACTAATATTCCAGTAAACTTAGCAGCGTACACTAATTATGTTTCCCTTCCACGCAATCTACTATACTATAGGTACAATACAACTACTTTTTCATGCATTTGAATACAACAAGAATGAATTTAGAAGTTCGTTGTTTGGATATATCACTAGTTTTATTTGTTAAATTTGTACTACTACATGTATTCATTACACCCTTTGTATTTAAGTTCGTGGAATGCATATCCTTTGTTGTGAAGTGTAAACGGAAGATGGTTTCTAACTAATTCACTAAATCAGTGTGAAGCTATTGCAAGAGGTGCTAATATTATACAGATTCCAGCTCTTCTCTATCGCCAGGCACAACTTTAACATATGCATGTTAACTATACTGAGCAATACAATGAAAAGCAATAAATAGTAAAATAGATCTTTCATTTTTGCCCAACATAGTACAGATCACTTAATATTTTTATAATAATTAATTTTCTAGACGAAATCTAGAAAAAAGTGTGAAAGATCAAGAAATAAGTATCAAAACCTTGCTCCCTTGAGGATACTGCATACAGAGAACTATATCGTTTGAAGAAGGAAATACAGTAGAACTTCATGTAAAATAATAAGACCCAAAAAGCATACCTTTTTCATTCATACTTCAAACATCATCAGCTTCAGAAGTGATGCTCAAAAGTCTGAAAATAATTCTTTAGAAAAGAATATATGTTAGCTTCAAGAAAAGCGTACAAAGGATTCTTTATGTTTTAAACCTGGCCTTCTAGTCCTTAGTTTTCATGTTTGTTGGAAAAAAATTATGCATTGTGATTAATATACACATAGACAAAACAATCCCCCGTTTAGAAGACTATTTTGTGAAGTTTCATTAGCATTTATGTACTAAAAATTCTTGGCTAAATTCTCTTTGTTTAAGAAGTACCATCTGTATAAAAGCCATGCTAGAACAACTGATGATATTTTCTACCTGTATTTGTTCATTTCCTATTGATTGATGTAAAATAAAACAAGTGCCTAGAATACTACTTACTAAGAGAATCTTCAGTCTTCGGTTTCTCAACATTGATGACAAGCAACTGAGATTACTAGAAGAAACAAGCAAAATTAACCATTATTATTTGCGGGATAAGGAAGCGGAGCTACTACTATAACATGGTCATAAGAATAAAAAAAATCATGAAACACTTTCCCGTTGTTGCATTCAGAACATATGTTTTGTACTGAGATGAGTCTAAATGGAGGATAAATAAATACAAGGAAGAACTGAGAACTTTGGACAATACAAAACTGTTCTTACTACTCCCATCCAAACACTATAGAAAATAGTCAAGAGAAGACATGTACTATACAGTTAAAATTGGAAGTGCGCTTAATCATGAGACACGGGATAATTCAGAACCTATCTAGCATTGCATATGGATTCAACAAGGTTCGTGCATTATCTTGGGAAGCTGCTACCTAGGATTAAATGGAACAGAAATAAAAGCAGCATCAGAATGGCAGTAAGAATGCCCTTCACTTTTACCAAATCAAGCACAGATAAATGTCGACCAGACACATACAGTAGTACATTACATGATGAACCCATAGTTTCTTCTAATAGATTCAACGGTTGCAATTTTAGCTACTCGTGCCACCTGAATTAGCCCTCTCTCAAGAGCATCCATCCCTCCAAACTGAAGGGGTGTGTCGACCATCGCGTAGAGGAGTACACCAAACCATACATCTGTGTAAGCTGATGAACCTGGCACTCATCGGTGGCGACAGGACTAGCAGCGTCGAGGCAGAAGGCCTGACGGCAAGCCTGGGATGCATTGGTGGCAGGAGGACTAATAGTTTGGGCTGTAGCGTCCTTGGCCGGCGGCGTCCTTGCGTCGGTGGAAGGCGTCACTCGCGGCGGCATTGGAGGTTTTGGCCGTTGTATGGGCGGCGATTGGAGAGGCGACGACGGATGAGGACTTAGGGGTAGGAGACGGGGACGGGGAGCAGGACTGGCGCCGGTCGAGGGGCAAAGGCGGCGGCGACTTGGGAGTCGGGGATGGGGATGGGGATGGGGACGAGGAGCAATACGGCAGCGATTAGGGATGGGAGGATTGTGTTTAGTGGTATCCTTTTTCCGTGAAATTTTTTTCTAAGTTATTTTAATTTTAACCGAACCGTGAGCCGGCCCAAGGCCACGCAGCCGGTGTAGTCGTGTGCATGCAGAATCGTGAGCTGTTGACGTTGCGTGTATCTCCCGCGTGGCCATGTCATCATACATACACTCTGTATGAATGGATTAGCTGTAACATTTGCATAATTAGCGTAAGTTGCACGGCCAGTAGTTGCCGTCACAAAACTATCTTTCTTTCTTCCTTGGAGAATCTGATAGCATGTATACACACATTGATGGGATCGATATTTTTTGATCGTCTACGTTTGCTTTATCAAGCAAAAACTGAACGGTGACACCGGTTTGTCTGATCGGGTCGGCTGGATAGTAATAGTCATTTAGAATACCTATAACAAAAAAATTGATATTTTTAGTCAGACTTCATGAAAAATAGTAGCGACCGGAATACTTTGGGTATGTTGCAATTTATAGCATCCTGAGTGACATGCATTTGAAAACGCCTGTCACTAAATAATCTTTATATTTCGTCAATCTTTACAAAAGGTATTAGTGACAGTTAATTTTCTACGTCTGTCACTAGTGTGTGGTACTAGTGACAGGCTTATTTTTGCATGTCACTATGAATACTTACTAGTGATAGACATAGTTTTGCCCGTCACTAACCACCTGAAGGCTATAAGACTTTTTGCAGTAGTGGTCCCCTATCTTCATGCACACCGGTTCGACCATAGTTAGAAATTCAGATAATTCAAAACGGGCATAATAAATTCAAAAAAAATCCGAACAATAAAAATCCTTCACGTGGTGTCATATTATGTTACATAGTTGAAAGGAAAAATACCAGACTTGGTATATTGATCATGTTTCAAAAAAACCTTCACAAAATGACCTATCATGTTCGAGGTTTCATGGCTTTCGGTCCAAATGACCGATGTTATGTGTTGAATCACGGCATAGTTTGTGATGTTGTGCCCATATTATGCATGTGTGTGGACATTGGTATGGAGAACAATGTTGCACGAGAAAGTTTTCCTTTTTGTCGCACGGAAAATCCCTTTTCCATTTTCCGAGCGCAAAAAACGGGTCGTTTTGTGAAGTAAACAACAAAATGCCGTTTCAGAATGCTATCGTCCCATTTTCCTAAAATACTAGACCACCTTACATGGACTATCTCCCAACCGGGACATCTCAAACCTTTTCGTCCATCCCGGGTAAAAAGGACAAATGTCTGTCCGCTAGTTCAAAAAAAATCCGAACAATGAAAATTTTCCCGCCATTTTTTCCCTCCAGTTATTCCCGATTTCTTCCCGCCAGTTTTTTCTGCCGGTTCTTCCCGCCAGTTCTTCCCTCCAGTTATCTTCCTGCCATTTCTCACTATATATATGTAGGGTTGGCCTCCATTGTCATTGCACATCTCTAGACTCATATTTGCAACCTCATCACTCTTTCCCATGACTTCCACCGTAGCACTAACTCCCAGGGAGGCGGAGGTGCTTTGCGCCTCGAACTACCCCTGCCCGCCGGGCTACTGTGTCCCCGTCGGCTGGATGCTTAGCGCCGGAGGCGTGCCGGTTCCTCCTGTCCCTCTAGGTGTGGCGCGTCGGATGGCCATCACGAACCACTACTACTTCGAGCTCACGCCGAAGCAGCGGAGGAATCCCCGATGGCATCCCGACTATTTCCCGACTTGGGAAGCCTTCTTCGTGCATCGGCGTGAGAGGGCACTCGCTAGGCACGAGGAGGAGGGCCCACCTCCTCCGAACTTCAACGAGGCCGGCCGTCAGCTGTGGTAGCGTGGCCGGACTCTCCAGAGCGTCATGGCCTATGACACGGCCGTCGACTCTAGCCCCCGCCTGCGCTACCCTCAAGTCCAGCCCACTCGTACTCAACCTTCAAGGTTCAACTACGGCGACCCCGACGACGATAGCGACGACGGCCGCGGCGAGTACGACGACTACAGTGGCGAGTATTACAGGTGTAGGCAGGAGCATGACTGAATTATTCCAACATTGCAAAACAAGTTCGGCCGATTGTGGCTTAATCTGGCCATGTATCTTAATTTTCAGTTCTTCTATGTAACTTTGTGTTAGTTGCGTTATGTTAATTCCAGTTCTATCCTAATCAAATTTTCTTTTTGCCCATTATTTTCCATCCTTTTTTTTTCCGCCCATTAAAAACAGAAAATGGTTTTGAATTGCTTATTCAAATCCAAACACTTTTTATGTTTAAAGTTTTTCTAAATTCCAAATTGATATTAAAAAATATAAGTTAATTCATTTTTAATTGTAAATGGTTCATATTTTAAATGGTTACATTCATTATTTTTTAAAACAGAAAATGGTTTTGAATTATTTATTCAAATCCAAACACTTTTTATGTTTAAAGTTTTTCTAAATTCCAAATTAATATTCAAAAAATATAAGTTAATTCATTTTTAATTTTAAATGGTTACATTAATTATTTTTTAAAAATAGAAAATGGTTTTGGATTATTTATTCAAATCCATACACTTTTTATGTTTGAAGTTTTTCTAAATTCCAAATTAATATTTAAAAAATATAAGTTATTTCATTATTAATTTTAAATGGTTCATAGTTTAAATGGTTACATTAATTATTTTTTAAAACAGAAAATGGTTTCGAAATAGTTATTCAAATTCAAACTTTTTTTATGTTTAAAGTTTTTCTAAATTCCAAAGTAATTATCATTTAAAAAACATTACAAATTTAAACCCCAAAATAAAAAATAAGGCGGGAACGGAGAGAAAATACCTGAAAAAATTTGAAAACAGGGGAATACGTCCCGGTTGGAGCCACCAATGGGACTAAAGAAGCTCTGGCGCGCGCCCCTTCATCTGCTGAAAATTGGAGTATACGTCTCGGTTGGTGGCTCCAACCGGGACGTATGACCCTTTACTCCCGGTTGGAGCCACCAACCGGGACGTATACTCCCTCCCCTTTATAACTTCTCTTCTTATTTCCCATCTCACTTCTCTGATTCTTCTCTGTTTCATCGACGACGCCGCCAGGCTGCCCGCGCCCTCCATCGTCGTCAGCGCCTCCGCCTCTGCCTCCGCCTCCGGCCGCCAACGCCAGCCGCCACTTCCGCCCGCGTCTCCTTCCCCGCCCGCGTCGCCCGCATCTCCTTCCCCGACCGCGCCGCCCACGCCCTTCCCCGACCGCGCCGCATCGTCCCCGGCTAGCAGCGCCACCACCGCCGTGTGTCATCGCCTCCAGAAGGTACGCCCCCTATCCCTGCCTCTGTCCTCCCCCTCCCTCTGTCGCCGACGGGCACCGACGGGCTTTCTCTCGTGGCGTGGTGCGGCGGGTGCGGAGGAAATTTCTTCAGTGTCGGTGGCGGCGTAGTGTGCTTCTAGGAACAACAACACTCTGTGGCTGGAGACGACGGACGACGGTGGAGCTTCGGCACGACTCCAGCGAGAAATCACGAGCTCTGCGGCGATCTACAAAGGGGAAAAATGTCAGAAAGAATATGTGCTTCGAGGGAAAGAGGGGGCAGGAGATCGAAACCGAGACGGGCAGGGGAATCGATCGGCAGTTCGTCCCTCAGCGCCACGTCGGCGTGGTCAAACGGTCACGTTTGACTATTTACTTTAATTCGATTTATTTTGGCAGATTTTAGATGGAACTTGTAAAATTCATAGAAAATAATCTACTTAAGTAGTATATGTATATTATCATATTTTTTATATATTATCATATTTTTTATATATTATCATATTTTGTATTTGTATATGTATATGTATTTGTATATGTATATGTATATTATCATATTTTGTACATACTATTTTTCGGCCCCGCTGTCGGACTCCACGCGCTTCCCCGCCGTCGGACTCCACACGCTGCCCCGCTGTCGCGCCTCCACGTGATCCTCGCCGGCGCTCCAAGCCTCGCCGACTCCGGCCACCGCCTCCACCGCTGATTCCGGCCACCCCGAACCTCGAACTTATTATTTATAAGTCAGAAAAATATGTATAATATACCAAAATGTTCAGAAAAATGAAACCTACCTATTTAAGATATAATCATGCATTGTTAAGCAACTTAAATAATATACCAACTTTGATTAGAAGAACATAGTAACCCCTCACAGGTGATTCCGGAGTTTCCCCGAGTTAGGGTTTGCGCCCCTCGGAACCCCGTTTAATTTGTCGAGCGTGCTTTAGGGTTACTTTTCAATACAATTTAACTTGTCATATCATCATACTTGCTTGATCATTGCATCGATGCTTTAGGGTTTCCCTTTATTTTCGGTGTTTGGATTATTAGGTTTATTATTAGTTAGGTATTATTAGGTTTATTAATTAGTTTGGTATTATTAGTCTTCGGCCCTATCTTAAAAACCCTATCTTAGATAAGGAATCATTAATACCCCTTAGGTGCATGTGGGTTCGATGATGTGCCTTCGCCAGGGCACTCCGAACCCTCTTAAATCGATTCCAATATGGTATTTTGTTAGTATCTAGTGTTACCTATCTGCTGGATAGTTTCCCTTTTGTAGCCTTATACTCATGGTCCCCTCTCATATGCATTCGAGGTTTCTCCGAACTAGGTTTTACACCCCTCGGAAGTCCGGAATATTGATTTTAGTTGATTTTAGCTAGAGTTACCTATCTACTACACGGTTTCCTTTTTGTAGCTAGGTTTAGGGTTTAGGGTTTCTCTTCATTTTTATTATTGTGTATGTATATATTAGGGTTTCTCTGAATTAGGGTTTATATCTCTCAACACCGTACCTAACTTTCTCCTTTAGCCGCTTTGAATTATTCGTTTTTCCACCTATGCAGAAAATATGGACCCACACGTCAGAGACGAAGAAAAGGAAGAGTTGATCCAAGGTGTGATCCGTGGGGAAGAAAATTTAGACGTATCAACGTTTCTGAACAACTCCGGTGAGGGTGATCCTCTTTTTACCGGAATAGATGACTTGTTTGAGGTTGAAGGTGTTGCCTTCCGCGAGGGAGAAGGCGATGCCTTGTGTAATCGAGAAGACGACCGCTCCGGCGAGGTGCATGTAATATAATTAATTCATTAATTAATCATCTGCTATCTATATAGAAATAGTAACGACGATCTTTCTTCTTTTAGCCCTCCGGATCGAAGGAATCTACTGAAAAGAGCAGACGAGGCCCAACTAAAAAGTTGCAAGACCATGAGAGGTTCAGGATCGAAGATGTCGCTGAAGACGGCAAACCGACGGCTCCCGAAGTTGTCGCAAACAAATTTGTGGCACAATGCGGAGTAATCGTTAGGGACTTAATCCCGATCACCATTAGAAATTGGAATAGGCCTGCTAATGCGGATGAAGAGGGAACATGTTTATTTCTCCCTAACCACGCCAAAGATTTACTGTGGAAGAGGCTCATGGTTAATTTCAAACTACCGAAGATAGAGCTGGATCCAAATGCGGAGGATCCAGTTGAGGACGCTTTACAACATGGGAGAGCCATGGAGGCTAAGGTCAGGGAGTGGGCTTTGAAGAAGATGGCCCAGTGTTTCACCAACTGGAAGAAAATATTGCACCTTGACTATGTCGTGAAAGAGAAGACTCACGATTTCAAGAATATTCAGTTTGAGAAGATAAAACCATTCTGGGCTGAGTTTGTGGAATACAAGACATCAAAAAAAGCTAAGAAAATGTCTGCAACGAATAAGCTGAATGCTGCTAACAAGAAGTATCACCATACTATGGGGCAAGGTGGCTACAGGGCTGGCATTCCTAAGTGGGAGAAACTTGAGAATGAACTGTGTGCTAAAAAGATCACCCCAGAGACAGACGATTGGGTAGAACGTGCAAGGAATTGGTTTTACGGGCATGGGGGCACGTTGGACTCGGAAGGGAGGTGTATATACAACATACGACATAAAGAAGACCCCGTGCCAATCGAGAGGATGAGAAAAGCAGTAAAGGCTGTTAAAGATGGGGACTTCATTCCCGATAGAGAGAATGATGAGCTCACACTCGCCCTTGGAAATAAGGAACATGATGGACGAACACGAGGCACAAGAGGCTCCCAACCATGGAGGACTGGGTTTACCGAAGAAAGGAAGAAATATCCTAATAGAAGCCGTCAGAGGAGAAAGGACAGGGCGGAAGTTGAAGCAGATAGTCAGAAAGAGCGAATGCGTTTAATTGAAGAACGATTAAAGCAACAACAAGATGAAATTAACGCACTTAAAGAGCAAAGTACTACCGACCCATCTCAGCAGCACACTGCATTCGATGCTACCGGCCTATTGAATAATCGAAAAAGCAGTGTGGCTTCCACCAAGGTCCCGAGTGATGACAATGGCGATGACGATGGTGCACCGACGGTGGATCCTGTTGGCTACCCAGTGGATGATATCACAGAGATGACACACTGCGAGCTACATATCAAAGTTGTGAACATATCAATGAAGGTGGCGGTCGGCTATGCCTTACCAATTGGACCCACACCAACTTACCACTGTCGTCCGGTTTCAGAGGGCTATGATGTTGTCGGGGTGGATGAAATCATGCTCACCTTTGAAGTTTTGGATCTTCACTACCCTGCAGGTGAAGGGGATGTGACTGTACTGGGAGACGCAAAAAACGTCACCATTCTATGGCCGAAGGAATGTATCGTGCTTCGAAATCACACGCCAAGGCCATCTTCGCCGCCGCCTCACCCGTCTCCATTGAGGTCGTCGCCGCCGCGGCAGCCGTCTTCGTCGCCTCACCAATCTCCGGCGCAGCCATCGCCGCGGGAGCCATCGCCGGCGCCTCAGGAAAAAAATCGTAAGCGTACCGCTACTGTGCGTCGTGGTAAGCGATCGCCGAAACGTAAACAAGAGACTCTTCCAAAAGTACCAAAGGTTCCTCCCAGGAGAGCTTATGACTGTACTGAAGAGGAGACTGCGGCGATCGTTGATGCGGAAACGACAGCGTTTTTCGCTAAGCTGAGGCGACCGAAAGAGCCAGAGTTCCCCAGCACCAAAGAAGAAAAATCCAAAGTGTTGAAAATGCTAAAGACTCTTCATCAACCCGAGCCAAAGCTGTCATCAGACTATGAGCGTTCTATTCTCAAGTCACATGCGGCACAAAAAGCCTCGAAGAGCAGTACTGATGCAAGCGAGAAATCTGTTGCCCAACTCGGAGAACAAGCAAAACAGTCTTGCGCCCCTCTCAAGGTGATTTCCCAAACCAATGTGGGGTCGAGCAAATATGGGGCCGAAGAGCATTATGATCCAGAGGTAGTTGCACAATACGGAGAAGCTGCCGCTGCTCAAGGTATGAGTATTGACCAGTACTTATTCCAGTTAGAGTTCTTCCCCGTGAGTGAAGTAGCATACAAATACCAGTACGACAAACCTCTCGTCAAACCTGAGGAGGTAAACAATCTTCCAACAAAAATGCGAAGATTGCATAACTGGTACATGCATGCCACAAAGGCCGGGGCTAACTGGATAGTGCTAAGGGTTACAAAAAAGCATCATGGGAAAGAAAAGGATGACATGATATCCATTGAATTTGATGAACTATTTCAATTATTCAATCAAGACGCCTTGGACAAATCGATCATCAGTGCCTATTGTCTGTAAGTACTAATTCTGTAATTAATTTAGTCTCCAGCTATCTCACCTTGTTTATTGCATGTATATAATCATACTGTAATATGCAGAATGAAGATTCTCGAATGCATCAGAGGACAAATCTATGACATTGGCTTCATTGACCCATATTGGGTTCATGATGCTAATCTCAAAACAAGCCCCCAGGATACGGAGGATAATATAGTACACGCGTTAAGGTTTCAAGAAACCAAAAGGAAAATACTTTTTCTTTACAACTTCGAGTGAGTGTTATTGTCTTCTATACACTTTCTATTTCGCTTACTCGATGTTAAGTATATAATTGATTAGTTATGCATTCGCAGCTTCCACTATATTCTGTTAATCATTCAACTTGACAAAGGGCGTGTACTAGTCATGGACTCGAAACATAAACCCCTTGAGACGTGGAAGGACATGCAGATGCTTCTCCAGCGGTAATTCTAATCATTACGACACTATATCGGCAAAGTTCGTGAATTTTATGATATCAAGTAATTAATAACTTCTTTTATTCGTTTTCTTCGCCGGGCAGCGCTTGGAAACGGTTCACCAACAAGGCTAGGGGTGTTTGGAAAGAGGAGCTTACATTTCAACCACTAGATGTAAGCACCACTAGCTATATCCGCGCATCTCTTTGATTCTAGTTTTGATACAGTTATTATCATGCTTGATTATTATTTTGATTGAACTCTGTTCTCGTAAAGTTCTTGACGCAGGGACCAGGTAACAATCTATGTGGATACTATGTTTGCGAGTTCATCCGGCAGACATGCGATGAGAAGGGCGGAAATTTAGAGCAACTCCACGTACGTAAACAATTTCTGTAGTTTTTAGTTACAATCAAATTGTGTTTAGTTTCATTCATATAGACTGACTCCTTTTTTAAATCAGATCTAACGTCTACGGGACGGTCTTCTGCCAAAGGATCACGTACGAGCAATTCAGGAGGAATTGGCGGGATTCTTGGATGCAGAAGTCCTAAACCCAAAAAGGAAATACTATTCGGCTGTGTATAGACAATAGGGATTGTAAAAATAGCAACTTTTGTATGTAGTGCATGAACTCGATCCATGTATTGAATGTAATATTGTCATGATGATCTTGTGTAATATAACGGTTTCTTCATTGATAAGTGCAGAACACTAAATAAACAATAAAACAACCTAAATGAATTCTCTGCCGCGGCACAAAAAGTGGCGAAAATGCTGCCGCGGCAACAAAATGTGCCAAAATGAATTCTCTGCCACGACAGAGAAATGGGCTAAATCTCTGCCGCGGCAGAAGGTTATTTGTCCCGGTTCGTAACACGAACCGAGACTAATGCTCCACCCCCCTCGCCCTCTGACGCTGCCACGTGTGTACCCATTTGTCCCGGTTGGTGGGGCAACCGGGACTAAAGGTTAGGGCTTTAGTCCCGATTGCCCCGTCCCGGTTGGGCAACCGGGACTAAAGCCCCTTACCAACCGGGACGTATGGGATGTTTTCTACCAGTGCACCGTGATCCACTGCACACTGTAGGAGGTACATGTCATCTTTAGAGCGTGTGCAGCATATGTAAAAAGTTGAGTCTAAAGACATGTTTAATGGTAGCCTCTTCAATAGACGTTTAAATAGTCGGTTACTTTTTAGAGATAAGCACGGGCGGTCTGGTGGATGTATTTTCCATACAAAACACAAGCGACCGACTCTTAATTTTGCATCAACACTTAGAAAACAGCAGGGAACAAGGCAAAGTGGGAATTTATTCCCTAGCGTCCGGGCATAAGCGCCCTGACTACCTTTTGGGTTACAAGCTTGAGTCTAAACGGTACGACATGTGAGTCTAGGTACAACATTCCTGGAATGGAGTCTAGTGTTAGACACAATGCTAAGAAATAAAACATGCAATTGGTCCACCACCAGTCAGTGTACTTTTATCTTAGATAGGGTTCACTGGCTATACTAAGACGCTGCAATGAATTCTTTTGGCTCTGCATGTGTCAGTTGGTCTAAACATGCCTAAGTTTAAGAATATAGCGCTGTTGGCTATAAAAGTACCATGTCATGCCAGTCTCATATAGTCTATATATAATAGTTAGCAACAAAAATCTAATATTTAATTAATATGTGGCTCACATTTTACTCACTCACGCAAACTATTTAGAAGCACGTGTTAGAGCCGGCTATTAATTTACAGCCCGCTTATATTCTCTCTCCTCCACATCACTAAAATTATAATATTTTATTCCTTATAACCAGCTGACTCTATCCTATTATACTTGCTCTTAGAAATTCCTTAATATCTTCATGCATATGTTCATGCCAATTGAATTGAACGGGCTGATTAGAAATATCATAAATGTTCTTACCTTTATACTTACACGAGAATATAACAATATGTCCAGATTTGTAGTAGTTTTTTTATTCTTTTTATGAAGCTAATGTATCTAGACACCTTTTAGTGCGTAGGTTCAAATAAATCAACACACTAAGAAAAGTCTAGATACATTAGCTTCACAAACCTTAAACATCTTATATTTCCAAGCGGAGCTACTCTCTCTTCATGTCGCAAATTTACAAGTTCGTGAGGAAGTACATTTGGAAGTTTAGTGCCAATGGCACCTGGTTGAACTTGCAAAACGGTTAGATTATTAAAAAAATTACAAGTCCCCCCTAAAATCGGCCTCCACTCACTGTTTTTTGCGTGGCCGCCCAAAGTCCTAGGCAAAATTTTCCGTCCCTTTTCTCCCGCCGACCCGCCACTCTCCCGCCGAAACTCGCCGACTCCTCACCGCCGGCGCCACCGTTGGCCCCCAGCCCCATACAGAATGGCACTGAAAACGATTCCAAACCCCCGCTGAAGTTTCCTGTCGGTGCGACGCTGCCAGAATCGATCCCTATGATGGCTCCGGTGCCACGGAAGCGGTTGGGCACTACCGGCATGGTGTGGGGGACAGGGAAGGGCGGCAAGACGACCATGATGACGACGAAGGACGTCCGCCCACCCCTTGCACCCGTGATGAGCAGCCTGTCAGCGCGAAAATCGATGGAGGCCATTAAGGCTCTTGATGCGGCTCAGATCACTGTAGAGCTTCGTTGGGAAATCCCAAGAGGAAGGTATAAGTACAACAATAATTTTTTCCTTAGTAATAAACCAAGGTTATCGAACCAGTAGGAGGAAGGAAAGGACTCAAAGGTGTTCCTAGCAACTTGGAAACCTGCATAACACAAACTCAAGACTTTGCCCCAACGAACAGTGAGGTTGTCAATCTCACCGGTTTGCTGAAAACAAAGGATTAAACATATGGTGTGGAAGGTAATGGTGGCTTGTAGAAAGTAAACAGTAACAGTGGAAGAAGTATCAATGGTAAAGATTGGACCGGGGTTCACAGTTCACTAGAGGTGTTCTCCTTAAGATAAATAACATAACATGCTGGGTAAAGAAATTACAGCGGGGAAATTGACAGGACTGAGCAAGGCATAACAATGTAATACTAGACATTCATGATCCTATGAAACTTGATTAGGCATTACAACAATATACATAGACCGTCATCCAACTGCATCTATGACTAGTAATCCACCTTCAGGTTATCATCTGAACCCCCTCAAGTATTAAGTTGCAAGCAACGGATAACTGCTTTAAGCAATGTGTGTAAAGTAAACAATACAATTGTTCCATGAACAAGAGATTGCTGTTTTCTACCTAGTAGCAACAGCACATCTACAACCTTAGAGATTTCTGTCACTTCTCCAGATTCAATAGAGGCATGAACCCACTATCGAGCATAAATACTCCCTATTGGAGTCACTAGCATCTACTTGGCCAAGATAGCTACTAGAAACGGAGAGCATGCAAGATCTCAAACAACACAGACATGATAGAATCAATAAGATAGAACCATTAATCAATCTGACATCACAATCTCAATATCCATCGGATCCCCGCAAACACAACATGCATGATTACAAATAGATGATCTTGATCATGAACGGAGCTCACAAGATCTAAACATGGTAGCACAAAGGAGGAGAAACAACCATCTAGCTATTGTATGAACCCATAGTCCAAGGTGGAACTACTCACACATCATACTGGAGGCTGGCATGGTGATGAAGAAGGCCTCCGGGATGATCTCTCCCCTACGGAAGGGTGCTAGGAAGAGCTTTAGATCCTCCCCCCCGATCTAGGGACGATGCTGGCGGCGGCTACGGACTGTTTCGTGGAGATCTGATTGGGTACTTAGGGTTTTGGCATCGAGGGATTCTTATAGGCTAAGGGGGAGACCGAGGGGGGTGCCCGAGGCGGCCGCACCTCCCAAGCGTGGGCCAAGCATGGCCGCGCGGCCAGGGGTGTGGGCCCCTCGTGGCCCTCCTTCGTCTCATCTTCTGGCTCCGTGTTCTCCTCGGTGAAATATTAACTTTGGCTTTCGTCCCTTCCAATTCTGAGAATATTGATTTTTGTGCTTTTCTGGAACCAAAAACAACAGAAAATAGGCAACTGACACTATGGCATCTTGTTAATAGGTTAGTTCCGGAAAACGTATAAAAATACCTCAAAGTGTAGACAAAGCAAAGCAAAGTGAATACTAAACAAGCATGGAACATAAAAAATTATATATACATTTACGACGTATCATCTCTCTCCATGGCGATGGAGGATAAGAAGAAGAGGAAGGATGCGGCATCGACCACGATGGCTTCTTCGACCATGGGAGCTCGCAATACGTATGTTACTACCTCCAAGCCTAGGCTGGTGGCGTGCGGACGCCGCCCGCGAGGTGGTCGATGAAATGTCCAGCCTCGTGGAACCAAGTGCGACCTAAATCATCATCGCTGAATTCATGTCCCAATTGGATTCCTCTCACATGCAAGGGATCGGTGATGTCAACTACGATAAAGAGGATTAAGAGATTGCCAAAGAGGAGGTGGCCGAGGTGGAGGAAGAAGAAGAGGATGCAGCCGGGGAGGAGGTGGACAAGGTGTAGACGGCAACACAAACCTCATACGTCGGCACCAAGAACAAAAGGACACAAAACTACGGTGAGGAGGAAGATGTGGGTTTGTGTCATGCTTGATAAGTGTGTCGCTAGATGCGTCAGTTGGCACAGATACTTGTTACATATTGTAATTAATTAGTTCATTTGAATGTTTGATCATATGCCATGATTTTGTCAGTTGTATGTGATACATGCTTGACAATGAAGCTAAAAAAATTGATCATCTAAATATAGAGGTTCGGAATTGGGCCGATGATAAAAAAATTTATCATCTAATATAGGGAGGCTTTTTATCATCAAACCTTTAGGGGTTCGGTTAGAGGTGCTCTAATTTGCAACTGCCTTAGTGATGTTGTTCTTAAATATGTGAAAGTGTCTCGTCTTTTTCAGTTTAATTCACATACCTACCAATTGATGTGAATGTTCTATCTTCACCACGTGGAGGCATTATTTTGTTTGTTCGAAGTTGTTGCACGTCATCTATCTCTTATTACTTTTATTAGCCCCTTGTCATGCTTAGCGTGATATTTGTAATTGTTGGAGATATGCTCTAGAGGCAATAATAAATGTAGTTATTATTATATCTTTGTGTTTATGATAAATGTTTACATTCATGCTATAATAGTATTAACAAGGAAACATTAATACTTGTGTGATTTGTAAGCTTAATTTGAAGTCCCTAGTAAAGCCTCTATATAATACTAGCTTGTTGGTTAAAGATGATTGTGGTTTCTCTATCATGAACATTGAGATGTTATTAACAACAAGATCATATCGTTAGGAGAATGATATGGTGGACATACTCCTATAGATAAGCGTAGCATAAAGATCAAGTCATTTTAATAGTTCAATTGCTATATGCTTTCTGATACATAGTAATCTAATTCCTTCGACCATGAGATCATGCATATCACCGTTACCGGATGGATGCTTTGATGACATCAAACACCACACCGTAACTGGGTGGTTATAAAGGTGGCACTGAGTGTTCGGAAAGTATTGGCTGAAACACATGGATCAAGAGTGGGATTTGTCCATCCATATGACGGATAGATATACTCTGGGCCCTCTCGGTGAAATGTCATCCAATTAGCTTGCAACTATGTGACTGGCTCACAAGGGATCACATATCACGGGAACGAGAAAATAGTACTTATCAGTAACGAGGTTGAACTAGGTATGCAGAGATACCGACGATCATAACCTCGGATAAGTAAACTATCGTGAGACAAAGGGAAATTGATATCGTATGTAAGTGTTTCATTCGATCGCAAAGTAATCGTAGAAATATGTGGGAGCCATATGAATTTCTAGATTCCTCTATTGGTTATTGTTCGGAGAAGTGTCTTGATCATGTCCGCATAATTCACGAACCGTAGGGAGACACACTTAAGGATTCGACGTTGTTTGAGTAGTTATGGAATGATGAGAAAGAGACCGAATGTTGTTCGGAGTCTCGAATGGGATTCGGGATATCACGAGGAGATCCGGAATGGTCCGGATAATAAGATTCATATAAGGAAAGTCCCGTTTCGGAGTTGGAGAATGGTTCCGGTGTTTTCATCGGGAATGTTCTAGAAGGTTCCGGAATGTCCGGCACTCCGGGGGGAAGGGTACATGAATGTGTTATATCAAGTTGGTATGATTGCATCATGTACTCGGTGTCATCGCTGATCAAAATATAGGGTTTATTCAAATCCTAGTTTGAAAAGTCAAACGGCTAGTTTGAAAGTCAAACGACAGTTTTTGGAAAGAGGAGGAGGAGTGGGAAACCGAGTTGGGGAGGAGTTCCCTCCTCCAACCGGCGGCGCCCACCCAAGCCGAGTTGGGGAGGGACTCCCCTCCCTCCCCTTGGCCGGCCGACCCCTCCACCTATATAAGGAGGGGCAGGGCTCCCTCCTAGACACACACAAGATCCTCTCCTCCAAACCCTAGCCCTAAGCCGCCGCCGCCTCCATAGCCGCCGCCGGCCCTAGGGCAAACCGCCGCTGGCTTGCTCCTCCTCGGCGTGTCTAAACCCTAGATCGTCGAGGGACTCTCTCATACTCCACCATACTCGCTCCGGCTTAAGGCGAAGCCCTGCGAGATCTCCCCTCTACTTCCGGTACCACGCCGTTGTGCTGCCGGAATCGCGAGGAGAGTGCTACAACCTCCGCTGCCTGCTGGAACAAGGGAGAGGAAGGTCTTCGTCGAGTACCGAACGTGTGACCGACTGCGGGAGCGCTGCCGGAACGCAGCGCCGGAAGGATCGTCTACGCGATCTTGAGATCGGGAAGAGTACGACTACATCACCCACGAGAATCTGCTCTCGTTAAAAACTTTGGAATCTTCGAGGGTGAGTTATTTTATCGACTCGTTGCTACAATCTAGTAGATAGATCTTGGCTTGTTTTTTTGTATGCGGTAGAAATTTTTTGTTTTCCATGCTACGAAACCCTACAGTGGTATCAGAGCCGTGTCTATATGTAGATCTGTTGCACGAGTAGAACACAATGGTCATTGTGGGCGTTGATGCTTTTATTGTCGATTGCTTCTTGTGTACTTTGCATCTTGCGGTATGTTGGGATGAAGCGGCCCGGGCTAACCTTACATGACATCGTTCATGAGACTTGGTCCACACTTGACATGCAACTTGTATTGCATAAGTGGCTTTGTGGGTGCCTGTTTCTCCTAGCATAGTTAAGATCCAATTTACAACGGGTGATTAATAACACTAGTATCAATGTTGTGGTTCATGTTCGTCAGTTAGAACGATACTTATTGAAAGCCCCAAACCACGTAAAATATGCAAAGAAAGTAGAGGCGTCTAACTTTGTTTTGCAGGGGTGTGCTGTGATGTGATATGGCCATGATTGTGATTATATTTGATGTATGCAATGTTCCTTATTGTAAGTTGGCAACCGGCAGGAGCCGTATGGTTGTCTTTAATTTATGTTAAGACCCGCATGTCTATTCAAAGTAGTTGTAATAGTTGAAGCCGGTGGACGACAACCATGGTGAAGCGTCATTGACCTTGATGCAATGCCGGTGATGATGGAGATCATGTTCGTGCTAGAAGATGGAGATCGGAAGCACAAAGAAGAAAGGCCATATCATATCACATATTATGAATTGCATGTGATGTTAATCCTTTATGCATCTTGTATTGCTTAGTAGACGACAGTAGCATTATAAGATGATCCCTCATGCACATGAATTTCAAGTCATAAAGTGTTCACCCTTAGTTAGCACCGTTGCTAAAGCTTGTTGTTTCGAAGGACCACGTGATGATCGGGTGTGTTAGATTCCGCAAGTGTATACAACATGAGCAAGCCAGATTTGCTCATGCGGAAGCTAAGGTTTGACCTTGACGAGCCTAGCATGTACAGACATGGTCTCGGAACACGGATCACCGAAAGGTAAAGCATGAATCATATAGTAGATATGATGAACATGTCGATTGTTCGCCATTGAAACTATATCAACTCTCGTGATGATCGGTGTTGATGTGGTGGATTTGGTTCGTGTGATCACTAAAACAATGTGAGGGATATTGTTTTGAGTGGGAGTTCACCTAGATTAATTTTATTATTAATTTGAACTCAATTTGTCATAAACTTAGTCTAAACTATTGCAAATATGTTGTATATCAATGGCAGCCCCTACCATCAATTTTAATGCGTTCCTAGAGAAAGAAAAGTTGAAAAACAATGGAAGCAACTTCGCGGATTGGTTCCGCAATTTGAGGATTGTCCTCACAGCTGGTAATTTAACCTATGTGCTGGATGCACCGCTGGGTGACCCGCCTGCAGCTGATGCTGCCGATGAAGTAAAGAATGTTTACCTCACTCGGAAGACTCAGTACTCCACAGTTCAGTGTGCTATCTTGTATGGTTTAGAATCGGAGCTTCAGAAAAGGTTTGAGAATTCAGACCCATATGATATTGTCGAGGATCTCAAATTGATCTTTGAGACTCATGCGGCAATTGAAAGCTATGAGGCTGCTGAAAAGTTCTTTAACTGCAAGATGGGAGAGGGCATCTCTGTCAGTGAGCATGTGCTTAAGATGTCTGGGCACGCAAACAAACTTTAAAGCTTGGGTATTGTGATTCCTAATGCTTTGGGGATTTACCGTGTCCTCCAATCACTACCACCAAGTTACAAGAACTTTGTGATGAACTACAACATGCAAAACATGAACAAGACGTTGCCAGAACTCTTTGCCATGTTGAAGTCTGCAGAAGTGGAGATCAAGAAAGAGCACCAAGTGTTGTTGGTCAATAAGACCACCAAATTCAAGAAAGGCAAGTCTAAGCAGAAGGGACACTTCAAGAAGGGTGGTAAGAAAGTTACCACGCCGACGAAGAAGACCAAGGCTGGACCCAAGCCTGATACTGAGTGCTTTTACTGCAAGGGAGAAGGTCACTGGAAGCGGAATTGCCCAAAGTACTTGGCGGATTTGAAGAACGGCAACATCAAGAAGAAAGGTATATCTGATATACATGTTATTGATGTGTATCTCACTAGTACTCGTAGTAGTGCCTGGGTATTTGATACTGGTTCGGTTGCTCATATTTGTAACTCGAAACAGGTGCTGCAGAATAAATGGAAGCTAGCGAAGAACGAGGTGACGATGCGCGTGGGAAACGGATCAAAGGTTGATGTGATCGCGGTCGGCACGCTACCCCTTCATCTACCATCGGGATTAGTTTTATACTTAAATAATTGTTATTTGGTGCCTGAGTTAAGCATGAACATTATATCGGGATCTTGTTTATTGCGAGACGGTTACTTGTTTAAGTCCGAGAATAATGGTTGTTCGATTTATATGAGTAATATGTTTTATGCACATGCACCTTTGATAGATGGTCTATTCTTGTTGAATCTCGATAGTGGAAATACAAATATTAATAACATTGAGGCTAAACGTTTGAAATCGAGCGATAACTCGACCTATATGTGGCACTGTCGTCTTGGTCACATTGGAGTGAAGCGTATGAAGAAACTCCATTCCGATGGACTTCTTGTATCACTTGATTTCGAATCACTTGAAAGATGCGAAGCATGTCTGATGGGTAAAATGACTAAGACTCCATTTTCTGGTATGATGGAGAGAGCTATAGACTTATTGGAAATCATACATACCGATGTGTGTGGTCCAATGAGTGTAGCATCGCGCGGTGGTTATCGTTATGTTCTTACCTTCACGGATGACTTGAGTAGATATGGGTATATCTATTTCATGAAACATAAGTCCGAAACTTTCGAGAAGTTTAAGGAATTTCAAAGTGAGGTAGAGAATCAACGTAACAAGAAGATTAAATTTCTACGTTCTGATCGTGGAGGTGAATATCTAAGTTACGAGTTTGGCGAGCATTTGAAGAAATGCGGAATACTTTCGCAGTTGACACCGCCGGGAACACCACAGCGTAATGGTGTGTCCGAACGTCGTAATCGAACTCTCTTAGATATGGTTCGTTCTATGATGTCACTTATAGATTTACCGCTATCATTTTGGGGTTATGCATTAGAAACAGCCGCATTCACTTTAAATAGGGCACCGTCTAAATCCGTTGAAACGACACCGTATGAATTATGGTTTGGGAAGAAACCTAGATTGTCGCTCCTTAAAGTTTGGGGATGTGAAGCCTATGTAAAGAAGTTACAGCCGGACAAGCTTGAACCCAAAGCGGAAAAATGCGTCTTCATAGGATACCCAAAGGAAACTATTGGGTATACCTTCTATCATAGATCCGAAGGCAAAATCTTTGTTGCCAAGAATGGATCCTTTCTAGAGAAGGAATTTCTCTCGAAAGAAGTGACTGGAAGGAAAGTAGAACTTGACGAGGTTGTCGAACCTTATCTCGAAATTGCGAGTAGCGCAGCACCGGAAGAAGTTCCTGTGGTTCCTGCACCAATAAGAGAGGAAGCTAATGATGATGATCATGAAACTTCGGTTGAAGTTGCTACAGAGCCTCGCAGGTCAACGAGAACTCGTACCACTCCAGATTGGTATGATCCCGTTATGAGTGTCATGTTGGTAGACAACACCGATGACCCTGAGACATATGAGGAAGCGATGATGAGCCCAGATTCCAATAAATGGCGAGAAGCCATGAAATCCGAGATTGGATCCATGTACGAAAACCAAGTATGGACTTTGGTGGACTTACCGGATGGCCGGAAGGCTGTCGAGAACAAATGGATTTTCAAGAAGGAAACAGATGCTGATGGTAATATTACTGTCTATAAAGCTCGACTTGTCACAAAAGGGTTTCGACAAATTCAAGGAGTTGACTACGATGAGACTTTCTCACCAGTAGCGAAGCTAAAGTCTGTGAGGATTATGTTAGCAATCGCTGCATATTATGATTATGAGATATGGCAGATGGATGTCAAAACAGCATTCCTCAATGGAGACATTGATGAAGAGTTGTATATGATGCAACCCAAAGGTTTTGTCGATCCTAAAGATGCTAACAAGGTATGTAAACTTCAACGGTCCATCTATGGATTGAAGCAAGCATCCCGAAGTTGGAATCAACATTTTGATAAGGTGATCAAAAGTTTTGGTTTTATACAAACTTATGGAGAAGCTTGTATTTACAAGAAAGTGAGTGGGAGCTCTGTAGCATTCTTAATACTATATGTGGATGACATATTGTTGATTGGGAATGATGTAGACCTTCTTAATAGTGTCAAGGAATATTTGAATAATAGTTTTTCAATGAAGGATCTTGGCGAAGCAGCTTACATATTAGGCATAAAGATTTATTGAGATAGATCAAAACGCCAAATATCATTGTCACAAAGTACATATTTGGACAAAGTTCTAAAGAGGTTTGGAATGGAAGATAGCAAGAAAGGGTTCTTGCCCATGTTGCCCAATACGACCTTGAGTAAAACTCAAAGTCCGACATCGGCAGAAGATAGAGAAAGGATGAGTAAGACTCCCTATGCCTCAGCCATAGGATCTCTAATGTATGCCATGCTATGTACTAGACCCGATATTGAATATGCTGTTAGTTTAACTAGCAGATATCAAAGTGATCCAGGAGTGGATCATTGGACAGCGGTCAAAAACATCCTTAAGTACTTGAGAAGAACTAAGGATATGGTTCTTTCTTATGGAGGTGATGAATAGCTCGTTGTTAATGGTTACACCGATGCTAGTTGGAACACCGATCCGGATGATTCTAAATCACAATCTGGATACGTATTTATTTTGAATGGTGCAGCAGTTAGCTGGAGGAGTGCAAAGCAAAGCGTTGTGGCGAGATCTTCAACTGAATCGGAATACATGGCTGCTTCGGAGGCTTCACAAGAAGCGATATGGATGAAAGAGTTCATTACAGAGATGGGTGTGGTTCCTAGTGCGCTGGACCCAATGTCTATCTACTTTGATAACATGGGCGCCATAGCCAATGCGCAAGAACCAAGGTCACACAAGAAGCTGAAGCACATCAAGCTACGTTTTCACGTTATTCGAGAACATACCCAAGATGGGGATATAAAGATTTGCAAAGTACACACAGATCTGAATGTGGCGGATCCGTTGACTAAACCTCTCCCGAGGGCAAAACATGACCAGCACCAAACTGCCATGGGTGTTCGGTATATTACCATGTAATCTAGATTAGATAACTCTAGTGCAAGTGGGAGACTGTTGGAGATATGCTCTAGAGGCAATAATAAATGTAGTTATTATTATATCTTTGTGTTTATGATAAATGTTTACATTCATGCTATAATAGTATTAACAAGGAAACATTAATACTTGTGTGATTTGTAAACTTAATTTGAAGTCCCTAGTAAAGCCTCTATATAATACTAGCTTGTTGGTTAATAGATGATTGTGGTTTCTCTATCATGAACATTGAGATGTTATTAACAACAAGATCATATCGTTAGGAGAATGATATGGTGGACATACTCCTATAGATAAGCGTAGCATAAAGATCAAGTCATTTTAATTTCAATTGCTATATGCTTTCTGATACATAGTAATCTAATTCGTTCGACCATGAGATCATGCATATCACCGTTATCGGATGGATGCTTTGATGACATCAAACACCACACCGTAACTGGGTGGTTATAAAGGTGGCATTGAGTGTTCGGAAAGTATTGGTTGAAACACATGGATCAAGAGTGGGATTTGTCCATCCATATGACGGATAGATATACTCTGGGCCCTCTCGGTGAAATGTCATCCAATTAGCTTGCAAGCATGTGACTGGCTCACAAGGGATCACATATCACGGGAACGAGAAAAGAGTACTTATCAGTAACGAGGTTGAACTAGGTATGCAGAGATACCGACGATCATAACCTCGGATAAGTAAACTATCGTGAGACAAAGGGAAATTGATATCGTATGTAAGTGGTTCATTCGATCGCAAAGTAATCGTAGAAATATGTGGGAGCCATATGAATTTCCAGATTCCTCTATTGGTTATTGTTCGGAGAAGTGTCTCGATCATGTCCGCATAATTCACGAACTGTAGGGAGACACACTTAAGGATTCGACGTTGTTTGAGTAGTTATGGAATGATGAGAAAGAGAACGAATGTTGTTCGAAGTCTCGAATGGGATTCGGGATATCACGAGGAGATCCGGAATGGTCCGGAGAATAAGATTCATATAAGGAAAGTCCCGTTTCAGAGTTGGAGAATGGTTCCGGTGTTTTCATCGGGAATGTTCTAGAAGGTTCCGGAATGTCCGGCACTCCGGGGGGAAAGGTACATGAATGTGTTATATCAAGTTGGTATGATTGCATCATGTACTCGATGTCATCGCTGATCAAAATAGAGGGTTTATTCAAATCCAAGTTTGAAAAGTCAAACGGCTAGTTTGAAAGTCAAACGGCAGTTTTTGGAAAGAGGAGGAGGAGTGGGAAACCGAGTTGGGGAGGAGTTCCCTCCTCCAACCGGCGGCGCCCACCCAAGCCGAGTTGGGGAGGGACTCCCCTCCCTCCCCTTGGCTGGCCGGCCCCTCCACCTATATAAGGAGGGGCAGGGCTCCCTCCTAGACACACACAAGATCCTCTCCTCCAAACCCTAGCCCCAAGCCGCCGCCGCCTCCATAGCCACCGCCGGCCCTAGGGCAAACCGCCGCCGCCGCCTAGCTAAACCCTAGCCGCCGGCTTGCTCCTCCTCGGCGTGTCTAAACCCTAGATCGTCGAGGGACTCTCTCGCACTCCACCATACTCGCTCCGGCTTAAGGCGAAGCCCTGCGAGATCTCCCCTCTACTTCCGATACCACGCCGTTGTGCTGCCGGAATCGCGAGGAGAGTGCTACAACCTCCGCTGCCTGCTGGAACAAGGGAGAGGAAGGTCTTCGTCGAGTACCTAACGTGTGACCGACTGCGGGAGCGCTGCCGGAACGCAGCGCCGGAAGGATCGTCTACGCGATCTTGAGATCGGGAAGAGTACGACTACATCACCCACGGGAATCTGCTCTCGTTAAACACTTTGGAATCTTCGAGGGTGAGTTATTTTATCGACTCGTTGCTACAATCTAGTAGATAGATCTTGGCTTGTTTGTTTGTATGCGGTAGAAATTTTTTGTTTTCCATGCTACGAAACCCTACAGTAATAGGGTAGATTGTTGACAACTTAATGGTACTACAATCATTTGATCTTGAAATGGATCTTTTAAATTTTAGTGAAATTGTTGTACATTTGAAAATGTAGGTGTGAATTACAACTGAGATGTGAATATGATCGAGAGAATAAAATAAAAACACGTGATAATGCAATAATGGCATAGCCTTGAAATAAGCCAGCAGAGTAAGAGTAAAAGGGGAAGAAAATGATTAGTGAAGACATAACAAAAACTTATGATCTATAATGTGCATTGTGATTTGCATTAGTTAGTTGAGACGAGCGTTGCACATGCACACTAATGAAATAATTACGGCAGGGGCCGACCCAACCCGTACTTGTGTGTCCGAACTCGTCCGAGAGGACTGACAGACAGGTGCGTGACGGCCCAGCGAGGCGATCCATCCGGACAAACGTGCGAGGATCGATCCATCCATGCACCAAATCTGGGCCTCGCTTGGGTAGATCCGGACAGCGCGCTTGTCCATGCGTGTCCTCCCTTTACCTTTGTTGGTCCCTCCTGCCAGTGACATGGAAACCACACCACTTCTCCCTCAAAAAAACCTCTCCCAAATTTCCATCGACAGGAGTGGGAGGGAAGGTGATGGATCCCGCTGCCATGGCTCATGCTATGCCCTTCGTCATTCCTGCCACCAAGAAGCGCGGCCGACCAAAAAAACTCGCCAAGGACCTAAAGGCGAAGAAGCGGAAAGTTGAGTCGGACAAGCGCGTTGGCCGGCAGGTAGCGGATAGAGCTCGACTCGTTGCTACAAGGCTCGAGAAAGAGCGCCAGGAGGAGAACGAGCGCTTCCTCGCCAACCAGAACAAGGTCGACCCCAAAGCTAGCACTGAGTGCCACTAAGTACGTCGTCAACATGATCAAGCAGGAGGCGATGATCGTTGCTTTCGGCAGCACCGTCGCTTTCGATGGCGTCGTTGCTCTTTCGGGCTTGGCCATGGCCAACACGTCCTCTACCAGTTCCGTCACTTCCACGCCTAGCGGCCGTCCACCAGGTCAGCCCATGACGCCAGGCCCGCACACGGCCTTGCTTGGAGGCCACACTAAGATCGTGGCCTCGCTCTCCCGGTTTGTTGATACGTCCAAAAATTATCTAATTTCCTGAACACTTTTGCTATTGTTTCTCCTCTAAACTTGTGTGATTTGGATACAACTAACACGGGCTGACGCTGTTTTCAGCAGAATTTCCTTGGTGTCTAGGTTTTGTGCAGAAAATCAACTTTCAGGAAAAATCTCGGAAAATATGCCAAAACTCCTATTTTACCAGAAGACTCACGGAGCCAGAAGCTAAGATGGAGGAGGGCCATGAGGGGCCCACACCCTCTGGCTGTGCAGGCCACACCCCTTGGCCACTTGGGCCAGCCACGGCTGCGCCTGGGAGGGGTGTGGCCACCTCGGGAACCCCATCGACCTCCCTCTTCGCCTACATAAATCCTCCTGAACTAAAAACTCTGGGGGGGGGTTCGACGTTTTTCCAGATAGAGTTCCGATGCGCCGCCACCACTAGATACCGTGATTCAGAACCAGAAACTTCGTTCTGGCACCCTGCCGGGACGGAGAATTGGAGGAGATCATCGACATCATCATCACCAACGCCTCTCCGTCAACCATCCATGTTTCCCTCATCCATGAGTGAGTAATCCCCCACTGTAGTCTATGGGGATGGTAAGGATTGGATGAGATCTATCATGTAATCGAATAAGATTGCTAGGGCATGGTGCCTATCATCTTTATTAGTGCTATTTGACTTCATTGCAACTTGTTGTGCTTAATACTTCTCACTAGGGACCGAGTGCCATGATCTCATATTTGAACATGTTATTGATTCATGATGATAGTATTGTTTCTGATATTTTCTACAAGTTGTGTACACATATCATTGTCTGGAACCAAAGGCCCCGAAGTGACAGAAATTGGGACAGCCGGAGGGGATGGCTGTGATATGAGGATCACATGTGTCCACGGAGTGTTAATGCTTCGCTCTGGTACTCTATTAAAAGGAGTACCTTAATTTCCAGTAGATTCCCTTGAGGCCCCGTTGCAACGGGTTGGCAGGACAAAAGATGTTGTGCAAGTTCTCATTGTGAGCACGTATGACTATATATGGAACACATGCACATGATTGTTTAGTACTTGGATGTTTTATCTTATTTATCTGCAAATGCCCTAGATATTGAAATTATATGAATAGTCTCATCCATGCAATGCCCGTCCATCCATCCCTATGCCTACCGCACGCATATCCTATTGTTTGCTACTATTGTTACTACTGCCTTTGTTTTACTTCTGTTGTTACTTTGCTATTGCTACTATAAAACTGTTTCTACTGATAAACTACTATGAGCAAGATTATTTCCAGGTGCAGGTGAATGGACAACTCAGTTGTTAAGGCTTATAAGTATTCTTTGGCTCCCCTTGTGTCGAATCAATAAATTGGGTTAGAATACCCTCTAAGACTGTTGTGATCCCCTATACTTGTGGGTCATCAAGACTATTTTCTGGCGCCGTTTCCGGGGAGAATAGCTTTATTTGTAAGTTCACTTGGATTTATTATTGTTCGCTTCTATTCCTTTCATCATGGGGAAAACTCGTGATGGAAAGTTTCTTATTTTACCATCCACTACAAGAAGAGGTACAGTCCTAAACACCTCTGCTGCTCTTGATTCACCATTTGTTCTAAGTAAGTTTGTTACACCACCACCACATACACATGCTACACACACTACTACTACTGCTGAATCTGAAATTGCTTATGATACTCATGATGTTACTTCTACTGTGCTTGATGAGAGTGGTTCATTAGGTCCTTTCCTAGATGCTACAATTGCTAGAACTATATTGGGAAACACTAAAACTCCTAGTGAAGACACTATTACACCTGTTAGCTCACCTGAGTCTATAGAGAGTTATTATATTAATGATGGTTACATTGAAATGACTGATGAATTTATTGAAGAATATCAAAATACACGTGGTGCTAGTTCTATAAGGAGTCTCCTTGAGAAACGTACTATTATACCTAAACTAAGTTTGCTACTTCTCCCATAGACATTAAAGATAAAGATTATGATTTCTCTCTTGATTTATCCTATATAAACATTGTTGAGAAAGAGCCTTTTTGTGGGACTGAGAATGAAAGGGCGGTGGCACATATGAATGAGCTTTCCACTATGAGTCCCTTATTTTCTGATGATGTTAAGATGCGTATCTACTTTGTTGCTAAAATTTCCCCTTTTTCACTAAAAGGAGAAGCTAAAGCTTGGTCTAATAGTTTACCTCATGGATGCATTGATAGCCCTAATGGCGTCTAAGAGCGCTTCATCGGAAAACCCCAAGATCAAGGTGTGAAGATCACAGCAGCAAGTCTTCCCTTAGTACGAAATCGAGGTTATCGAACCAGTAGGAGGAAGGAAATGTCTCAAAGGTGTTGCTAGCAACTTGGAAACCTGCACAACACAAACTCAAAACTTTGCCCCAACGAACAGTGAGGTTGTCAATCTCACCGGTTGCTGTAACAAAGGATTAACTGTATGGTGTGGAGGGTGATAGTGGTTTGCAGAAAGTAAACAGTAATAGTGGAAGATGTATCAATGGTAAAGATTGGACCGGGGTCCATAGTTCACTAGAGGTGTTCTCCTTAGATAAAAAACATGGCAGCATGTTGGGTAAACAAATTACAGCAGGACAATTGACAGGACTGAGCAAGGCATAACAATGCAATACTAGACATCGTGATCCTATGTGATTCGATTAGGCAATACAACAAGATACATAGACCGCCATCCAACTGCATATATGACTATAAGTCCACCTTTGGGTTATCATCCGAACCCCCTCCAGTATTAAGTTGCAAGAAATAGACAACTGCTTTAAGCAAAGTGTGTAAGGTAAACAATCCACGTGTTCCATGAACAAGGGACCATTGTTTTCTCCCTAGTGGCAACAACACATCTACAACCTTAGAGATTTCTGTCACTTCCCTTAGATTAAATAGAGGCATGAACCCACTATCGAGCATAAATACCCCTCTTGGAGTCACTAGCAACTACTTGGCCAAGATAGCTACTAACAACGGAGAGCATGCAAGATCACAAAGAACACAGACATGATAGAATCAATAAGACAAAACCATTAATCAACCTGACATAGTAATCTTAATATCCATCAGATCCCTGCAAACACAACATGCATGATTACAAATAGATGAGATCTTGATCAAGAACGGAGCTCACAATATCTAGACATGAAAGCACAAAGGAGGAGATACAACCATCTAGCTACTACATGGTCCCATAGTCCAAGGTGGAACTACTCACGCTTCATACCAGAGGCTGGCATGATGAAGAAGAAGGCCTTCGGGATGATCTCCCCTCTGGCAGGGTGCCGGGAAGAGCTTAACCCCCCCGATCTAGGGACGATGGTGGTGGCTACAGACGGTTTCGTGGAATATTGATTGGGTACTTAGGGTTTAGGCATTGGGGGCTTCTTATAGGCAAAGAGGGAGGCGGAGGGGGTGACCGAGGTAGCTGCACCCCCCGGGTTCGGGGTGGGCTCACCCGCACGACCAGGGGTGTGGACCCCTCGAGCCCCTCCTCTGTCTCGTCTTTTGGCTCCGTGTTCCCCACGGTAAAATATTGACTTTGGCTTTTGTCCCATCCAATTCCAAGAATATTGATTTTCTTCCTTTCTGGAACCAAAAACAGAAGAAAACAAGCAAATGGCACTGTGGCATCTTGTTAATAGGTTAGTACATAAAACATATAAAACGCCTCAAAGTGTAGACAAAGCAAAGCAAAGTAGATACTAAACAAGCATGGAACATAAAAAATAATAGATACATTTTCGACGTATCAAGCATCCCCAAGCTTAACTCCTGATTGTCCTCGAGTAGGTAAGTGATAAAAAGAATATTTTTTGAGGTGACATGCACCATCAAAATCAAGATCAAACCATTTGCAAGCATTGAAAGCTGGGATTAAAGAACTCTAGACATGAGCATGAAAGATGGAGTTCTAGCAGTAAGACAAAGTAACCATGCATGCAACATGAAAGGCTACAAACAAAGATCATGAATAACATGCATTAAAAACGTTTGTTTGTTTCACATATGGAAAGCATGGCATAGTGGCAATCAGCTTGTCCCTCGTGGAGTAGAAAATAGATGCATAGGACACCTTCAAAGTTCATAAGAGTGACTGATACAAATAGCACAAGAACAAGTAATATCAACAATATGCATCAATCAATAAGTTTTGGGACAATGCACATAGAACTAAGAATGGCAACTATGCTCACTTAACTGGTGCCTAAAGGTAGAAGGTGGAGACTCAATATAATAGTGGAAGAAAGGCCCTTCATATAGGGAAGCAGGGATTTAAATTTTCAAAAAGAGCTTTGAAAAATTATGGTACTTGTTAGATTTTAGCTCTCATTGCCCCTATCATAAGAATCTTGAAGTGATTAAGATTAAAGTGAACAAAATATGGAGTATATGCTTGACAAAGTATAAGTTGGCAATCTCATGTCCTTTGAATACAAGGGCCGCTCCTCATGCTACTCAACTTTAGTCACTTGTAAGTTCTTGTCATAGTAAGTACATGTGTATCATAGAGAACCGCCAATGGGCTACCCCTTGCACATGGTACAAGAGCTATCCCATAACCAAAATGACAAGGCAAGCAGACAATGAACATCTCAGCAATCTTCTTATTTACCATGGGAATATGGTTCTTTTTTCTCTCTTTCCTCTTTTCTCAATATGTCTCTTTTTTATAAGAAGAATGCTTCATAGATGTCACTATGGTGATGTTGCAAGTTTCCACCATGATTAGGCATGGCTTAGGCTAGCGGCCCAGGCGTTTCTCTAACACACATACATAATTCCACGGACTTACAAGCTCCCCTTTTATTTCACACCGACGACATCCATAGACAAAAGAGCATGATATCAACTATGAACAAAGTACAGGTGCAATGTTGAAAGTGTTCCACGTGATAGCACGGTTCTGCTAATTCCAACGTATAAGTGCAAGCATATATAACATAGATGGCACAATGTTTCAAGTTTATTAGGGGCAAGAAAAATAAAGTGTGCCATCAAGTTTGTGATAGATTTAATCACTAAATTTTCACATAACAAAATACTTTTTAATTGGAAGATAGATGAAAAAAAGAATATACTTGGAATGGTGTAACACACCATGCATAGGAATTTATAGTGGACACTTTGGAATAACTTGGTTTCTTGGGAGTTGGAAGCATGAGTAGAGCTTACTCATACCAATGGAGGCTAGCAAAAGACTAGGAGCAACCAACTAAGAGAGAAATAATGGCCATAATCATGTAGAGCGACAAAACATTACTAATCAAAGCATAGAGTGGTACTACCAGTCAAGGAATAAATGATAATAGAGGCTATGGTGACTTGTTCATAGTCATGACATGGTGTGATCATGTTCCAAGTCAATCCAAACAAAGCATCAAAGGAGAATACCACAATACTATGTTTTTGCATGCTAAAACAACGCATGATTATTTCAAGGCACACTAAGCAATCCCAAATTTTTGGAACAAGTCATGCTACAACAATAATCACTAAGCATAAGGTCAAAACAACACCTATCATGACATTCTAAAGTCTAAATCACAGTCAAAGCAAGCTCCTCTTGCACTATTTCAAGCAAGAAATTTCTACTCCTTTCCAACACCAATCAACTTATTTGAAACAACATAGCGAGAACGGGGGTCCAAACTACTTTATTCAAGCAAACTAAGAAAACTAAGCAAAGCAAACAAAAAATAAGACGCTCTAAGAACAACACAACAATGCATGAAACAATAAAAACGAAGTGTCTAGAAAGACCTGAGCTTTTTATTAATGAAGAAGGGGATTCCTTGGGCATCCCCAAGATTTGACGCTTGTACCTCTTGAATATTTCTTGGGGTGACACCAGGATGGCATCCCCAATCTTGAGCTTTTGTCCATTCTTCATCTTATTTACATCATTTTCTCTCTACACTTGCAAATTTTCCTTCATACAAAACTTCACACAATCTTCATTAGCAACATTAGTGTATTCAAAAAATAATAGACCCTTGGGTTTAGCTTTAGAACAGAAAAAGTTTCACTAAAAACACTATCTACTGTAGAAATTCCCTCAAAAATCTCAATTTCCCAAAAAGAACCCAAAAAGGAATCAACAAGAAGCAAATACAAATAATGGCAGAAATCTGTCAAAACAGACCAGCAGGTAGAAACCGATTTTTTCGAAGACCTTGTTTTACTCAAATCAAAACGTGTTGAACTAACTAAAGTTAGATAACATACTGGGGGATTTATTCGTAAAATATCAGCTCAATACGACTTACAGAGGTTCCTCACGAATTTTTATGGTGGAGCACAAAAATCTGTTTCGGGACAGCAACTCCCCAAATCTTACTTCCCTCTCATTAGAGGTCATTCTTGGCACAAAAACTAAATAAAAAGGATAAGGAGAGGTCATTGATGCAGCACTGAGTTGATGTAGGAGCGCTTCGTTGGTAACCCCAAGAGCAAGGTGTGAAGCAGCACAGCACCTAGTTTTCCCTCAGTAAGAAACCGAGATTATCGAACCAGTAGGAGGAAGGAAACATCACACCGGTGTTGCAAGCAATGCGGAGACCTGCACAACACAAACTCAAGACTTTATCCCAATGAATCAGTGAGGTTGTCAAGCTCACCGTTTTGCTGTAACAAAGGATTAACTGTATGGTGTGGAAGGTAATGGTGGTTTGCAGCAAGTAAACAATAATAGTGGAAGATGTATCAATGGTAAAGATTGGACCGGGGTCCATAGTTCACTAGAGGTGCTCTCGTTAGATAAACAACATGACATGGAGGGTAAACAAATTACAGCAGGGCAATTGATAGGAACTGAGCAAGGCATAATAATGCAATTACTAGTCAGAAAGATCCTATGAGATTCGATTGGGCAATACAATAAGATACATAGACCGCCATCCAACTGCATATGTGACTAGATTTCCACCTTCAGGTTATCATCCGAACCCCCTCCAGTATTAAGTTGCAAGCAACAGACAACTGCTTTAAGCAAAGTGTGTAAGGTAAACAATGCACTTGTTCCATGAACAAGAGACCGTTGTTTTCTCCCTAGTAGCAATAGCACATCTACAACCGAAGAGATTTATGTCACTTCCCTTGGAAACTAGAGGCATGAACCCACTATCGAGCATAAATACCCCCTCTTGGAGTCACTAGGAACTACTCGGCCAAGATAGCTACTAACAACGGAGAGCATGCAAGATCATAAATAACAAAGACGTGATAGAATCATAAAGACAAAACTATTAATCAAACGAACATAGTAATCTCAATATCCATCGGATACCCGCAAACACAACATCCATGATTGCAAATAGATTAGATCTTGATCATGAACGGATCTCACAAGGTCTATACATGAAAGCACAAGGAAGAGATACAACCATCTAGCTACTACATGGACCCATAGTCCAAGGTGGAACTACTCACGCATCATACAAGAGAGAAGGCCTCCGGGATGATCTCCCCTCTGGCAGGGTGCCGAGAAGAACTTCAGATCCCCCACTCCCCGATCTAGGGAAGATGGTGGTGGCGGCTACAGAAGGTTTCGTGGAATATTGATCGGGTACTTAGGGTTTCTGCATCGGGGGCTTCTTATAGACGAAGGGGGAGGCCGAGGCCGTGGCCAGAGGCCCCACACCCTGCCTAGGTGTAGGGCAGGGCCCACCTGCTCCTAGGGGGGTGTGGCTGCCTTGGCACGCCTCTCCGTCTCCCCTCTGGACTTCTTGTTCCCCATAGAAAGTTATTGACTTTGACGTTTGTCCCGTCAAATTCCGAGAATATTTCCTTACTAGCTTTTTTGGAACTAAAAACAGCATAAAACAGGCAACTGGCACTGTGGGAACTTGTTAATAGGTTAGTACCATAAAACATGTAAAAAGCACCTCAAAGTGTAGACAAATCAAAGCAAAGTAGATACTAAACAAGAATGGAGCATCAAAAATTATAGATATGTTTCCGACGTATCAGTCATTACTGAAGTAAAAACTTCCAAGACTCAAGAAAACTCTTGGGTTATCTCCCAACAAGTACTTTTCTTTAACGCCTTTAAGTTAGGCACAAGAAGCAAGAATCAAGTGTTTTCAAATGAAGAAGCATTAACATCAAACCTTGCTTTCAAAGGAGGAGCAAAAAGTAACTTCTCTCTCCTCATAGGGAAGTGTTCAATACCTTTCTTGAATGGAAATTGATATTTAATGGTGCCTTCTTTCATATCAATGATGGCACCAACAGTTCTAAGAAAAGGTCTTCCCAAAGTAATAGAACAAGAATCATTGTATTCAACATCCAAAACATAGAAATCAACAGGGACATAAGCATTGTTAAACATAATAAGAACATCATTAACACTCCCCATGAGTTTCTTCTTAGCATTATCATTAAGTGGGACATCCAAATAACAATCTTCCAAAGGTGGAAAATCAAGCATTTCATAAATCTTTCTAGGGATAATAGAGACACTAGAACCAAGGTCACATGAAGCTTTGAGATCAAAATCATTCACTTGCATATTAATAATGGGTTCCCAACTATCTTCTAATTTCCTAGGAATAGAAGATTTGTGTTTCAACTTCTCTTCCTGTAACATCCCTAAAATCATGATTTCAAACTTTACATATCACTCATGCATGCATATAGATTTTAGAGATCATATTCAAACTCCCTTCAGAAAACAGAAGCTTTTGATGTTATGATTTTATGTGGACAGATTTAATCCAAAAGACCAACACCATTTGAAACTTGAATGATTAGGAACTTGTTTGCTTGCCTCCATTGTTGGAAAGTTAGGTATAAAAGTTTGACCAAAGTTTTCAATTTGGAAATAAATTCAAAACCCTATTTTTAAAACATTTGCAAACCAGAGGCAATGTCTCTGATTGTTTTAAGTCCAAGCTTGACCAAGCCCTTACAAGGTAACCACATGGTTAAATGACTGATTTTTGAAACCACAGTACCCTGCAAAAATCCCTAGAATTGTTTGAATTCAAAAAGGATTTGAATTCATATCTAAATCTACCCAGAAAATCAAAATAGAAAAGGAAAAAGAAATAAACAAAGGAAAAGGGCCACGCGCCAGGTTTTAGGCCCAGCATCGAATCGAGCCCAACAAGCCCACCCGGGAATTTTCTTTTCTTCTCTCACGCGCGAGCGCACGAAGCCTGTCGCTGACAGACGGACCCCACACTCACTTCGCGCACATCGCTGACGAGCGGGCCCTACCCACGCTGGCATCGTCTTCCCCAAACTGCGCCCGCGACCATGTCGCAGCTGCAGTCACTGCCGGTAATGGCGCGGCATAAATGGGCGTTAATCCGCGGGCGTTTCCTGTCGAGGCACCGGCTATAAGATCCCCACCTCCCCACGACCATTTTCCCCCAGTCGATTCTACCTTCACGCCACCAGGCTGCCCACGACTCACCCAACACCGCCGCAGGCAGAGCTTGCTCCGGCGAACGATTCCGGTGAGACCCGTACGCCCCTTCCTCCCTGATTCATTCGAGCCACTTCGCAATCCCCTTGCGCACATCCTGACCCCACCAGTTCATCCTGTATTGCCCCAGGTCGCCGTTCCCGCTCGACGCCGCAAGCATCCGACGACCACCTCGACTCCGGCGATCAAAATCCGTAAGTTCCGTGCGCCCCTTCACTTCTGACTCACACTAGATTGTTCGCCACGGTCTTGCGCATCTTCTAAACCCCCTGGCTTGTGTTAGGGCGACGCGGAACCTCGGCAACTACTCCGACAACAACCACCCGACGTCGTCCGTAACTCCGACGAGCAATCCTCGCCGTGACAGCACGCCCCTCCGCAAACCAGTACCACGTCGAGCTTCACCACGTCTTGGCGGATCTGGTAAGCACCTTCCTGCTTCCTGGAGCGATGTAGAACACCGGCGCCGCCGTAGTCAGACGCGCCGCCGCCAGTTAACGCCGCTAGCGCCGCCAGATTGTGGCTTGATGGTTTGGTCCGTTGGATCTGCATCGTAGGGCTAGGATAGATCTTGATCGAAGAGGTACGCGCGCGTCTGAGCCGCCAGATCTAAGTTAGATCCTACGGCCTGCGACTGCCGATCCGCGCGAAGCGGTACGCGCCAGTGAGGCTACGACACGTGGCTAGGGTTAATTCAAAAACAGAAATTTGAATCAGATTTAGATCCAAACTTTAAACTGCTATAACTTTTGAATGCCACGTTAGAATTTTGCAAACTTTATACCGTTGGATTCAGTGAAACAAAACCTTTCTGAATATCCAATTTGTTTAACAAATAGTAACAGTTAAAATGACCATGTTTAAGACTATTTTAAGTATAGATTTATTTTGGTAAATTGTATTGGTGCCAAATAAGTTTAGTTGGCAAACTTGTGACTTGTTAAGTTTCTGTAAACATGTGCATGCTTGGTAGAGTTTTCAAAATCACCACTTAGTAAATTCTTGCATGCATGCATACATATTATTTTTGGTTGTATATAATTGTGTGTAATTGTATGCTATATTTATTGTGTAGATTTTGCTAGTGATTGTGATTGTGAAGAGTGGTACTCTCCCCACTACCAAGGCAAGTGATATTTTCATGAATATTTTTATCCTATGTTTTGTACTAGCATTAGATATTTTGCTAAGTCTTGCATGCTATCTTTGCCTAATGCTAAGTTGGGAAATCCTAAGTAGTGTAGAATTGTAGAATTGCTAGGCAATTTTCCTAAGTTAAGTTATCTTACCGTGCTTAGCCTAGCTATTTTAGCAAACAAGGGTTGGTGAAAAATCTATACTTACTATGATAAAAATATTTGTCATGAGACTTATGCTTTCCTAATAAAACAACTAAGTCAAATGAACCTCCTGGGTGGAATGGAAGGATTGGGTTATGTTGAGTGGTTACACAAGGCCATGGACTTGGGTTGTGTATCTCACTTGTGGTATGCCACCCAGGCACAAAGGGATTTGGAGGCCAAGTGTTGAGAAAGCTTACAGTGCAACCACTTGGGAATATGGGCTCTGCCTTGATCATATAGGTTGCTAGAACTTAGTCATTTGGACAGTTGGTGGTAGTTGGGATGATAGGTTGGAACGCGTCCATTTGACTAAGGAAAGGCTTCTGAAAGGTCCTGTCTTGGGAAACCAAGTCTGGTGGGGAAAGTGCACAACCTCTGCAGATGGAAAAACCTAAGTACTTAGCCTAGTCCAAGGCAATGGACAACTTGAGCATCAAGACATGGAAGCTGCAAGAATCTCATCACTCCAACTTCTAAGTAAAATTTGTGGGAGAATAAGGGTGAAGGACCCCAATGTCTATTGGTGGTTTCTTGGGAAGTTTTTGATAAAGGAAAACTTAGTGATTTCAACTAATAGGTAAAAACTATTTTCAAGCAAAGCAAGCCAAGCTACACTTAGCCAAAATGCATGTAGTAATATAGTCCACTTAAAATATACTAAGGTATCACTTGCCAATACTATTCCAAAGTATTGACCCTCTGTGGCTGTAACTTGTGATGTTGCAGGTTACTCCAATGATGAGTAGGAGTCATGAGTCTACACTCAACATGCTTGCCTGTGGCACATGAAGATGAAGACTTATGTTTATTTACTTATTCCTTAAACTCTTGTATTAGGCTAATGGCCCTGAGTTGTAAAAGACTATGTTTTATCTCTGGAATGAATGTAATAAACGACCTTTGTATCTGTGTACTTCATCTTAAACTGTGGATGCTAGCATTGGTCTAGGGACTAGCATTGCAATCACAGGGATCCTTTTCCTTTATAAAGGAGGGGTCTAACAGATGGTATCAGAGCACTGTGTTGCCTGTAGGATTATGACCCTATTTAGGATTGGAAGACCATTAAGGAAAAGTTTTCAACTACTTCTACACTTGTCTATTCTTCTCGTAAAAACTTTTCTAATCTTTTCATTCTCAACTCCATTCGTAGATGAACTCCATCAACGAAGCCGTGAAGAAAGGACCACTCATGACCATGACCTTGGAGTGTGAAACTGAGTTTCCCAAGATTCTCAAGGACCTCATGGTGGCAATGGAAGCACATGGAGCAGCTTTATACAAAGGCTTTCCAGTGATGGATGAAGGAGTGGAGTATTGGTGGGTGCAACTTCACTTGTACAAAAACAAGGAAGACAACCACAAAGAAAGGGGATTCTGCATGTACACCAACACTGTGATGCACACAACATTCTTTGAGTCAGCCAGAGATGCATCTTGGAAGACTATCAAAGAACTAAGTGCTAGAGTCAAGTGCAGAATGCTTATCCTCCAAAGAGACTTAGAGAAAGAGAAGGAACTTACCCAAGAGTTGGAAGCCACCAACCAAGAGTTAAGGGGAGATATAATAGACTTAGTGATGGAATCATGTGAACAAGATAGGTGGATTGCCTCTAGGAACATTGTGATAGCCACCAGATCCAGTGAGATAGGATTGTGAGCACACTTCGTTAGTTGGACCACCATCTATCACCTTATTTTCCAAAAATGATACCTTAAATAAGTTTGAATCTTGATTGATGTAAGGGACTTGTGTATGCATGACTTGTGTGATGGTTGTGTTCAGGGATATGTATGAATGTTTGTCTTGATTTACCTTAAATTGTGTTGTTCTAACTTTTTCAATCTTATAAATAGATGCCTATTACCATCAGCACCGTTGAGGAGCTCCAGGTTACCCGTTTTGGTCCCCGTATCATTGAGCTTACCACTTTGCTCGATCTCCCTCTTCCCACCATCACGGTGTACCCACTCACCAAGTTCGAGAGGAAGGACCTCTGGGGCTTCAAGGTGAACCAGCCTGGACGCCAGACAGAGCTCACTACGGAGGCCATCGTCTTCAAGCTGATGCATGACGACAGGGAGAGAGGCATGGAGGTAGTCATGCAGGACCTGATAGGACGTCTGTTAGGCCGTCACTCCTGACAGGTTAGGGGCACTCACTTCCACGTCTTCGGAAGGCATGATGTTGATGGAGAGTCCATTGACTTTGAGGACGACTCGAGGGACGCGGCAGAGCCGATACGTATCTACCTCCAGGACTTAGAGACTCTTCTCAGGCACGTAGACACGGACAGGACGAACGTCATGCTCGGCAATGACGAGCTTCAGGTGCAGCTACGCGAGAAGGACAAGCTTTTCGCACAGCAGGATGAGATGATCAAGGAAATGGAGACGAAGTTCAAGGCTCAGGATCGCAAGTTCAAGAGTCAGGAGAAACGCGTCCAGGATAGAAACAAGAAGATCCGGGACATGACCGAGGAACTGAAGTCCAAGGATTTCGAGCTTGAGTAGCAGAAGATGGTTATTGAGAGATTTCGCTCCCAGAAGAGGGCTCTCAAGGCCAAGGTCGATTCCTTGACCACTACGATTGAGGAGAACAAGACTGCGATGGAGAACGTAGGTCTTACCTTCGTCGAGGAGGAGATTGATGCGGATGAGTAGACTTGACTACTCGTTTACCTTTCGTATTCGTACTTGTTATTGTGAAACTGTTATTGGACCATCCGACATGTGGATGGCTTACCACTTGTGTGTTTTATTTTATGAACTTATTATCTGGTTGTTGATTCATTTTATTCTTGAGTTGCATGCTATGTGTTTGCTTGTAATGTATTGTGCATAAAACATCTATGGGTATCTCATTCTTATCTATTTGAATAAACCACAGATGCCTCCCCGTCGCGCAAACCCCAACCCCAACAACATCACCCCGAAAATGCAACAAATGATGAATGCGCAAACAGAGCTTATGCAAATGATGACAACATTCATCCAAAACCAGAATAACAACAACAACCCCAATAACAACAACAACAACCCTCCGGGTTTTGATATGCTCACCAGATTTCTGCGATTGAGGCCAGCAAAGTTTTCGGGAACAACTAATCCCATGGTGGCCAATGACTGGCTACGTTCCGTGAACAAGGACTTAGTGACCGTGGGCTGCACAGATGCTGAAAAAGTCAGGTTCGCAGCACATCTGTTGGAAGGACCAGCCGCCACATGGTGGGACAACTTCCAAATTACCACTCCTTTGGATGAGGTAACTTGGGCTATCTTTGAAGATGGCTTCCGCACTGCTCATATCTCATCAGGAATGATGAGTCTGAAAAAGAAGGAGTTTCACAACCTGAAGCAGCGCCACCGCAGCGTGGCAGAATACATAGAAGAGTTCAACAATCTGGCGCGCTATGCACCGGATGAGGTTGACACGGATGCCAAAAGAAAGGAAAAGTTTCTGGAAGGCTTGAATGATGAGCTGAATCTGCAGTTGTCTGTGGCATATGTTCCAACTTATCAGTCTTTGTGTGACAAGGCTGCAATTTTGGAGAGTAAAATGAAGCAAGTCGAGAGTAGGAAGAGGAAACACTCCGACAAGCACAGCTCGGGATCGTCGCACAAACGATCTCACTATGATGACAGTGGCAGCTCAGGATCCCATAAGCATGGGAAATTCAGCAAGCACCACAACCACAACCGTCATGACAACAAGCATCACCGCAGTCATGACAATGACAAGTACAAGAACCACAAGGGTGGACATAAAAGCCACTATAGTGGAAATGGTAGTGGAAGTGGAAGCCAGCCTCCTAAAAAGGACATCAGTCAGGTTGAGTGCTTCAAATGCAAGAAGCTGGGGCATTATGCTAATGAGTGCCCTGAGAAGAAAGTTGAAGGACCTAACAAGCCAAATCCTTTTCAGAAAGGACAGGTTAACCACATCAATGTGGAGGAGGTCTATGAGGAGCCTGATGCCGTTACTGGTAAGTTCAGACTCAATTCAATTTCGGCATTTGTACTCTTTGATACCGGTGCATCTCATTCATTGATATCAAAGGCATTTGTTGAAAGAAATGAACTACCGGTAGAAACTATTGGGTGTCCTATAAGAGTAAGTTCTCCGGGTGGAGAAATGATAGTAAACTCGGGATGTCATGACTTAGTCATAGAGTTTGGAAAACATAAGTTTCCAGTGAACCTAATAATCCTGAATTCCCAAGGACTAGATGTAATTTTGGGAATGGATTGGATGGCTAAGTATGAAGGAGTACTAGATTGTGCTAATCGTACTGTTGCACTCACAACCCCAGAAGGAAAAAGAATAAAATTCAGGTCAAACTTTGAATCCAAAGGAAGTAAGTTGAATTCTCTTAAGGGGGTTAGCATGGATAGTGTACCAATTGTGTGTGAGTATCCGGATGTATTTCCGGAAGAATTACCAGGAATGCCACCGGATAGAGATGTGGAGTTTCTGATAGATCCGATACCAGGTTCTGGACCAATAGCAAAAAGACCGTACAAAATGTCAGTTGATGAACTGAAAGAACTCAAGAAGCAACTAGGGGAACAGTTGCAGAAAGAGTTTATTCAACCAAGTTCTTCCTCTTGGGGAGCCCCAGTATTGTTCGTGGAAAAGAAGGATAGAACACAAAGATTATGCATTGACTACCGTTCTCTCAACGAGGTAACCATCAAGAACAAATATCCTTTGCCAAGAATCAACGACTTGTTTGATCAGTTAGAAGGAGCATGTGTGTTCTCGAAGATTGATCTTCGGTAAGGTTATTTTCAACTCAAAATAAGAGAGCAAGACATACCTAAGACAGCTTTCACCACAAGGTATGGATTGTATGAATACACAGTGATGCCTTTTGGTTTAACCAATGCTCCAGCATACTTCATGAATATGATGAACAAGGTGTTCATGGAATTCCTTGACAAATTTGTTGTCGTTTTCATCGATGAAATCTTGGTCTACTCCAAGAGCAAGGAAGAACATGAAAGACACTTACGCTTGATACTTGATAAACTGAGGGAACATAAACTTTATGCCAAATTCAGCAAGTGTGAGTTCTGGTTAGAGGAAGTTGGTTTTCTTGGTCATGTTATGACAAAGGATGGTGTGGCAGTTGATCCTGCTAAAGTTTCAGCTGTGACAGAATGGGAATCTCCCAAGAATGTGAAAGAAGTTCGTAGTTTACTCGGCTTAGCAGGTTACTACAGAAGGTTCATTGAGAATTTCTCAAAGGTTGCTAAACCAATGACTGAATTGTTAAAGAAGGACAAGAAATTTGCTTGGTCTGAAGGTTGTGAAGTCAGCTTCCAAGAATTGAAGAAGAGACTTGTAACAGCGCCAGTACTATGTCTGCCAGATTTGGAAAAGGATTTCCAAGTATATTGTGATGCTTCTCATCAGGGTTTGGGTGCCATACTTATGCAAGACGGTAAAGTCGTAGCCTATGCTTCGAGACAACTCAAAACTCATGAAGTAAACTATCCTACTCATGATTTGGAGTTGTCCTCTGTCGTCCATGCACTCAAAACATGGAGACGTTACCTTTTGGGAAAGCGTTGTGAAGTATTCACCGATCATAAGAGTTTGAAGTATATCTTCACCCAGAAGGAAATCAACATGAGACAAAGGAGATGGCTAGAACTTATCAAAGATTACGACTTAAGTTTGCAATACCACCCCGGTAAAGCGAATGTAGTAGCAGATGCTCTAAGTCGTAAGACGTTTGTAAATGGCCTTACTAAAGGAGAATTGCCAGATGACTTGTGTAAGCAATTCAAAGAACTCAGATTGGAGATTGTGCCTGAAGGACATCTCATGTCCTTAGATGTTCAACCCACTTTGTTGGACAAGATCCGAGAAGCTCAGAAGACTGATAAGGAAATTGAAAAGATTAAGGAGAATATTAGTCTAGGGAAAGCTAAGAGTTTCCATATAGACGAACAAGGTACTTTATGGCACGGGAAACGTATATGTGTTCCACAAGATCCGGAGTTGCGGAAACTGATTTTACAGGAAGCCCACAACTCTCCGTATTCTATTCACCCAGGAAACACCAAGATGTACATGGATATGAAAGAAAGATTTTGGTGGAACAATCTCAAAAGGGACATCGCCGAACATATTGCCTTATGTGATGTATGTAGCAGAGTAAAAGCGGAACACCAGAAACCAGCGGGTTTGCTTCAACCACTACCTATTCCTGAATGGAAGTGGGAAAATATCGGTATGGATTTCATTACCGGATTACCAAGAACCAGGTCAGGGTATGACTCCATATGGGTAGTAGTGGATCGCCTAACTAAAGTGGCTCATTTTATACCAGTGAAGACAACTTATACAAGTGCCAAGTTAGCTAAAATCTACATGAGCAGAATTGTATGCCTTCACGGTGTGCCTAAGAGTATTGTGTCAGATAGAGGAACTCAGTTCACTTCTCACTTTTGGAGACAGCTTCATGAATCCTTAGGAACGAGATTGGAATTCAGCACTGCTTTTCATCCTCAAACTGATGGACAAACAGAAAGGACTAATCAGATTCTTGAAGACATGTTGAGGGCATGTGCCTTAGACTATGGAGCAAGTTGGGATGAAAGTTTGCCTTACGCAGAGTTCTCTTACAATAACAGTCATCAATCTAGTATTGGAATGGCACCATTTGAGTTACTCTACGGAAGGAAGTGTACCACCCCATTGCTATGGAATGGAGTGGGAGAAAGGAGTTTGTTTGGACCTGATCTTATCAAGGACGCCGAAGAGAAAGTCAAGTTGGTTAAGGACAGGTTGAAGATAGCACAGTCCCGACAGAAAAGCTACGTGGATTCTAAGCGTAGAGAAGTCACCTACGAAGTTGGAGATAGAGCTTATCTTAGAGTATCACCACTTCGTGGAGTGAAAAGATTTGGAGTCAAAGGAAAGTTGGCACCAAGATATGTTGGGCCATTCAAAATTCTAAGTCACAAGGGAGAAGTTGCATATGAAGTTGAATTGCCAGAGTCTCTGTCAGCTGTCCATAACGTATTTCATGTGAGTCAGCTTAAGAAATGTCACCCAGAAATGGAAGAATCATCTTTGAAGGATACCATACCCTTGGAAGAAGTCCAGCTAGAAAGTGATCTTACCTATGATGAAAGGCCTGTCAAGATTCTTGAGACCGCAGAAAGGGTCACAAGGACTAAGACTATCAAGTTTTGCAAGGTGCAATGGAATCATCATTCCGAAGAGGAAGCAACATGGGAAAGAGAAGATGATCTTCGGAAAGACCACCCACACCTATTTGCTAGCCAATCCGAATCTCGAGGGCGAGATTCACCTTAAGGGGGTTAGATTTGTAACATCCCTAAAATCATGATTTCAAACTTTACATATCACTCATGCATGCATATAGATTTTAGAGATCATATTCAAACTCCCTTCAGAAAACAGAAGCTTTTGATGTTATGATTTTATGTGGACAGATTTAATCCAAAAGACCAACACCATTTGAAACTTGAATGATTAGGAACTTGTTTGCTTGCCTCCATTGTTGGAAAGTTAGGTATAAAAGTTTGACCAAAGTTTTCAATTTGGAAATAAATTCAAAACCCTATTTTTAAAACATTTGCAAACCAGAGGCAATGTCTCTGATTGTTTTAAGTCCAAGCTTGACCAAGCCCTTACAAGGTAACCACATGGTTAAATGACTGATTTTTGAAACCACAGTACCCTGCAAAAATCCCCAGAATTGTTTGAATTCAAAAAGGATTTGAATTCATATCTAAATCTACCCAGAAAATCAAAATAGAAAAGAAAAAAGAAATAAACAAAGGAAAAGGGCCACGCGCCAGGTTTTAGGCCCAGCATCGAATCGAGCCCAACAATCCCACCCGGGAATTTTCTTTTCTTCTCTCACGCGCGAGCGCACGCAGCCTGTCGCTGACAGACGGACCCCACACTCACTTCGCGCACATCGCTGATGAGCGGGCCCTACCCATGTTGGCATCGTCTTCCCCAAACTGCGCCCGCGACCACGTCGCAGCTGCAGTCACTGCCGGTAATGGCGCGGCATAAATGGGCGTTAATCCGCGGGCGTTTCCTGTCGAGGCACCGGCTATAAGATCCCCACCTCCCCACGACCATTTTCCCCCAGTCGATTCTACCTTCACGCCACCAGGCTGCCCACGACTCACCCAACACCGCCGCAGACAGAGCTTGCTCCGGCGAACGATTCCGGTGAGACCCATACGCCCCTTCCTCCCTGATTCATTCGAGCCACTTCGCAATCCCCTTGCGCACATCCTGACCCCACCAGTTCATCCTGTATTGCCCCAGGTCACCGTTCCCGCTCGACGCCGCAAGCATCCGACGACCACCTCGACTCCGGCGATCAAAATCCGTAAGTTCCGTGCGCACACTTCTGACTCACACTAGATTGTTCGCCACGGTCTTGCGCATCTTCTAAACCCCCTAGCTTGTGTTAGGGCGACGCGGAACCTCGGCAACTACTCCGACAACAACCACCCGACGCCGTCCGTAACTCCGACGAGCAATCCTCGCCGTGACAGCACGCCCCTCCGCAAACCAGTACCACGTCGAGCTTCAGCACGTCTTGGCGGATCTGGTAAGCACCTTCCTGCTTCTTGGAGCGATGTAGAACGCCGGCGCCGCCGTAGTCAGACGCGCCGCCGCCAGTTAACGCCGCTAGCGCCGCCAGATTGTGGCTTGATGGTTTGGTCCATTGGATCTGCATCGTAGGGCTAGGATAGATCTTGATCGAAGAGGTACGCGCGCGTTTGAGCCGCCAGATCTAAGTTAGATCCTATGGCCTGCGACTGCCGATCCGCGCGAAGCGGTACGCGCCAGTGAGGCTGCGACACGTGGCTAGGGTTAATTCAAAAACAGAAATTTGAATCAGATTTAGATCCAAACTTTAAACTGCTATAACTTTTGAATGCCACGTTAGAATTTTGCAAACTTTATACCGTTGGATTCAGTGAAACAAAACCTTTCTGAATATCCAATTTTTTTAACAAATAGTAATAGTTAAAATGACTTTATTTGTAGAAACATGTTTAAGACTATTTTAAGTATAGATTTATTTTGGTAAATTGTATTGGTGCCAAATAAGTTTAGTTGGCAAACTTGTGACTTGTTAAGTTTCTGTAAACATGTGCATGCTTGGTAGAGTTTTCAAAATCACCACTTAGTAAATTCTTGCATGCATGCATACATATTATTTTTGGTTGTATATAATTGTGTGTAATTATATGCTATATTTATTGTGTAGATTTTTCTAGTGATTGTGATTGTGAAGAGTGCTACTCTCCCCACTACCAAGGCAAGTGATATTTTCATGAATATTTTTATCCTATGTTTTGTACTAGCATTAGATATTTTGCTAAGTCTTGCATGCTATCTTTGCCTAATGCTAAGTTGGGAAATCCTAAGTAGTGTAGAATTGTAGAATTGCTAGGCAATTTTCCTAAGTTAAGTTATCTTACCGTGCTTAGCCTAGCTATTTTAGCAAACAAGGGTTGGTGAAAAATCTATACTTACTATGATAAAAATATTTGTCATGAGACTTATGCTTTCCTAATAAAACAACTAAGTCAAATGAACCTCCTGGGTGGAATGGAAGGATTGGGTTATGTTGAGTGGTTACACAAGGCCATGGACTTGGGTTGTGTATCTCACTTGTGGTATGCCACCCAGGCACAAAGGGATTTGGAGGCCAAGTGTTGAGAAAGCTTACAGTGTAACCACTTGGCAATATGGGCTCTGCCTTGATCATATAGGTTGCTAGAACTTAGTCATTTGGACAGTTGGTGGTAGTTGGGATGATAGGTTGGAACGCGTCCATTTGACTAAGGAAAGGCTTCTGAAAGGTCCTGTCTTGGGAAACCAAGTCTGGTGGGGAAAGTGCACAACCTCTGCAGATGGAAAAACCTAAGTACTTAGCCTAGTCCAAGGCAATGGACAACTTGAGCATCAAGACATGGAAGCTGCAAGAATCTCATCACTCCAACTTCTAAGTAAAATTTGTGGGAGAATAAGGGTGAAGGACCCCAATGTCTATTGGTGGTTTCTTGGGAAGTTTTTGATAAAGGAAAACTTAGTGATTTCAACTAATAGGTAAAAACTATTTTCAAGCAAAGCAAGCCAAGCTACACTTAGCCAAAATGCATGTAGTAATATAGTCCACTTAAAATATACTAAGGTATCACTTGCCAATACTATTCCAAAGTATTGACCCTCTGTGGCTGTAACTTGTGATGTTGCAGGTTACTCCGATGATGAGTAGGAGTCATGAGTCTACACTCAACATGCTTGCCTGTGGCACATGAAGATGAAGACTTATGTTTATTTACTTATTCCTTAAACTCTTGTATTAGGCTAATGGACCTGAGTTGTAAAAGACTATGTTTTATCTCTGGAATGAATGTAATAAACGACCTTTGTATCTGTGTACTTCATCTTAAACTGTGGATGCTAGCATTGGTCCAGGGACTAGCATTGCAATCACATGGATCCTTTTCCTTTATAAAGGAGGGGTCTAACAGATGGTATCAGGAATAGGGACTTCTTGTGGTTTAGTGGCATCCATATTGGTGGTGGTGATAGTGCACACACTATTTTTTCTAGAAATTTCAGTTTCTCTTTCCCACTTAGTATGAAGTTGGGCTAACAGTCTAACATTTTCATCAATAGTAACTTGTATGGCATGAGTAGCAGCAAAGGTACTTTCCATGGTTTCAGGTTTAGCAGCCATTTTATTAATCAAAGAGGACCGTGCTTCAGACAAAGAGGAAATATTTTTCTCTACATTCAAAAACTTTTCCTCCACAGTCTTGTTGACAGTGGTTGGTTTACTAATAAAGTCTTTGAGCATGAATTCAAGTTCAGAGGGGGGCACTTCTAGTATTGTTGTAGGAGTTTCCATAGGTATTGCCATTATTAGGAGGATAAGGCCTATAATTTTTGGTGCTACCAAAATTATTCCTATATGCATTAATGTTGAAATTGTTGTTTCTAATGAAGTTCAAATCAACTTGCTCTTCTTGAGCAACCAAAGAGGCTAAGGGAACATTATTTGGATCTAAAGGAGCTTTCCCGTTAACAAGCATAGCCATGATAACATCAATCTTATCACTCAAAGAGGAGGTTTCTTCAATAGAATTTACCTTCTTACCATGTGGAGCTCTCTCATTATGCCATTCAGAGTAATTAATCATCATATTATCAAGGATTTTTGTTGCAGCACCCAAGGTGATGGTCATAAAGGTACCTCCAACAGTTGAATCCAACAGGTTTCTTGAACAGAAGTTCAAACTTGCATAAAAAGTCTGGATAATCATCCAAGCAGTAAGTACATGAGTGGGACAATTCTCAACCAAAGATTTCATTCTTTCCCAAGCTTGAGAAAAAATTTCATTATCAAGTTGTTTAAATTTCATAATATCACTTCTCATATATATAATCTCAGCAGGAGGGTAGTGCTTTCCAATAAAAGCATCTTTGCACTTAATCCAAGAATCAATACTATTTCTAGGCAAGGATAGCAACCATTCTTTAGCTTTTCCTCTCAAGGAGAAAGGAAACAACTTGAGCTTAATAATATCTCCATCTACATCCTTATACTTTTGCATCTCACAAAGTTCAACAAAGTTATTGAGATGGGCAGCATCATCATCAGAACTAGCACCAGAAAATTGCTCTCTCATCACAAGATTCAACAAAGCAGGCTTAATTTCATAAAAGGTAGTGTAAGGTTCCCAACCTTTAATAAGGTAGAGATCCCTGTGTTTACAATGCTAGTCCCTGGATCAATTGCTAGCATCCACAGTTAAGATGTAATATCAAGAAACAAAGGTCATAATACAACTTTATAACCAGAAATAAAATAATTCATTACATCTTACATAGCTCATTTGGCTATTACATTACATTGCAGCAGAATATCTATAAGAAAGGGGTCCTTCATCTTCAAAGTGCCACAGGCAATCATGTTGGTTGTAGACTTGTAATCCTATTCAACAAACTTCACTAACATCAAAAAAACCTGCAACATAATAAGTTGCAGCCATATGGGTCAATACATTTGAATTGTATTGGCAAGCTTCACTACTATGTAGAAATAAGTGGATCCTATCATTACATGCATATTTGGCTAAGTAGGGTTTAGGCTCATTTGCAGAAAGCAATATAGTTTTATCCTATCTTTTCAAAATAGTTTTGATCTTTTGTCAAATCTTTCTAAACTTCTTGGAGAACTCCAAGTCCTTCAAATCCCTTGTTGTCACCATCAAGTTTTACTTTGAGAAATTGGAATGTCGAGATCTTCCATAGCTTCAGGCCTTAGTTGCTCAGTATTGTCCATAACCGGGGACACGGCTAAGTACTTAGAATTTGATCTTCTGCAAAAGTTGTACACTTTACCCACATGACACAATCTCATCTTGATGCCACCAGTGGCCGCTGGATAAGTACTCACCAAGATGGAGTACTGGCAGATTGAGAATGTGACAAAGTCTTTCCATAGGAGTCCTCCCAATACACAATGCTAGCTTGTCATCCAGGCACCAATGTAGGGTTACAAGTTCCCTTACACAATTCTAGTTAACCTGAAGATGCCAATGCATGGGTCTTCCACTATGTAGTTGACTAAGCCAGAGCCCATTTAGCATGTGGCTGTACACGGAAGCCACTATACGAGAAACATGTTCAATCTCTAAGTCCCTGGGTGGTTTTATTCTAGTGCACATACAAAAAGAGATGGCCATATAAACATGGTTGCTTTTTTTGCCACCTTGTCCAATCTTGAGTATCCTTATCCACCCGGGTGGTTCATTGAGTACTTGTTTTATTATATAAAACATATATCTTTTCAACTCTTCATATAATCATAACATGTATCCCATCCCAATATATAGCAGGGCTAAGCATACTACAACTATAATGTTTCCACTAAGGAATATATAAGGGTATCCTATTAGGATTTAGCATAGCATAAAATATAGTAAACCTTTCCATGCATGTTACAAAAATCCACTAAGTGTAATGAAAATAGTAGGACTTGGATGATAGTGTCACTTGCCTTTTTAGTAGAGAATGTTGGTTCACTTCTTGATCTTGCAAATATCACACTCTTCTAATTCCACTACAATTCAATCAAGCAAACACAAATTCAACTAGCATTCCAACCAATTTATCACACATAAAATAATATAAACAAGGTCATGCATGCAAGCATGAAAAATATAGTTTTATTTGCAAAAGTGGTTTCTACTAGGCTCTAGACATTATAAAGTTCAAAGTGTTTATTTTCTAAAGTGGTAAAACCATTTGCAAAAGGTTTGATCTATAAACCATTTTTAAATCAAATCAATATTTTATGTGGTTGAAAATGCTTTTAGCAAAGAAATATTCTTTTAAAGGGTTCACCAAATATATTTTAATTCTCAAAACTTGGTGTTTAGGGTCAGAAGGTTTGAATCAAATCATTTCCCAAAGGTTTTACTCAAAAATCATTTCTAAACCAAAAACAATATTTTTATTTGACTAGAAATGTGCTAATTCAAATATTTATTCCTAAACCTCACAAAATACATTTTTAAATCCATAAGTTGGTTCCTAGGGTCAGTAGGTTCAAAACAAACTATTTTGCAAAGATTTCACATTAAAATTATATCTAGAACAATTTTTATATTCATAATAAGCCTACACATGTTCCTGCAATTTCAACCAATTTTACAGAAGCAAATCATTAAACAAAGTGCATGGTTGCAAAGTACTTGTATTTCTGAATCCATTGATATAAAATTTGCAAAATTTGGACGTGTAGAACTAAAGTTATGAATTTTTCAAATTTGCAAATCTAATAGAACATATTTCTGTTTTTAATCCCGAGTCTGGCCACGTGGCGTGTTCTTACTGGACGATACCGGTTCGCACGGATTGAGCTATGTGGACCGTAGGATTTAAGTGAGATCGTACGGCACAGAGCACACGATATCCTTTCTCTTGAATCTAATCCTAGCCACTGGTTAACAATCTAACGGCTCTCAGACGCTTGACCATTGCCTGGCGGCGCTGCGCGGCGGCGACTGGCGGCGCACGTCTGGCAGTGTGCTTGCCGATGTTGCAGGGAGCGAGGGAGAGGGGGAATTGGCTTCCAGCGTTCGCGTGGTCGAGGTGAAGCTCGAGGTGGCGTTGGCTTGGCGAGGGGCGCAGAGGGACGAGAGTAATCGCTCGCCGGAGTTGCTGCGGGCGGCGGTGCTCTCGGGTTGTCGTCGGGGATGGGCCTACAAGTCACCCTAAGGCGAGATAGGGGAACGGTTGGACGCGAGTGAGTGTGGCGTTCACGTGAGCATGATCGAGAGAGCTCGGGACGGTCTGTCTTACCAGGGAGACTTCGCCGGAGCGATGGCAGACGACGGCGCACGCTCAGGTGTCGACGAAGCAGAGGCTACGGGGCACGAGCGGGCGAACGAGTGGCACGGGGAGATGTGCTAGGAGGTGGGGAGGAAGATCGCATGCAGAGGGAGGCGAGGGACGGACGTGGTTCGCCGGAATTGGCTGGGAACTCCGTCGGAGATAGTGGCGGTGTGGGGGCGAATTGGAGCAGCCTAGGGGTAGTGAGGTGCTCTCAAGTGAGGGGAAGGAGAGAGGAGTCGTGGGCGATTAAATGGGCGTGGTCATGGCGAGGAATAACAGGGGCGTTGATGCGAATTTAATCGGGGCTTGAATGACAGAGAACGGCAGGAGAGAAAAGGGGGAAGCAGTCACGGCGGGTGAGAACGATGAACAGGCGAGTGGGGTCTGTCTGTCAGCGAGGTGGAGGAAGTGGGAGTGGGGTCCATTCGTCAGCGTCTGTGTGGGTGAGTCTGCGCGTGAGAAAACGTTTCGCTGAGGGGGGGAAAAGTTGGGCTGGACTGGGCCTTGCTGGGCCTGTTGGGTTGGGTTGGTTCGTTTCACTTTTTTTTATACTGAAGCTTTTTTCCTTTTTCTATTTGAATTTCTGTTTGATTTTCAAAGAAATAATTCAAACACCAATTCAATTCAAACCACCACCAAACTTTGTATTTATTTTATTTCTGTTTAATAACACAAATAAAAGTCCAAAACAAAATAAATTTTTATTCTTTTTAGGATCCATTAATAATTAAATAAAATAGACCTTAGTCTTTAATTCAAATAGGATTTAATTTATTTTAAAACTCTATTTGAAATCTAAATAATATTAAAACCATTTCAGTAGGTTTTATTTGAAAATATAAAACACTCGTAAATCTTATTTAAAATAAATTAACAAGTTTTAGTTTTTATTTAAAATGGAAAAGCTTTTACTTTAATAAAATTGGATATTAACAAATCCTCATTATTTTATTTAAATAAACCTTTATCCTTTTTATCAAATAGAAATATTTTATTTCAAAAGCTTGGCTAAGATTTAATTTGGCTCTATAAAATAATCCTTATTTATAATTCTACCTTTTTTTTGAAAACCAAATCTTTTTATTAAAAGATCTAAAAATAGTAATTCCAACTATCATAATTTTATTTATTAATTGTTTACCTTTTTAAATCCCTTTAGGATTTTATTTGATCAAAATAGGTTTTGATGTTTCCAATTGGAATCAAAAAGTTTCTTCTCATCCTAAAAATCAACAATTGTTTATTTGTTTATTTATTTTTCACATTTCAAAATTTGGAAAATTTTGGGATGGACAGGTAGCATCAGGAGCAGGTGGAGCAACAGGAGTGCTTAGGAAATCATTATTGTTTGTGCTAGTGAAGTCGCACAACTTGGTGTTCTCAGCAAATTTTATTTTGGCAAAAGTGGAGCAAGCCAACAACAGCAGCAACTAGAGCAGGAACTAATATTTTTGTGATTTTGATAAGGGAAAGCAAACCAAACTAAACTAATTTTTTTAGAGTTTTTGATAAAAAGAGGCAAACAAAACCAAGCAAAAGAAACTAAGAAAAACAAAAACAAAGTAAAGAGAAAGGTTCAGAAGGACTCCCCTTGTGAAGACGTCCTTAGCCTCCCCGGCAACGGCACCAGAAAACTTGTTGATGGTGCCTGAGAGCGCTTCGTCAGGAAACCCCAAGAGCAAGGTGTAAAGAGCATAGCAGCAAGTCTTCCCTCAGTAAGAAACCGAGGTTACTGAACCAGTAGGAGGAAGGAAATGTCTCAAAGGTGTTGCAAGCAACTTGGAAACCTGCACAACACAAACTCAAGACTTTGCCCCAACGAATAGTGAGGTTGTCAATCTCACCGGTTGCTGTAACAAAGGATTAACTGTATGGTGTGGAAGGTGATAGTGGTTTGTAGAAAGTAAACAGTAACAGTGGAAGATGTATCAATGGTAAAGATTGGAACGGGGTCCATAGTTCACTAGAGGTGTTCTCCTTAGATAAACTAACATGGCATGCTGGGTAAACAAATTATAGCATGGCAATTGACAGGACTGGGCAAGGCATAAAAATGCAATACTAGACATCATGATCCTATGAGATTCTATTGGGCAATACAACAATATACATAGACCGCCATGCAACTACATCTATGACTAGAATTCCACCTTTGGGTTATCATCTGAACCCCCTCCAGTATTATGTTGCAAGCAATAGACAACTGCTTTAAGCAAAGTGTGTAAGGTAAACAATCCACTTGTTCCATGAACAAGGGATCGTTTTTTTCTCCCTAGTGGCAACAGCACATCTACAACCTTAGAGATTTCTATCACTTCCCTTAGATTAAGTAGAGGCATGAATCCACTATCGAGCATAAATACCCCTCTTGGAGTCACTAGCAACTACTTGGCCAAGATAGCTACTAACAACGAAGAACATGCAAGATCACAAACAACACAGACATGATAGAATCAATAAGACAAAACCATTAATCAATCTGACATAGTAATCTCAATATCCATCGGATCCCCGCAAACACGACATGCATGATTACAAATAGATGAGATCTTGATCATGAACGGAGCTCACAATATCTAGACATGAAAGCACAAAGGAGGAGATACAACCATCTAGCTACTACATGGACCCGTAGTCCAAGGTGGAACTACTCACGCTTCATACTGGAGGCTGGCATGATGAAGAATAAGGCCTCCGGGATGATCTCCCCTCCGGCAGGGTGCCGGGAAGAGATTCAGATCCCCCGATCTAGGGACGATGGTGGCGGCGGATACACACGGTTTTGTGGAATATTGATCGGGTACTTAGGGTTTAGACATCGGGGGATTCTTATAGGCAAAGAGGGAGGCCGAGGGGGTGCCCGAGGCGGCTGCACCCCCCTAGGCGCGGGGTGGGCCCACCCGCACGACCAGGGGGTGTGGCCCCCTCGAGGACCTCCTCCGTCTCGTCTTCTGGCTCCGTGTTCCTCACGGTAAAATATTGACTTTGGATTTTGTCCCATCCAATTCCGAGAATATTGATTTTCTTCCTTTCTGGAACCAAAAACAGAAGAAAACAAGCAAATGGCACTATGGCATCTTGTTAATAGGTTAGTACCAGAAAACATATAAAAACACCTCAAAGTGTAGACAAAGCAAAGCAAAGTAGATACTAAACAAGCATGGAACATCAAAAATTATAGATACGTTTCCGACGTATCAAGCCCTAATTGCTTGATTGCTACTTTCTTTCAGAAATATTTCTGTCCTAGTGCTAGACATGCTGCTTTGCAGAAACTTTTTGATTTTAAACAGGGAGAAGAAGAGAAATTGCATGAGTCATGGACAAGGTTCTGTGCCTTGATTCATGCACATACTGGATGTCCATTACCTAAAACTGAGCTTCTTGATATCTATTATAATAGACTAACTAATGAATCTAGGACATACCTGGATAGTTATGATGATTGTGTTTTTAGGAAAAGAACTCCTGCAGAAGTTGAAGAATTAATGGCTAAAATAAGCAAGAATTGTGATGATTGGACTACAACTGATCCAATTACACCTGAGCCTACTACACCTAAACCAATTGTGCCTGAACCAACACCAACACCAAATAAGAGGGGAGTGATTGAATTAAATGATGAAGTGATGAAAGATGCTAAGAAATGTCTTAAGGAGAAGGGTATAAGATCTGAAGATGTGAAGAATTTACCTCCTTTAGAAGAATTATGTAAGCCAATTCCCCACTCATCTACTATTAAGGTACACTCTCTCCAACACTTTGATGAAGGTGATATTCCTTATGCTAAACCTCCTGATCAATGCTTACAGGAATGATACGTCGGAAACGTATCTATGATTTTTTATGTTTAATGCTTGTTTAGTATATACTTTGCTTTGCTTTGTCTACACTTTGAGGTGTTTTTATATGTTTTCTGGTACTAACCTATTAACAAGATGCCAGTTGCCTGTTTTCTTCTATTTTTGGTTCCAAAAAAGGCAGAAAATCAATATTCTCATAATTGGACGGGACAAAAGCCAAAGTCAATATTTTGCCATGGGGAACACGGAGCAAGAATACGAGACGGAGGGGAGCCACCAGGGGGCACACCCCCTGCCCGGGCGGCCAGGCTAGGCCCGTGCCTGGGGGTGCAGCCACCCTAGGTGCCCCCCCTGCCTCGCCTCTTCGCCTATAAGAATCCCCCCATACCAAAACCCTAAGTACCCGATCAATCTTCCACGAAATAGTCCGTAGATAAAGAAAATATGCCCTAGAGGCAATCATAGAGATGATTATATTTCATATGTATCCATGAGTTATTGCAATGTTCCTTGTATATCCATATCAGGCAACTTGTATTGATTGGCAATTATGTGAATTGTTTGTGAAACTCTTTACTTGTATGGTTATCGAATAGTTGTCCCTAGTCGGAGTTCATGTGAGGACACACATGAATATTAGACTAGCACATCGATTGGTTTATGACTATGTTTCGCAAGTCATGGACATGGAGATGTCAAACCAATGATGTGGACACATGTTATGAACATGGGGTTGGACTGACCCAACTTGAGACTGGCAATTAGACTTGCATCTCTCTCTACACATCATGTGCGTTTTGTCCTTAGACATGAGATTGTCGCATGTACTTGAGATGCGGATCGACCTACTTTGGGGCTATCAATCACTACTCCGTAACTGGGTAGTCATAAAGGTAGATTTCGGGTTTGTCCTGAAGCATGCTGCAAGACATTGGTCAATCAAGATGGGATTTGCCCCTCTCTACTTGAGAGAGATGTCTCTGGGGCCCTCGAGTGATCGGATCCAGAAATGCATGGCGGTGCTACATATGGTTAAGATTTAACCTAGTGAAGGGATTCTGAATCACAGTATCGAGAAAGAGAGGTCAGCTTGGAGCTAGACCAAATATCGTGAGGCAAAGGGAAACACATGTACTAAACCTTGTGATTGTTCGTCTGTATGATCTTTGTATGAGTTTAGGATTTGGCACGTCTTGCTAGAGGCCGCTACCAACTATTGATAGAATAAGTGTATTCGTGTCATGTCTATACGTATAGGAACCTATAAGGTCACACACTTAAGGGGCTGGAATCCTAATGAGGATTGGATCCAAATTAGACCAGGTTTAGGCTACTAATGGGCTGCTAATGTAGAAGCCCACTAGGGACGCCTATATAAGAGAGGGTGGGGCGAGTTGACCAGAGTTGAGCATTCCACCCAGCCGCCACTCCTCACGCCTGTGTTGCACGCGTGGACCTAGCAGTCTGGCGTCTGACGTTTCCACCCCGTAAGTGTGGATACCTCGGAGGTGCTACATATGTGGCACTTGGACGAGCCGCACAAAGGGAGCTGCTCATGGGACGAGGACGAGGAGGAGACGTAGAACATCTACACTGCCTCGACGCACTTCATCAAGTTCTGCAACCGTGCGTCTAGTGGTAATCCCGTGATCTATGACAATAGTATTCCTGGTTTACCCGGTAGAAAATTTTGTTTTGCGCTAGTGTAGCCTACCTGTATCCCTTCAGTGATACCAGAGCCGATGCTGTTTAGTTATAGGTTCGGGACGTTTGCATATGGTGATGTGCAGATTGATATGAATGACGTGATTGTTTGTATTGCGGTAGTTCAGGATTGATCTGTGATCTTGCTTTCCATGATCATGATTCTGAGGTCGTCAAACGACTTACCCCTACCGGTCGGTTTCCGCCATTGGGTAGACAGTGACACATAAATCCGGTTGAATCACGCGAAGATCAATATGATTGATCGAATCAGAACCTAGATCTAAAATCGATGTACTGTGATCAAAGGAGTTTGATTGAATCGAAATGATATTCGGTTTATGGTAAATTTGATTTGCCAATCAAAATCCTTAAAGAAAATTTTGTAGATTCGATCTCTCATTTTTCACAGAAAATTGTGTAGATACCGTGAGGGGCGCTACCCCTTCGAACCCCGCAGGGGGAGACCCCCCTAGACCCCACCTTAGTCGTAGCCACTATCGTATCTTGTTATAGTAAATAGGTGCTACGATTTCACATGATCCGGTACAATGTGATTCTATGCATAACTTGTTTTTTGCAGGATGTATGTGATCAGTATGGCCCATATATGCATGTGATGCATGTATATATTTTATTAGGACCTGCGTGTCGTGAGTACGGCAACACGGTTGGATCCATATGTGTTGTCGTTTATTGTAATGGCCTGCGTGCCAACTTGTGATGATCCCAATACTATGTAATTCTAATTACTAGCTGTTAGGAATAATAGCTTGTATTAGTTCTTGGAGGACTCATCACTTGGAGGATGGCTCACATGGAACATTAAGATGGATATCATCATGGTGGACATGTTCTATGGCGATGGAGCTCACCATGAGAAAATGGGCCATATTGTGTCACATCTATGTGAATGTTATTCTTATGCATCTTAATACTATGCATGCTTAGATGATAGAAGTAGAACGATCCCTCACAAAGTTTAAGTTAAACCATGCCCTTCCAACCAAACCTTGCACCATCCTATGCCATGTACAATCGTTGGTGGGCCTATGAAATTAGGGTGCCGCGGTTTTCCTTGGCTGGATGGGTTTGTATCGGATACCTACACACATAAGAGTTGGTGAGCTTGGCAAGGTCATCTTAACAGTTAAGGACCTTGGGGGATAAAGGTTGGGCGCCTAGTTTTGACATAGAGATGTCACCCAACAACAAGAGTCATTTGTGATATGATTAGCAAGAGTTGCTTACCGATTTACCTTGTCTTCTAGCAGTGATGCTAAAGCTCACTAGTCGACTTGTTAATTGTGGATCTTGAATCACTTAGTATCAATAGAGGGATATTGATTTAAAAGTGGGAGTATATTCTATCAAATTGTTTAATATGTTTTACTCTTTCATGGTTACATTGGCTTAGTATTTTGCATGTTTTATGTTGTAGATCAATGGCACAGAACACTGTATCACCTTTTTCTTTGTGTTCGATTCTTGACAAACATAAACTAAATGGAACAACTTTTCGGAATGGGTCCGTAACCTGATAATTGTTCTTAGGTCTGATAAAAAGGAAACGGTTCTGGATACCCCAATCCCCGATGAACCTGCTGATAATGCAACTGCTGCCCTCAAGAATTCCTACAAGAGAGCATGTGATGATTCTCTTGAGGTTAGCTGTCTTATGTGTAGCACCCCGGGTAAAGCCACTACTAGAAAATTTTGTGTTAAATAATACTTGTGCATCCTCATGACATCATCATGCATATTTTTGCCTTTGAAAAACAATTTTCATTCAAACCTATTTTGTTTTCTACAAACAACCCGTCTTTATTTCAAATTATCAAAATCGATCTTCCAGATATCTTGTTTTGTCTAAAAACTATTTACAAAGAATATTAAAAAAACTATCTAGATAATAAAACTATTTTATCTGGGGGAGGCCGGCACCGGCCAGCCCAAAAGGCCCAGCCAGCAGCCGGCCTACAACCCCAGGGAAAACCTAACCCTAATTTCCCCTCCAAACCCTAATCCCCAGATCCCTACCAAACTCCCACCCGCCGCCGCACACACACATGCCAACACGACCATTTGGCCACACCGCAGCGCAAACACCCAACTCTGCATGTTGACCCGTTCCCGACCCCACCTGCCACAAGCCCCGCTCCCCTCTCCCGATCGTCCTCACCCCGACCGCGTCCACTCCCCACCGAAGCCTCCCTCGCCCGAACCACCCCGCCTCCAGCGAACCTCCTCCCGCTCGCTAGCAACCTCACCCGACCCTTTCCCCCTCTGCTTCCTCCTAGTGCAATACCACTGCCCATCTCTCCTCCTTCCCGCTTCTGTTCGTGATGCCGCCGCCAGGAGCTCCACTCGCGTGATCTCGCCGGCCTCCGTACCCAGGCACAACCGCCGTGTCACCCCCTCGCCACCGGCCTCGTTTGCGTCCGCCCCTACATGCACTCGCCTCGCGGTCGTCCTCCTCACGCCGCCGGACCCCACCTCGCGTGCTCTCGCCGCCAGCCGCGTGCAACAATAGCACCGCACCTCGCCTCTCTGGCCGCCCGTCGTCGGCCTCCTCCTCTCGCGCCTGCAAGGCCTCGTCTCCGCGCTCGCCTCCCCAGCGGTTGACTCGAGCTCCACCTCCTCACGGGACGAGCCTCCCACCGCCGGTCACCTCTTCGCAGTGATCGCCTCCATCGACCCGCCAAACTCTGCCCGTCTGCGTCATCAGGACTTCGTGCCCTTGCACGTCCTCCAGCTCGCCTCCGACGCTCTCCAGCCCCACGCGTGTATGGACTCATCTTGACCGTGCCCATTCCGTCTGTAAGAAGTGGTAACAGTGGTGTTTTTGAGTTGGGGTTGCAGCCTTGAGAGTTGGTGATGTTGTAGTTGCGAAACTATGCGGTAAAGTTGAGCCGGTGGTTCGAGGCTCTCGCGATGGGAAAGATCAACGAGATCTTTGACAAGATTTTGGTACCCCATGAGCACCTGAGACCGGCATTTGGACCCAAGAGAATCACGCCGAGAGATTACGGAACGCCGAGCTCTTCCTCCCGGAACTCGAAGACGCCAAGACCCTTTCCTCGGATCCGAAGCCTGATTTCGAGGATTCGAAGATCAAGCCCCTGGAACGCCTAGGTCTCGTCCTCGGAATAGCCATGACCTTCGTCATGGATCCGATGATCGAGACCCCGGATACTGAACCCAAACCATTGGAGACCAAGATCGTCGACCCCATGTGTGACCCTTATCCTCGAAGCCCTATTTTTATAAATGACATATATAATTGTTCCATCAATTGCTCATGATTGCATTCATACCATGTGGATTTGGGGGCATTATGCCAATTCACCTCATGATTAAATATGGAGACCATATGCGGGCGAATCTAGTCTAATATTGGTCCCACTTAAATTTGTGCATTGAACCGGTGAAATATTTTGTCATGTTAAGACAACATTTAAATTACAGGGTATCTAAACAACATAAACCACCTAATTAAATGTTGGGACCCCGGTTCCGCTTAATATTGCCTAATTGCATTGCACCTTTGCCATTTCATACATCATACATGCATCATGCTCGATCTTCTACCATAGTATTAAATAGTGCATTCGATGTTTTCTAGTGCTGTGCTTCTTCACGGATTAGGCCGATGAGTTGTTGCGAGTGTCGACCCAATCTTCGGATGAAACTTCGACAATGTTTTCCAGGCGAGCATTCTCCCTCTTTCTACCTATTTTACTTTTATAGTCTTTATTTCCTCCTGTTGATCTATTGCTATCTGTGTTGCGATGCTCTAGTTTTCGTACCCGAGATATCCGTTGCAGCCTTATATTTCCTTGGACACATCCTATTACCTGTTGCTTGGTAGATAGTTGGACTTGTGTGTCGTAGTCGCTTGCTCAAGTGTTGTTGCTGTTCGTCAAGTACCACAATTGTTGGAAGACTGCCGCATGTTTAATGTTGGAAATGATCATGGCTTTAATTACTGTTTAATAACTAAAATTGAAGTAGGTAAATAATGTAGAGGCACAGGTGGGCAATAGATGTTATTTGGTTTTTAACCGTCCACTTGTGTCCCGTAGGACCCCGAGTACTTGATACCTGTTCTTTGAATATTCGCACTATCCGCATGTGGGACCATGAATCCCCCTAACCCTAGCTTGAGTCATATTTAATTCCTTGGGGCCATAAGTAGTTTGGGGCTTTATTACTATCTTGTACTTATGCCATGCTTTACTGCTTTATTTATGATTGCGTGTGGAGCGTCTGTACTGTTTTGGAACCAACATGGATTATTTTCGCGGTATCGACAAGCCCAGTCACACTTTCGGGTTCCCAGTCGTTTACAGCCATTGTCACAAACCTCTGGGTCCGTCTCGGAGCCGGCCAACTTCTTCGCGGGTAGCTTAGTGGGGTGGTCCCCTGAAATCAAATATGAATCTTGTGAATGTTCTGTCGTGATGCCTCGTTAGGTTTCCATTTGGTTTTTTCTCGAGGTTGATCGTGCGTGTGTTGCTATTTGTGCCCCCTATAGGGTAAAACTTTCTGAAAGCCGTGTCCGTGGTTATGTATGACTTGGAGCACAGTATCTCGATCATAGACAACTATAACTAAAGTAGTGCTATAAATTTGACTTTATAATGACTAGTAATCAGCTTCACTACAACGGAATGGCTAAATAAAAGTACCAACAACTGCTGGTTTTGGGATGCCTCATGCTATATGTATCTGACTAGTAAGTATTGCAACTACAACAGAATGGTTAACTAAAACTGCCCATTGTTTATAATATCAGGATGACTCATGCTATCTGTATCTGACTATTAATTGGCGCAACTATAACAGAAGGAATAAAACTTCCAACTGTGTGAGTTCCTCGGTTGACTTCCTCGTTTGGTATCGAGGGGGGAAATACCAGGATGGGTATGCTTGGTGATAGTTTCAGGTTGGATCCGAATAGGTCTTTCTTATCCCTATCTGATAGCCGCCAGTTGTATTGAGTCTCTATAGGTTGTTTAGTACATGCTGCGCTGCCGCTTCAGTCCACCATACCTATGTAGGCGAGGACCGCAGAATTCTAGTCTCGTCGTGTACTGGCCTCAGTACTAACCGCTCTCTTTTTCCTTTGCCTTTTGACAGCACCCCTTTTGTTTCAGCAGGTTTTGAGATCGACTTCGTTAGCAGGGTTACCCTTCCGGCTTGGCCTAGGCAGGGTTATGGACGCAATTGGTTATTCTTCAGGGCTCTTAGCTCAATTTGCATCTTGCCCGTACTCAGACGTTGTATCTTTATCAAGGTGATTTGGATCTTTGTATTATATATCTGTATTCTTGACTCGTGAAGTCGTTGTTGTATATATCTGTTTTGTGGGTTCCATCGTGGACTATTGTGTAATGATATTACTTCGTTTCCCACCCGCACGAAAGTGCCTGGTGGGCACCTTTGAATCGTTTCTATGCGGGTTTGGCGGGAATCGTTGAAACTTGCATAGGGCCGATTCTGAGGGTGTTACAGAGTGGTATTAGAGCTCAGCAGTTACGATACCCCACTGGTCTAGCCTGTAGGATAACCTAGCTAACGGACGTTGTAGAGTGTCAAAACTATTTTGAAAACTCGGTTGGATAGATCTGATTAGGTCTGTTTTTACTTCTTACTCCTCTGTTATTCTCCTCTTATCTCGACATGTTTTGAATCTGCTCTCTTATCTTTTCTTCGAGTCCAGGATTTCTTGTGGTTGGGTTTTCGTCGTACCTTCAGGGTTCGCTTCCATCCTCTTGTAACGGTGCTTCGACATCCGATCTTCATGCTATCTGAGGAATCGTCATCTCCTGTACCTTTCAGTGGACCAAAAATTCACTAAATTTTTTCTTTGTATCTTCCGGTGTTCCCAACATGACGACGTCATCATCTGACTTAGACCCGATGAATAGTCTGCATCAATCCTTTGTTTCCAAACACTGTTTGACAAGATCTTCAGTCTGAGATCCGTGAGTTGGTTGCATAATTCCCCTATTCATGTGTAGAGTAATGCTTTGGGTGCGCGATGGACTGATCACCATCCGACTACTCTTATCATTCGCTTGTGTACATTGAATGGTGGATTGATGCAATTATACTCCTTCTATGGAAGTTAGAGGTGGCCTTCCCTTTTTGAGACCTCGACCTTCATCTTTGTTTATACAGAGTGTTCTCTCGACGAACGTGAACAAAGGCCCCTTATTGGTTGTGTCGCCGATTTCAAGGTGGAGAAGAATCCTTGTTAGTGGTGTCACGAGGATCTATACGAAGCGAGAAGATTCGGAGCGTTGGTCTTCTTTCATGTACCATGAGGAGGATCTCGAGGGCGAGATCCATTGTTAGTGGTGTCGAATTTTAGCACCGCGGGTAAAACCACTACTAGAAAATTGCGTGTTAAATAATACTTGTGCATCCTCATGACATCATCATGCATATTTTTTCCATTGAAAAACAATTTTCATTCAAACTATTTTGTTTTCTACAAATAACCCGTCTTTATTTCAAATTATCAAAATCGATCTTCCAGATATCTTGTTTTGTCTAAAAACTATTTACAAAGAATATTAAAAAAACTATCTAGATAATAAAACTATTTTATCTGTGGGAGGCCGGCACCGGCCAGCCCAAAAGACCCAGCCAGCAGCCGGCCTACAACCCTAGGGAAAACCTAACCCTAATTTCCCCTCCAAACCCTAATCCCCAGATCCCTACCAAACCCCCACCCGTGTCCACACACACACATGCCAACACGACCATTTGGCCACACTGCGGCGCAACCACCCCACCTCGCGTGTTGACCTGTTCCCGGCCCCACCTGCCACCAGCCCCGCTCCCCTCTCCCGATCTTCCTCACCCCGACCGCGTCCACTCCCCACCGAAGCCTCCCTCGCCCGAACCACCCCGCCGCCAGCGGACCTCCTCCCGCTCGCGAGCAACGTCACCCGACCCTGCCCCCCTCTGCTTCCTCCCAATGAAACGCCACCACCCTCTCTCCTCCTCCCCGCTTCTGTCTATGATGCCACCTCCAGGAGCTCCGCTCGCGCGATCTCTCCAGCCTCCGTCCCCAGGCGCAACCGCCGCGTCACCCCCTCGCCACCGGCCTCGTCCGCATCCGCCCCTGCACGCACTCGCGTCGTGGCCGTCCTACCCACGCCGCCGGACCCCACCTCGCATGCTCCCGCCGCCAGCCGCGTGCACCAGCAGCACCGCACCTCGCCTCTCTGTCCGCCCGTCGCCGGCCTCCTCCTCTCGCGCCTGCAAGGCCTCGTCGCCGCGCTTGCCTCCCTAGCGGTTGACTCGAGCTCCGCCTCCTCACAGGATGATCCTCCCACCACCGGTCACCTCTTCGCAGCGATCGCCTCCATCGACCCGCCAAACTCTGCTCGTCTGCGTTATCAGGACATCGCGCCGTTGCACGTCCTCCAGCTCGCCTCCGACGCTCTCCGGCCCCGCGCGTGTATGGACTCATCTTGACCATGCCCATTCCGTCTGTAAGAAGTGGTAACAGTGGTTTTTTTGAGTTGGGGTTGCAACCTTGAGAGTTCGTGATGTTGCGGTTGCGGGAAGGTGTGGTAAAGTTGAGCCGGTGGTTCGAGGCCCTCGCGATGGGAAAGATCAACGAGATCTTTGACAAGATTTTGGTACCCCATGAGCGCCCGAGACCAGCATTTGGACCCAAGAGAATCACGCCGAGAGATCACGGAATTCCGAGCTCTTCCTCCCAGAACTCGAATACGCCAAGACCCTTTCCTCGGATCCGAAGCCTGATTCCGAGGATTCGAAGATCAAACCCCTGGCACGCCAAGGTCTCGTCCTCGGAACAGCCATGGCCTTCGTCACGGATCCGATGACCGAGACCCCGGAGACCGAACCCAAACCATTGGAGACCAAGATCGTCGACCCCATGTGTGACCCTTATCCTCGAAGCCCTATTTTTATAAATGACATATATAATTGTTCCATCAATTGCTCATGATTGCATTCATACCATGTGGATTTGGCGGCATTATGTCAATTCACCTCATGATTAAATATGGAGACCATATGCAGGCGAATCTATTCTAATATTGGTCCCACTTAAATTTGTGCATTGAACCGGTGAAATATTTTGTCATGTTAAGACAACATTTAAATTACAAGGTATCTAAACAACATATACCACCTAATTAAATGTTGGGACCCCGGTTCCGCTTAATATTGCCTAATTGCATCGCACCATTTCCATGTCATACATCATACATGCATCATGCTCGATCTTCTACCATAGTATTAAATAGTGCATTCGATGTTTTCTAGTGTTGTGCTTCTTCACAGATTAGGCCGATGAGTTGTTGCCAGTGTCGACCCAATCTTCGGATGAAACTTCGGCAATGTTTTCCAGGCGAGCCTTCTCCCCCTTTCTACCTATTTTACTTTTATAGTCTTTATTTCCTCTTGTTGATCTATTGCTATCTGTGTTGCGATGCTCTAGTTTTCGTACCCGAGATATCCGTTGCAGCCTTATATGGCCTTGGACACATCCTATTACCTGTTGCTTGGTAGATAGTTGGACTTGCGTGTCGTAATCGCTTTCTGAAGTGCTGTTGCGGGTCGTCAAGTATCACAATTGTTGGAAGACTGCCGCATGTTTAATGTTGGAGATGATCATGGCTTTAATTAATGTTTAATAACTAAAATTGAAGTAGGTAAATAATGTAGAGGCACAGGTGGGCAATATATGTTATTTGGTTTTTAACCGTCCACTTGTGTCCCGTAGGACCCCGAGTACATGATACTTGTTCTTTGAATATTCGCACTATCCGCATGTGGGACCATGAATCCCCCTAACCCTAGCTTGAGTCATATTTAATTCCTTGGGGCCACTAGTAGTTTGGGGATTTATTACTATCATGTACTTATGCCATGCTTTATTTACGATTGCGCGTGGAGCGTCTATACTGTTTTGGAACAACGTGGAATGTTTTCGCGGTATCGATAAGCCCAGTCACAATTTCGGGTTCCCTGTCGTTTATAGCCATTGTCACAAACCTCTGGGTCCGTCTCGGAGCCGGCCAACTTCGTTGCCGGTAGCTTAGTGGGGTGTCCCCCTCAAATCAAATATGAATCTTGTGAATGTTCTGTCGTGATGCCTCGTTGGGTTTTCATTTGGTTTTTTCTCGAGGTTGATCATGCGTGTGTTGCTATTTGTGCCCCCCTGCAGGGTAAAACTTTCTGAAAGCCATGTCCGCGGTTATGGACGACTTGGAGCATAGTATCTGGATCATAGACAACAATAACTAAAGTAGTGCTATAAATTTGACTTTATAATGACTAGTAATCAGCTTCACTACAACGGAATGGCTAAATAAAAGTACCAACAACTGCTAGTTTTGGGATTCCTCATGCTATATGTATCTGACTAGTAAGTATTGCAACTACAACAGAATGGTTAACTAAAACTGCCCACTATTTATAATATCAGGATGACTCATGCTATCTATATCTGACTAGTAATTGCCGCAACTATAATGGATGGAATAAAACTGCCAACTGTGTGAGTTGCTCGGTTGACTTCCTCGTTTGGTATCGAGGGGGAAATACCAGGATGGGTATGCTTGGTGATAGTTTCAGGTTGGATCCGAATAGGTCTTTCTTATCCCTATCTGATAGCCGCCAGTTGTATTGAGTCTCTATAGGTTGTTTAGTACATGTTGCACTGCCGCTTCAGTCCACCATACCTATGTAGGCGAGGACCGCCGACTTCTAGTATGGCCGTGTACTGGCCTCAGTACTGACCGCTCTCTTTTTCCTTTGCCCTTTGCCAGCACCCCTTTTGTTTCAGCAGGTTTTGAGATCGACGTCGTTAGCAGGCTTACCCTTCCGGCTTGGCCTGGGCAGGGTTATGGACAACATTGGTTATTCTTCAGGGCTCTTAGCTCAATTTGCATCTTGTCCGTACTCGGACGTTGTATCTTTATCAAGGTGATATGGATCTTTGTATTATATATCTGTATTCTTGACTCATGGAGTCGTTGTTGTATATATCTATTTTGTGGGTTCCATCGTGGACTATTGTGTAATGATATTACTTTGTTTTCCACCTGCACGAAAGTGCCTGGTGAGCACCTTTGAATCGTTTCTATGCGGGTTTGGCGGGAATCGCTGAAACTTGCATAGGGACGATTCTGAGGGTGTTACATTATGCTTGCATGCATGGAACCTGAACTCCAAAAGAAGTTTGAGGATCAGGAAGCATACGATATGATCGTCGTGCTTAGGGACATGTTCCAGACTTAGGCCAGGACTGAGAGGTACAATGTCGCCAAGTCCTTTGTGGAATGCAAGCTGGCAGAAGGAGCAGGTGTAGGCCCCCATGTGATCAAAATGGTTGGTTACAGTCAGACTTTGGAAAAGATTGGTTTTCCACTAGGCCAAGAGTTAGCTACTGATTTAACTTTGGTGTCTCTTCCATCTAGCTATGGGCAGTTCAGTTCAAACTACCATATGCATGGGGTGGAGAAGGGTCTTAATGAGTTATGTGGGATGCTAAAAACAGTAGAAAGTGACATGAAGAAGTGTGTAGGGCATAGCCATGTGATGGCTGTGCAGAACAAGCCTAGATTTAATAAAAAGGGTACTTCTTGGTCGAAGAAGAAGGGCAAGGCTAAGGATACGATCCCTAGGCCTGCACCCAAGCAAAAGGCTGGACCTGCAGATGACACTGGGTGCTTCTTTTGTCATGAACATGGCCACTAGAAGAGAAACTACAGCAAGTACCAGGCTTCTTTGAAGAAGAGTGGAAGTAAGAGTACATACCACTCAGGTATGCTTGTTGTAAATGTTGTGGACATTCTTCTCGCTGATTCTTACGTTAACTCTTGGGTATTTGATACCGGATCGGTTTCTCATATTTGCAATTTGATGCAGGGGCTAATAAGGACTAGAGAAGTGCAGAAAGGCGAAGTGGATTTTCGCGTTGGAAATAAAGCAAGGGTTGCTGCATTGTTCGTCGGCGTCATGCAACTTCACCTTCCATCAGGATTTATTATGGAGTTGAATAATTGTTATTACATTCCTAGAATGGGTCGAAACATTTTATCACCTTCATGTTTGATGAGGGATGGTTATTCATTCGCGAGTGCAAACAATGGTTGTGTAATCTCTAAGAATGCTATGTTTATGGCTGATGCTCCCATTGTGAATGGGTTATTTATTTTAAATCTTTATGACGCATATGTTTACAATGTTAGTGCTAAAAGGCTTCTGCCTAATGATTTGAGTCCTACCTATTTATGGCATTGTCGTTTGGGGCATATAAGTGAAAAGCGCATGAAGAAGCTCCATGGTAATAGTCTTCTAACTTCGTTTGATTTTGAATCATATGAGACATGTCAAGCTTGTTTACTTGGAAAGATGACCATGTCACCTTTTTCGGGTTTACCTAAGAGAGCGACAGACTTGTTGGAACTCATACATACTGATGTATGTGGACCAATGAGCACGACAGCCAGAGGAGGATATCACTACTTCATTACTTTCACTGATGATTTCAGTATATATGGTTATGTCTACTTGATGAAGCATAAGTCTGAAACTTTTGAAAAGTTCAAGGAGTTTCAGAGTGAGGTAGAGAATCAACGTGGCAAGAAAATAAATGCCATGCGATCTGATCGTGGAGGTGAATACTTGAGTCACGAATTTAGCAATCATCTTAAGAGTTGCAGAATTGTTCAACAACTCACGCCGCCTGGAATGCCTCAAAGGAACAGGGTCTTCGAAGGTGCAATCGAACTCTGGTGGACATGGTTCGATTTATGATGAGGTAGTCGGATTTACCATTATCATTTTGGGGTTACGCTCTAGAAACGGCAGCTTTCACACTTAATAGGGTACCATCTAAATCCATAGTTAAGACACCATATGAGATGTGGACTGGAAAGAATCCCAGTTTGTATTTTCTAAAGATTTGGGATTATGATGCATTTGTCAAGCGACTTCAGTCGGACAAGCTAACACCCAAATCGAATAAGTGCATTTTCGTGGGATATCCAAGGGAAACCTTAGGGTATTACTTCTACAACCGAGAAGAGGGCAAAGCGTTTGTTGCTCGTAGCGGTGTTTTCCTAGAGAAAGAGTTTCTCACAAAGAGAACAAGTGGAAGGTCGGTGCAACTTGAAGAAGTTCAAGATGAGCCAGTCGGGGATGCTTCTACGAGTGATGCTATTGTAGCAGAACAAGTTGAGGAACATGTGGCAATATAAGCACCACAACCACGAAGGTCAGCGAGGCTCCACGAAGCGTGGGAATTATTATTGTTGGACAATGATGAGCCTGCGACCTATGCAGAAGCGATGGTGGGCCCAGAATCTGAGAAATGGCTGATCGCCATGAGATCCGAGATAGAGTCCATGGGAGACAATCAATTTTGGAACTTGGTTGACCTTCCTGATGGTTTTAAATCCATCGAGTGCAAATGGATCTATAAGAAGAAGATTGATATGGATGGAAATTTTCACATCCATAAAGCTCGACTTGTTGCAAAAGGTTTTCGACAAGTTCAGGGAGTTGACTATGACGAGACTTTCTCGCACGTAGCGATGCTTAAATCTATACGGATCATTCTAGCCATTGCTGCATTCGACTATGAGATATGGCAGATGGATATCAAAACGGCTTTCTTAAATGGAATCCTTACCGATGACGTATATATGATGCAGCCCAAAGGTTTTGTCGATCCAAACAATGCTAGAAAGGTATGCAAACTTCTAAAGTTCATTTATGGGCTGAAGAAAGCATCTCGGAGTTGGAAAATTTGATTTGAGGAGGTTGTAAAGGAGTTTGGCTTCATCAAAAATGAACAAGAACCTTGTGTTTAAAAGAAGGAAAGTGGGAGAGAACTTGTATTTCTAATCTTATATGTAGATGACATATTGCTGATTGGAAATGACATTTCTATGCCCGAGTCTGTTAAGACCTCATTGAAAAATAGGTTTTCGATGAAGGACTTAGGAGAAGCGTCATATATTCTGGGCATCAAGATCTATAGAGATAGATCAAGGAGGCTAATTGGATTAATCCAGAGTACATATATTGACAAAGTGTTGAAACGGTTCAACATGGAAGAGGCTAAGAAGGGGTTATTGCCCATGTCTCATGGCATTAAACTCAGCAAGACTCAGTGTCCTTCGACTACTGATGAGCGTGAGCGCATGAGCAGGTTTCCATATGCTTCGGCTATTGGATCCTTCATATATGCAATGATATGTACTCACAGATGTTTCCTATGCTCTAAGTGTTACGAGCATATACCAGGCTGATCGAGGTGAAGGTCACTGTACAACGGTAAAGAATATCCTTAAGTACTTGAAAAGGACTAAGGATATGTTCCTAGTTTATGGAGGTGAGGATGAACTCAGTGTAAAGGGTTACACAGATGTGAGTTACCTTAACGACTCAAATGATTCAAAATCGCAATCAGGTTATGTGTTTGTCATGAATGGTGGTGTTGTGAGCTGGAAAAGTTCCAAGCAAGATACGGTGACATCCTCTTCAACAGAAGCTGAATATATTGCTGCCACAGAGGCTATAAAGGAATCTGTTTGGATTAGGAATTTCTTGATCGCTCTCGGTGTGGTTCAGGGCGCGTCCAATCCCTTGGACGTTTATTGTGACAACAATGGTGCTATTTCACAATCCAAGGAACCTAGACAGCACCAGAAGAACAAACATATTCGCATGCGTTACCATCAGATTCGTGAGTTCGTTGAGGATGGTAGTGTCATGATATGCAAAATACATACAGACTCAAATGTTGTTGATCCCTTGACTAAGCCTTTCCTATAGCCCGTGCATGAAGCGCACAAAAGAGAAAGTGGTATTAGATACATTTTAGATTGACTCTATTACAAGTGGGAGACTGAAGGAAATATTCCCTAGAGGCAATCATAGAGATGATTATATTTCATATGTATCCATGAGTTATTGTAATGTTCCTTGTATATCCATATCAGGCAACTTGTATTGATTGGCAATTATGTGAATTGTTTGTGAAAATCTTTACTTGTATGGTTATCGAATACTTGTCCCTAGTTGGAGTTCATGTGAGGACACACATGAATATTAGACTAGCACATCGATTGGTTGATGATTATGTTTCGCAAGTCATAGACATGGAGATGTCAAACCAATGATGTGGACACATGTTATGAACATGGGGTTGGACTGACCCAACTTGATACTGGCAATTAGACTTGCAGCTCTCTCTACACATCATGTACGTTTTGTCCATAGACCTGAGATTGTCCCATGTACTTGAGATGTGGATTGACCTACTTTGGGGCTATCAACCACTACTTCGTAACTGGGTAGTCATAAAGGTAGCTTTCGGGTTTGTCCTAAAGCATGCTGCAAGGCATTGGTAAATCAAGAAGGGATTTGCCCCTCTCTACTTGAGAGAGATATCTCTAGGCCCCTCGAGTGATCGGATCCAGAAATGCATGGCCGTGCTACATATGGTTAAGAGTTAACCTAGTACAGGGATTCCGAATCACAGTATGGAGAAAGAGAGGTCAGCTTGGAGCTAGACCAGATATCATGAGGCAAAGGGAAAGACATGTACTAAACCTTGTGATGGTTCATCCGTATGATCTTTGTATGCGTTTAGGAGTTGGCACGTCTTGCTAGAGGATGCTACCAACTATTGACAGAATAAGTGTATTCGTGTCATGTCTATACGTATATGAACCTATAGGGTCACACACTTAAGGGGCTGGAAGCCTAATGAGGATTGGATCCAAATTAGACTAGGTTTAGGCTACTAATGGGTTGCTAATGTAGAAGCCCACTAGGGACGCCTATATAAGAGAGGGTGGGGCGAGTTGACCAGAGTTGAGGATTCCACCCAGCCGCCACTCCTCACGCCTATGTTGCACGCGCTGACCTAGCAGTCCGGCGTCTAACGCTTCCACCCCGCACGTGTGGATACCTCGGAGGTGCTGCATCTGTGGCACTTGGACGAGCCGCGCAAGGGGAGCTGCTCCTGGGACAAGGACAAGGAGGATACATAGAACATCTACACTGCCTCGGCGCGGTTCATCAAGTTCCGCAACTGTGCTTCTAGTGGTAATCATGTGATCTATGACAACAGTATTCCTGGTTTACGCGGTAGAAAATTTTGTTTTGCGCTAGTGTAGCCTACCCGTATCCCTTCAGTAGCCTCTACCACTGTCGTCCCTAGATCAGGGGGATCTGAAGTTCTTCCCGGCACCCCGCCGGAGGGGAGATCATCCCGTAGTCCTTCATCATCATGCCAGCCTCCGGTATGAAGTGTGAGTAGTTTCACCTTGGACTACGGGTCCATGTAGTAGCTAGATGGTTGTCTCTCCTCCTTTGTGCTACCATGTTTAGATCTTGTAATCTTTGTTCATGATCAAGATCATCTATTTGTAATCATGCATGATGTGTTTGCGGGGATTCAATGGATATTGACATTACTATGTCAGATTGGTTAATGTTTTGTCTTATTGATTCCATCATGTCTGTGTTGTTTTTTATCTTGCATGCTCTCCGTTTCTAGTAGCTATCTTGGCCAAGTAGATGCTAGTGACTCCAAGAGGGAGTATTTATGATCGATAGTGGGTTCACGCCTCTATTTAATCTGGGTAAGTGACATAAATCTCTAAGGTTGTAGATGTGATGTTGCTACTAGGGAAAAAACAATGGTCTCTTGTTCATGGAACAAGTGGATTGTTTACCTTACACACTTTGCTTCAAGCAGTAATCTTTTGCTTGCAACTTAATACTGGAGGGGGTTCGGATGATAACCTGAAGGGGTGGATTACTAGTCATAGATGCAGTTAGATGGCGGTCTATGTATGTTGTTGTATTACCCAATCAAGTCTCATAGGATCATGAATGTCTAGTATTGCATTATTATGCCTTGCTCTATCCTGTCAATTGCACTGCTGTAATTTGTTTACCCAGCATGCCATGTTTGTTTATCTTAAGGAGAACACCTCTAGTGAACTATGGACCCCGGTCCAATCTTTACCATTGATACATCTTCCACTGTTACTGTTTACCTTTCTGCAAACCACCATTACCTTCCACACCATATAGTTAATCCTTTGTTTTCAGCAAACCGGTGAGATTGACAACCTCACCGTTCATTGGGGCAAAGTGTTGAGTTTGTGCTGTGCAGGTTGCCAAGTTGCTGGAAACACCTTTGAGTCGTTTCCTTCCTCCTACTGGTTCGATAACCTTGGTTTCTTACTGAGGGAAGACTTGCTGATGTGCTCATCACACCTTCCTCTTGGGGACTCCCAATGAAGCTCTACACTGATCTGAGGCACCATCAAGGAACTTGAATTTTTTATGTTAAACAAAGTAATTTTAATAAACAAGTTTAGAATCATTTATAGGAAAACTCTAGAGCTATTAATGAGTTAAAAGATATTGTGGAAAGAACTGCTAATGATGTTAAAATGCTTGTTAAACACTTCCAAATGGTTCAAACCCAAATTGATCAACTTGCTAAGGTACAAAAAGATATGCTAGTTAATGCTTCTAGAGATAAACATGCTTATGAAATTAGAACTAGGAGTGGTGCTACCACTCAAGATCCTTTATACCCTGAGGGACATCCTAAAAGAATTGAGCAGGATTCTCAACAAGCTAAAAATAGAGGTACTTCTTCTAAGAGAAAGAAAAGAAATATAAAACAGTTGAGGAACCTTCTGAACCTGTTGTAGATCCTAATAGTATATCTATCTCTGATGCTGAAACTGAAAGTGGTAATGATAATAATGATGCTCCTGATAAGTAAGAAATTGAAGAAGAACCTGAGAGGCCCACTAAGAACACTAAGTACACTAAGGAAGATTTTGTTGCTAATAAACATGGTAGTGAAAGAGAACCTTGGGTGCAAAAACCAATGCCTTTTCCTAATAAGAAACACAAGTCAAAGGAGGAAGAACACTATAACAAGTTTTGTGAGTGGATGAAACCTTTATTTTTGCAAATTCCGTTGGCTGATGCTATTAAGTTGCCTCCTTATTCAAAGTATATGAAGGATATTGTCTCTAATAAAAGGAAGATTCCTAATGAGGAAATTTCTACTTTGCTTGCTAATTATTCCTTCAATGGTAAGGTTCCAAAGAAACTTGGTGATCCAGGTATTCCAACTATTCCTTGCTCTATTAAAAATAATTATGTTAATACTGCTTTGTGTGATTTGGGAGCTAGAGTTAGTGTTATGCCTTTTTCTCTCTACAAGATACTTCAACTAGAGAAATTGATACCAATTGATATATCTTTGCAAATGGTTGATAAGTCTACTACTATCATGTTGGTATATGTGAGGATGTTCCTATTCAAGTGGCTCATAATTGCTTGGTATTAACTGATTTTGTTGTGCTTGAGATGCCTGAAGATGATAATATGTCTATTATTCTTGGGAGACCTTTTCTTAATACTGCAAGTGCCGTCATCAATTGTAATCAAGGAAAAGTAACTTTTAATATTAATGACGAAGAGCATATTTGTCTATTTCCCCGAGAAGATTGATAAGAGTTATGGCCTAAATTCAATTGAAAATATTGAGAGCATCAAAGTTGGAGAAATATATTGTCTCATTCCACAAGAAAGTTTTGAAACTATTATGATTGGGACTATTGCTATCAAGATTGAGGTAACATAATCATTTTGTGAAATGCAAAGTTTTGTTTCATATAAAATTGTTTTTGTAACAAGACTTGATCAACCTTGCTAACAAAGGGATTTTAATGGACAAAACAATGCTTTCACAATGATTATACTTGCTCACCTTTATTTTTCTCCTTTCTAATCCTTGCTCTTTGTCTTATTAGTCTTAGTTTTGCTAGTTGTTTGCTTGTAAGAGTGTCTTAGAACTTCTGTTGTTTTGGTTTTCATTTGCTTTTTGCATCTTTTAAAAAAAACTTTTTCTGTGAGAAAATCAATTTTCATAACCTGAAAATTGGCCAAAAATAAAGTTTCCCAAAAAAATCTAGAAAATTCATATTAATTTTGTCCTCGAAAAAAGGGTCGGAGGGGCACCAAGATTGGCCCAGGGGGACCGACCAGTCCAGCACACCCCGTGGTGGCGCGGCCAGCCCTAGGTGGCGCCTGGCCTGGGTGTGGCCCACCCCTGGCACTACTAGGAAACTAGCTATAGATAGACAGACCTTCTGTGGCGCATGGTTCTGACCATGCGCCACAAAAGTTGTCCAGTGGCGCATTTTATCAAATGCGCCACAGAAGTCTTCCAACTTCTGTGGCGTATATAGGAAAAATGCGCCACAGAAGTCCACATGCGTCACAGAAGTTGGAAGCTCGGGTGGACCCTACCATAGAATTCATTGAATGTACTCTAACCAACATTCTGTGGCGCATACGACTATATGCGCCACAGAAGTTTTTGTAGGAAAAACAGATTCTACCCCCCCACCCCCCGTGGATCGCCTTTTTAGCCTTGTAAAAAATAATAGAAAATGAAAAACACTTCCAAAAATAAAATCCTTTCACATAGTGATAGGTAATATGGTCTAGTTTGTAGGAAAATTAACAAACATGCATTTCGAATTTTTATACAAAAAAAGTTTATGCCACGGTAAAACGGCCGTAACTTTTGCATACGATGTCGAAAAAATACGTATAATATACCAAAATGACGAGAACGAGATTTCACATCCGCTCGCAACGACGATTATTTAGATTTTCAAAACTCGAAGGAGTAAAAAGTTATGGCCAAAAGATCGTTTTTTCCTGCAAAAAATAAAAAACGAGGACAAACTTCTGTGGCGCATTTCTTCCATATGCGGCACAGAAGTTTTGGGAGGGATTCGAATTTTGAATCCCTCCCCCCTTCTCCCTCTCTTATACTCTTCCACTCCTCCATCCTTCTTCTCATCCACTTATTCTCTCATTCTCCTCACCTTCTCCTCCTCCTCCTCCTTCTTCTTCTCCTCCACCCCGGTGAGCGTCTCCTCTTCCTCCTCCACCACCACCCCGGTGAGCTCCTCCCACCTCCACCCCGGTGAGCTCCTCCTCCTCCACCTCCCTCCTCCTCCACCCCGGCGAGCTCCTCCTCCTCCCACCTCCCTCCTCCTCCACCCCGGCGAGCTCCTCCTCCTCCCACCTCCCTCCTCCAGCCCGGCGAGCTCCTCCTCCAGCGACCTTCTCCTCCTCCGGTGACCTTCTCCTCCTCCTCCTCCTCTTCCTCCTCCTCCTCCTCCGGCAGCCTCATCCTCCTCCGGTGGCCTCCTCCTCTCCTCCACCGGCGAACTCCACCTCATCCACCAGCGACCTTCTTTTCTCCTCCATCGGCGACCCCCACCTCCGGCGAGCACCACCTTCGGCCAGATCTGGCCGGCGTTTTTTTTTTGAAATTTGAAAAAAAAAAACTTCTGTGGCGCATATTGGCCAAATGCACCACAGAAGTTTGAGATCTAGTTCGGAACTTCTGTGGCGCATTTTGGCCATATGCGCCACAGAAGTTTTTCAGACTTCTGTGGCGCATTTCAATATGCGCCACAGAACTGAACTTTAGTGGCGAGATAACAGTGGCGTATCCCATATGCGCCACAGAAGTCCCAAAATGGTGCGCCACTGATGGGCCTTTTCCTAGTAGTGTGGCCCTCCAAGATGCCTCCTTCCAGCCACTTCTTTCTCTCTTCCGAAAAACACCGGAAAATTTCTCAAATCTTGAGTTCTTGCTGTTCTTGCTCCCGAATTTCGATCTCCTTTCTCAGCCCATCTTTGATGCTGATTTTTGGAGGGATTGCTCTCCGGTTTGTGCCTCCTCTGCTTTTCTAATTAGATTTTTGATTGGTTGATTGTATCTTGAGTATTTTGCTATTGTATGTGATAGGTTGTGTGAGCTTGCATGCTTGTTCTATGCTTAGAGATTTCATTTTGATGCATGTTTAGACCTCTAGCAAGTTCCTACAGTAGTTCCTCGTCATTTATCAACATGGAAATCACTTGGTTTGATGTTTGTCTAAAAATTTCAGAAAATAAGATGAGTGCATACCAACTGAATCAACATGAATTGATAGTACCTGAGCCAATGAAAGTCCATCGTGAGGAGGAGGTTTTCTCTTCCATTTATCTATGCCCCGAATTTATGAGAGCTGCGGGGATCTTTCAGGATTTCCAAACTATGATTTCTAATGTAGGGTTGGAACATTTTGTTGGAGAAGAGCCTTACCAATATGTTAAGATAACCATGTCTGTGGTGCGGGACTTTCAGTTTAGTTGGTCCTTGTCTAACCCCATGGTCCACTACAAAATTTATAATATAGCTGTCAACCTCCCTTTCAATGATTTTTGTGTAGCTATCAGAGTGCCAAAGTGGGGTTTATGTGAGAAGATTAGAGAGAGTCCTAAGCCACTCATGGACTTATATGCTGAAATTTGCCAAGGTTGTGACTTCTCAAAGGAAAGTGGTAAAATTTGGAATATTCATTTCCCGTCCATTATATACTTTGCCTCTTTCATTTCCAAGTGTGTTCTTGCTAGGAAGACTGCTAGAAAGTTATCTTCATTTGGTCTAGCTTTTATCTCAGCTGCTTTAAAAGGGATAGAACTTATATTTGGGTGCTTTGATAGCTTTCCGTCTTGCTGCTAACCGCGATAAAGGTGGGATTTGTGGAGGTCTCATTGCATCACATTTGCTAGATTTTCATGGTTTAGAGCCTCATCATTTAGATTCTCAGTTCCCCATAGAGATACTTGATCTCAATTCTATGGTTCAGCATAAATTTGTTTATTGTTGGGCTACTTTGAGTGAGCTACCATATGAAATAACCTTTGTCAAGAGTGGTTGGAGAGGGGGTAGGTCTGAGAAAGTAGTATCTTTATCTGCACCTGCTTTGTTTAACTTTGGTAACAGGCAAGGATGGTCACTCACGGAGGAAGAACTTGACACATACGTGGCGGAGCTCTCCCAGCAAGAGGAGAATGTTGGAGAGGATGCCGAAGATGATTCTGTTCAGACCTCCAACATGGGGGAGTCTTGATACTAGTAGCCCTCTTATGATTGGGGCGCTTCTTCTTCTTCATTGCGAGGACCTGATTATGATCACGTAGGGTTCGCAGCATAGAAAAAAATTCTTATGATAGGAAAAACTATGTACCAAGATCTAGCTACTAGTTACAAGCAACGGGCAGATATACATCCGTAGAGAACATACCCTTGAAGAACGACAAAGCTTAACAAGGTTGAACTTGTGGTTGATGTAGACAAACTCTTGTCGATCTCAAAAGCCGCAAATCAGCGGCGCATCCGTGCTCGCACACACGTCCGAGGCACCGAGCAACCTCTTCCTCCTCGCTCCTGTGATGCAGCGGAAGCACAACTATTTCTTGCAGAAAATCCACCAGGAACTTGTATCTCGCTAGTCCGAGACCATGGGGGATAAAAACTAGAGGGGGAGAGAGATCCTTCACGAGGAGGTGTGTGAGAAGTGAGGAGGTGTGGCATCCCGCAAAAACCACTACTAGAAAATCGCGTTGTTTTTGTGCATTGCATCGTCATGACCACATGCTCATGTCATCATGCCACATTGCATTTGAGCATCGTCATCATCATGCATATTATCTTGCCTAAAAACTATTTGCGAAAGTCTATGGTTTTCCGAAACTAGCCCTCCTTCTATTTCAAATCAAACCCCCGGCTGCGTCCGGATATTTTGTTTGTCTAAAGACTAGTTACAAAAATGTATTGGCAAATTAAATAAAACATTTGAATATTTTTAGCGGGGGCAGTCGAACGGGCCGTTTCGACCCGAACGACCACCCCCAGGAATTTACAAACGGTCCACCCTAATTCCTAAACCACCTAAAACTCTACCCACACCCTCCCTCCACCTCACCCCACCCTATAGCAGTTTGCCACCTCACCTCCTCCCTCCCTCTCACCCACTCACACGCCGCCACATCACCCCTAGCCACCCCACTCCCTCTCCCTCTAAACCCAACCCCACACAAACACACACAGACCCACGCACACACCTGCCCACACATACCCAACTCAACCCCACCCGCTGACACCCTGGGCCCGCGCCTGCCCCCACCTTCCTCTCTCTCCAGAACCGCCCCAGCCCCCTGGTCCCTGCCCGCGGGACCCACCCAGGACCCCCACTACCTCACCCACACGCCCGACCCCGCCTGGCCCTATTCCTCTTCCTCTCCTCCCTCGCGCGCCTCCCTTCTCCCTGGCAGGCCTCGCCCCGCAGCTCCCTTCTCTGGCGCCCCCGCGTGCTCCCTCCGCCGCTTCCGGGCCCTGTGCCGCTCGCCCCGCCCTCCGCCGCTCGCCGGCTCCCCGCCACCCTTCTCTCCCCGCGACGACCCCCTCGCCCCCTGCCCCGCGGTCGCTCCCCGCCACCCGCGTCCGCGCCTCCCCTCCTCCTCCGGCCGGCGCCCCGCCGCGCGGCCGAGCCCTGCTCCTCCCACCTCCCTCCTCCGCTCGCCTCGCCACCGCTCCGCTCCCTCTCTCTCCCCGTCCGTAGCAGCCCCTCCTACCCATCCCTCTTCCTCTGCCGCACCCGGCCCCGGACCCCGTCGTCGTCGTCCCACCTCTGCCGGAACCCGAGCAGGAGCCGCCGAGCCAGAGCACCTGGAGCAGGTGCCGCCCGAGCCAGCGCCAGCCGCTCCTGGCCCCGCCCTGTTCCCCTCAGACAGCCACTGCCACCTCCCAAGATCCCCCTCGCCACGAGAGGCTCCTTCCGGCTCCGGCCTGGTCGAAGGTTACTTCTCCGACATGGAGATATCGGAGGACGACGCCGACGACCCGTCGGCAGAGGGGCCGATGCAGCGCCAGAGGGGGTGATGGAGCGCCAAGAGCGTTGGACCTGGCACGACCCTGCTGCTTTCCCACCCCTCGTCCTTGAATCGAGTGCCGCCAGCACTGGTAGGAGGAGGAGTGCAGGAGGCACGTGCTTGTTCATCCCCTTTTGAGGTTTTTGATTTTCCAGACGCAGGCCTCCTTATGTTTGCCATTCAGAGAGGACAACACAACTGTTCTTGGAGCTGATGCCGGAGACGAGAGTCTGGAATTTTCAAATAGCGCAGATGATGATTAGTGGTGCTAAGCCTGATATGACAATGACTAACTCAAGACTACCGATAAGGAGCCCACGACAAGTCCTACCTCATGAAACTCAAGTTCGACATCGAAGAGGATACGGACGACAAGGCCGCCTTCATGGAACACCAAGACCAAGATCCCCCGAATCCGAGGACCGAGGACCCGGACGCCAAGATCCACGACTCGGAGATGCCGGAAACACCAAGTTCGTCGAGACCCTGAAGACCCGTTCCCGGAGGCGAAGTCCGAACCCGACGCCGAACCAAGTACTTCCTCGCGGACGCCAAGATCTCCTTCACGGAACCCGAAGATCGTCTAAGGGGAACATCAAGTAGTCCACCGACACCCGAATCCGAGATCTTCGACGCGTCGACAAGATCTCCTACATGGGAGCCCGGAGAACCCGTGACCGAAAGCCGCGGAGCGCCAAGATCTTCTTCCCGGAGTCCGAGAACGATCCCGTCGAACCCTGGACCCTGAGACCGACCCCGGACCCCGAACCCCGGAACCAAGATCTGCCGAACCCTAATGTGTGAACCCCTTCCCGAAACCCTATTTTATAACATAATACGACTTGTTGCATATTAATTGTTCATCTCGCATGCATTTTGTGTGGTTGGGGGCCTTATGCCGATTCACCTCTTAATTAAATATGGGGCCCATATGCGGGCAAATCTAGTCTCATATTGGCCTCATCTAAACTTGTGTAGCGAACCAGTACTATCTTTTGCCATGTTAAAACAACATTTAAATTGCGGGGGTTTTAAACAACATGAACCACCTAATTAATTGTCGGGACCCCGGTTCCGCTTAATATGACCTCATTGCACCGCACCTTTGCCATGTCATACATCATACATGCATCATGCCCGATCTTCTGCCGATCTTAAATATTGCATCCGGTGTTTATTCTAGTGTTTTGCTTCTTCGCGGATAAGGCCGTTGAGTTGATGCGAGTGTCGACCCGATCTTCGGGTGAACCTTCGACAATGTTTTCAGGCGAGCATCTCCCCCTTTCTACCTATCTTACTTTTATAGTATTTATTCCCTCCTATTGATCTATTGCTATCTGTGTTGTGATGCTTTAGTTTTCCGTACCCGTGATATCCCTTGCAGCCCTATATTGCCTTGGACACACCCTATTACCTGTTGTTTGGTAGATAGTTGGACTTGCGCGTCGTAGTCGCTTGCTCAAGTGTTGTTGCGTGTCGTCAAGTGCCACAGTTGTTGATGTATTGCCGCATGTTGATGTTGGAGATGATCATAGTTTTACTTATCGCTCACTTTAATTCCTGTTTAACAACTAAAATTGAAATAAGCAGAGGCATCGGTGGGTGATAGATAATATTTGGTTTCCGAACGCCCACTTGTGTCCCGTAGGACCCCGAGTACTTGATACCTGTTCCTTGATTTATCGCGCTATTCACATCCGGGAGGTATATGGGACCCCCCTTAGCCAGAGTTTGATTCAGTCTTATTTCTTGGGGCCACAAACTAGTTTGAGGTTTTATTTACGATCCTGTACTTATGCCATGCTTTACTGCTTTATTTACGATTGTGCGAGGTACTACACACTGTACTGTTTTGGATCGGGACACGATTCCGCGGTGTCGACAAGCCCAGTTTTGGGTTCCCAGTCGTTCACAGCCGTCTACCCAAACCTTGAGTCCGTCTTGGAGCTAGCTTACTTCGTTGCGGTTCTACTCAATGGGGTGGCCCCCTGAAATATTTCTGAATCCTGTGATTGCTTTGTCGTGAAGGCCTCGTTGGGTTTTGATTTGGTTTTTCCGAGGTTGATCGAGTGTGTGTTGCTATTGGTGCACCCCGGCCGGGTAAAACTTTCTGAAAGCCGTGTCCGCGGTTATGGACGACTTGGAGCACAGTATCTCGACCATAGACAAGCATAACTAAAGTTTATTGCTATAAATTTGACTTTATAATGACTAGTAATCAGCTTCACTATAATGGAATGGCTAATTAATACTGCCCACAACTGCTTGTTTTGAGTGTCGCTTGCGACCATTGCATCTGACTAGTAAGTATTGCAACTACAACGGAATGGCTAAGTAAAAGTACCAACAACTGCTGGGTTTTGGGTTATCTCATGCTACCTGTATCTGACTAGTAAGTGTTGCCACTATAACGGAATGGTTAACTAAAAGTGCCCACTGCTTACTTTATCAGGACGATTATCTAAACCTGACTAGTAAAGTGCCGCAACTATAACTGAATAAATAAAACTGCCAACTGTGTGAGTTCCTCGGTTGACTTCCTCGTTTGGTCTCGAGGGGGAAACGCCAGGATGGGTTTGTTTGTTGATGGTATCAGGTTGGATCCGAATAGGTCTTTCTCACCCCTCTCTGATAGCCGCCAGTAGTATCGAGTCTCTATAGGTTGTTTAGTGCTTGCTGCCGCTGCCGCTTCAGTCCACCATACCTATGTAGGCGAGGACCGCCGAATTCTAGTCTCGCCGTGTACTGGCCTCAGTACTGACGCTCCTCTTTTTCCTTTGCCCTTTGTCGGCACCCCTTTTGTTTAAGCAGGTTTTGAGATCGACGTCGTTAGCAGGGTTACCCTTCCGGCTTGGCCTGGGCAGGGTTATGGACGCCATTGGTTATTCTTCAGGGCTCTTAGCCCCATTTGCATCTTGTCCGTAGTCGGACGCTCTATCCTTTCAAGGTGACTTGGATCTTTGTATATTATATCTGTATTCTTGACTCTTTGAGTCGCTGTTGTATATATATCTGTTCTGTGGGTCCCATCGAGGACTGTTGTGTAATGTTATTACTTCGTTTTCCACCCGCACGAAAGTGCCTGGTGGGCACCTTTGAATCGTTTCTATGCGGGTTTGGCGGGTTTTCGCTAAAACTTGCATAGGTCCGATTCTGAGGGTGTTACAGAGTGGTATCAGAGCTCAGCAGTTACGATACCCCACAAGTCCAGCCTGTAGGATAACCTAGCTAACGGCCGAAGTAGAGTGTCAAAAACTATTTTGCAAAATCGGTTGGATAGTTCTGATTAGGTCTCATTTTATTCCTTACCCCTCTGCTATTCCCCTCTCACCTCCGCGTGTTTTGAGTCTGCTCTCTCCTCTCTCTTCGAGTCTAGGATTTCTTGTGGTTGGGTTTCCGTCGTACCTTTAGGGTTTCGCTTCCTCCTTTGATAACGGTGTTCTGCCATCCGGTGTTCATGCTGCCTGAGGAATCCGTCTTCTGTGGTACCATTCTTTGTTCCTTGTTTGTGCCTTTCGGTGTTTTCCGACGCGACGACATCCTCTGTGCTAGATCCGATGCAGAGTCTGCATCACTCCTTTCTTCCAAACCTCGCTTGTCGAGATCTTCAGTCTGATTCCGAGAATGGTTGCACGCTTTTCTACTGATTGTGCAAAGTAATAGTTTGGGTGCGTGATGGATTGGCCCCCATGCCGACTACCCTTTCTATTCGCTTTTGTACATTGAAGTGGATGAGAATGCATCGGTTCCCTCTTTCCATCGAAGCTAGAGGTGGCTTTATTTGTTGATACCTCTACTTTCGACCTTTTGTTTCCGGAGTGTTCTCTCGACGATCACGGACAACAACCCTTGTTAGTGGTGTCGCGAGGATCTACACGAAGCGAGAAGATGCAGATCGCCGACCATCCTTCCGGTATGATGAGGCGGATCTCGAGGGCGAGATCCATTGTTAGTGGTGTCGAATTGTGGCATCCCGCAAAAACCACTACTAGAAAATCGCGTTGTTTTTGTGCATTGCATCGTCATGACCACATGCTCATGTCATCATGCCACATTGCATTTGAGCATCGTCATCATCATGCATATTATCTTGCCTAAAAACTATTTGCGAAAGTCTATGGTTTTCCGAAACTAGCCCTCCTTCTATTTCAAATCAAACCCCCGGCTGCGTCCGGATATTTTGTTTGTCTAAAGACTAGTTACAAAAATGTATTGGCAAATTAAATAAAACATTTGAATATTTTTAGCGGGGGCAGTCGAACGGGCCGTTTCGACCCGAACGACCACCCCCAGGAATTTACAAACGGTCCACCCTAATTCCTAAACCACCTAAAACACTACCCACACCCTCCCTCCACCTCACCCCACCCTATAGCAGTTTGCCACCTCACCTCCTCCCTCCCTCTCACCCACTCACACGCCGCCACATCACCCCTAGCCACCCCACTCCCTCTCCCTCTAAACCCAACCCCACACAAACACACACAGACCCACGCACACACCTGCCCACACATACCCAACTCAACCCCACCCGCTGACACCCTGGGCCCGCGCCTGCCCCCACCTCCCTCTCTCTCCAGAACCGCCCCAGCCCCTGGTCCCTGCCCGCGGGACCCACCCAGGACCCCCACTACCTCACCCACACGCCCGACCCCGCCTGGCCCTGTTCCTCTTCCTCTCCTCCCTCGCGCGCCTCCCTTCTCCCTGGCAGGCCTCGCCCCGCAGCTCCCTTCTCTGGCGCCCCCGCGTGCTCCCTCCGCCGCTTCCGGGCCCTGTGCCGCTCGCCCCGCCCTCCGCCGCTCGCCGGCTCCCCGCCACCCTTCTCTCCCCGCGACGACCCCCTCGCCCCCTGCCCCGCGGTCGCTCCCCGCCACCCGCGTCCGCGCCTCCCCTCCTCCTCCGGCCGGCGCCCCGCCGCGCGGCCGAGCCCTGCTCCTCCCACCTCCCTCCTCCGCTCGCCTCGCCGCCGCTCCGCTCCCTCTCTCTCCCCGTCCGTAGCAGCCCCTCCTACCCATCCCTCTTCCTCTGCCGCACCCGGCCCCGGACCCCGTCGTCGTCGTCGTCCCACCTCTGCCGGAACCCGAGCAGGAGCCGCCGAGCCAGAGCACCTGGAGCAGGTGCCGCCCGAGCCAGCGCCAGCCGCTCCTGGCCTCGCCCTGTTCCCCTCAGACGGCCACTGCCACCTCCCAAGATCCCCCTCGCCACGAGAGGCTCCTTCCGGCTCCGGCCTGGTCGAAGGTTACTTCTCCGACATGGAGATATCGGAGGACGATGCCGACGACCCGTCGGCAGAGGGGCCGATGCAGCGCCAGAGGGGGTGATGGAGCGCCAAGAGCGTTGGACCTGGCACGACCCTGCTGCTTTCCCACCCCTCGTCCTTGAATCGAGTGCCGCCAGCACTGGTAGGAGGAGGAGTGCAGGAGGCACGTGCTTGTTCATCCCCTTTTGAGGTTTTTGATTTTCCAGACGCAGGCCTCCTTACGTTTGCCATTCAGAGAGGACAACACAACTGTTCTTGGAGCTGATGCCGGAGACGAGAGTCTGGAATTTTCAGATAGCGCAGATGATGATTAGTGGTGCTAAGCCTGATATGACAATGACTAACTCAAGACTACCGATAAGGAGCCCACGACAAGTCCTACCTCATGAAACTCAAGTTCGACATCGAAGAGGATACGGACGACAAGGCCGCCTTCATGGAACACCAAGACCAAGATCCCCCGAATCCGAGGACCGAGGACCCGGACACCAAGATCCACGACTCGGAGATGCCGGAAACACCAAGTTCGTCGAGACCCTGAAGACCCGTTCCCGGAGGCGAAGTCCGAACCCGACGCCGAACCAAGTACTTCCTCGCGGACGCCAAGATCTCCTTCACGGAACCCGAAGATCGTCTAAGGGGAACATCAAGTAGTCCACCGACACCCGAATCCGAGATCTTCGACGCGTCGACAAGATCTCCTACATGGGAGCCCGGAGAACCCGTGACCGAAAGCCGCGGAGCGCCAAGATCTTCTTCCCGGAGTCCGAGAACGATCCCGTCGAACCCTGGACCCTGAGACCGACCCCGGACCCCGAACCCCGGAACCAAGATCTGCCGAACCCTAATGTGTGAACCCCTTCCCGAAACCCTATTTTATAACATAATACGACTTGTTGCATATTAATTGTTCATCTCGCATGCATTTTGTGTGGTTGGGGGCCTTATGCCGATTCACCTCTTAATTAAATATGGGGCCCATATGCGGCCAAATCTAGTCTCATATTGGCCTCATCTAAACTTGTGTAGCGAACCAGTACTATCTTTTGCCATGTTAAAACAACATTTAAATTGCGGGGGTTTTAAACAACATGAACCACCTAATTAATTGTCGGGACCCCGGTTCCGCTTAATATGACCTCATTGCACCGCACCTTTGCCATGTCATACATCATACATGCATCATGCCCGATCTTCTGCCGATCTTAAATATTGCATCCGGTGTTTATTCTAGTGTTTTGCTTCTTCGCGGATAAGGCCGTTGAGTTGATGCGAGTGTCGACCCGATCTTCGGGTGAACCTTCGACAATGTTTTCAGGCGAGCATCTCCCCCTTTCTACCTATCTTACTTTTATAGTATTTATTCCCTCCTATTGATCTATTGCTATCTGTGTTGCGATGCTTTAGTTTTCCGTACCCGTGATATCCCTTGCAGCCCTATATTGCCTTGGACACACCCTATTACCTGTTGTTTGGTAGATAGTTGGACTTGCGCGTCGTAGTCGCTTGCTCAAGTGCTGTTGCGTGTCGTCAAGTGCCACAGTTGTTGATGTATTGCCGCATGTTGATGTTGGAGATGATCATAGTTTTACTTATCGCTCACTTTAATTCCTGTTTAACAACTAAAATTGAAATAAGCAGAGGCATCGGTGGGTGATAGATAATATTTGGTTTCCGAACGCCCACTTGTGTCCCGTAGGATCCCGAGTACTTGATACCTGTTCCTTGATTTATCGCGCTATTCACATCCGGGAGGTATATGGGACCCCCCTTAGCCAGAGCTTGATTCAGTCTTATTTCTTGGGGCCACAAACTAGTTTGAGGTTTTATTTACGATCCTGTACTTATGCCATGCTTTACTGCTTTATTTACGATTGTGCGAGGTACTGCACACTGTACTGTTTTGGATCGGGACACGATTCCGCGGTGTCGACAAGCCCAGTTTTGGGTTCCCAGTCGTTCACAGCCGTCTACCCAAACCTTGAGTCCGTCTCGGAGATAGCTTACTTCGTTGCGGTTCTACTCAATGGGGTGGCCCCCTGAAATATTTCTGAATTCTGTGATTGCTTTGTCGTGAAGGCCTCGTTGGGTTTTGATTTGGTTTTTCCGAGGTTGATCGAGTGTGTGTTGCTATTGGTGCACCCCGGCCGGGTAAAACTTTCTGAAAGCCGTGTCCGCGGTTATGGACGACTTGGAGCACAGTATCTCGACCATAGACAAGCATAACTAAAGTTTATTGCTATAAATTTGACTTTATAATGACTAGTAATCAGCTTCACTATAATGGAATGGCTAATTAATACTGCCCACAACTGCTTGTTTTGAGTGTCGCTTGCGACCATTGCATCTGACTAGTAAGTATTGCAACTACAACGGAATGGCTAAGTAAAAGTACCAACAACTGCTGGGTTTTGGGTTATCTCATGCTACCTGTATCTGACTAGTAAGTGTTGCCACTATAACAGAATGGTTAACTAAAAGTGCCCACTGCTTACTTTATCAGGACGATTATCTAAACCTGACTAGTAAAGTGCCGCAACTATAACTGAATAAATAAAACTGCCAACTGTGTGAGTTCCTCGGTTGACTTCCTCGTTTGGTCTCGAGGGGGAAACGCCAGGATGGGTTTGTTTGTTGATGGTATCAGGTTGGATCCGAATAGGTCTTTCTCACCCCTCTCTGATAGCCGCCAGTAGTATCGAGTCTCTATAGGTTGTTTAGTGCTTGCTGCCGCTGCCGCTTCAGTCCACCATACCTATGTAGGCGAGGACCGCCGAATTCTAGTCTCGCCGTGTACTGGCCTCAGTACTGACGCTCCTCTTTTTCCTTTGCCCTTTGTCGGCACCCCTTTTGTTTAAGCAGGTTTTGAGATCGACGTCGTTAGCAGGGTTACCCTTCCGGCTTGGCCTCGGCAGGGTTATGGACGCCATTGGTTATTCTTCAGGGCTCTTAGCCCCATTTGCATCTTGTCCGTAGTCGGACGCTCTATCCTTTCAAGGTGACTTGGATCTTTGTATATTATATTTGTATTCTTGACTCTTTGAGTCACTGTTGTATATATATATCTGTTCTGTGGGTCCCATCGAGGACTGTTGTGTAATGTTATTACTTCGTTTTCCACCCGCACGAAAGTGCCTGGTGGGCACCTTTGAATCGTTTCTATGCGGGTTTGGCGGGTTTTCGCTAAAACTTGCATAGGTCCGATTCTGAGGGTGTTACAGGAGGGGGCTCCTTTTATAGGAGGAGGGGGAACCCCAAGGGGGTGGCCGGCACATGGGGATGCCCCTTAACCTCCCTCCATTCATGTGGATGGAAGCTCCACTCACAATTTGCCCCTTCAAATCTCCACTCAAAAAATCCCACTCAAATTCCCATTAAATTTCCACCAAATTTAATGCAAACTCTCTTTAAATAAAACCCCTTTTATTTATTCAGAATTTTGTAAATTACTTTAATGACAAACATTCACATATAACCCCTTGCTAGTATTTCATTTCACATGCAGAAACACTTTCTGCAATTTCACCTGAAACTAGTTTTGGTATCTAGTGAAATAAATTCCTGCGCTTTATTATTCTTTTCAGCATGAAACTATTTGCTCCAAATGGTGTCGGTGTCTGTTAAGTGTGTCATCCTATGTTTCGCAAATAATGCGGACATGATTGAGATCCCTCTCAGATCAATAATCAGAAGAGGGACCTGGAGATCCATACTGACTCCCACACATTCAATGATGACTTTCTTGTGATCGTGAGAACCTTTTACGCTAGTATCTTAATCCCTTTGTCTCACGATATATTAAATGTCCGAGATCCCATACCTAGTTTGATCTAGTTACTGACATGTACTGTTTTCTTGTTCCCGTGATATAACATTCTAGTGATCAATCACTTGCTTGCAAGATAATCAATGTGATATCACCGAGAGGGCCCAGAGCATATCTATCTGTCATCGGGATGAAAAATTCCACTCTCGATCCATGGGCCTCAACATAACACTTTAGTAGTACTGAACCCATCTTTATAATCACCCTGTTACGGTGTGACGTTTGATGTTATCAAGATACTCTTCCAGTGTTAGTGATTGACATGATCTCATGGTCTAAGGATTAGGATTACTTCATATGATGTTATAGCAATATAAACTCAATGACTTTGATCGTAATGCTATACTTCGGATGAATGTTCATCACACCATTCCAATAATGTTGTGACCTCGTTATTAAAAACATCCAATGTCCATGATCAGGAAACCTTGATCATCTTGTTAATCAACGAGCTAGTTTATAAGAGAGCATAACTAGGAACTTTCTGTTTGTTTATTAAACACACATGTATTAATGTTTCCGTATTAATAAAATTATATCATGAAAAATAAACATCTATCATATACTTGGAATATACATAATAACCACTTTATTATTGCCTCTCAGGGCATATTCCCTTCAGTCTCCCACTTGCACTAGAGACAATAATCTAGTTACATAGTGATAAATCTAACACCCATGGAGTTCTGGTGTTGATCTTGTTTTGCTCTAGGGAGAGTTTTAGTCAATGGATCTGCTACATTGAGATCTGTGTGTACTTTACAAATCTTTCTATCTCCATTCTTGACATGCTCGTGGATGGAGTGAAACCGGCGCTTAATATGCTTGGAATTATTATGAGACCTTGATTCTTTGGCATTGGCTATGGCACCATTGTTGTAACAATAGATCACCATTGGGTCCAATGCGCTCGCAACCACACCTAGTTTGGTTATGAACTCCTCTATCCAAACTGCTTCCTGAGCCGCTTCCGAAGCAGCAACATATTCGGCCTCCGTTGTTGATCTCGCCACCACAGGTTGTTTGGAACTCCTCCAACTAACCGCTCCACCATTCATGAGAAATACGTATCCGGATTGAGACTTAGAGTCACCCGGATCGGTGTCAAATCTAGAGTCGACATAACACTTAGCGACGAGCTCTTCTTCACCTCCATACACAAGAAACATATCCTTAGTTCTTCTCAAGTACTTAAGGATATTCTTGACCGCTATCCAGTGTTTCGATCTTGGATCAGATATGTATCTACTAGTCAAACTAATAGCATGTGCCACATTCGGTCTTGTACATAGCATAGCATGCATTATAGAGCCTATGGATGAAGCATAGGGGACTTTGTCCATTATCTCTCTTTCTTCCGCCGTAGCCGGACTTTGAGTCTTACTCAATATCTTGCCTTGCAACATAGGTAAGAACCCCTTCTTACTTCCGTCCATTTTAAACTTCTTTAAAATATTATCAAGGTATGTACTTTGTGATAGCCCTATTAGGCGCCTAGATCAATCCATATAGATCTTTATGCCTAATATGTATGACGCTTCACCTATGTCCTTCATTGAAAATTTGCTATTTAGATAACTTTTAACATTGTTTAAAAGATCTATATCATTTCTGATAAATAATATGTCATCCACATATAATATCAGAAATTCCACATCGCTCCCACTCAGTTTATTGTAAATACAAGCCTCTCCATAAGTTTGGACAAATCCAAACTCTTTGATCACCTCATCAAAGCGGAGATTCCAACTCCGGGATGCTTGCTTCAGTCCAAAGACGGATCGCTGAAGCTTGCATACCTTGTCAGCATCCTTAGGATCGACAAAACCCTTTGGTTGTATCATATACAACTCTTCTTCAATGTTGCCATTGAGGAACACAGTTTTGACATCCATCTGCCTTATCTCATAGTCGAAATCTGCAGCAATTTCTAACATAATCCTAACTGACTTTATGTAAGGTTCCCAACCTTTAATAAGGTAGAGATCCCTGTGTTTACAATGCTAGTCCCTGGATCAATAGTTAGCATCCACAGTTAAGATGTAATATCAAGAAACAAAGGTCATAATACAACTTTATAACCAGGAATAAAATAATTTATTACATCTTACATAGCTCATCTGGCTATCACATTACATTGCAGCAGAAATCTATAAAGCATGGAGTCCTTCATCTTCAAAATGCCACAGGCAAACATGTTGGTTGTAGACTTGTAATCCTATTCAACACACCTCACTAACATCAAACAAACCTGCAACATAATAAGTTGCAGCCACAAGGGTCAATACATTTGAATTGTATTGGCAAGTTTCACTACTATGTAGAAATAAGTATATCCTATCATTACATGCATATTTGGCTAAGTAGGGTTTAGGCTCATTTGCAGAAAGCAATATAGTTTTTTTCCTATCTTTTGAAAATAGTTTTGATCTTTTGTCAAATCTTTCTAAACTTCTTGGAAAACTCCAAGTGCTTCAAACCCTTGTTGTCACCATCAAGTTTTACTTTGAGAAATTGGAATGTCGAGATCTTCCATAGCTTCAGGCCTTAGTTGCTCAGTATTGTCCATAACCGGGGACACGGGTAAGTACTTAGAATTTGATCTTCTGCAGAAGTTGTACACTTTACCCACATGACACAATCTCATCTTGATGCCACCAGTGGCCGCTGGATAAGTACTCACCAAGATGGAGTACTGGTAGATTGAGAATGTGACAAAGTCTTTCCATAGGAGTCCTCCCAATATACAATGCTAGCTTGTCATCCAGGCACCAATGTAGGGTTTCAAGTTCCCTTACACAATTCTAGTTAACCTGAAGATGCCAATGCATGGGTCTTACACTATGTAGTTGACTAAGCCAGAGCCCATTTAGCATGTGGCTGTACACGGAAGCCACTGTACGAGAAACATGTTCAACCTCTAAGTCCCTAGGTGGTTTTCTTCTAGTGCACATACAAAAAGAGATGGCCATATAAACATGGTTCCTTTTGTTGCCACCTTGTCCAAAACTTGAGTATCCTTGTCCACTGTAACATCCTAAAAATACTAAACTTGGAACATCAAACTCTAATCATCAAAATTAGGGTTAACAAAAAACTTTTCTAATTAAAATTATGAAAGCATGCATATGTGTATGCATTGATTTTGAAATTCTTTTAAACCACCTTATTTGATTGTGTCATTGCTTGTAAAATGTTTCTTAGGTGAAATAAACCTCATCTAAAACATTTCCCACACTTTTCCTAAAGACAAGTAAATCAAAACACATATATTAAATGAATGGTCACTTTGACCAATTTAACTCTCATGCCTACTTTGGCTGTCTCAAACTTTCAAAATCTAACAGAAACCTTTCTGGATCTTTGCAGCCCTTGAATGTACTCATAACAAGGTATCAAGGCCTACTTTGTGATCATCCAGAAACTTTCAAATGCATAGTTTAAATGACAATTAAAAATTGAATCTTTATCATATGGGAAGATCCCACTTTTTCAAAAACCACTCAAACAAGCTCAACTTTCAAAACCCAAGCATCTACAGACTCACCAGCACCAATCTAGCAAACCCACCGAAAATCTTTTCAAAATTCAAAACTTGATTTCATGCGGCCATTTCATCAAACAGGTTGGAGACACAAATCAAACAAACATCAAACACTATTGTGAGCAGTGATTCTTGCCTAACTGGTTCCCCATCTAGCTCACAACCAGCTCAGTAGATCCTCTAGCAAGATTAACCAAGCACTAGCACCACTGTGAGCTTGCCATTGCCATCAATGGTGAACAGCCGAGCACACCCTTGCCACCCCATAGTCGACAGCAAGCTAGGAGCAGCAGCAAGCCTAGCTAGCATGTCTGGGAGGCAGCCCACCGTCCACCGCCACTCACTGTCCCAGCCGCGAGCGTTGCCACGCCCTGGACCACACGCACAGACCGCGCCCAGACCGCCAGAGACCATGTCGAGCGTGCGCCAGAGCACCACCCTCGACTGAAGCCCACAGACCGCACGCTGCCCTCGCTGCGTGCATACACAATCCCCACCGACCCAGGAGACCGCCAGACATTCCCGTTCGCTGCCCCGTGACGCATAGCCACCACTCGTTGTCGAAGACGCCGCCTCTGCCGCGCAGAGCATCGCCCGTTCCAGACCAAGCTGCACCACCCCATGCCTCGAAACCATGTCATTGAGCATCGCCAGGAGACATCACACCGTCCCCTACCCTTGCCCATGCCAATAGCCGCCTGTAACATTGCCCCCGACGAGCTCACCATGCGCCCCGTCGGTCCCCTCGCTCGACTATAAATAGAGGCCACCCCCGCTCGATTTCTTCACACCATCTCACTCCCCTATCCTCACTAATCGTGCCACACCGTTCTCAGAGCAAGGCGAGCACCACCCCGCCGGAATTTCACCGGAGCCCGCCGCCTCTGGAGAAGAAGGGAGCCATCGATTTCGTCCACCCCAGGAGTTGCCGCGACCACCCCTGAGTTCGCCGTCGTCGACTTCGTCGTTCGCCCGACTCGCCGACCCTCGCCCGTACCCCGGTGAGCCCCCAGCACCCCCCACTGGTCGCGCTAGGTTTCGTTCTCGCCGGCGTTGTCTCGCGTCGACGATGACTCCCAGCCGTTGGATTAGAATCAGATCGAGCGACCCACGTTGCCCCATACCGCTTCGCCCAGCCCCGTGTCACTGACGAGTGGGGACACCCACTTAAGCAGCCCGCGGGAGCACTGCGCTTAGCAGGCCGGCCCGTTAACTTTTCCCGCGCAGCCCAGTGATTTGAATTAGATCTTTTCTATTTTTTCAAACACACTTCTGTACCCAACTTCAAAAATCAATCCAGGTCGATTCAGAGCACCAATTTGAATGAAACCAATTTTGTTGGAAAGGTCTGTGAATGATGAATCCAAGCCCGTTGGATTCAATTCATTTGGATCTGTAAATCATCCTTAGTGAAAATAACAAGGCAGAATCTTTTCTGCATTCAAACATTTTTCAAATTTAAACCATAATAGCTTTTGAGTTGATTCCAACTCTCAAAAATCACATTTAACCATAACTTTTAGAATATATAAAAATATATAGGTTTACTTGCAGAAATAATGTTCAAATAATAAAAGAATGCTACATAGGCATTTCTAGCCACATTAATTAATTAGAATCAAAGGGTAAAACCTTATTAAATTGTGACACCACTTTAAATCACATTCCCATGGACTACAATATGTGGTGATGACATGTGTCAACATGATCCCATGTTTGGTTTGGAGAATACTAAATCTTAAGTAGTTTTTCAATGAGTAGAAATTACTTTTCTAAAAATAAAAGGAATTAAATCAAGCCTTAGCCTTGTAATGTTAGAGATGATGCTAGATCATCTATAGGACCCTTGTGTGTGATGATTGCAAGTAGTTAAGTATTGTTTGGTGATTGTGTACCTCGTATTTATTCATAGACGCTAGTACCGACCAAGGATACGAGGAGGAAGGAGGATACTACGAAGAAGAAGCCGAGGAGAACTTCAACCACTGCTCTGCACAAGGCAAGCTGATACTATACCAATGCAAGCTAAAACTTGCAAGAAATTCTACTTTAGCAAGCCATACTAATCAAGTTGACCTATGCAAGCTAACACTTGCAATTTAGCAAGCTTATACTGATATTGTGCAAGCAAATACTTGCTTGTTACTATGCCTACTATATGCCTTAAGCATATGTGATCACACCCACTTGATAAACCAATCCTAGTTTTATTTGCAAGCTTCTTACTTTATTTATTTATCAAAGCTTACCTAGAGTTTACTTAAGTGAATTATAGATACTAGAAAGATATTTGAAGGTTGCATAAAGAGCATAAAATTTGGCCTAAGCTAAATAACCTTGATATCCTCCCAAGGCATAAGATTGAACTTAGTTAGCACCTACTAGTTACCATCCCTCATCAGTGCTTACCCCCACTTGTAGATGCTAGTGCTAAGCATAAAACCTGATCAACTTTAGATGGGAATACTTGGTGGAAAAATGGTTATGAAAACCTTGGAATGATGGATCATTCTATTGAAATGTTTTGGACATGTGTTTCCAAACACCTGATGATTTTGGTGATGAAAATGTTGAGGCATGAGCCTTATCCCTTTATAAAAACTGATGGTTGCCTGGATGCGATACCATTCCAATTTTATCGTACAACCATAATACCCGAATATTGGGTAGGGTTGACTGGAAACTTATATACCTTAGTATTAGTTCCCTCACGGCCAAGGTCTGAGCTGAGGCTACCTTGTGAAGATTGTCCACCTGTGCAGTACCCAAGATGACAGTTGGTCATGGTTGGGAGGCCAAACTCACAGGAGAGGTGCTTGTACTAGGGCGTGTAATTGAAAGGTTAGGATTGATTATCCGCATACTGAGTATGGTGAATTCAGGATTTGTTCCTGACGGATGTATCGAATGTTGTGGTGAAAGTGTGCAATCTCTGCAGAGTGTCAAACTATTCGAATAGCCGCGTCCGCAGTTATGGAAAGTTGGAGTGGCCATACTGTTCCCCCGTCAGACTTTTCAAAATGACTTGTGAAATGAATTGAGGATTTGACTTGACCACAACAGAGTTGTGACATGAGTTACAAGATCCCACTTAGGAGTTATAAAATCGTGACTAGCTTTAGAACTTAGTAGAGATAAATCTGGCTTTTGCAAAACAACCCTAGAGCCTAGTGTCCTATTATCCAAAAACCCCTTTACCTGTTAGTATTAGCTTGCGAGTACTTAAAGAGTACTCATGGCTTTGTCCCTGGCTATTCCCATGGCCAGACTATGAAGAGGAGTACCTGGAGGATGGACCCTAGGGAGGTTACAACAACTAGGATCATCTCCCATCGTCAGCATTGCCTGTGACCCCGAAGATGGAGCTTCGCCTACGCTACCGTTATTATTACGTATTCTGCTGCTTGAAGTTGTATTAAGAACTTGATCATGAGATCCCTATTTGTGTAAGAACTTAAGTATCATTTGTAATGGATGATGTACTATGGTATCCAATTCTGTTATGTCTCGCAAAAATGGTAATCCTGGGATTGCGATGTATGGCATAACAGGCATCTAGGATTGAAAAATCCGGGTGTTGACAAGTTGGTATCAGAGCCATCCTGACCATAGGAGACCCTAGTTAGATTGGACGTTTGAACCAAAAACCTAGTTTCAAAACCAAAGAAAACAAATATTTACAAAAACTTATTCTAATTCTTATCCCTTTTATTCTTTCATAAAAATTCATGTTCCTCAAAAACTCTTGCAAAATACATAAAATTTTTGACACACTTGATCACCCTGCTAATCTACTCATCCTCTATTCTTATAGATGGACGTGAAGTACAACAAGTTTTACCAACTTGGTAATGGAGGATACCTTATCTTTGAGAGGGATTTGGACCAGCTTTCGGAACTTCTGGAGCGTCCGCACCCCGAGTTCTTCGGAGCTCATCTCAATGATCAAGGAGGAGAAGACCTGCAGTGGCTAATTGTTGCAAGTCTCCGAGGAAAGATTGAACCTCCCACTGCGGAAGGAATTCAGTTTACCTTGAGGGAAAACAACTGGCTCGATGGACTTGCCAGAGCAATGCAGGAAGCTCTTTCCCGTCTGTGTGGGCAGAGCATCAATCAGATCAAGGGTACTCGCTTTGAGTTTTTCCCAAGGCGCGATGCAAATGGACAACCACTGGAAGCCCCATACCACCCCGAGCTGAAGACTCAATTGGACCACCTTAGCTTCATGATGTATGATCGTCAGCAGGAGTTGGACAACTGTCGTGACTACTCCAACCACAAGTCCGCCATCATTAAGACGAAGGATCAGACCATCGCCATGCTAGCCAAGGATCGCAAGTCTCGCCGCCGTCAGCTCGACAAGAAGGAGCGCATTATTGCCCGTCTTCGCCACCGCATCTCATCTTTGGAGGAGACCATCCACGAGAGAGACATGCAGTTGGAGGAAAGGGAGAATGCAGGAGAGGATCTTCGTGGAGACCCTTACTCCTATCTTAGCGATGATGATGATTTTTTGGAGGATCAGGCCATGGACTTCTTCACCAATGAGGATGATTTCACCTTCATCGATGATGATGAAGATGATGAAGCCACAGACTCCTAGGATTAGTAGCACTTGAGCACTAGCATAGTGAGTAGTATTCGGTCCCACTGTATCGTAGTTCTCAGAATGGTTCTTAAAACCATCTGTTTTTCTTTGTTGTGGTGTGTGTTGTACTGTGTTCTATGAATGAATTAATGAAAAGCAAGTTGCTAGAAAATCTGAGTCAAACCTTTAAAACTTTTCAAAATCCCCGAAACCTTAGAAATTTCCCTCTTTTCTCATGATCTATCTAAATCTTCAGATGCCACGTGGAGGAAGTGGTTCAGCCCCGGACCCGATGTTGCAGATCCTGCAAATGTTGACTTCTGACCGCGAAGCTGAAAGAGCGGAACGTCAAGCCAACCTAGCCACTCTGCAACAAATAGCCCAGCTAGCCCACAACAACCAAGGCCACGGAAATCAGGACAACCATGGATCTAAGCTCAAGAATTTCCAGAATAACAACCCACCTGTTATCACTAAGTCAGAAGAACCCCTAGACGCCGATGACTGGCTGCAAACCATGGAAAATAACTTAAAAGTCGCTGGAGTAGAAGCCAACGAGAAAGTTCTGTTTTCCACCCACTATCTAGCCGGAGATGCTAGGGCATGGTGGAACAGTGTTCGCGCAATGACCGGAGGCCAGATGATGACCTGGGAGGAATTCAAGGTCAAGTTCAGCAGAACCCATGTGCCACCGGGTTTGATCAAGAGAATGAGAGACGATTTCAGAGAGCTGAAGCAAGGAAGGATGACTGTAGTGGAATACCGTGACAAATTTTTGTCATTAGCTAGGTATGCCCCGGTCGAGATAGACATGGAAGCCAAAAAGAAGGAGAGGTTCCTGAATGGTCTGCATGACGAGATGCAGACGGTGATAGTCAATATCCCCTTTGCGGATATTGAAGCCCTTGTCGACTCTGCCATCCAAATGGAAGGAAAGATAAACCAAGCCAATCAGAACCGCAAGCGTCGCATGATGCACCAACCAGGAACCCATCAGACCCCAAAGTATCGTCCCAACCCATCTCCAGGATTTGCCCCAAGAACCAACAGACCCCCGATGAACCGTCCAACCTATCCCAACCGTGGAAACCCTAGACCCGGAGGAAATCACAACAACCCCAGCAACTCTAGCAATTTCACCCGTGCCCCACCCAAGTTCAACACCAACAATGCTACCGCCAACACCAACACTGCCCCGAGGACTGGAAGCAATGATGTGCCTGTCGCAGCCAAGGACAAGTCGCAAGTGACCTGTTATGACTGTGGAAATAAAGGCCACTATTCCAACGAGTGCCCCAACAAGAAGAATTCTACAGCCCCCAATGCCAATGCCCCAGCTCACCAGCAGCGTCGTGTTCAGCCAGGGAGAAGATTTGCCCCAGGGAATTCACTCAACCGCAATGGCCGTCTTTTTCTCATGCATGCTAAAGAAGCTCAGGAAGCGCCAGACGTCGTGATGGGTATGTTTTCTGTTAATTCAGTACTTGCAAGAGTGTTGTTTGATTCTGGTGCATCGCATTCATTTGTCACCGAAGAATTTGCATGCACTAGTAAAATTCAACCAAACAAACTGAAGCATGTTATGATTGTTCAAATTCCCAGATCAACCACCAAGGCTAGGCAAATTTGCAAAGCCGTCCCTATCCGAATCCATGGCATAGATTTTTATGCTAATCTGATAGTACTCGGAACTAAAGGTTTGGAAGTAGTACTAGGAATGGATTGGATGTTCAAACATAAAGGATTGATTGACTGTGCCAAGAAAGCCATCACCATGACCAGTATAGCCGGAATATCAGTCGAACATATATCTGAAACCTTACTTCGACAATTCAAATGCAACAAGAGTATAGCCCAACCTACCATTAACCAAGTCCGGATAGTCTGTGAATAGCCCGATGTATTTCCAGATGTTTTGCCCGGTATGCCCCCAGATCGGGATATCGAGTTTATCATCGAACTAATCCCCGGAACCGGACCCATAGCTCAGAGACCATATAGTATGAACCCGTCGGAGTTAGAAGAACTGAAGAAGCAACTGGATTCCATGCTGGAAATCGGATTGATTCAACCAAGTGCGTCACCATGGAGATCACCTGTCTTGTTTCTGGACAAGAAGGATGGAGGTAACCGTTTGTGTACGAATTATCAGAAGTTGAACGATGTCACCATCAAAAACAAGTACCCCTTGCCCAAGATAGAAGATTTGTTTGATCAGTTCACCGGTGCCAAAGTATTTTCTAAGATTGATCTTAGAACTGGCTATCATCAACTCAAAATTCGTGCAAAGGATATTCCAAAGACTGCGTTTACCACCAGATACGGATTGTACGAGTATACGGTCATGTCTTTCGGATTAACCAATGCCCCCGCTTATTTCATGAACCTCATGAATAAGATTTTTATGGACTTCCTGGATAAGTTTGTCGTTGTTTTCATCGATGACATTCTGATTTATTCCAAATCAGAAGAAGAACATGAGCTACACCTAAGGACCATTCTTGGAACCCTTAGAGAGCATCAGTTGTATGCAAAGTTTAGCAAATGTGAATTCTGGTTACAGGAGGTAGGATTCCTCGGTCACATTGTATCAGCCGGAGGAATTGCCGTTGACCCTGCCAAAGTGAAAGATGTAGAAGATTGGCAAGCCCCAGCCACTCAAACCCAAGTTCGTGTTTTTGTCGGATTGGCGGGATATTACCGCAAATTCGTAGAAGGATTCTCTAGTATCCCCAGACCCATGACCCAATTGCTGAAGAAGGACAATAAGTTTGAATGGACTGACAAATGTGAAGAGAGTTTTCAAGAACTCAAGAGGAGATTGATTTCAGCCCCAATCTTGATCATGCCGGATATCACGAAGCCCTTCGATGTGTATTGTGACGTATCCAAGATTGGTCTCGGATGTGTGCTAATGCAAGAAGGCAAAGTTATATCTTATCTATCTCGACAATTGAAGCAACATGAGCAAAATTACCCAACCCATGACCTCGAACTCGCAGCCGTAGTTCTAGCCCTGAAGACATGGAGACATTACCTGATGGGAAACCGTTGTGAGATTTATTCGGATCACAAGAGCCTGAAGTATATATTCACTCAGAAGGAGCTGAATATGAGGTAGAGAAGATGGATTGAGCTAATTAAGGATTACGACCTAGACATTCACTATCACCCTGGTAAAGCCAACGTGGTAGCCGATGCCCTTAGCAGATTGTCGTGCCGCTTGAACTCCATGATTTTGAAGGAGCAACCAAGTTTGCACAAGGAAATGGAAGATTTTCGAATGGAATTAGTAAGTGAAGGATTTTTGGCTAGCATAGAACTCCATCCCACTTTGATCAGTCATATTAAGGAGGCGCAGAAGGAAAATGCTAGTATCGACGGAATCAAGCGTCGTATCGGTACAGGCAAAGTACCCGGATTCATCGAGGATGAAGGAGTGTTGTGGTACAAAGGACGCCTTTGTGTACCAGCAGATTCTGAATTGAAAGAAGTTATTTTGAAGGAGGCTCATGATACTCTTTATTCTATCCATCCCGGAGGAACTAAGATGTATCAAGATTTAAAAGAGCAATTTTGGTGGCATGAGATGAAGAGAGAAATCGGAAGCTATATCGCCAAGTGTGATATATGTCAGCGAGTCAAGGCAGGACATCAAAGACCCGCTGGATTGTTGCAACCTTTGCAGATTCCGGAATGGAAATGGGATTCTGTAGGAATGGACTTTATCACTGGACTGCCTACTTCTAGTAGGGGAAATGACTCTATATGGGTCATAGTGGACAGATTGTCCAAAGTCTCCCATTTCTTGCCCGTCAAAACCACATATCAGAGTTCGAAACTAGCGGAGTTGTACATCGCTAGAATCGTCAGTTTGCACGGAGTCCCTAAGAACATAGTATCGGATCGAGGAACTCAGTTTACCTCGAGATTCTGGAAGAAAGTTCAAGAAGGTTTAGGAACCCGCCTAAATTTCAGTACCGCGTATCACCCTCAGACCGATGGACAAACAGAGCGAGTAAATCAAATACTCGAAGATATGCTGAGAGCCTGTGTGTTAGAATATGGATCCAAGTGGGAAGACTGTCTGCCGTTTGCAGAATTTTCCTACAACAATAGTTACCAAGCCAGTTTGCAAATGGCCCCATTTGAATTCATGTATGGAAGGAAGTGTCGCACCCCTTTGAACTGGTTGGAAGTAGGAGAGAGTCAGATTTTTGTACCCGACATCCTACGAGAAGCAGAAGAGAAGGTTCACAAGATTCTTGAGCACCTAAGACCGCCCAATCTCGACAGAAGAGTTACGCCGACAAGAGACGTCGAGACCTCGCCTTCAACATAGGAGATTTTGTTTATCTGAAAGTGTCGCCATTGAAGGGAATGCAACGTTTCCAACTCAAAGGAAAGTTAGCCCCCAGATATATCGGACCTTTCCAGATTCTGAACCGCCTCTGCCGCGCAGAGCATCGCCCGTTCCAGACCAAGCCGCACCGCCCCATGCCTCGAAACCATGTCGTTGAGCATCACCAGGAGACACCACACCGTCCCCTACCCTTTCCCATGCCAATAGCCGCCTGTAACATCGCCCCCGACGAGCTCACCGTGCGCCCCGTCGGTCCCCTCGCTCGACTATAAATAGAGGCCACCCCCGCTCGATTTCTTCACACCATCTCACTCCCCTCTCCTCACTGATCGTGCCACACCGTTCTCAGAGCAAGGCGAGCACCACCCCGCCGTAATTTCACCGGAGCCCGCCGCCTCTGGAGAAGAAGGGAGCCATCGATTTTGTCCACCCCAGGAGCTGCCGTGACCACCCCTGAGTTCGCCATCGTTGACTTCGTCGTTCGCCCGACTCGCCGACCCTCGCCCGTACCCCGGTGAGCCCCCAGCACCCCCCACTGGCCGCGCTAGGTTTCGTTCTCGCCGGCGTTGTCTCGCGTCGACGATGACTCCAAGCCGTTGGATTAGAATCAGATCGAGCGACCCACGTTTCCCCATACCGCTTCGCCTAGCCCCGTGTCACTGACGAGTGGGGACACCCACTTAAGAAGCCCGCGGGAGCACTGCGCTTAGCAGGACGGCTCGTTAACTTTTCCCGCGCAGCCCAGTGATTTGAATTAGATCTTTTCTATTTTTTCAAACACACTTCTGTACCCAACTTCAAAAATCAATCCAGGTCGATTCAGAGCACCAATTTGAATGAAACCAATTTTGTTGGAAAGGTCTGTGAATGATGAATCCAAGCCCGTTGGATTCAATTCATTTGGATCTGTAGATCATCCATAGTGAAAATAACAAGGCAGAATCTTTTCTGCATTCAAACATTTTTCAAATTTAAACCATAATAGCTTTTGAGTTGATTCCAACTCTCAAAAATCACATTTAACCATACCTTTTAGAATATATAAAAATATATAGGTTTACTTGCAGAAATAATGTTCAAATAATAAAAGAATGCTACATAGGCATTTCTAGCCACATTAATTAATTAGAATCAAAGGGTAAAACCTTATTAAATTGTGACACCACTTTAAATCACATTCCCATGGACTAAAATATGTGGTGATGACATGTGTCAACATGATCCCATGTTTGGTTTGGAGAATATTAAATCTTAAGTAGTTTTTCAATGAGTAGAAATTACTTTTCTAAAAATAAAAGGAATTAAATCAAGCCTTAGCCTTGTAATGTTAGAGATGATGCTAGATCATCTATAGGACCCTTGTGTGTGATGATTGCAAGTAGTTAAGTATTGTTTGGTGATTGTGTACCTCGTATTTATTCATAGACGCTAGTACCGACCAAGGATACGAGGAGGAAGGAGGATATTACGAAGAAGAAGCCGAGGAGAACTTCAACCACTGCTCTGCACAAGGCAAGCTGATACTATACCAATGCAAGCTAAAACTTGCAAGACATTCTACTTTAGCAAGCCATACTAATCAAGTTGACCTATGCAAGCTAACACTTGCAATTTAGCAAGCTTATACTGATATTGTGCAAGCAAATACTTGCTTGTTACTATGCCTACTATATGCCTTAAGCATATGTGATCACACCCACTTGATAAACCAATCCTAGTTTTATTTGCAAGATTCTTACTTTATTTATTTATCAAAGCTTACCTAGAGTTTACTTAAGTGAATTGTAGATACTAGAAAGATATTTGAAGGTTGCATAAAGAGCATAAAATTTGGCCTAAGCTAAATAACCTTGATATCCTCCCAAGGCATAAGATTGAACTTAGTTAGCACCTACTAGTTACCATCCCTCATCAGTGCTTACCCCCACTTGTAGATGCTAGTGTTAAGCATAAAACTTGATCAACTTTAGATGGGAATACTTGGTGGAAAAATAGTTATGAAAACCTTGGAATGATGGATCATTCTATTGAAATGTTTTGGACATGTGTTTCCAAACACCTGATGATTTTGGTGATGAAAATGTCGAGGCATGAGCCTTAGCCCTTTATAAAAATTGATGGTTGCCTGGATGCGATACCATTCCAATTTTATCGTACAACCACAATACCCGAATATTGGGTAGGGCTTGACTGGAAACTTATATACCTTAGTATTAGTTCCCTCACGGCCAAGGTCTGAGCTGAGGCTACCTTGTGAAGATTGTCCACCTGTGCAGTACCCAAAATGACAGTTGGTCATGGTTGGGAGGCCAAACTCACAGGAGAGGTTCTTGTACTAGGGCGTGTAATTGAAAGGTTAGGATTGATTATCCGCATACTGAGTATGGTGAATTCAGAATTTGTTCCTGACGGATGTATCGAATGTTGTGGTGAAAGTGTACAATCTCTGCAGAGTGTCAAACTATTTGAATAGCCGCGTCCGCGGTTATGGACAGTTGGAGTGGCCATACTGTTACCCTGTCAGACTTTTCAAAATGACTTGTGAAATGAATTGAGACTTTGACTTGACCACAACAGAGTTGTGACATGAGTTACAAGATCCCACTTAGGAGTTATAAAATCGTGACTAGCTTTATAACTTAGTAGAGATAAATCTGGCTTTTGCAAAACAACCCTAGAGCCTAGTGTCCTATTATCCAAAAACCCCTTTACCTGTTAGTATTAGCTTGCGAGTACTTAAAGAGTACTCATGGCTTTGTCCCTGGCTATTCCCATGGCCAGACTATGAAGAGGAGTACCTGGAGGATGGACCCCAGGGAGGTTACGACAACTAGGATCATCTCCCATCGTCAGCATTGCCTGTGACCCCGAAGATGGAGCTTCGCCTACGCTACCGTTATTATTACGTATTCTACTGCTTGAAGTTGTATTAAGAACTGGATCATGAGATCCCTATTTGTGTAAGAACTTAAGTATCGTTTGTAATGGATGATGTACTATGGTATCCAATTCTGTTATGTCTCGCAAAAATGGTAATCCTGGGATTGCGATGTATGGCATAACAGGCATCTAGGATTGAAAAATCCGGGTGTTGACAAATTGGTATCAGAGCCATCCTGACCATAGGAGACCCTAGTTAGACTGGACGTTTGAACCAAAAACCTAGTTTCAAAACCAAAGAAAACAAATATTTACAAAAACTTATTCTAATTCTTATCCCTTTTATTCTTTCATAAAAATTCATGCTCCTCAAAAACTCTTGCAAAATACATAAATTTTTTGACACACTTTATCACCCTGCTAATCTACTCATCCTCTATTCTTATAGATGGACGTGAAGTACAGCAAGTTTTACCAACTTGGTAATGGAGGAGACCTTATCTTTGAGAGGGATTTGGACCAGCTTTCGGAACTTCTGGAGCGTCTGCACCCCGAGTTCCTCGGAGCTCAGCTCAATGATCAAGGAGGAGAAGACCTGCAGTGGCTAATTGTTGCAAGTCTTCGAGGAAAGATCGAACCTCCCACTGCGGAAGGAATTCAGTTTACCTTCAGGGAAAACAACTGGCTCGATGGACTTGCCAGAGCAATGCAGGAAGCTCTTTCCCGTCTGTGTGGGCAGAGCATCAATCAGATCAAGGGTACTCGCTTTGAGTTTTGCACAAGGCGTGATGCAAATGGACAACCACTGGAAGCCCCATACCACCCCGAGCTAAAGACTCAATTGGACCACCTTAGCTTCATGATGTATGATCGTCAGCAGGAGTTAGACAACTACCGTGATTACTCCAACCACAAGTCCGCCATCATTAAGACGAAGGATCAGACCATCGCCATGCTAGCCAAGGATCGCAAGTCTCGCCGCCGTCAGCTCGACAAGAAGGAGCGCATTATTGCCCGTCTTCGCCACCGCATCTCATCTTTGGAGGAGACCATCCACGAGAGAGACATGCAGTTGGAGGAAAGGGAGAATGCAGGAGAGGATCTTCGTGGAGACCCTTACTCCTATCTTAGCGATGACGATGATTTTCTGGAGGATCAGGCCATGGACTTCTTCACCGATGAGGATGATTTCACCTTCATCGATGATGAAGCCACAGGCTCCTAGGATTAGTAGCACTTGAGCACTAGCGTAGTGAGTAGTATTCGGTCCCACTGTATCGTAGTTCTCATAATGGTTCTTAAAACCATATGTTTTTCTTTGTTGTGGTGTGTGTTGTACTGTGTGCTATGAAAGAATTAATGAAAAGCAAGTTGCTAGAATATCTAAGTCAAACCTTTAAAACTTTTCAAAATCCCCGAAACCTTAGAAATTTCCCTCTTTTCTCATGATCTATCTAAATCTTCAGATGCCACGTGGAGGAAGTGGTTCAGCCCCGGACCCGATGTTGCAGATCCTGCAAATGTTGACTTCTGACCGCGAAGCTGAAAGAGCGGAACGTCAAGACAACCTAGCCACTCTGCAACAGATAGCCCAGCTAGCCCACAACAACCAAGGCCACGGAAATCAGGACAACCATGGATCTAAGCTCAAGAATTTCTAGAATACCAACCCACCTGTTTTCACTAAGTCAGAAGAACCCCTAGACGCCGATGACTGGCTGCAAACCATGGAAAATAACTTAAAAGTCGCTGGAGTAGAAGCCAACGAGAAAGTTCTGTTTGCCACCCATTATCTAGCCGGAGATGCCAGGGCATGGTGGAACAGTGTTCGTGCAATGACCGGAGGCCAAATGATGACCTGGGAGGAATTCAAGGTCAAGTTCAGCGGAACCCATGTGCCACCGGGTTTGATCAAGAGAATGCGAGACGAGTTCAGAGAGCTGAAGCAAGGAAGGATGACTGTAGTGGAATACCGTGACAAATTTTTGTCATTAGCTAGGTATGCCCCGTACGAGATAGACACGGAAGCCAAGAAGAAGGAGAGGTTCCTGAATGGTCTGCATGACGAGATGCAGACGGTGATAGTCAATATCCCCTTTGCGGATATTGAAGCCCTTGTCGACTCTGCCATCCAAATGGAAGGAAAGATAAACCAAGCCAATCAGAACCGCAAGCGTCGCATGATGCACCAACCAGGAACCCATCAGACCCCAAAGTATCGTCCCAACCCATCTCCAGGATTTGCCCCAAGAACCAACAGACCCCCGATGAACCGTCCAACCTATCCCAACCGTGGAAACCCTAGACCCGGAGGAAATCACAACAACCCCAGCAACTCTAGCAATTTCACCCGTGCCCCACCCAAGTTCAACACCAACAATGCTACCGCCAACACCAACACTGCCCCGAGGACTGGAAGCAATGATGTGCCTGTCGCAGCCAAGGACAAGTCGCAAGTGACCTGTTATGACTGTGGAAATAAAGGCCACTATTCCAACGAGTGCCCCAACAAGAAGAATGATACAGCCCCCAATGCCAATGCCCCAGCTCAGCAGCAGCGTCGTGTTCACCCAGGGAGAAGATTTGCCCCAGGGAATTCACTCAACCGCAATGGCCGTCTTTTTCTAATGCATGCTGAAGAAGCTCAGGAAGCGCCAGACGTCGTGCTGGGTATGTTTTCTGTTAATTCAGTACTTGCAAGAGTGTTGTTTGATTCTGGTGCATCGCATTCATTTGTCACCGAAGAATTTTCATGCACTAGTAAAATTCAACCAACCAAACTGAAGCATGTTATGATTGTTAAAATTCCCGGATCAACCACCAAGGCTAGGCAAATTTGCAAAGCCGTCCCTATCCGAATCCATGGCATAGATTTTTATGCTAATCTGATAGTACTCGGAACTAAAGGTTTGGAAGTAGTATTAGGAATGGATTGGATGTCCAAACATAAAGGATTGATTGACTGTGCCAAGAAAGCCATCACCATGACCAGTACAGCCGGAATATCAGTCGAACATATATCTGAAACCTAACTTCGCCAATTCAAATGCAACAAGAGTATAGCCCAACCTACCATTGACCAAGTCCGGATAGTCTGTGAATACCCCAATGTATTTCCAGATGTTTTGCCCGGTATGCCCCCAGATCGGGATATCGAGTTTATCATCGAACTAATCCCCGGAACCGGACCCATAGCTCAGAGACCATATAGTATGAACCCGTCGGAGTTAGCAGAACTGAAGAAGCAACTGGATTCCATGCTGGAAATCGGATTGATTCAACCAAGTGCGTCACCATGGAGATCACCTGTCTTGTTTGTGGACAAGAAGGATGGAGGTAACCATTTCTGTACGAATTATCGGAAGTTGAACGATGTCACCATCAAAAACAAGTACCCCTTGCCCAAGATAGAAGATTTGTTTGATCAGTTCACCGGTGCCAAAGTATTTTCTAAGATTGATCTTAGAACTGGCTATCATCAACTCAAAATTCGTGCAAAGGATATTCCAAAGACTGCGTTTACCACCAGATACGGATTGTACGAGTATACGGTCATGTCTTTCGGATTAACCAATGCCCCCGCTTATTTCATGAACCTCATGAATAAGATTTTTATGGACTTCCTGGATAAGTTTGTCGTTGTTTTCATCGATGACATTCTGATTTATTCCAAATCAGAAGAAGAACATGAGATACACCTAAGGACCATTCTTGGAACCCTTAGAGAGCATCAGTTGTATGCAAAGTTTAGCAAATGTGAATTCTGGTTACAGGAGGTAGGATTCCTCGGTCACATTGTATCAGCCGGAGGAATTGCCGTTGACCCTGCCAAAGTGAAAGATGTAGAAGATTGGCAAGCCCCAACCACTCAAACCCAAGTTCGTGCTTTTCTCGGATTGGCGGGATATTACCGCAAATTCGTAGAAGGATTCTCTAGTATCCCCAGACCCATGACCCATTTGCTGAAGAAGGACAATAAGTTTGAATGGACCGACAAATGTGAAGAGAGTTTTCAAGAACTCAAGAGGAGATTGATTTCAGCCCCAATCTTGATCATGCCGGATATCACGAAGCCCTTCGATGTGTATTGTGACGTATCCAAGATTGGTCTCGGATGTGTGCTAATGCAAGAAGGCAAAGTTATATCTTATCTATCTCGACAATTGAAGCAACATGAGCAAAATTACCCAACCCATGACCTCGAACTCGCAGCCGTAGTTCTAGCCCTGAAGACATGGAGACATTACCTGATGGGAAACCGTTGTGAGATTTATTCGGATCACAAGAGCCTGAAGTATATATTCACTCAGAAGGAGCTGAATATGAGGCAGAGAAGTGGATTGAGATAATCAAGGATTACGACCTAGACATTCACTATCACCCTGGTAAAGCCAACGTGGTAGCCGATGCCCTTAGCAGATTGTCGTGCCGCTTGAACTCCATGATTTTGAAGGAGCAACCAAGTTTGCACAAGGAAATGGAAGATTTTCGAATGGAATTAGTAAGTGAAGGATTTTTGGCTAGCATAGAACTCCAGCCCACTTTGATCAGTCAGATTAAGGAGGCGCAGAAGGAAAATGCTAGTATCGACGGAATCAAGCGTCGTATCGGTACAGGCAAAGTACCCGGATTCACCGAGGACGAAGAAGGAGTGTTGTGGTACAAAGGACGCCTTTGTGTACCAGCAGATTCTGAATTGAAAGAAGTTATTTTGAAGGAGGCTCATGATACTCTTTATTCTATCCATCCCGGAGGAACTAAGATGTATCAAGATTTAAAAGAGCAATTTTGGTGGCATAAGATGAAGAGAGAAATCGGAAGCTATATCGCCAAGTGTGATATATGTCAGCGAGTCAAGGCAGGACATCAAAGACCCGCTGGATTGTTGCAACCTTTGCAGATTCCGGAATGGAAATGGGATTCTGTAGGAATGGACTTTATCACTGGACTGCCTACTTCTAGTAGGGGAAATGACTCTATATGGGTCATAGTGGACAGATTGTCCAAAGTCTCCCATTTCTTGCCCGTCAAAACCACATATCAGAGTTCGAAACTAGCGGAGTTGTACATCTCTAGAATCGTCAGTTTGCACGGAGTCCCTAAGAACATAGTATCAGATCGAGGAACTCAGTTTACCTCGAGATTCTGGAAGAAAGTTCAAGAAGGTTTAGGAACCCGCCTAAATTTCAGTACCGCGTATCACCCTCAGACCGATGGACAAACAGAGCGAGTAAATCAAATACTCGAAGATATGCTGAGAGCCTGTGTGTTAGAATATGGATCCAAGTGGGAAGACTGTCTGCCGTTTGCAGAATTTTCCTACAACAATAGTTACCAAGCCAGTTTGCAAATGGACCCATTTGAATTCATGTATGGAAGGAAGTGTCGCACCCCTTTGAACTGGTCGGAAGTAGGAGAGAGTCAGATTTTTGTACCCGACATCCTACGAGAAGCAGAAGAGAAGGTTCACAAGATTCTTGAGCACCTAAGACCGCCCAATCCCGACAGAAGAGTTACGCCGACAAGAGACGTCGAGACCTCGCCTTCAACATAGGAGATTTTGTTTATCTGAAAGTGTCGCCATTGAAGGGAATGCAACGTTTCCAACTCAAAGGAAAGTTAGCCCCCAGATATATCGGACCTTTCCAGATTCTGAACCGTCGAGGAGAAGTATCGTACCAATTGGAGCTACCTGAAGAGATGTCAGCCGTGCACAATGTGTTCCATATCTCGTTACTTCGCAAGTGTCTCGAAGTCCCCGAGAAGACCGAAGTGTTCAAGAATATCGACCATCGGACCATAGAGATCAACGATGACCTGACCTATCCCGAAGTACCCATCCGCATTTTGGAAGAAGCTTTTTGAACTACCTGAACCCGAAGCATCAAGTTTCTCAAGATTCAGTGGAGCAACCATACAGAAGAGGAAGCTACCTGGGAGCGCGAAGATCACATCAGGACGGAGTTTCCCGATCTCTTCAAGTCCTAGGTAATCTTTTCATCCTTTTTCAAATCCCGGGACGAGATTTTGTTTAAGGGGGGAAGGTTTGTAACATCCTAAAAATACTAAACTTGGAACATCAAACTCTAATCATCAAAATTAGGGTTAACAAAAACTTTTCTAATTAAAATTATGAAAGCATGCATATGTGTATGCATTGACTTTGAAATTCTTTTAAACCACCTTGTTTGATTGTGTCATTGCTTGTAAAATGTTTCTTAGGTGAAATAAACCTCATCTAAAAAATTTCCCACACTTTTCCTAAAGACAAGTAAATCAAAACACATATATTAAATGAATGGTCACTTTGACCAATTTAACTCTCATGCCTACTTTGGTTGTCTCAAACTTTCAAAATCTAACAGAAAGCTTTCTGGATATTTGCACCCCTTGAATGTACTCATATAAAGGTATCAAGGCCCACTTTGTGATCATCCAGAAACTTTCAAATGCATAGTTTAAATGACAATTAAAAATTGAATCTTTATCATATGGGAAGATCCCACTTTTTCAAAAACCACTCAAACAAGCTCAACTTTCAAAACCCAAGCATCTACAGACTCACCAGCACCAATCTAGCAAACCCACCAAAAATCTTTTCAAAATTCAAAACTTGATTTCATGCGGCCATTTCATCAAACAGGTTGCAGACACAAATCAAACAAACATCAAACACTATTCTGAGCAGTGATTCTTGCCTAACTGGTTCCCCATCTAGCTCACAACCAGCTCAGTAGATCCTCTAGCAATATTAACCAAGCACTAGCACCACTGTGAGCTTGCCATTGCCATCAATGGTGAACAGCCGAGCACACCCTTGCCACCCCATAGTCGACAGCAAGCTAGGAGCAGCAGCAAGCCTAGCAAGCATGTCTGGGAGGCAGCCCACCATCCACCGCCACTCATTGTCCCAGCCGCGAGCGTTGCCAAGCCCTGGACCACACGCACAGACCGCGCCCAGACCGCCAGAGACCATGCCGAGCGTGCGCCAGAGCACCACCCTCGACGAAGCCCACAGACCGCGCGCCGCCCTTGCCGCGTGGATACACAATCCCCACCGACCCAGAAGACCGCCAGACATCCCCGTTCGCCGCCCCGTGACGCATAGCCACGACTCCCCGTCGAAGACGCCGCCTCTGCCACGCAGAGCATCGCCCGTTCCAGACCAAGCCGCACCGCCCCATGCCTCGAAACCATGTCGTTGAGCATCGCCAGGAGACACCACACCGTCCCCTACCCTTGCCCATGCCAATAGCCGCCTGTAACATCGCCCCCGACAAGCTCACCGTGCGCCCCGTAGGTCCCCTCGCTCGACTATAAATAGAGGCCACCCCCACTCAATTTCTTCACACCATCTCACTCCCCTCTCCTCACTGATCGTGCCACACCGTTCTCAGAGCAAGGCGAGCACCACCCCGCCGTAATTTCACCGGAGCCCGCCGCCTCTGGAGAAGAAGGGAGCCATCGATTTTGTCCACCCCAGGAGCTGCCGTGACCACCCCTGAGTTCGCCATCGTTGACTTCGTCGTTCGCCCGACTCGCCGACCCTCGCCCGTACCCCGTTGAGCCCCCAGCACCCCCCACTGGCCGCGCTAGGTTTCGTTCTCGCCGGTGTTGTCTTGCGTCAACGATGACTCCCAGCCGTTGGATTAGAATCAGATCGAGCGACCCACGTTGCCCCATACCGCTTCGCCCAGCCCCGTGTCACTGACGAGTGGGGACATCCACTTAAGCATCCCGCGGGAGTACTGCGCTTAGCAGGCCGGCCCGTTAACTTTTCCCGCACAGTCCAGTGATTTGAATTAAATCTTTTCTATTTTTTCAAACACACTTCTGTACCCAACTTCAAAAATCAATCCAGGTCGATTCAGAGCAACAATTTGAATGAAACCAATTTTGTTGAAAGGTCTGTGAATGCTGAATCCAAGCCCGTTGGATTCAATTCATTTGGATCTGTAGATCATCCTTAGTAAAAATAACAAGGCAGAAGCTTTTCTGCATTCAAACATTTTTCAAATTTAAACCATAATAGCTTTTGAGTTGATTCCAACTCTCAAAAATCACATTTAACCATACCTTTTAGAATATATAAAAATATATAGGTTTACTTGCAGAAATAATGTTCAAATAATAAAAGAATGCTACATAGGCATTTCTAGCCACTTTAATTAATTAGAATCAAAGGGTAAAACCTTATTAAATTGTGACACCACTTTAAATCACATTACCATGGACTACAATATGTGGTGATGACATGTGTCAACATGATCCCATGTTTGGTTTGGAGAATATTAAATCTTAAGTAGTTTTTCAATGAGTAGAAATTACTTTTCTAAAAATAAAAGGAATTAAATCAAGCCTTAACCTTGTAATGTTAGAGATGATGCTAGATCATCTATAGGACCCTTGTGTGAGATGATTGCAAGTAGTTAAGTATTGTTTGGTGATTGTGTACCTCGTATTTATTCATAGACGCTAGTACCGACCAAGGATACGAGGAGGAAGGAGGATACTACGAAGAAGAAGCCGAGGAGAACTTCAACCACTGCTCTGCACAAGGCAAGCTGATACTATACCAATGCAAGCTAAAACTTGCAAGACATTCTACTTTAGCAAGCCATATTAATCAAGTTGACCTATGCAAGCTAACACTTGCAATTTAGCAAGCTTATACTGATATTGTGCAAGCAAATACTTGCTTGTTACTATGCCTACTATATGCCTTAAGCATATGTGATCACACCCACTTGATAAACCAATCCTAGTTTTATTTGCAAGCTTCTTACTTTATTTCTTTATCAAAGCTTACCTAGAGTTTACTTAAGTGAATTATAGATACTAGAAAGATATTTGAAGGTTGCATAAAGAGCATAAAATTTGGCCTAAGCTAAATAACCTTGATATCCTCCCAAGGCATAAGATTGAACTTAGTTAGCACCTACTAGTTACCATCCCTCATCAGTGCTTACCCCCACTTGTAGATGCTAGTGCTAAGCATAAAACCTGATCAACTTTAGATGGGAATACTTGGTGGAAAAATGGTTATGAAAACCTTGGAATGATGGATCATTCTATTGAAATGTTTTGGACATGTGTTTCCAAACACCTGATGATTTTGGTGATGAAAATGTTGAGGCATGAGCCTTATCCCTTTATAAAAACTGATGGTTGCCTGGATGCGATACCATTCCAATTTTATCGTACAACCATAATACCCGAATATTGGGTAGGGCTTACTGGAAACTTATATACCTTAGTATTAGTTCCCTCACGGCCAAGGTCTGAGCTGAGGCTACCTTGTGAAGATTGTCCACCTGTGTAGTACCCAAGATGACAGTTGGTCATGGTTGGGAGGCCAAACTCACAGGAGAGGTGCTTGTACTAGGGCGTGTAATTGAAAGGTTAGGATTGATTATCCGCATACTGAGTATGGTGAATTCAGGATTTGTTCCTGACGGATGTATCGAATGTTGTGGTGAAAGTGTACAATCTCTGCAGAGTGTCAAACTATTCGAATAGCCGCGTCCGCAGTTATGGAAAGTTGGAGTGGCCATACTGTTCCCCCGTCAGACTTTTCAAAATTACTTGTGAAATGAATTGAGACTTTGACTTGACCACAACAGAGTTGTGACATGAGTTACAAGATCCCACTTAGGAGTTATAAAATCGTGACTAGCTTTAGAACTTAGTAGAGATAAATCTGGCTTTTGCAAAACAACCCTAGAGCCTAGTGTCCTATTATCCAAAAACCCCTTTACATGTTAGTATTAGCTTGCGAGTACTTAAAGAGTACTCATGGCTTTGTCCCTGGCTATTCCCATGGCCAGACTATGAAGAGGAGTACCTGGAGGATGGACCCCAGGGAGGTTACGACAACTAGGATCATCTCCCATCGTCAGCATTGCCTGTGACCCCGAAGATGGAGCTTCGCCTACGCTACCGTTATTATTACGTATTCCGCTGCTTGAAGTTGTATTAAGAACTGGATCATGAGATCCCTATTTGTGTAAGAACTTATGTATCGTTTGTAATGGATGATGTACTATGGTATCCAATTCTGTTATGTCTCGCAAAAATGGTAATCCTGGGATTACGATGTATGGCATAACAGGCATCTAGGATTGAAAAATCCGGGTGTTGACATCCACCCAGGTGGTTTATTGAATACTTGTTTTATTATATAAAACATATATCTTTTCAATACTTCATATAGTCATAACATGTATCCCATCCCAAATATATAGCAGGGCTAAGCATACTACAACTACATTGTTTCCACTAAGGGATATATAAGGGTATCGTATTAGGATTTAGCATAGCATAAAATATAGTAGTCCTTATCATGCATGTTACAAAAATCCACTAAATGTAATGAAAATAGTAGGACATGGATGATAGTGTCACTTGCCTTTTTAGTAGAGAATGTTGGTTCACTTCTTGATCTTGCAAATATCACACTCTTCTAATTCCACTACAATTCAATCAAGCAAACACAAATTCAACTAGCATTCCAACCAATTTATCACACATAAAATAATAGAAACAAGGTCATGCATGCAAGCATGCAAAAGATAGTTTTATTTGCAAAAGTGGTTTCTACTAGTCTCTAAACATTATAAAGTTCAAAGTGGTCATTTACTAAAGTGGTAAAACCATTTGCAAAAGGTTTTATCTATAAACCATTTTTAAACCAAATCAATATTTTATGTGGTTGAAAATGCTTTTAGCAAAGAAATATTCTTTAAATGGTTCACCAAAGATATTTTAATTATCAAAACTTGGTGTTTAGGGTCAGAATGTTTAAATCAAATCATTTCCCAAAGGTTTCACTCCAAGAATCATTTCTAATCCAAAATCAATATTTTTATTTGACTAGAAATGAGCTAATTCAATTATTTATTCCCTAACTTCACAAAATAAATTTTTAAATCCATAAGTTGGTTCCTATGGTCAGTAGGTTCAAAACAAACCATTTTGCAAAGATTTCATACTAAAAATATATCTAGAACAATTTTTATATTCAAAATAAGCCTACACATGTTTCTGCAAATTCAACCAATTTTCCAGAAGCAAAACATTAAAAAAATGCATGGTTGCAAAGTACTTGTACTACTGATTCTATTGATATAAAATTTGCAAAATTTGGACGTGTATAATTAAAGTTACGAATTTTACAAGTTTGCAAATCAAATAGATCATTTTCTGGTTTTATTCAAACAGTCTGGCCACGTGGCTCGCTCTAATTGGCCGGTACCGCTTCGTGCGGATCAAGCTCTCTGGCCCGCAGTATCTTATTTAGATTGCATGGCGCAGATTGAGTGATACCCCAATATATCTAAACCACTGGATAACGATCCAACGGCTCACAGTAGCCAGACCATTTCTGGGCGGCGCTAGCGGCGGCTGGTGGCGGCGCTTGCTCTGGCGGTGGCGTCGGCGAAGAACCAAGAAGCAAGGGGAGGAGGGAAGTAGCTCACCGTGCTCGTGGAGGGTTGGCGAAGCTCGAGGTGGCGTTGGCTTGACAAGGGGCGCTCGGCGCTGCTGGCAATTCCTCACCGGAGTCGTCGTTGGCGTCGGGCACACTCAGGTGTCGTCGGGGATGGGCCTACAAGTCACCCTAAGGCGAGATAGGGACACGGTTAGACGCGAGCGAGTGTGGCGTTCACGTGAGCATGATCGAGAGGGATCAGGGCGGTCTGGCTTATCAGGGAGACTTCGCCGGAGCGATGGCAGACGGCGGCGCACGCTCAGGTGTCGGCGAAGCCGAGGCTACGGGGCACGCGCGGGCGAACGAGTGGCACGGGGAGATGCGCCAGGAGGTGGGGATCAAGATCGCGTGCATAGGGAGGAGAGGGGCCGCCGTGGTTCGCCGGAATCGCTTTGAGACGTCGTCGGAGATAGAGGGGTTTGAGCTCGCGATTCGCTCAGCCTAGGGGCAGGGAGGAGGCGGTTTTTGGGGGGAAAGAGAGAGGGGAGAGGGGCGCTTATACACGCGTGATCACGGCGAGGAATTACTCCGGCATTGAATCGAATTCATGGCTGCAATCAAGGCAGCAACGGCGAGGAGGAACGGCTGGCGCGAGGTTGGTGATGCTTTTCTGGCGGTGGGGTCCGTATGTCTGTGAGGGAGAGAGAGTGGGAGTGGGGCCTGCCTGTCTGTGACTCCACGGGTTCTAATCTGGATAGAAAACGTTTCACTGCGGGGAAGTTTAGTTGGGTTGGACTGGGCCTTGCTAGGCCTGTTAGCTGGGCTGCAGTTTGTTTCCTTTTTTTATACTGAAGCTTTTTCCTTTTTCTATTTGAATTTCTGTTTTGATTTTCAAACAAATAATTCAAACACCAATTCAAATCAAACCACCACCAAACTTTGTATTTATTTTAATTCTGTTTAACAACACAATCCAAAGTCCAAAACAAAATAATTTTTATTCTTTTTAGGATCCATTAATAATTAAATAAATAGACCTTAGTCATTAATTCAAATAGGATTTAATTTATTTAAAAACTCTATTTGAAATCTAAAATAATATCAAAACCATTTTAGTAGGTTTTATTTAAATAAATAAAACACTTGGAAAACTTATTTAAAATAAATTAACAAGTTTTAGTGTTTATTTAAAATGGAAAAGCCTTTACTTAAATAAAATTGGATATTAATAAATCCTCATTATTTTATTTAAATAAACCTTTACTCTTTTTATCAAAATAGAAATATTTTATTTCAAAAGCTTGGCCAAGATTTAATTTGGCTCTATAAAATAATTCTTATTTATAATTCTACCTTTGCTTTTGAAAATCAAATCTTTTTATTAAAAGATCTAAAAGTAGTGATTCCAACTATTTTAACTTTATTTTTTATTTATCTTTTTAAATCCCTTTAGGATTTTATTTGATCAAAAATAGGTTTTGATGTTTTCCAATTGGAATCAAAAGTTTCTTCTCACCCTAAATTTCAACAAAATTTTATTTTGTTTATTTATTTTTCACATTTCAAAATTTGGAAAATTTTGGGATGTGACAGGCTACCACCCTTAAAATAAATCTCGTCCCGAGATTTGGGAAGGCTAGGGTTACAAGTTGGCTTCAAAGCAACTAGGGTACTACCACCCTTAAAAGAAAGTCTCATAGGGTTACATTGATGGTTCACTTGACTATGAGTTCAACACTTGATATCCAGACAAGGAATCCTTATTTGACTCAACTGAGTTAACTAGTTTCTGACATCCACTTCTTCTATCTCTTCAAAGTTTCCATCCATGTCAATGTGGTTCACATGTCCTTTCTGGATCACATTGGAGTCACTTCCATTGGCTCTTCTAGCATCCTTTTTCTTTTTCTTCTCAGGACAGTCTGATGCATAGTGTCCAAGCTCCTTACAATTATAGCACTGCAACTGGCTAATGTCTTTCTTCTTGAAAGTGTCTTGTTGATTCTTACCAAGGTCATCTCCATTGTCATTATCATTTCCATTATTGTCACTTCCATTGCTATTGTGGTGATACTGATGTGGTTCAGAATCTTCATTGCTCTTTTTGAATGAATGTTTCTTTTTTGATGATCCTGAGTGATTCTTGAGTTTATGCTTCCTCTTTCTGTTCTCAACTTGATTCATCTTGTTTTCCAATATAGTGGCTTTGTCACAGAGTGATTGATAAGTTGGGACATAGGCAACAGCTAGCTGCAGGTTCAACTCATCATTAAGTCCTTCGAGGAATTTCTCCTTCCTCTTAGCATCTGTATCAACTTCATCCGGTGCATAGCATGCCAGATTGTTGAATTCTTCAATATACTCAGCCACACTGAGGTGACGCTGTTTCAGATTGTGAAATTCCTTTTTCTTCAAGTACATCACTCCAGGTGAGATGTGAGTTGTACGAAAACCATCCTCAAAAATAGCCCAAGTCACTTCTTCAAGGGGAGTGGTGATCTGAAAGTTGTCCCACCATGTTGCTGCTGGTCCTTCAAGCAGAAATGCTGCAAACCTTACTTTTTCTTCATCGGTGCAGCCAACAGTCACTAAGTCTTTGTTCACTGAACGTAACCAGTCATTGGCTTCCATTGGATCAGTTGTTCCAGAGAACCTTGCAGGCCTAAGTTTCAGAAACTTGGTGAGCATGTTAAGTGCTGGAGGATTATTCTGATTGTTGTTGTTGTTGTTGTTTTTCTGATTCTGTATGAATGTGGTCATCTCCTGCATCAGTTGTGTCTGAGCTGTCAACATCTGCTGCATCCCAGGAGTGATGTTGTTGTTTTGGTTGGGGTTGGCACGACGGGGAGGCATCTGTTGGTTTGATAGGGATAAGTATTGGTGGATAGGTTTTTAAGAAGTTTTAACACACAACACAAAACCAACCTAGTTCAATCAAACAATCAAGAAATCAACAAACAACTATTTACTTAACAACTTATGAGCTTAACTCATGAGTTGAAGGAAACAACAAGTTTTCTTGAAATAATCAACCTAGTATAGTCATACCTCATAGGTCAATATGATCCATACTCTGACATGATATCAATGTTTTTGGTAGGCAATCTAATGTCTCTTGGTTTTCACTTGTAGTCCTTAGTGATGTCTAAGTTGAAGTCCTTGGTGAAACTAAAGTTGAAATCACTTGAAGATGTTGAAGTCATTAGAGTTGATGAAATCTTTTGCACATGGTGAAGTCTTGGGGTAGGCTTTGTCCATCAAGTTGAAAAGGGAGAGATGTAGAATCAAAAACCAAAAAGGTTGAGGAAAGAGTTTACAAGATTGTTTGTAAATATGTTTTGGAACAAAAACAACTCCTATTTTTCTAAGGGGTTTTGTCCAATCCTAGGGTTACAATCCTACAGGCAACACAGTGCTATGATACCATCTGTAAGGTTCCCAACCTTTAATAAGGTAGAGATCCCTGTGTTTACAATGCTAGTCCCTGGATCAATAGCTAGCATCCACAGTTAAGATGTAATATCAAGAAACAAAGGTCATAATACAACTTTATAACCAGGAATAAAATAATTTATTACATCTTACATAGCTCATCTGGCTATCACATTACATTGCAGCAGAAATCTATAAAGCATGGAGTCCTTCATCTTCAAAGTGCCACGGGCAAACATGTTGGTTGTAGACTTGTAATCCTATTCAACACACCTCACTAACATCAAACAAACCTGCAACATAATAATTTGCAGCCACAAGGGTCAATACATTTGAATTGTATTGGCAAGTTTCACTACTATGTAGAAATAAGTGGATCCTATCATTACATGCATATTTGGCTAAGTAGGGTTTAGGCTCATTTGCAGAAAGCAATATAGTTTTTTTTCCTATCTTTTGAAAATAGTTTTGATCTTTTGTCAAATCTTTTTGAACTTCTTGGAAAACTCCAAGTGCTTCAAACACTTGTTGTCACCATCAAGTTTTACTTTGAGAAATTGGAATGTCGAGATCTTCCATAGCTTCAGGCCTTAGCTGCTCAGTATTGTCCATAACCGGGGACACGGCTAAGTACTTAGAATTTGATCTTCTGCAGAAGTTGTACACTTTACCCACATGACACAATCTCATCTTGATGCCACCAGTGGCCGCTGGATAAGTACTCACCAAGATGGAGTACTGGCAGATTGAGAATGTGACAAAGTCTTTCCATAGGAGTCCTCCCAATACACAATGCTAGCTTGTCATCCAGGAACCAATGTAGGGTTTCAAGTTCCCTTACACAATTCTAGTTAACCTGAAGATGCCAATGCATAGGTCTTCCACTATGTATTTGACTAAGCCAGAGCCCATTTAGCATGTGGCTGTACACGGAAGCCACTGTACGAGAAACATGTTCAACCTCTAAGTCCCTGGGTGGTTTTCTTCTAGTGCACATACAAAAAGAGATGGCCATGTAAACATGGTTCCTTTTGTTGCCACCTTGTCCAAAACTTGAGTATCCTTGTCCACCCAGGTGGTTTATTGAATACTTGTTTTATTATATAAAACATATATCTTTTCAATACTTCATATAGTCATAACATGTATCCCATCCCAAATATATAGCAGGGCTAAGCATACTACAACTACATTGTTTCCACTAAGGGATATATAAGGGTATCCTATTAGGATTTAGCATAGCATAAAATATAGTAGTCCCTATCATGCATGTTACAAAAATCCACTAAGTGTAATGAAAATAGTAGGACATGGATGATAGTGTCACTTGCCTTTTTAGTAGAGAATGTTGGTTCACTTCTTGATCTTGCAAATATCACACTCTTCTAATTCCACTACAATTCAATCAAGCAAACACAAATTCAACTAGCATTCCAACCAATTTATCACACATAAAATAATAGAAACAAGGTCATGCATGCAAGCATGCAAAAGATAGTTTTATTTGCAAAAGTGGTTTCTACTAGGCTCTAAACATTATAAAGTTCAAAGTGGTCATTTACTAAAGTGGTAAAACCATTTGCAAAAGGTTTTATCTATAAACCATTTTTAAAACAAATCAATATTTTATGTGGTTGAAAATGCTTTTAGCAAAGAAATATTCTTTAAAGGGTTCACCAAATATATTTTAATTCTCAAAACTTGGTGTTTAGGGTCATAAGGTTTAAATCAAATCATTTCCCAAAGGTTTAACTCCAAGAATCATTTCTAATCCAAAATCAATATTTTTATTTGACTAGAAATGAGCTAATTCAATTATTTATTCCCTAACTTCACAAAATACATTTTTAAATCCATAAGTTGGTTCCTATGGTCAGTAGGTTCAAAACAAACCATTTTGCAAAGATTTCATACTAAAAATATATCTAGAACAATTTTTATATTCAAAATAAGCCTACACATGTTTCTGCAAATTCAACCAATTTTCCAGAAGCAAAACATTAAACAAAATGCATGGTTGCAAAGTACTTGTTCTACTGATTCTATTGATATAAAATTTGCAAAATTTAGACGTGTAGAATTAAAGTTATGAATTTTACAAGTTTGCAAATCAAATAGAACATTTTCTGGTTTTATTCAAACAGTCTGGCCACGTGGCTCGCTCTAATTGGCCGGTACCGCTTCGTGCGGATCAAGCTCTCTGGACCGCAGGATCTTATTTAGATTGCACGGCGCAGATTGAGTGATACCCCTTCGATTAAATGAATCTATCTAAACCACTGGATAACGATCCAACGGCTCACGGTAGCCAGACCATTTCTGGGCGGCGCTAGCGGCGGCTGGTGGTGGCGCTTGCTCTGGCGGTGGCGTCGACGACGAACCAGGAAGCAAGGGGAGGAGGGAAGTAGCTCACCGTGCTCGCAGAGGGTTGGCGAAGCTCGAGGTGGCGTTGGCTTGACAAGGGCGCTCGGAGCTGCTGGCAATTCCTCACCGGAGTCGTCGTTGGCATCGAGCACGCTCAGGTGTCGTCGGGGATGGGCCTACAAGTCACCCTAAGGCGAGATAGGGGCACGGTTAGACGCGGGCGAGTGTGACGTTCACGTGAGCATGATCGAGAGGGCTCGGGGCGGTCTGGCTTACCAGGGAGACTTCGCCGGAGCGATGGCAGACAGCGGCGCACACTCAGGTGTCGGCGAAGCCGAGGCTACGGGGCACGCGCGGGCGAACGAGTGGCACGGGGAGATGCGCCAGGAGGTGGGGAGAAAGATCGCATGCAGAGGGAGGAGAGGGGCGGCCGTGGTTCACCGGAATTTCTCTGAGACATCGTCGGAGACAGAGGGGTTTGAGCTCACGATTCGCTCAGCCTAGGGGCAGGGAGGAGGCAGTGTTTGAGGGGAAAGAGAGAGGGGAGAGGGGCGCTTATTCACGCGTGATCACGGCGAGGAATTACTCCGGCATTGAATCGAATTCATGGCTGCAATCAAGGCAGCAACGGCGAGGAGGAACGGCTGGCGCGAGGTTGATGATGCTTTGCTGGCGGTGGGGTCCGTCTGTCTGTGAGGGAGAGAGAGTGGGAGTGGGGCCTGCCTGTCTGTGACTCCGCGGGTTCTAATCTGGGTAGAAAACGTTTCACTGCGGGGAAGTTTAGTTGGGTTGGACTGGGCCTTGCTGGGCCTGTTAGCTGGTCTGCAGTTTGTTTCCTTTTTTTTATAGTGAAGCTTTTTCCTTTTTCTATTTGAATTTCTGTTTTGATTTTCAAACAAATAATTCAAACACCAATTCAAATCAAACCACCACCAAACTTTGTATTTATTTTAATTCTGTTTAACAACACAATCCAAAGTCCAAAACAAAATAATTTTTGTTCTTTTTAGGATCCATTAATAATTAAATAAATAGACCTTAGTCATTAATTCAAATAGCATTTAATTTATTTAAAAACTCTATTGGAAATCTAAAATAATATCAAAACCATTTCAGTAGGTTTTATTTAAATAAATAAAACACTTGGAAAACTTATTTAAAATAAATTAACAAGTTTTAGTGTTTATTTAAAATGGAAAAGCCTTTACTTAAATAAAATTTGATATTAATAAATCCTCATTATTTTATTTAAATAAACCTTTACTCTTTTTATCAAAATAGAAATATTTTATTTCAAAAGCTTGTCCAAGATTTAATTTGGCTCTATAAAATAATCCTTATTTATAATTCTACCTTTGCTTTTGAAAATCAAATCATTTTATTAAGATATCTAAAAGTAGTGATTCCAACTATTTTAACTTTATTGTTTATTTATCTTTTTAAATCCCTTTAGGATTTTATTTGATCAAAAATAGGTTTTGATGTTTTCCAATTGAATCAAAAGTTTCTTCTCACCCTAAATTTCAACAAAATTTTATTTTGTTTATTTATTTTTCACATTTCAAAATTTGGAAAATTTTGGGATGTGACACTTTAGCATCGCTACGGGAGAGAATGTCTCATCATATTCAACTCCTTGAATTTGTCAAAACCCCTTTGTGACAAGTCGAGCTTTACAGACGGTTACATTACCATCAGCATCAGTTTTCCTTTTGAAAATCCATTTATTCTCCACGGCCTTCCGGTCGTGAGGTAAGTCCACCAAGGTCCAAACCTGGTTTTCGTACATGGATTCCATCTTGGATTTCATGGCTTCTAACCATTTGTTGGAATCCGGGCTCATCATCGCTTCTTCATACATCGCAGGGTCATCAATTTCATCGACCATGAAATTCATAACAGGATTTCCGTACAGCTCGGGAGCTGCACGCGTCCTGCTAGACCTGCGAGGTTTGGTAGTATTCTCTGTCGGAGCTTCATGATCGTTATCATTAGTTCCCTCCTCATTTGGTGAAGCCATCTCCGGAACGACTTCCGGCGCTGTGCTACTCTCCATATTATGAAGAGAAGGTTCTACAACTTCTTCGAGTTCTACCTTCCGACTACACACGCCTTTCGCGAGAAACTCTTTCTCTAGAAAGGATCCATTCTTGGCAACGAAAACCTTTCCCTCGGATCTGTGATACAAGGAATACCCAATAGTTTCCTTAGGGTATCCTATGAAGACGTATTTTTCCGCTTTGGGTTCGAGTTTATCCGGTTGAAGTTTCTTCACATAAACATCGCATCCCCAAACTTTAAGAAATGACATCTTAGGTTTGTTTCCAAACCACAATTCATACGATGTCTTTTCAACGGATTTAGATGGTGCCCGATTTAAAGTGAATGCAGCAGTTTCTAGTGCATAACCCCAAAATGACAGTGGCAAGTCCGTCAGAGACATCATAGATCGAACCATATCTAGTAAAGTACGATTACGATGTTCCGACACACCATTTCGCTATGGTGTTCCGGCAGGTATGAGTTGTGAAACTATTACACACTATTTCATATGAGTGCTAAACTCGTAACTTAGATACTCACCTCCATGGTCGGACCATAGAAATTTGATCTTACTATTACGATGATTTTCCACTTCACTCTAAAAGTCCTTGAATTTATCAAAGGTTTCAGACTTGTGTTTCATCAAGTAGATATAACCTTATCTACTCAAATCATCCGTGAAAGTACCAAAATAACGATATCCACCTCGCGCCGACACACTCATTTGGACCACACACATTAGAATGTATGATTTCCAATAAATCTGTCGCCCGTTCCATTGAACCGGAAAATGGTGTTCTAGTCATATTGCTCATAAGGCATGGCTCACATGTATCAAATGATTCGAAATCAAGTGATTCCAAAAGTCCATCCGAATGGAGCTTCTTCATGCATTTAACAGCATTATGACCTCGACGGCAGTGCCACATATATGCAGATATATCATCATTAAGTTTAATCCTTTTAGCATCAACATTATGAATATGTATAACACTATTATCGAGATCCAACAGAAATAAACCATTCATCATCGGTGCATGACCGTAAAAGATTTCATTCACATAAATCGAACAACCATTGTTCTCGGATTTAAATGAATAACCACTGCGCATCAAACATGATCCGGATACAATGTTCATGCTCAGTGCTGGCACCGGATAACAATTATTCAAGTTTATAACTAATCCCGATGGTAAGTGGAGAGGTAGCGTTCCGACAGCGATCACATCAACGCTTGATCCATTGCCGACACACATCTTGACCTCACCCCTTGCTAGCAGTCGCTTGTTCCGCAGCCCCTTATTCGAGTTACAAATATTAGCAACTGAACTGGTATCAAATACCCAGGTTCTACTGCGAGTACTAGTCAAGTACACATCAATAACATGTATATCATGTATACCTTTATTTGCCTTGCCAGCCTTCTTGTCTGCCAAATACTTGGGGCAGTTGCGCTTCCAGTGGTCAGTCCCCTTGCAATAATAGCACTCGGTATCAGACTTAGGGCCAACTCGGGGTTTCTTTTCAGGCACGGCAACCGGATTGCCGCCCTTCTTTCCCTTCTGTTTACCCTTATTGTCTTTCTTGAAACCAGTGGTCCTATTGATCATCAACACTTGATGTTCCTTCTTGATCTCCACTTCTGCAGTTTTAAGCATTGACAGAAGATCGGGGAGAGACTTCTTCATGCCTTGCATGTTATAGTTCATCACGAAGCTCTTATAGCTAGGTGGCAGAGACTAGAGAACACGATGGATGCCTAAGTCAATGGGAATCGTTATTCCCAAGGACACAAGCTTATCGGTGTAACCCGACATCTTGAGTACATGCTCACTTACGGAGCTGTTCTCTTTTGTCATGCAGCTAAAGAACTTTTCTGAAGCATTGTAACTCTCTACAGCAGCATGGGTGTCAAAAATCATTTTCAACTCACCCATTGTATCAAATTCATTGCCATTTTCGAAACGCTTTCAAAGTTTGGCTCTAGTCCATACAATATGCCACAATGAACTAAGTTGTGGTCCTCCTGACGAGTTTGATAGACATTCTTTTCTTCGTCAGGGGCATCATCAAACGGTGGGGGGCCTAGAGGCGCTTCTAGCACATATTGGTTTTGTGCAGCAGTGATGAGAATCCTCAAATTCATGGCCCAGTCGGTAAAGTTGCTACCGTTCATTGCAAGTTTATCTTTCTCCATGAACACATTGAAATTAAAAGCAGGTGGTTCCATCTACAACAAAAATTGTAAAGTTTAGACTAAGTTAGATTGAGTTCAACTACTCCAAATTAAGAATGAACTCCCACTCAAAAACGACATCCCTCGTGTCCTTTTGGTGATTACATGAACCAAATACACTACACCAAGTCTGATCATCACGTGAGTCGGTGTAGCTTCAAAGGAGAGCATCAAATGGGCATCATATCTTTCATATGCTTCATTCTTAACCTTTCGGTCCGTGTTCCGAGGCCATGTCGGTACATGCTAGGCTCGCCAAGTAAGAACCTTAGTATTCGCATGTGTAAACTGTCTTACACCTGAAATATGATCGTGGATCCAAGAACACCCGATCATCACGTGATGTCTTGGAGCGACGAAACATAATCGGTGCATACTTAAGGGAGAACAAATTTTTATCTTGATATCTAAATGAGGGATCATCTTATTATGCTAATAAAACGACAAACAAGCAATATAAGATGCAACAAACATCACATGTTAATAAGTGAAATGATATGGTTCTTGCACTTGATCTCCATCATGTGCATCATGGTATGATCGCCATCATACCTCTATGTGTAAGGCCAAGGTCTATGGAACTTACACGTTATATGTGTTGTAATAGTATCGACTTATACTTTTACTTACAACATCACCATATCATGACACTAGCCCAGCAACAATCTAAACTAGACGCCTCTAATTTATCCATTGCAAGTTTTACGTGGCTTAGGGATTTCGAAGATAAAACCGTGTTTACCTACGAACATGAACCACAACGAGGATAAACAAATTGTTGAAAAATCATTGCAAATTAGATATTGACTATAGTAGGAGAGACAGACACCCGCCAGCCACTTATGCAAAACTAGTTGAATGTCAAGCGTGGAACAGGTCTCATGTGCGAGGACATGTAAAGTTTGTCCGGGCCACTTCATCCCACTATGCGAACAATATCCAAAGTACAACTAAGAAGCAATAAAATGATCATCATCGCCCACATATACATATGTGTACTACTCGTGCAAAGCATCTACACATAGATTCGGCTATGATACCACTGTAGGGTTCGTGGCATAGAAAACAAAACAATTCTTACGATGGGAACAACTTGTTGGAGATATGCCCTAGAGGAAATAATAAAAGTGCTTATTATTATATCTTTGTGTTTATGATAAATGTTTACATTCATGCTATAATAGTATTAACCAGAAACATTAATACTTGTGTGATTTGTAAACTAAATTAGAGTCCCTAGTAAAGCCTCTTTGTAATACTAGCTTTTTGGTTGATAGATGATCGTGGTTTCCCGATCATGAACATTGAGATGTTGTTAACAACAAGATCATATCATTAGTAGAATGGGGTGATGGACATACTCCTATAGATAAGCGTAGCATTAAGATCAAGTCATTTCAATAGTTTGTTTGCTATAAGCTTTCTGATACATAGTAACCTAATTCCTTCAACCATGAGATCATGCTAATCACCGTCACCGGAAGAATGCTTTGATGATATCAAACACCACACCGTAACTGGGTGGCTATAAAGGTGGCACTGAGTGTTCGGAAAGTACGTGTTGAGGCACATGGATCAAGAGTGGGATTTGTCTATCCATATGACAGATAGATATACTCTGGGCCCTCTCGGTGGAATGTCATCCAATTAGCTTGCAAGCATGTGACTGGATCACAAGGGATCACATATCATGGGAACAAGAAAAGAGTCATTATCAGTAACGAGGTTGAACTAGGTATGCAGAGATACCGACGATCAAACCTCGAATAAGTAAACTATCGCGAGACAAAGGGAAATTGGTATCATATGTAAGTGGTTCATTTGATCGCAAAGTAATCGTAGAAATATGTGGGAGCCATATGACTTTCCAGATTCCTCTATTGGTTATTGATCGGAGAAGTGTCTCGGTCATGTCTGCATAATTCACGAACCGTAGGGAGACACACTTAAGGATTCAATGTTGTTTAGTAGATATGGAATGTAAGTAGGGATACCGAATGTTGTTCGGAGTCTTGGATGGGATCCGGGATATCACGAGGAGATCCAGAATGGTCCAGAGAATAAGATCCATATCAGGAAAGTCCGATTCCGAAGTTCGGGAATGATTTCGATATTTTCATCGAAGAGGTTTTAGAAGGGTCTAAAAGGGTCTAGAAGGTTCACCAGAACGAAAGGGGAATGGTCCATGAATGTGTCATGGGTAAGTGGAATGATTGAATCATATATAAATCTGGGCAAATTTTGGTTTGAAACTGGCCAAACCGTCAGCCCAAACCACACCGAGACGGATCACCGGTTTAGTACGGGTTTGCCAGAATAAACCTGACAAACCGTAATAGAAAACTTTTCAGCTGGCTTCATACGGGTTGGACCCTGTAGAACCGACCAAACTGTTGTCGCACACATCGCACTAAAACTCATGCATCTCAATCTCACACATCGCCGCTAGGGCATGGCAGAGGCGAGCGCATGGCGGTCGGTGGAGGCTGAGACGGCGACGGCGAGCACGACGGAGCGACTACGAGGGTGATTTTCAACCAGGAGCCTCCGTGCTCCACGAAGGCGTTCCGGTCGTGGAACGGATTCTGCTCGCGCTCAACCAGGATCCGGACGTCCTCCTTGACAACAGCAACACGGCTAGGACAGTGCAGGCGTCAGCGAGGATGCTAAAAGGCGCTAGTGCGAAGAGGGAGTTGTCGGTTGGGCCAAAGAATGGCATGCCAAGATCTCGTAATAGGTGCAGTTGCCGCCGCCATGGCGATGCTCTGTCTCATAGACCTTCTCCTCCTCTGTTTCTTCTTATTTCCGCCATGGCGAGGTTAACTGTGTCTTCAGTAATCAAAGCAGCGGAGCGGATTAGGTAAGATACCCCACTGTAATACTCTATTCTTGACTAATTAACATATGTAGTATTGTTCCTATGATGTTCTTTAATGAACTTGCTGAGAAATACGTAAGTACTGCATTTGTATAACGACTTATGCATGTGCGTCTACAGTCTACAGCGATGTGCATGTCCGTCTACAGCCACCGGCCGGTGCCAAACCATGAAACCGTGAAACCAACTCACACCAGACCGTCATCTCACGTCCTATATAAATAGTTTAAACCAGCTCAAACCATTTTAAACCGTGGCAATTGTCCGGGTTCGGGAAACTTCAGAAACCACCTTAAACCGGGAATGCCCAGGCTTAATCATATACTAGGTCACTTGGTTTGGGCATTTGCGAGAGAGAATTAAAGCTCTAAATTTAAAGTTAAAAGGGAGGTTTGAAAAGTCAAACTGAAACAATAGTTTCCTAGTGGAAGAAGGAAAGAGTCCTTCCTTCTATCCAACTTGGGTTTGGGTTTGGACTCAAACTCTCCCCTCCCAAGGCTGCCCCCTTCTCATAAATAGAGGGGGAGGGATGCCCCAAACAACACAAGAGCCAGCCCTCCCCACCCCGTGCGCCGCCACCGCCCAGCGCCGCCGTCGACACCTACTCCTCCACTCCGGCCTTCTAAACCTAGATCGCTGGAAACCCTAGATCCACCATAACTCGCACCGGCTTAGGCGAAGCCCTGCGGGATCTTCCCTCTACTTCCGACACCATGTCGTCGTGCTGCCGGAATCGTGAGGGGAGAACTGCAACCTCCGCTGCCTGCTGGAACAAGGGAGAGGAAGGTCTTCATCGAGTACCGAATGTGTGACCGACTGCGGAAGCGCTGCCGGAACGCAGCACCGGAAGGATCGTCTACGCGATCTTGAGATCGACAAGTGTACGACTACATCACCCATGAGAATCTTCTCTCATTAACCGCTTTGGAATCTTCGAGGGTGAGTACTCTAGTCGACTCGTTGCTACAATCTAGTAGATAGATCTTGGCTTGTTTGTGTGCATGCGGTAGAAATTTTTTATTTTCCATGCTATGAACCCCTACAGTGGTATCAGAGTCGTGTCTATATGTAGATCTGTTGCACGAGTAGAACACAATGGTCATTGTGGGTGTTGATGCTTTTGTTTTCGATTGCTTCTTGTGTACTTTGCATCTTGCGGGATGGTGGGATGAAGCGGCCCGGGCTAACCTTACATGACATCGTTTATGAGACTTGCTCCACGCTTGACATGCAACTTGTATTGCATAAAGTAGCTTTGCGGGTGCATGTTTCTCCCAACATAGTTAAGATTCAATTTACAATGGGTGATTGAAAATACCAATATCAACGTTGTGGTTCTTGTTCGTAAGTTAGAACGACACTTATTGAAAGCCCCAAACCACGTAAAACATGCAAAGAAAATTAGAGGCGTCTAACTTTGTTTTGCAGGGGTGTGTAGTGATGTGATATGGCCATGCATGTGATTATATATGATGTATGCAATGTTCCTTATTGTAAGTCGGCAATCGGCAGGATTCATATGGTTGTATTTTAATTCCGTTAAGACCTGCGTGTCTATTATTTAAAGTAGTTGTAATAGTTGATGCTGGTGGACGACAACCATGAAGCGGCTCCATTGACCTTGACGTCATGCCGGTGATGATGGAGATCATGTTCGTTCTTGAAGATGGAGATCGGAAGCACAAGAAGAAAGGCCATGTCATATCACATATTTTTAATTGCATGTGATGTTAATCCTTTTATGCATCTTGTATTGCTTAGTTCACGACGGTAGCATTATAAGATGATCCCTCTAGCACAAAATTTCAAGTTAAAAAATGTTCATCCTTAGTAAGAACCGTTGCTAAAGCTCGTTGTTTCGAAGCACCACGTGATGATCGGGTGTGTTAGATTCTGTGAGTGTATACAATAGGAGCAAGCCAGATTTGCTCATGCGGAAGCTAAGGTTTGATCTTGACGAGCCTAGCATGTACAGACATGATCTTGGAACACGGATCACCAAAAGGTAAAGCATGAGTCATATAGTAGATATGATGAACATGTTGAATGTTCGCCATTGAAACTACATCAACTCTCATGATGATCGGTTTTGATATGGTGGATTTGGTTCGTGTGATCACTAAAACAATGTGAGGGATATTGTTTTGAGTGGGAGTTCACCTAGATTAATTTAACTATTAATTAGAACTCAGTTTGTCATAAACTTAGTCTAAACTATTGAAAATATGTTGTAGATCAATGGCGGCCCCTACCATAAATTTTAGTGCATTCCTAGAGAAAGAAAAGTTGAAAAACAATGGAAGCAACTTCGCGGGTTAGTTACGCAATTTGAGGATTGTCCTCAATGTTGGTAATTTGACCTATGTGCTGGATGAGACCGCTGGGTGACTCACTTGCAGCTGATGCTACCGATGAGGTAAAGAATGTTTTCCTTGCTCGAAAGAATCAGTACTCCATAGTTCAGTGTGCTATCTTGTATGGTTTGGAATCGGAGCTTCAGAAAAGGTTTGAGAACCATGACCCACATGATATTGTCCGTGAACTCAAAATGATATTTGAGGCTCACGCGGCAGAGAGTTATGTGGCTTCTGAAAAGTTCTTTAACTGCAAGATGGAAGAGGGAAGCTCCGTTAGTGAGTACGTGCTTAAGATGTCTGGCACGTAAGCAAGCTTCAAAGCTTGGGTATAGTGATTCCTAATGCTTTGGGGATTCACCGTGTCCTCCAATCACTACCACCAAGTTACAAAAACTTTGTGATGAACTACAATATGCAAAACATGGACAAGTCGTTGCCCGAACTCTTCTCCATGTTAAAGTCTGTGGAAGTGGAGATCAAGAAAGAGCACCAAGTGTTGATGGTCAATAAGACCACCAAATTCAATAAGAAAGGCAAGTATAAGAAAAAGGGAAACTTCAAGAAGGGCGGTAAGAAATTTATCGCGCCGACGAAGAAAACCAAGGTTGGGCCTAAGCCTGATACTGAGTGCTTTTACTTCAAGGGAGAAGGTCACTGGAAGCGGAATTGTCCTAAGTACTTGGCGGATTTGAAGAACGGCAACATCAAGAAGAAAGGTATATACGATATACATGTTATTGATGTGTATCTCACTAGTACTCGTAGTAGTGCCTAGGTATTTGATACTGGTTTGGTTGCTCATATTTGTAACTCGAAACAGGTGCTGCAGAATAGACGGAAACTAGCGAAGAACGAGGTGACGATGCGCGTTGGAAATGGATCAAAGGTTTATATGATCGCGATCGGCACGCTACCTCTTCATCTACCATCGGGATTAGTTTTATACTTAAATAATTGTTATTTGGTTCCTGCGTTGAGCATGAACATTATATCCGGATCATGGCATCTTCTTGCTATGCACCTCCTTGTACCTTAGGTGCAACCACTTGAAGACATGCTTATTCTCCGCGATGCACCGCCCACGGTGTCGTTGATCATAATGCCCATTCAAAATAGATTGTCCTTCCATCCTACAAGTGGTTGCAAAAAAACAAGTGAATACACCATCCACCACAATATGCATATATGAATACATATATGAGTACATTCATGAATACACCATTCATTCCATATCAACAATAGCCAAACAATTGCCATATAAGCTATATATGCCAACAATAGCCCAACAATAATCCATATATTAATACATTCATTCCATATCATCTACACAAAGCCATATATGCCAACAATAGCCCATCTATTTTCTTCAAACAAATTAGACATTCTACCACACTAATTTCTAGGTTAGGAGGAAGAGGACCATGTGATGATTGGACATTCTACCACACTATCATTCTACCACACTAATTTCTTCAAACAAATTAGACATTGCACAATATACATGCATCATTACATAAGAACTAGGGTTAGGAGGAAGAGGACCATATGATGATTTCAACCAATAAAACAAGCAAAATTGAAGGAGAATACCTCAAGTGGGGGAGAGGAAGAAATTCCACCAGAGAATCGGTTCAGATATGGGGGGAGCATGTGGATTTGAGGGGGATTGGGGGGGAGCCGCCGCCGCCATCTCTGTCTGCTCAGGGAGGGGTATGGCGCTGGGAGGGGTAGGGAGAGGGTGCCCGGGCTATTTTCTAGGGTTAAGGACCATGGCGCTTTTCGCAAAAGCGTCGTGCCTAGTAGCATGGCGCCCCCGCGAAAAGCTCCAAACATTAAAACGGGCCCGCGTGGGCCACGACGACCGCCACGTCGGACGAAACCATGGCGTTTTTGCAGGGAGCGCCGTGCTGCTGATCATGACGCCCTCTGGTAAAGCGCCATGAAAACAGGTGAACAGGATATCTTCGAAAAAGTAGGTCAGTTTATAAAATTATTCGTTAATTAGGTCAAAACAGTGATTTTTGCCTCAAACTCTCGTCCTCTTCCCCTTAGGTGTATACTAGTACGCATTAGCACTAGAAAATGGTGGTACCGTACTGTGATAGATACTACACGCAGCTGCCTTTTTTTGAACAACGGAGTGCCCCCGAAGGGGCTGGAACCTTCATTTAATACAACAGTGGAGGTATAGAGAAATTACAGAAAACCCCATAAGAAAAGAAAAATACACATGGGCCCCTGACATTTATAGAAAGGACCTTGCTAAAAGAGTTGGAGTAACAATCTAGCCCTTCCTCTTCCCCACTGCAGAGCAAGGAGCTCAGGCCACTGCAGCCATGAACGGAGATGGGGACTACGCCACTTGCCTCCGGCCCGGCAACGCGCCCAGTGTCCGAGCTCAAAAAGGGCCTCCCAATGGAGGTTGAAGAGTCGCCGGAGCATACCGGCATGAAGAAGGCCTTCTTGGCCAAAGATTTCGGCGTCTTCTTGGACGCAGAAGAGCAGCTCCATGAAGAACAGGTTCCACAACTCCAGATCCGCCCCCACTGAGCCTCGACCCTGACGAGAGATCCCCCCATCTCCACCTTGGAGCTTAAGAAGAAGCAGACAGCAGGGTAACCAGCAGAACAGAGACGGAGAAGGTAGGCCAGCACCGCGCCTTGAATAGCGTCTCGTCGTCGGGCCCAATGAACCTGCCACGGACGTGGGAAGGCGAGAGAAGAAGATGGTGGTGATGACGAACCAGTACATGGACCTTATTAGATGGGCGAGTGGTGGTCTTCCCTGCCGCTGCCTTCGTCTCTCTCCATGAGAGCGCCACCGCGGGGGGAAGAGGAACCACATCGAGCAGGGGAAGGTCCAAATCCACCAGCTCGAAGCACCCAGAGCGGACCTTATTTAGAGGGATGCGAGCGCCTGCCACATCCTTCCGCCTCGCCGCTTGCCACCAGCGCAAGGAAGAGGGAGGGGGCCGACACAGGACGCGGTGGTTCCGGCCGCCGAGAACCACCAACCTACCCTCAGACTCCACTGCGGGAAACTCGGGATTCACCCAAAATCTAAATCTAAAACTAAAACTACTGCTAGGGGGGAGAGCCAGCCTCCTGATCCATCCTTTCGCCAGCAGCCGGGGCTATCGGAGAGAGGGGAGGAGAGGGGCGGCGGCGGGTGACGGAAGTCGACTCTCAAGGTCTGGAGTGAGCACGGCCGCTGGTGTCTACGCAGCTGCCTCTGACCTGACAACTCCTGATGAGGTGCATGCCTAAAGTAACAACCTCCACAATAAATTACAGACTCTGGGTCAGCGGCACCACAGGCTTCAGCTCCGATACTACTCCTACCAGTCAGTACACGAACAAGCACTACAATAGCAATACGGGTACAGTCCGATCGATGCATCGAGCTCAGTGTTCACTCACTGGTCCATAATAAATGCCCATCGCAGAACTAAATCGGCCATCCCGTTACCGACATCATCCATGTGAAGTGCTTCGATCCCTCGACACTTTCTCTGACCCCTGATAATACTTCAATACATGCTAGAAGCAGCCAGTACAGCTATGTAGTATCAAGTCTGCAACAGTGAAACGGCTCTGCGCATTAATACCAGTATTCGTGTTGGGAGATTGTTTGAGATCAGTTTTGGCAGTGAAAGCAGAGTAGATGATCATCCATCTGAGATCGCACAGCTCCTGGAGCAATCTTAGAACTACACATTCATAATATCTGAACTCTGAAGCATCAGGGTTACATGGGTTAGTATACTAAGCAAGCAAGCAAGCTTCGGGAACCTGGGAACCACTTGCCCTGGAGAAAGGAAGCTTCCTACCGAATTTGCATCAGAGATTATCAGGTCAGTTACAGTAATAGGACAGCAGGTTCTGCCAATCCGTAGTGGACCAAAAGCGGAGGCGACACCGGCTTCACGGCGCCCACGCCTCTCGCACACACATCACAAACCCACGCCCACCGACCAGAAAAATGCAGCAAGAAACGCGTGATTGTTCGTCCATCCCTGCTCCATTCCGTATCAAATGCCGGCAACAACAAAATTCATCTGTACATACGCAACTGATCTGGCAGTTTTTCTCTCTTCAAAATGGTAATCCAGGTATAATGGCGGGTATTACATTACATATGCAGCGGCAAGAACGAGAAGGCGAAAAGAAGAAGGAAAAATGGCAGCGCCGAGAGTTCAGATGTGGGTGCAGTTCTTCTTGAGGGAGACGGCCTTGCCGAGCTTCGCCACCACCAGGCTGACGCTGCACTGGATGTTGTTGTGGAACGTGGGCTTCACCAGCTTGCCCAGCACCAGCGCCCGTGACCTGATCCTCAGCGTCAGCACCAGCGGCACCGGCGCCGGGGGCGCGCCCTTGGGCCCCGGGGTGCTGCTCAGCCCGGAGCCGCCGCCGTAGAGCGGCACCTTGCTGCCCATCACCGCCACCGCCACGTTGCGCTGGCTCTTCCTCGACTGGTAGAAGTACTTCAGCTGCAGCACAGCAGCAGTTGTAAGATCAGAGTTAATTAGGTACTGTATGGTTTTACAGCTGGAATTTACTGAGTGTGAATTGGATTTTCCCAGCAAAAAAGGAAAGAAATAAAGGATATGAGTTGGATTTTTTTCCTCAAAAAAGAATATGAACTGGATGACAGCAACTCGAGATGACGATGTGCCGTTGGAGTTTTTCTACAGTGTGGATGGATTGGTCTCTGGCTCTCTGCTCTACTACTACTTTCCTGTTGCTATCTGCAGACGTTATCACTCACAGCTAAAAACACGGTTGTGATGGTCAATGTGCAGCTGTACCCCAATATTTCATATCTAGAAACATACTCTTTTTTCTTCACCGTTTTCGCTTGCGGTGTGGAAATGTGCATTCATAAGACTACTTTGACATGATTTAGAGAAAGATTTTGAGGTCCAACTTCTCCTGGAGTAGCATATTTTATTAACAAGAAATTAATATATCGTCAGGGAGGCATGTTAATTCTGAATTCAGCGCTTGCTAACATTTACAAACATTAACAGGAGTGAGCTGTTTAATCAGGTGCAATGCGTAGAAACAGAGCAGCAAACCACTATGAGAAATTCAATTCAACCGAGGAATGCTTACGTCGCCGGAGGCCATGCGGAGCTGGGAGTAGTAGAAGGTTACGGGCTGCGCCGTGACGTGCACGCCGAAGAAGCTGCCCGTGTTGCGGAAGGTGAGCCTGACCGTGGCGTTGATCGTGGACAGATCCGTCGGCACCAGCGACGCGTCCGTGCCCGCCTGGATCACGAAGTTGTGGAAGGTGACGCTCTGTTCGACCACCGTACGGACAGAAAATCGTCAGTTCAGTTCAGTTCAGCGGCAAGCTAGCTCGCTCTTGAATGAACCATGGAAAAAAGAAACGGCGAAGAAGAAGAGTAGGGGAAATTTACATTGACGGAGACGACTGGCTTCTGGTTGCGGCTGGCGCCCCAGAGGATGAGCGCGAAGAAGAAGAAGAGCGCGAAGAAGGCGGCGACGAAGCCGATGCCGTAGCGGACCTTCTTGGGGAGCGCGGAGAAGCCGCCGGAGCGGCCGTCGGCGTCGTCGTCGTCCTCCATGAGGAGCCCCTCCTCCTCGATGGCCGCCTCCTTCATCCATGGGCTGCGCCGCGCCGCCTCGCCGCCGCCGCCACCGGCACGGCCTCCGCGGAGGGGGGCGCCGGGACCGCCGCGACGGGAGGAGCCGGTGCTGGCGGAGGGGACCTTGCCGGAGAAGCGCGAGGAGGAGGACTCCCTGGAGTGGTTCCCGAGGGAGCGCGGCGGGGAGGCCGCGGGGGAGGAGTGGAAGGAGGAGGCGGCGGTCTTGTTCTCCCCGTCGTCGTGGCTGGGCGACTGCACGTAGTAGGCCGCCCGCGGCGGCGACGACGGCGCCAGGCTCGACGTCACCTCCGAGTCGGTCTTCGCGTGATGCATTGCGGCGTCGTGCGCGCGCGCTCGCTCGTCGCAACGGCCTCTTCTCCACTCGGGCGGTCGGTCGGGCGGGCTGATCCTCCTTTCCTTGTCGTCGTCTCCTTCCTCCCTCGCTTCGTCGCGGTCGCGTGCGTGGCTCTGTGTCTTGTAATGAGAGTGGAATGGATGGTGTACTTGCGTAGTAGTGCGCGCCCACCTCTGTCTGGTGTGGGTTTTCTTCCTGGCGTGCGCGGAGGATCGGGTCGGGTCGAGACGTGTTGGGAGATGTGCGTCCGCGTCCGGGGAGCGTGTGCGCGTTCGGTGCGGGCGATGACTTCCGCGGCTTGGCGATAGCTGCCCGAGAGACGCGGATCAGCTGCAGGCGCCGGTCTAATTACGGGTGGAGTAGCTCCGTGATGAATGATCTGCACCGTCAACTCTCGATCCGATGGTATGCGCTTACGCACGGCACAACCTTCTTCTGGTTAGGATATGGCAGATGTGTGTAACTGGTGGCATATATCGCGTGCCATTTAGTCACTAGAGTAGTTGCGAGGCTGACTGCACGCAGGTCTAGTGAACCAAAGGTCGTCGATATTTCCTTCTCAAAATGGGTCCTTGATAGTTACGGTACAAACAAAGAGAGTAGTAACTTTTTTATGAGGGACTAATACAAATAACTTCAACAAGAAAAAAAGTAACTTTCTAGCACGAAAAGGTCCTGAAAAACCTAGTAGATGCATTTCATTCGAGCGGTGGGATTATAATTACAAAGAGGTCCAAAAAGATGCATATCACCTGCATGTTTACAGAATAGGGTCCTTCATCGAATCAAGCTTCGCTCGACATCCTGGCTACGGAGCAGAAGAAGGGCATCCGAATCAGCATCATGCTTGGAGGTTAATGAACATCCAGCTTGTGGATGAGGAGGGCCGGCCTTTGGTTGAGATGAGCAAGGGAAAACCGACAGTCGTTGTCCAAGTCACGTGTTGGTGACCTTCTGGGAATGTTCGCGTCCTAACTTCCCCAAAACACAGACGAGTAGCCCTGATCGAATCCAGCCTCATCAATGGAACCATCACCTCCAAACCTGGCCAGCCTCTGGCACGCAAAAAAAGCATAGAACAAGCCTGGCCCGGCCCGTGGCGTGTCGTCCTGTGCCTAGGTCGCGACCTCAAGCACGCAAAAAAAGCATGACACGGGCCCGGCTCATCCCGTGGCGTGTTGGGCCTGTGACGGCCCGTGAAACGTCGGGGTCATGCCTAGGTCACGGCCTCAAGCACGCGGGTCGGCCCAACACGGCCCATCAAGCCTGTAACCCGTGAAATATTAACTAATATATACAAAGAGAAGTGACCGAGGGGAGTCAAACTCATGACCTCTTCCTTCCACTACTGAAGCTTGACCAACAAACCACTGGAAAGCTTGGTGTTATATTAGAAATTTCGGCCTTTATTAAGGGTTTTTTCACGGGCCCGCGGGAAACAATAGCAAGATTGCGTGCCTGGCATGCCACAGACTAGCCCGGTTGGCGCCGGTGTCATGCTCGAGCCTAGAAGGCAGCCCCCCGTGTCGGCACAGCCCGGCCTGCGAGCTTGATGGGCCCTGGCATGCCGTGTCAGGACACACATGTCAAGCTAGTGCTGGCCCGGGCCGGCTTGTTGTCCAGGTTTGATCACCTCGATGGCTCCATATCGGAGATCGACAAACAAGAACTAGCAGGTCTGAGCCACCAACAAGGGTTATTGAAGGGGACACGGTGGTGAAGTCGTCGACATCCGGCTCAAACTGTATGAGCGTCGTAGGCAGCAACCACACGTCCACAAACCACCGGCTGCCTCTCACACGCATTGGTGTCAAACTCCCCGACGACATCTAGTCCTCCACAACTCCCCATCCTCCACCATAGGTGTAACTACCTCAGTGAATTACGCTCCTAGTTACAAGCCTGGATGAGCGGAAATGGTTAAAATAGTACGGTGGGGCCCAAATGCCACTCACAGGTAGACCTTTCGGCCGTCCTAACCATTTCCAAACATCGGGACAAGAACGGGCGGCGTAATCGGCAGGCGAAGGGATCAACTACATACACAAATGAGTATGTATGCAAGCCACCATACAACAGTCCTTAGAGCCATTCCATCTAAAAGAAATAGAAATATTGCAACGCCATACGGCAAGATCCAAATGTCCTAGATAGATATAATAGTTTAGGATATCTCCTCATACATCAAACATCAGAGTATCAGGCGGAAGCGGCAAACAAGATCCGAGTACGGATAAGAAGCAAATCGGCATAAGATGCCCCATAATAAACACATCCCGCCCACAGATCTCACGGATCCCCGTTCCCGGAATCTCTACACCGAATGATCGTTGCCCATATCGTCCGTCTCCTCCACCCAGTATCCATCTTGTGAGGGTACCTGTTCATCTGAATCAAATAATTTATCGTGTGAGACCCTAGGGGTACTCAGCAAGTCTTTATGCCTCTAAAGGGGACACAACCTGGGTGACGCAAATGCAGCAAAAGATAATACCTAACAATTCTATAGATACTCGCTAACCATCCGCCTAACCAAAGATAGACGGATGTCCGTGAATTAATAACAACAGTTATAACAGTAATATTAACAGATCCATCCTCCTCCTCGCTTACCAACGAGGAAGCGGACGAACACCCCCCATCCGTTGGCAGTTTTATTATCCATTCCATGAGTGTTGCACTATTTACTAGTCAGTTACTTAGTCAAATTAAAAGCGGTACTTTAGTTATACTTGTCTATGATCGAGAAACTGTGCTCCAAGTCGTCCATAACCGCGGACACGGCTTTCAGAAAGTTTTACCCTGCAGGGGTGCACAAATAGCAACACACACTCGATCAACCTCGGAAAAACCGAATCAAAACCCAACGAGGCATTCACGACAAAGCGTTCACAGGATTCAGAATTATTTCAGGGGGCCACCCCATTAAGCTACCCGCAACGAAACTGGCCGGATCCGAGACGGACTCAAGGTTTGTGTGGACGGCTGTAAACGACTGGGAACCCGAAAGTGTGACTGGGCTTTTCGATACAGCGAAAACGTGTCACGATCCTAAACAGTACAGGTGCTCCTCGCACAATCGTAAATAAAGCAGTAAAGCATGGCATAAGTACAGGATAGTAATAAAGCCCAAACTACTTTGTGGCCCCAAGAAATAAGAATGAATCAAGCTCTGGCTCAGGGGGGGTCCCATAAGCCTCCCGGATGTGGATAGCGCGAATATTCAAGGAACAGGAATCAAGTACTCGGGGTCCTACGGGACACAAGTGAGCATGAAAAACCAAATAGCAGATATTGCTCACCGGTGCCACTTTCATTAGTTATCCCATACTACTCAGGTTAAGTTGTTTAGGTACCTCGTTATCCATCAGACACTCACATACCCTACACATGCTGTTCTACGACCCGCATGGCTCAAACAACTCCTGTAGTAATGGCTCATGGGATGGAGGAACAAGCTTCGGTGGGGTTTAAAAGTAAAGGCTATGCAGTACTTGGGATTCAGTTTAATGCGATCGCGACTCAATGATGCAAGAATAAGATAGAGGCAATAGGTACTATATGTATGCAAGCATGTGGTAGTGCTTGCCTGGCAGCTCAGTTGAAGCGAGAGAAGGATCTGGGTAGTGCTCCTGGGTTTCTTGATATATCCCCTGCTCAGCGTCTATTCGAAGAAGAACCAAACAAACAAGGGCCAACATAAATAAAGTGCACAATCATATGAATAAAATGCGACAAGCAAACAATCATGCCATGATGAATGATGCACAATTTGCATGGCATTAAAGTAGCATGGCATGGGTGAGGTGTAGAATACAAGAAATAAACATTTTATTGAGTTTTGGTCACATTTTATACTCCAAAAAGTTGTTGTATACTTTATATTTATATGATGCATGCTGCAATACAGAACATGAAATGCATAAACAGAAAGGTCTCGTCGAGCTAATCATTTTAGACATATTATTTGTCAAATTTGGAGTTATAAAACAAAAGTTATTAATTAATTAAGAAAAAGGGCATTTTATTGTAATTTTAATCAACTCGAAATTTTATGTGTTCAAAATATATTTTGAAGGGCATATTTGAATTCCTCACATTTTTCTGATCTCAAAACATATATTACATGTATTATTTGGATTTATAAATTAAAAGTAATTAAAAACAGAATTAAATTCATATTTAAACATTTCTGGAAAACATTTTATTTAAACAGAAAAACATACAGACTTTTTATACCCAGAGGCAGCTAGCCCCAGAAGCTGACGGGTGGGACCAGTGCTGACTGGGCGGAACTGCGCGCCAGGGCTTTTCTCACCGCGAGCTACTCTAGCCGCAGAGGTTGACAGGTGGGCCTCTAGGCGGCGGGGCCACAACGCGCGCGCGGCCAGCGGGCAGCTGACACGTGGGCGATCCAGGGCGTGGGGGAGGGGTCTGTCCGTGATGGCCAGGATTTTCCGGGGGGTTTTCTTGCAAGAATGTTCCGGGGCTGACAGGTGGGGCTCCTGGGACGGCGGGTTCAGGCGGGAAAAAGGGTAGGGGCTCAAGCGCAAAAAGGACATCGGCTGCTGCACGCTGACGGACAAGGTGCTGCCGGCGGCGGAAAAACTGGCCGTCTTCCGACGACGATGGCGACGCATACGCTGGACGAATCGCGTCGCCACAAAAACGAAAAACGAAGAGGGGACGTAGGGCTACAACTTTCGTGCAGGGAGCAACTACGGGGGTGGGCTGTGCTGGCCGGGCTTCGACGAGGAACAGAGGGCCAGGGGGGACCTGGGGCTGCGGCTGCCCACCCGCGCACGGTACGCGGCGCGCGTAGAGCGCTCGACGGAAGGTGGTGGAGCTACGGCGCAGGAGGAAGAAGGGGAACGTGTCTGGGAGGCGCAGGGGCTCACCGTGGTGTCGCCGGCGTGGTAGTTCGTGCGGAGGTGGAGGGGATCTGGCGCCGGGCTCGTGGACGGCTTCATCGGCTCCCTCTCGGCATGGTGGCGACGGCGACGCTCCGGCGAGGCCCAGGCACGGCTGCAGGTCCAGGGCGACAGTGAGGTAGCGGGGAAAGGTACTGGTACTCCTAGATCGGCTTGACGTCCACCGGAACAGCGAAGGACAGAGGGAGTCGTGGCTAGGGTTTAGGAGGAGGAGATGGCCATGGCGGCTTGGGAGGAAGAAGGGGAAGGGGTGAGGGGCTTGGGCGCCTCCTGGATGGGATCTGGGTGGGTGAGGCGGCAGAGAGGAAAGGGAGCACATGGGGTGGTGGTGGCTTTCAGGTGGGGACGGGCGAGGCCAAGGAGGGTGGTTCGGTGTGGGCATGCAGGGCAGGGAGAGATCTAGAGAGAGAGGGGGTAGGCTCGGGTGTAGCTAGGGTTGGAGCTAGGGTTTGGAGAGAGGGGGTATGGCTCGGGTTAGGGTTTGGTTTGGGTGGTAGCTAGGTGGGCCAGGGTGGCCAGGTGGGGCCAGGAAGGTAGAGAGAAGAGAGAGGCCGAGAGAGAGGATGAGAGCTAGAGAGGCTCGGGTTAGGTTAGATGGGGGTGTGGTTTAGAGAGAAAGGTAAAGAGAGAGGAGAGAGAGAGATGAGGTAGGGTGGTGATAGAGGATTGGGTGATGGGTTTCCTTTTGGCAAGCTCAAGCAAGAACAAAACAAGATCAAACAAGAGCTAGCCCACAAAGAGGAAGAGGTAAAAGGGGGTGATGGGGTTTAAGCAAGATTAACTAAGACCAAGCCAAAAGGAGGGAGAGAGAGGTGAGAGATGAGATGGTTCACCCAAAAAATCCAAATAAAGCAAAGGAGGACAAAGTTGGAGATGGTTGCATGGCCCATGCAAAATATTAATGCTAGGTTTCATCTTGTGAAAACAAAATAAATATCCATAGCATTTATACATATGCATTCCAGAAATAGGGAATAAGCCAAGCTAAAAGAAGTGAAAGGATGCCCCATGTGGAGTAGATGGAGATGACCATATTTGAATAAAAATGGGACTTGCTAGTGTGTATGTGCCACTAGGTATTTAGTAAGCCCAAAAATATCCCAACATGATAATAACCCCAAAACAACCCATATGGAAGCTAGAAAAAGGTTCCACTCACAAGGCATGCAAAGGTGGCCATGTGGCTCTCATAAACCAATAATGTGAAAACAATATGGTGCATATATGAGAGCATGTGGAGATAGAATTGGATCCATCCCAACCCACATGAGCTAGAGGTAAAACCAAATAAGTTGCAATGCTCATATATGGTGGAATGGTGGAATGATGGGGTGATGACAAGAAAGGTGGTGGAGTTAATAAAAGATATGCCCCCAACTCAACTTGGGCATTTAAAACAATATATCAAGAACCAAATATAATATCAAGAGGCAATTACAATTAATAATGCATATGAGAGAAGACCCAAACCAAAAAGGGTTTTATATGATGCTCAAATGCAAGGTGGCATGATGACATGAGCATGATATAATTATGATGCAACAATTATATATAGGAAGTAGCATTTATATGGACTAGGCTAGTAGCAGTGCAATTGTTAGACAATTGGGATGCTACAATAGGTCAGGAGGGCCACCTCCATTGCACGCATACGGAGGCAGCTCCTGATGCTGGCGGGTGACTAGGAGGCAACATTGCTCCTTTGTCGGCCCTAGCGCATCTGGAAGGCCTGATCTAGGCCAGGCAGTGTTATATCTGGTTGGCGCGACCTGTCACTATGGCACGTCCAGGAATCAGAGGCACTTTTCTTAGAGGCACTTTTTCAAACTGCCTCTAATTGTATCTATTTGTGGCACTTCGAAAAATAGTGCCTCAAAATATGAGATTTTAGTGGCAGTTTTGAAAGTTCCACTAATAGTTTATCCTTTTGAGGCACTATTGATAGTGCCTATAATGTTTTGAAAAATAGAGGCACAGTCCAGTGTCTCCATGCTACACTATCAGTGTCACTTTGACCTGTGCCTCAAAAGGCATAACTTTTAGAGGCATTTTCTGTGATAATGCCACTAAAAGTATATCAACTGAGGCACCATTAGTAGTGCCACAATTGGTTACCATTTAGAGGCACTAAATGATGCCTCTAAATAGTGACCAACTGTGGCACTATTTGGTGTGCCTCCAATGATCATCCATCTGAGGCACTATGTTGTTGCCTCCAATGTCCAACCAGCTGAGGCACCTGACATTGCCTCAAATGGATGATCATTGGAGGCACTGCCAAACATGCCCCTAAATGGTCATCCATTTGGGGCACTATCAGGTGTGCCTCAAAATGGTCATCCATTTGAGGCACTTTGTGCTGTGCCTCCAAAAGAATAACCTGCAGAATCAAATAAGCAGAAAACAAATAATACACAGCACATAATTATATACTAGCGATTCCATACTAATAATCCAACATAGTACTTAGTAGTCCAACTTAGTGCTCCATACTTACAACTACAAAAGTAGTACTTAGTAGTCCAACATAGTACTAGGCAGTCCAACTTAGCAGCCCATCAGATAATTACATCCAAAAGAAGTAGAACTCTTAACAGAAGTTCTACATACTTCCACCCAACATCAATATTGTCAGATCTACCACTTATGGGAGTGCCGCGAGCATCAGGCGCAGCTTACCTTCTGAATTGTATCAGAAACTGAACAACATAGCATCATCCTTCTTCATGTTGAAGGCTTTGTTGGAGATATGCCCTAGAGGCAATAATAAATGTAGTTATTATTATATCTTTGTGTTTATGATAAATGTTTACATTCATGCTATAATAGTATTAACAAGGAAACATTAATACTTGTGTGATTTGTAAACTAAAATAGAGTCCCTAGTAAAGCCTCTTTATAATACTAGCTTGTTGGTTAATAAATGATTGTGGTTTCCCTATCATAAACATTGAGATGTTATTAACAACAAGATCATATCGTTAGGAGAATGATATGGTGGACATACTCCTATAGATAAGCGTAGCATAAAGATCAAGTCATTTTAATAGTTCAATTGCTATATGCTTTCTGATACATAGTAACCTAATTCCTTCGACCATGAGATCATGCATATCACCTTTACCGGATGGATGCTTTGATGACATCAAACACCACTCCGTAACTGGGTGGCTATAAAGGTGGCATTGAGTGTTCGGAAAGTATTGGTTGAGACACATGGATCAAGAGTGGGATTTGTCCATCCATATGACGGATAGATATACTCTGGGCCCTCTCGGTGAAATGTCATCCAATTAGCTTGCAAGCATGTGACTGGCTCACAAGGGATCACATATCACGGGAACGAGAAAAGAGTACTTATCGGTAACGAGGTTGAACTAGGTATGCAGAGATACCGACGATCATAACCTCGGATAAGTAAACTATCGTGAGACAAAGGGAAATTGGTATCGTATGTAAATGGTTCATTCGATCGCAAAGTAATCGTAGAAATATGTGGGAGCCATATGAATTTCCAGATTCCTCTATTGGTTATTGTTCGGAGAAGTGTCTCGATCATGTCCGCATAATTCACGAACCGTAGGGAGACACACTTAAGGATTCGACGTTGTTTAAGTAGTTATGGAATGATGAGAAAGAGACCGAATGTTGTTCGGAGTCTCGGATGGGATCCGGGATATCACGAGGAGATCCGGAATGGTTCGGAGAATAATATTCATATAAGGAAAGTCCTATTTCGGGGTTGGAGAATGGTTCCGGTGTTTTCATCGGGAATGTTCTAGAAGGTTCCGGAATGTCCGGCACTCCGGAGGGGAAGGGTACATGAATGTGTTATATCAAGTTGGTATGATTGCATCATGTACTAGGTGTCATCGCTGAACAAAATAAAGGGTTTATTCAAATCCTAGTTTGAAAAAGTCAAACGCCAATTTGAAAGTCAAACGGCTATTTTGGGAAGTGGAGAGGGAGGTGGAAACCGAGTTGGGGAGGAGTTCCTCCCCTCCACCGCCGGCCCACCTCCAAGCCGAGTTGGGGAGGGACTCCCCTCCCCTTGGCCGGCCCCTCCACCTATAAAAGGAGGGGCATGGCTCCCCTCCTAGACACCCAACACCTCCACCTCTAAACCCTAGCCGCCGGCGCCGCCACCTCCTGCTGCCGCCGCCGCCCTAGGGAAAACCGCCGCCACCGCCTAGTAACCCTAGACGCCGGCCAAGCCTCCTCCTCGGCGTGTCTAAACCCTAGATCGTCAAGGACTCTCTCATACTCCACCATACTCGCTCCGGCTTAAGGCGAAGCCCTGCGAGATCTCCCCTCTACTTCTGGTACCACGCTGTTGTGCTGCCGGAATTGCGAGGAGAGTGCTACAACCTCCGCTGCCTGCTAGAACAAGGGAGAGGAAGGTCTTCGTCGAGTACCGAACGTGTGACCGACTGCGGGAGCGCTGCCGGAACGCAGCGCCGGAAGGATCGTCTACACGATCTTGAGATCGGGAAGAGTACGACTACATCACCCACCAGAATCCGCTCTCGTTAAACACTTTGGAATCTTCGAGGGTGAGTTGTTACATCGACTCGTTGCTACAATCTAGTAGATAGATCTTGGCTTGTTTGTTTGTATGCGGTAGAAATTTTTTGTTTTCCATGCTACGAAACCCTACAGTGGTATCAGAGTCGTGTCTATATGTAGATCTGTTGCACGAGTAGAACACAATGGTCATTGTGGGCGTTGATGCTTTTATTGTCGATTGCTTCTTGTGTACTTTGCATCTTGCGGGATGTTGGGATGAAGCGGCCCAGGCTAACCTTACATGACATCGTTCATGAGACTTGCTCCACGCTTGACATGCAACTTGTATTGCATAAGTGGCTTTGCGGGTGCCTGTTTCTCCTAGCATAGTTAAGATCCAATTTACAACGGGTGGTTAACAATACTAGTATCAATGTTGTGGTTCATGTTCGTAAGTTAGAACGACACTTATTGAAAGCCCCAAACCACGTAAAACATGCAAAGAAAGTAGAGGCGTCTAACTTTGTTTTGCAGGGGTGTGCAGTGATGTGATATGGCCGTGATTGTGATTATATTTGATGTATGCAATGTTCCTTATTGTAAGTTAGCAACCGGCAGGAGCCATATGGTTGTCTTTAATTTATGTTAAGACCCGCGTGTCTATTCAAAGTAGTTGTAATAGTTGAAGCCGGCGGACGACAACCATGGAGAAGCGTCATTGACCTTGATGCAATGCCTGTGATGATGGGGATCATGTTCATGCTTGAATATGGAGATCGGAAGCACAAAGAAGAAAGGCCATATCATATCACATATTATGAATTGCATGTGATGTTAATCCTTTATGCATCTTGTATTGCTTAGTTAACGACGGTAGCATTATAAGATGACCCCTCATGCACATGAATTTCAAGTCATAAAGTGTTCACCCTTAGTTAGCACCGTTGCTAAAGCTTGTTGTTTCGAAGCAACACGTGATGATCGGGTGTGTTAGATTCCGCAAGTGTATACAACATGAGCAAGCCAGATTTGCTCATGCGGAAACTAAGGTTTGATCTTGATGAGCCTAGCATGTACAGACATGGTCTCGGAACACGGATCACCGAAAGGTAAAGCATGAATCATACAGTAGATATGATGAACATGTCGATTGTTCGCCATTGAAACTATATCAACTCTCGTGATGATCTGTGTTGATGTGGTGGATTTGGTTCGTGTGATCACTAAAACAATGTGAGGGATATTGTTTTGAGTGGGAGTTCACCTAGATTAATTTAACTATTAATTAGAACTCAATTTGTCATAAACTTAGTCTAAACTATTGCAAATATGTTGTAGATCAATGGCGGCCCCTACCATCAATTTTAATGCGTTCCTAGAGAAAGAAAAGTTGAAAATCAATGGAAGCAACTTCGCGGATTGGTTCCTCAATTTGAGGATTGTCCTCACAGCTGGTAATTTGACCTATGTGCTGGATGCACCGCTAGGTGACCCGCCTGCAGCTGATGCTGCCGACGAAGTAAAGAATGTTTACCTCTCTCGGAAGACTCAGTGCTCCACAGTTCAGTGTGCTATCTTGTATGGTTTAGAATCGGAGCTTCAGAAAAGGTTTGAGAATTCAGACCCACATGATATTGTCCGTGATCTCAAATTGATCTTTGAGACTCACGCGGCAATTGAGACCTATGAGGCTTCTGAAAAGTTCTTTAACTGCAAGATGGAAGAGGGAAGCTCCGTCAGTGAGCATGTGCTTAAGATGTCTGGGCACGCAAACAAACTTCAAAGCTTGGGCATAGTGATTCCTAATTCTTTGGGGGATTTAACGTGTCCTCCAATCACTACCACCAAGTTACAAGAACTTTGTGATGAACTACAATATGCAAAACATGAACAAGCAGTTGCCAGAACTGTTTGCTATGTTGAAATCTGCAGAAGTGGAGATCAAGAAAGAGCACCAAGTGTTGATGGTCAATAAGACCACCAAATTCAAGAAAGGCAAGTCTAAGCAAAAGGGACACTTCAAGAAGGGTGGTAAGAAAGTTACCGCGCCGACGAAGAAGACCAGGGCTGGACCTAAGCCTGATACTGAGTGCATTTACTGCAAGGGAGAAGGTCACTGGAAGCGGAATTGCCCAAAGTACTTGGCGGATTTGAAGAACGGCAACATCAAGAAGAAAGGTATATCCGATATACATGTTATTGATGTGTATCTCACTAGTACTCGTAGTAGTGCCTGGGTATTTGATACTGGTTCGGTTGCTCATATTTGTAACTCGAAACAGGTGCTGCAGAATAAACGGAAGCTAGCGAAGAACGAGGTGACGATGCACGTGGGAAACGGATCAAAGGTTGATGTGATCGCGGTCGGCACGCTACCCCTTCATCTACCATCGAGATTACTTTTATACTTAAATAATTTTTATTTGGTGCCTGCGTTAAGCATGAACATTATATCGGGATCTTGTTTATTGCGAGACGGTTACTTGTTTAAGTCCGAGAATAATGGTTGTTCGGTTTATATGAGTAATATGTTTTATGCACATGCACCTTTGATAGATGGTCTATTCTTATTGAATCTCGATAGTGGAAATACACATATTAATAACATTGAGGCTAAACGTTTGAAATCGAGCAATAACTCGACCTATATGTGGCACTGTCGTCTTGGTCACATTGGAGTGAAGCGTATGAAGAAACTCCATTCCGATGGACTTCTTGAATCACTTGATTTCGAATCACTTGAAAGATGCGAAGCATGTCTGATGGGTAAAATGACTAAGACTCCATTTTCTGGTATGATGGAGCGAGCTACGGACTTATTGGAAATCATACATACCGATGTGTGTGGTCCAATGAGTGTAGCATTGCGCGGTGGTTATCGTTATGTTCTTACCTTCACGGATGACTTGAGTAGATATGGGTATATCTATTTCATGAAACATAAGTCCGAAACTTTCGATAAGTTTAAGGAATTTCAAATTGAGGTAGAGAATCAACGTAACAAGAAGATTAAATTTCTACGTTCTGATCGTGCAGGTGAATATCTAAGTTACGAGTTTGGCGAGCATTTGAAGAAATGCGGAATACTTTCACAATTGACACCGCCGGGAACACCACAGCGAAATGGTGTGTCCGAACGTCGTAATCGAACTCTCTTAGATATGGTTCATTCTATGATGTCACTTACAGATTTACCGCTATCATTTTGGGGTTATGCATTAGAAACAACCGCATTCACTTTAAATAGGGCACCATCTAAATCCGTTGAAACGACACCGTATGAATTATGGTTTGGGAAGAAACCTAGATTGTCATTCCTTAAAGTTTGGGGTTGCGAAGCCTATGTAAAGAAGTTACAGCCGAACAAGCTTGAACCCAAAGCGGAAAAATGCGTCTTCATAGGATACCCGAAGGAAACTATTGGGTATACCTTCTATCATAGATCCGAAGGCAAAATCTTCGTTGCCAAGAATGGATCCTTTCTAGAGAAGGAATTTCTCTCGAAAGAAGTGACTGGAAGGAAAGTAGAACTCGACGAGGTTGTCGAACCTTCTCTTGAAATTGCGAGTAGCGCAGCACCAGAAGAAGTTCCTGTGGTGCCTGCACCAATAAGAGAGGAAGCTAATGATGATGATCATGAAACTTCGGTTGTAGTTGCTACAGAGCCTCGCAGGTCAACGAGAACTCGTACCACTCCAGATTGGTATGATCCCGTTATGAGTGTCATGTTGGTGGACAACACCGATGACCCTGCGACATATGAGGAAGCGATGATGAGCCCATATTCCAACAAATGGCAAGAAGCCATGAAATCCGAGATTGGATCCATGTACGAAAACCAAGTATGGACTTTGGTGGACTTACCGGATGGCCGGAAGGCTGTCGAGAACAAATGGATTTTCAAGAAGAAAACAGATGCTGATGGTAATGTTACTGTCTATAAAGCTCGACTTGTCGCAAAAGGGTTTCGACAAATTCAAGGAGTTGACTACGATGAGACTTTCTCACCAGTAGCGAAGCTAAAGTCTGTGAGGATTATGTTAGCAATCGCTGCATATTATGATTATGAGATATGGCAGATGGATGTCAAAACAGCATTCCTCAATGGAGACATTGATGAAGAGTTGTATATGATGCAACCCAAAGGTTTTATCGATCCTAAAGATGCTAACAAGGTATGCAAACTTCAACGGTCCATCTATGGATTGAAGCAAGCATCCCGAAGTTGGAATCAACGTTTTGATAAGGTGATCAAAAGTTTTGGTTTTATACAAACTTATGGAGAAGCTTGTATTTACAAGAAAGTGAGTGGGAGCTCTGTAGCATTCTTAATACTATATGTAGATGACATATTGTTGATTGGGAATGATGTAGACCTTCTTAATAGTGTCAAGGAATATTTGAATAATAGTTTTTCAATGAAGGATCTTGGCGAAGCAGCTTACATATTGGGTATAAAGATTTATAGAGATAGATCGAGACGCCTAATATCATTGTCACAAAGTACATATTTGGAAAAAGTTTTAAAGAGGTTTGGAATGGAAGATAGCAAGAAAGGGTTCTTGCCCATGTTGCCCAATACGACCTTGAGTAAAACTCAAAGTCCGACATCGGCAGAAGATAGAGAAAGGATGAGTAAGACTCCCTATGCCTCAGCCATAGGATCTCTAATGTATGCCATGCTATGTACTAGACCCGACATTGCATATGCTGTTAGTTTAACTAGCAGATATCAAAGTGATCCAGGAGTGGATCATTGGACAGCGGTCAAAAACATCCTTAAGTACTTGAGAAGGACTAAGGATATGGTTCTTTCTTATGGAGGTGATGAACAGCTCGTTGTTAATGGTTACACCGATGCTAGTTGGAACACCGATCCGGATGATTCTAAATCACAATCTGGATACGTATTTATTTTGAATGGTGCGGCAGTTAGCTGGAGGAGTGCAAAACAAAGCGTTGTGGCGAGATCTTCAACTGAATCGGAATACATGGCTGCTTCGGAGGCTTCACAAGAAGAGATATGGATGAAAGAGTTCATTACAGAGCTGGGTGTGGTTCCTAGTGCGCTGGACCCAATGTCTATCTACTGTGATAACATGGGTGCCATAGCCAATGCGCAAGAACCAAGGTCACACAAGAAGCTGAAGCACATCAAGCTACGTTTTCACGCTATTCGAGAACATGTCCAAGATGGGGACATAAAGATTTGCAAAGTACACACAGATCTGAATGTGGCGGATCCGTTGACTAAACCTCTCCCGAGGGCAAAACATGACCAGCACCAAACTGCATGGGTGTTCGGTATATTACCATGTAATCTATATTAGATGACTCTAGTGCAAGTGGGAGACTGTTGGAGATATGCCCTAGAGGCAATAAAAAATGTAGTTATTATTATATCTTTATGTTTATGATAAATGTTTACATTCATGCTATAATAGTATTAACAAGGAAACATTAATACTTGTGTGATTTGTAAACTAAAATAGAGTCCCTAGTAAAGCCTCTTTATAATACTAGCTTGTTGGTTAATAAATGATTGTGGTTTCCCTATCATGAACATTGAGATGTTATTAACAACAAGATCATATCGTTAGGAGAATGATATGGTGGACATACTCCTATAGATAAGCGTAGCATAAAGATCAAGTCATTTTAATAGTTCAATTGCTATATGCTTTCTGATACATAGTAACCTAATTCCTTCGACCATGAGATCATGCATATCACCTTTACCGGATGGATGCTTTGATGACATCAAACACCACTCCGTAACTGGGTGGCTATAAAGGTGGCATTGAGTGTTCGGAAAGTATTGGTTGAGACACATGGATCAAGAGTGGGATTTGTCCATCCATATGACGGATAGATATACTCTGGGCCCTCTCGGTGAAATGTCATCCAATTAGCTTGCAAGCATGTGACTGGCTCACAAGGGATCACATATCACGGGAACGAGAAAAGAGTACTTATCGGTAACGAGGTTGAACTAGGTATGCAGAGATACCGACGATCATAACCTCGGATAAGTAAACTATCGTGAGACAAAGGGAAATTGGTATCGTATGTAAATGGTTCATTCGATCGCAAAGTAATCGTAGAAATATGTGGGAGCCATATGAATTTCCAGATTCCTCTATTGGTTATTGTTCGGAGAAGTGTCTCGATCATGTCCGCATAATTCACGAACCGTAGGGAGACACACTTAAGGATTCGACGTTGTTTAAGTAGTTATGGAATGATGAGAAAGAGACCGAATGTTGTTCGGAGTCTCGGATGGGATCCGGGATATCACGAGGAGATCCGGAATGGTTCGGAGAATAATATTCATATAAGGAAAGTCCTATTTCGGGGTTGGAGAATGGTTCCGGTGTTTTCATCGGGAATGTTCTAGAAGGTTCCGGAATGTCCGGCACTCCGGAGGGGAAGGGTACATGAATGTGTTATATCAAGTTGGTATGATTGCATCATGTACTAGGTGTCATCGCTGAACAAAATAAAGGGTTTATTCAAATCCTAGTTTGAAAAAGTCAAACGCCAATTTGAAAGTCAAACGGCTATTTTGGGAAGTGGAGAGGGAGGTGGAAACCGAGTTGGGGAGGAGTTCCTCCCCTCCACCGCCGGCCCACCTCCAAGCCGAGTTGGGGAGGGACTCCCCTCCCCTTGGCCGGCCCCTCCACCTATAAAAGGAGGGGCATGGCTCCCCTCCTAGACACCCAACACCTCCACCTCTAAACCCTAGCCGCCGGCGCCGCCACCTCCTGCTGCCGCCGCCGCCCTAGGGAAAACCGCCGCCACCGCCTAGCAACCCTAGACGCCGGCCAAGCCTCCTCCTCGGCGTGTCTAAACCCTAGATCGTCAAGGACTCTCTCATACTCCACCATACTCGCTCCGGCTTAAGGCGAAGCCCTGCGAGATCTCCCCTCTACTTCTGGTACCACGCTGTTGTGCTGCCGGAATTGCGAGGAGAGTGCTACAACCTCCGCTGCCTGCTGGAACAAGGGAGAGGAAGGTCTTCGTCCAGTACCGAACGTGTGACCGACTACGGGAGCGCTGCCGGAACGCAGCGCCAGAAGGATCGTCTACACGTTCTTGAGATCGGGAAGAGTACGACTACATCACCCACGAGAATCCGCTCTCGTTAAATACTTTGGAATCTTCAAGGGTGAGTTATTCCATCGACTCGTTGCTATAATCTAGTAGATAGATCTTGGCTTGTTTGTTTGTATGCGGTAGAAATTTTTTGTTTTCCATGCTACGAAACCCTACAGGCTTGCACAGCTGTCCAGCATCCACTGGTTATCATTGCTCTATTATTAACACCCATCTTCATCCTCACATCCACACGATCATCTTCAGCCATGGATTCAACTTGTACAGTAAGTGGTTCATCGAGAAATCCCTTCAGGTACTTGGTTGTGAACTCAGCATTAAATTCCTGTGTAAGTATCAAGTTTACACAACTGTTAGCATTCTTTTGGACTCTGTATCTAATACACTGTTATGCATGATAAAGTAAATAGCATCTCACCATTTTGCATTTCTTCTCAATGATAGCTGACTCTGTCATCCTGTAGACATATTACCTTATTTTTGGCCTTCTGTCATTGCACTATTCTTTCAGAAACTCAATTTGACATGGACACAGTAGTATGTCATTTCCAAACATACACTGCTTGTCCCACTCATCTGTTCCCTTGTTTTTTGGTCCCGATAGAGCACAAATAGAACAAATTTGATTCATATTAGTACCATTTCTCAACTGCTATAACAAACTAGATAGTTCAAAGTTTGTATAGATACATACCCCTTAAAACAAAGCCATCATCTTCTGCTGGCATAATTGGCACATAACCATCTGGCACGAACCACTCTATAGAGGTGTCAGTGCCACCACTACTGTTGCTTGGGATCAAGCTTCCACTGTCATCTGAGATCTCAATGACACAGTCCTCATAGGTTCCCATCTAGTATAAAAACAGCATGTAATCAGTAATGCTAAAACAATGTAATCAGTAATGCTAAAACATGTTCAGGACCTGATCAAATAGCAAAACATTCAGAAAGTCAATAATTACATTCTGAATATTCAGAACATTCAGAAAGTTCAGAAAGTACAGAACATTCAGACAGTTCAGATCATGCTGAACATTCTAAACATTCAGTAATTTCTGAATTTTCTGAATATAGCAAAACATTCAGAAAGTCTATAATTACATTCTGAACATTCAGAATATTCAGAAAGTTCAGAACATTCAGAAAGTTTAGTACATTCTGAACAATCTGAACATTATGAACTTTCTGAACATTCAGTAAATTCTGAAAATTCAGAACATTTCTTCATCAACAGAACTGTAACATTATGAACATCAACAGATCTAACATGGATTAATGCAGAACATTTAACATCAATAGAACTATTACAGTAACCCTAAATAAAATCTAGCAGAACCCTAAGAACAGCAGATTAGATCTAGACAAACAACAAATCTAAGAACAGCACCCAAAGATCACATAGCAGATTAGATCTAGACAAAGAACAAATCTAAGAATAGCACCCAAATCCTAGAACAAGATCAAACATTTCAGACCAAGAACACCAGATTACATCTCGAACAAATCTAAGAACAACACCCAAATCTAATGACAGCACACATTTTCACACTAAACTAAGAACACGAGAAAAGATCTAGTACACTAATCTAATAACAGCACCGGATTAGATCTAAAAACAGCACCAGATCTAGTACACTAATCTAAGAACATGAGAAAAGATCTATACACTAATCTAAGAACACCAGATTACACTAATCTAAGAACACCAGATTAGATCTAAACATAGCAATAGAAGAACAGATGAAGAAAGGAGAATATAAGAAGAACTCTAGTTCCTAATCAAGAAGAACAGAAGAAGAAAGGAGAATAGAAGAAGAACACGAGAAAAACAGACTAGCTCTAACGAGGAGGCGGCGGCGATGGGATTCACCGGAGGGGTTTTGGTTTCTGTGGCGAGTGGGGCGGCGGCGGTAGAACCCTAACGAGGAAAGGGAGAGGTGAGGGAGTGGAAAGGAGGGAGTGGAAAGTGACGGCCGCGGTGGGTGGGTGCGTGCGTATATACTGTGGTCATTTTGCACATTAGTACCTTAGATTGTTCTTAACTATTTTGTGTCCTTCCACCTCGGCTCTGTAGTTATAGCGATTAGCTTGGACGCCCCTCATTTAATATTTTAGTATCATATTCGTCCCTCCACCCGCGCCACCTTGCACAAACCCTCCTTCCCTCTGTTGTCCAATGTATAAGAGAGGCACCCCGCCGACAGCGCTAGGGTTTCGCCTCCATTTCTCGTGCGTGTCCTCCGCGCCGCCGCACCACCCGCCACCAGAGAGCTGCAGATCCTCTCCGTCCGTGCCGCCACACCACCCGCCCGTCGGAGCTGCAGATCCTCTCCGTCAGCGGCGGCCGCACCACCCGCTGCCAGACAACCACCGCCCGAGCTGCAGATCCTCTCCATCCGCGTCGCCGCACCACCCATCGCCGGAGAGCTACAGATCCTCTCCGTCCTCTCCGTCCGCGCCGCCGCACCACCGCGCCGCCAGAGAGCTGCAGATCCTCGCGGCACATCCGCGCTGCCGCTAGGGTTTCGCCTCCATAGCAGCTTCTACAATGGATCCGCGCGGCCGCACCAACTGTACTGCAGCAGCCACATCCCCTTCTCCCCCGCATCACCTAGCGATTTCTCAAGAGCAATCAGATAATTGCAGGTTCGATTCTATGTCTTTTCATCCATCTAGTGTTTTTTGTAGATCGGAAATGGTTCATCTAGTGTTCTTATCTGTAATTCTAAACAAAAAATCTGATTTTTACTAATGCTAGAAATAGATCTGAAAATAGTTCTGTAATTGGTTCACTGATAAATATGATTACTACAGAGACCAAGATGATGAGAGGGATGAGGGACTCATGATCAATGATAGGCTAATGATCACAATTAGAGGTTTGTTTAGCACCATTTACTTTGTAAGCTATGCTCTTGTCATTGATCTATATTTTCTGGTATTGATGATACATTGTTTGGCATTTGTTAGGACCTGGACATTCAGGATTTGATTCAATTGATACAAACTGCATTTTTGGAAATTTGGTTCAAATGAATTACCACCAATTAATGCAGCTAAGAAGCAATGTGGAAGTGCTACCAAGGCCTGCAATTAAGAATTATGTTAGCATAATTACATCAGCAAATGTAATTCCTTTGGAGGGTTTAATGGTATGTATATATGTTATGCACATTATTCATATTTTTATCTGTAAGTTCTGCACATTACTCACATTTTTATCTAACAAATTCCAGGAATTCAGTCAAGAGTTTACAAGAAAGTTTCTATGCAGTTCCTCATGGATGAACACCTCATGAGACATTGTATTCAAGCCAGATCTCAATTGGTTAGTGTAGGTGTGAAGCTCAAGTTAGGATCTCCAATAAAGTACTGTAGGATGAATCTTCAGGCTGATGGAAAATCCCAGATCATCCCTCCTGGATGGGCAAAGGTGGTAGAGGCATTTAATCTGAAGGAAGGGGATGTTTGCATGTTCAGTTTTATAGATGAAAGAAAACTACCACCAAGACTCAGACATCAGTGGTTCTACCTTAAGCTTGAGATACTTAAAATTGAAGAGTACTACCCTGTCTTATTAAACCCATTCTTACCATTTGGTCCTGCAAATGTATCTGAGAATCTGTTATAACATATTTATGCACATCTCTATAGGTACAACCCCACTGAGATTCATGAAAGGAGTCTGATTACTACTAGAGGTGTGATTTTCACCTGCAGATGCTTACTGTTATACTTGTTTTACTAGAGTGTTTTTGGGTGATGAATAATGCTTTATTTTTCATGTAGGACCTGGTTTTGCTGGTGAAGAATCCTTTGATAATGAATGCATTTTTGCAGACAAGGTTGATTTGACATTCAATCAAGTTATCCAACTGAGAAGCTATGTTGAGGAGTTACCAAGACCTGATATTAAGGAGTATGTGTGGAAATTGACAGAAGAAAACATCATAGCTTCCTTTGATCATGTTCACTGGAGACCTGGAGAGGGAGAAATGGTTAGTAATGTGTGTTAAAATATTTCTTATTGATCATGCTTCTAGTAGTGAAACATAGTTTACTGTATAGTATGATTTGATCATAATTGAAATTTCTGTTTTCCAGGTTTTTTCAAAATAATTCACAAATACTTATCTTTTGAAGTTTCTAAGGCATGTCTTATGCTCAAGAGCTCCCATGCATGGGGTTCCTAAAGGATCTGAAGTTATTCTTCTTGTTGTGAACAAGCCAACAGTTTCCAAGACTCAGTACTGTAGAATGATGCTAACTGAATCTAGACAAGCAGTTATCTGTTTTGGATGGGAAGATGTTGTCAAAACATTCAGTCTGAAAGAGGGAGATGTCTGCTTGTTCAGTTTCAGGGACACTAGGATTATTCCAGTCAAAATTAGGGATCCAGCTGCGTGGCTCCAGTTGGTGATAATAAAGCTAGATTAGTACTGCATATGTACTTAATGGGCCTGGATAGTGTCTGATTAAATGGGCCACATCGTGGGGGAAAATAGTGGATAGTGTCTGATTAAATGGGCCACATCGTGGGGGAAGTGGTGGACGTGGGGTAGTGGTGGAAGTGGGGGAGCAGTTTTACATCCCCTATCCCTTTACCTTTAAATAGGAGGAGAAACCTGGCCGCTTTACAATTCTTGTGCGCAGAGCTTTTCTTCTACCCCTTCGACTTTCTGGGTGAGTTCAATTCTATACACAGATCTTATTATTCTATTTCATTTAATATGATGCAATCTAATCCTTTTACTAAATTTTCAGGTCGCAGGTTCTGAATTTCCTCCTTCGACTTTTCAGCTCTCAGGTTCTGAATTTCAACCTGCTATCTGTGATCAACCTGGGTAAATTTTTGTAGGTGAATTAACCTGGATGTTATTTTGTAGGTGATGGATGACATGCCGTGTGCTATATGTGATCAGCTTGGTGACAATTGTGGCAGATCTAACAGAAGAGCTAATGGATTTGACATTGTCATTGGCCATGGTTTTAGATGTGGTGTGGTAAGTTTTTCTGATAGTTCTTCTTTGCTCTATTCTTTTTTGGCAATGGGAGTACTGATCTTTTTTGGCAGTACATTCCCTGCTCATTCTAACAGTTTTTGGCAATGGGAACTAAATTATGTTGTTAAACTGCAGTATATTCCCTGCTCATTCAGACAGAGGTTGAACAATTTAGTTCCTGGGAAATGGTTAGTTGCCAAGAGCCCAAAATTCAGAAGATTTGATTTGTTCTTACAGAAGGATGAGTCAGCTACACTAATCTGTGGCCCTTACTGGAGATCTTTAGTTAGAGTTTATGACATTGTTGTGGGTGATGTTATACATTTCCAATGTACTGATGATCCCTTTGAACCTTTAGAGAACTCATTTGACATAATTGTTCATTCCAACAATGTTGAGAAGAATGCAGTTGAAGAAACTGGTATCACAACAATAACTCATCTTTTTTTTCACAATGCATTTTGGAAATAATTAAGGATAGCACATCCTCTCTGATTAGTTGTAGGAGATTTGCCTAGCCCAATAAGAAGTATCCTTTATAGGACAATCTTCTCAGACATCCACTCCATTAGTGAACGGGACATGGCTGCAATCCTGTTTGGCATTTACAAAGATGTTTTTGTGGAGAAGGAATTTTATGAACCAAAGGATCAAAAACATTTTTGGATGCACAGGATGGATGATGATAATGTTCACTTCAATGCACTGGTAATTTCCCACAGTTCATATGTTTGACATCTGAAATTATTTTATTTGCATGCAACTAAATCAATTGTGGATCTTTCTCTGTTTGCAGTACATGCCTACTTAGGCTATAGATGGGTACAGGTACCCAGGTTTTGGCACTGCTCATCTTTCCAAGGATGGACAGCTGCTAGGAGAAGAAGAAGAAGAGTTCATTGACTGCACCTACTCCATTGCCTGGGACATGGGGCATGTGTGTTTTCAGAATGGATGGACTGATTTCACCAATGCTGCTAACATTGGCAATGAAGCACTTCTTTTGATGAAAGTAGAGCACATGCAAGAGTTTATTGGTCTTAACTTTGTTGAGATCATCAACTAGGGATCATCTACTAGAGATCATCTAATTAGTGCCCATGAATTTGTGTTTGTATCCAGTGTGTTTGTATCTAGTTGTGGTTGTATACCCAGTTGTGTTTGTATCCAGCTATTATTGAACTTATATTATATATCAAGTTTGTGTTTTCTGATCCAGTTGTGTTTGCTTTCTGGCTTTTCTGAAAATATAGATGCAACAAATCCATACTTCTATTGTGTTAATTTTTCACAATAGCAAGGATAAGTTGTTGCAACAAATTGATTTTTTTCTACTTTACACTGTTGTTTTTAAAAATAGATCCAAAAAAGAAACTTCTCTGTATACTTCTTATAGTTGTATGCAACAAATCCATACTGCTATTGTTTACACTGTTGAATTTTTTTCTACTTTACACTGTTGTTTTTAAAAATAGATCCAAAAATCTTATCGAAAACACAAAGACCCAACTGTTGTTTCTTTATTTTTCCACCGTTGGCCCAACTGTAGGAGAAAGTAGTAGGCAAAGGCCCACTCGGCCAAAATATCTGGAACCGAAGAGACAGAGAGCGCGTGGGAGCGTTGGAATATTATAAGGAGGGAAACCGAAGGGACAACCTCCCCTCTCTCCCACTTGGCAGTTCCCTCTCTCCCACTTGGCAGTTCTTCGTACGGTGAGTTCCTCTGCGGTTCTTCAGACTTCTTTTCTTATCTTTTCTTCAGAGTTCTCTCTCTAATCTTTTCTTTTTCTTTCCATCCATCTGCAGACTCGGCAGATTGTACGGTGAGTTCTTCAGTTCCTTTGCAGTTCTTCAGATTTCTTTAGAGATCTCTCTCTAATCTTTTATTTTTCTTTCCATCCATCTGTAGACTCGGCAGTTCGTACGGTGAGTTCTTCAGTTCCTTTGCAGTCCTTCAAGATTTCTTCAGTTCTCTCTCTAATCTTTTCTTCACTTTTGTTGCTTGATTCTTCCAACCATCTTCACTTTTGTTGCTTGATTCTTCCAACCATTTTGCGGTTCTGTCCTAATCCCTCTTTCTTCTTCTAATATTACAGTGACCGCAAGATACCCAAAGAAGAAGAACCACTGCTTCATTAGGGTTTCTTCTCTAGTAAATCCCTCTTTCTTCTAACTGTTCATCCTCTGCTTGATTAGGGTTTCAAATTAGGGTATTCTGTCCTTATTATGTTCCTGTTTAGGGTTTTCATGGAATTTACATGTTCCTGATTATGTCCCTGATTAGGGTTGGGTGAAATATATGTTCCTGATCATCCACATTTCTAGATACACAAGATGAATGAGAAAAACCAAGCATGGGATGCACTGGTAAGGCTTAGAGCTAAATCAATATTATGTTGTTTCATTCTATGCATGCCTAATGTGTAAAAAAATACTAACTATGAAAATACATGATTATTGCAGTTCATGCCTATTGAGGTTGTACAAGGCTACAGGTACCCAAGACAGGGCATAACACATATTTCCAGGGAAGGGAAAGACCTAGATGGAGACGAACAGAACTTCATTGCATGTGCCTACTCCATTAGCAAGGAACATGGAGAAGTCAGTTTCACCGCAGGGTGGAATCACTTCACATTTGCTGCTAATGTTGTATGGGCTTCAATGCTTGTGATCAAGATAGAACATATGAGTGATCACCTTGGGCTGAACTTTGTTGACATTGTCAACTAAGGAATCAGTTAGTGACCTAGTTAACAGATGCTTGTTTAGGTTGTGCTGCAGTTGTTTAAGGAACAATGTCATCAATGTTGTTTTAAGTTTTAGTTATTATGTAAGGAACCTATTAGTGTTTGTTTTATATTCTGTAAGTTAAATACTAGTGTTTATATCACTTGTATTGTGCCTGAAATTCTATGGTTGTGCTTGTTTTAATGTTGTCAACTATGGTTGTGCTTGTTTTATTACTTGTTTCATATTCCTGTATTGTTGTTGTCTAGAAGGCCTTCATTGTTCTGAATTCATAAATATTCAGAACATGGGGAACTAGACTACATTAGTTCCATAATAGTAGTATGGAGTATGGAGTTTGAATATGGGCAACTAGACTACATTAGTTCTACTACTAGTGTTTATGAAAAAATCAGATCATTTTGTGCCTGAATTTAACTACTAGTGGGGTAAGTGCTGCGCCAGGTGCTTGCCCCCACGTCCAGGTGCTTTCCTATTTAACATGGTGGTAGTATGGAGTTATTTCTTCTGCCTATGTCGAGTTCTTCTGCCTCTTGGTGAGTACTTACATCTGAATATTGTTCTTACCTGAATATTGTTGTTCTGTTTGTGTACTTACATCTGAATGTTTCATGTGTGATGCAGATCTCTGATTGTACAACAGGAGAATTTCTTCAGTTATCCTACAGGTGATTAATACCCTTGCCTCTTTTCCTGTCGTTCATGAATGAATTTGTGTTCCATATCTTAATACTTCCATTTTTTGTCATAGGAATGAATGAGATGAGTTGTGTTCTGTGCCAGCAACCAGTGCAAAACTGTGGTCTCCATTCTGACAGGCGTGCAGTTTATTTTGATCTGATTATGATGCAGGGCTTTAAAAATGGAGTGGTAAGTTATAACATCATAACACTGGATCTCTTATTTTTATCTGGAAAGGAGGTGTATAATGACAAACATTCCTCTTGTTTTTATTTCAGGCAGTACCTTGCAAATTCAAGGAACAACTTGAAAAATTTGCAATGTCAAAGAACTGGATGGTGGCTACATGCAGGAACAGGCATGTGTATGACTTCTACCTGGAGAAAGAAGTGTCAAGAACTACCATCTGTGGACCATACTGGTGTTCCCTTGTTAGGAAATATGTTATCCAACAAGGTGAGGTTGTCTCTTTCAGGCATGTGGAACAGGCCAACAATTTTGATATCACAGTGTCTGAATTTGTGGACAATATGAAGGTTGAGAAGCCTATTGTTGCAGATGGAGGTAAACTGTTTCACAATTTTGATATCATAGTGTATGTTTTATGTCATGTTAACTGAAAGAGAAATTTCAGTGTGACCAGACTTGCCATGTTAAACTGTTTGCCATTGTTTACTACTTTGAGAAGGTCTTTACTGTGTGATGCCTGAAATTAGAGCTATACTTCAGAAGACTATTTTCTCAAACATCAGAGAAATTAGTGAGGAGAACATGGCAACCATTAATTATGGTATCTACAAGGTTTTGGCTCAAAAACCAGGGCAAGAACTAGCTGAGGAAGAGTTCTATGAAAGTGTCAATGAGATGCAGTTTGTGGTGCACAAGTATAATCAGGAAAATGTTAAACTAGATGCCTTGGTAACTATCTACTACTTAATTTATCACTTATTTGATGCAATGTTTCAGACTTAGTTCTTACACAAGTTGTTACTATGCCAGTACCTTTCTGCAAAAACATTCGGAGAAGTTGGATGCCCATGGCAAGGACATTCAAATCTGTTGGCTAGGGAATTTGATGTGCCCTTTGAAGGATGGTACCACATGGAAGATGAATATGATAGAATTGCATTCACAATAGGATGGCAACAATTTAGGGAGGAGGCAAATATAGTAGAGGGATCACTGTTGCCGATTGTTGCAGACCCAAGGCATAGTCACATTTGCCTTGATTTTGTGGAGATTGAAGACCCTTGAAGAACATGATTGAAGACCCTTGATTTTATGTTGTTTATTAGAAATTGTGTTTCATTTTAAGTTGTAATGTGTTCTAGTGGACTAGTGTTCTGAACAATGCATCTACTGTAATGTTGGCTTGTAAGTTGAACAATGTTTTGTAATGTTGGTTTGTAATGTTGGTTATCAAGTGTTGATCATTTTCTGCTATTCAAGTGTTGATGATTTTCAGTTTATCAAGTATTGATCATTTTCTTGATTTTCTGTTTATCTAGTGTTGATCATTTAATTTTATGTCTAGAAGGCCTTCATTGTTCTGAATTTATAAATATTCAGAATATGGGCAACTAGACTATAATGTTCAATGTTTAGTTTTGCATCTCAATGTTTAGTTCAATGTTCAATGTCCGTATTCAGTTTTGCATCTCATTGCCAGTAATAACACTAGTGTGATTATGATTATGAATATTCAGTAATAAAGTAGTCTAGTTTTACAATATTCAACTATGATTATGATTATGAATGTTTAAACTATGATTATGATTATAATTATTCAATGTATAAACTATGTAGTTTAAACTAGACTACAATGTAAACTAGACTACAAAGTAGTCTAGTTTTACAATTACTGATAAAATAAAATATCACTAATAGTGTTATTTTTTCATTTTAGTCCTTTAATTTTTTCATGTCATATTACTGACCCTTGTCTTTCTCTTTTAGACCTTGTCTCTCTTTTTGCAGATACAACGCGCCTCCTCCTCGATCGAGCTCCTCTCCTCCTCGTTCGCCTCCTCTCCGTCGAGATTCGCCACCGCCTCCACCGCTCCGTCGAGATCCGCCTCATCTCCGTCGAGATTCGCCACTGCCTCCTCTCTGACGAGAATCACCACTGCCTCTCCGTCGAGATTCGCTAGTGCCTCCTCTCCGTCGAGATCTGCCAGTGCCTCATCCGCCTCATCTCTGTCGAGATTCGCCACTGCCTCCTCCTCTCCAACGAGAATTGTCACCGCCTCTCCGTCGAGATTCGCCACTGCCTCCTCTCCGTCGAGATCCTCCACCACCTCCTCCTCGAGCTCGTCCACCACCTCCTCCCCGTTTAAATCCGCCGCTGCCTCCAGCTCTTCCGCCACCGCTCCGTCGAGATCCGCCGCCGCCTGGATCTCATCCACCACCTCTCTGTCGAGATCCACGTCGTGCAATGGGCACTCGTAATGATGATCCACGTAAATCTATTCTTCATCGACAAATAACTCGCAATGATGCTGAGGCTAGTTCTTTAGGTTAGGAATTCACCAGTGTCTGCTTTGATCTGCTCTGATATTGGTTCATGTTCCTGTGATGCTCTGATCTGCTCCTATTCCTGTTCTGCTCATATTCCTGTTCCTGTTATTACTTGTGCTCTGCACTGATATGCTATACTCTGATCTGATTTGTTCCTGATATGCTATCCTCTACTCTGATCTGTTCTGTTCCTCTTCTGTTCCTGTTATTACTTGTGCTCTACTCTGATATGCTATGCTATACTCTGAACTGTTCCTATTATTACTTGTGCTTTGCTCTGATGTGCTCTGATATTACCTAGTTTGTTTGTTTGAATGTTGGTATAGTAACTAGTATCTTGCTATTGGTTACACAGGAACAAATTGCTAAGTTTATTCATCTATTTGTACAATGGATAAAACTTGGATGTGTGCTGCTAGATCCAGTACACAGTTTGCAGATGGGGTTAGGGGTTTCATTCAGTTTGCAGCTACAAATTCTGGTTATAGCCAAAAGATTGTCTGCCCATGCAAACTTTGTTGTAACATCTCTAGGCAAAGTTTAGAAGATGTTGAAGACCATATAATATCTGTAGGATTCATGCCTGGGTATACAACATGGGTATACCATGGGGAATCAGTAGATTGTGCTATTCCTACTGTACAACCCAATGAATCAGTAGAATTGCCTTTAGGAAGTGATGAGATGGATGAGATGATGTTGGGTTCTCATGATATGTACAACAATAGCTCTTTAGGATCAAATACACAAGTTGACAGTGATGATACTGATGATGAATCTGAAGAAACAGATGAAGCTGATGAAGAAGCTTAGGCATTCAAAAAGTTAGTTAATGATGGCAGACAAGAATTATATGCAGGATGTAAAAAATTTACAAAACTGCAATTTCTTGTGAAACTGATGAACATAAAGAACACCAGGGGATTAACCAGAGCTACATTTGAAGATGTACTGCAGCTATTTAGGGATGTCCTACTAGAGGATACAACTCTCCCTATGAATTTTCATGAATCCAAACAGTACATCAAATCTGTAGGGCTGGGGTATGACACATATGATGCATGCATTAATGACTGCATCATATATAGAGGAGACAATATCAATGCATTTGTCTGTCCAGTATGTAATGCATCCAGATGGAAGATTGTGAAAGAAATTGGTGGTGGCAAAAGATTTAGCAAGGTTGCTCAAAAGGCGGTCAGGTATTTCCCATTGAAGAAGAGAATTAGAAGATTATTCATGTCAAGTAACACATCCCCACTTATGAGTTGGCATTTTGATGGTAGGATCAAGGATGGTCTTATGAGGCATCCTGCTGATGCACCAGCTTGGAAGCATTTTGATGCAAAATATGAGTGGTTCAGTAAAGAAGCTAGAAATATTAGGTTTGGACTGGCAACTGATGGTTTCAATCCATTCAGAACTATGAACCTGTCTTACAGCATCTGGCCAATTGTACTGATTCCATACAATCTTCCAGCAGAGAGTTGCATGAAACAAAACAACTTCATTTTGTCTGTTATTATTCCTGGTAGAAAGGCACCAGGGAAATACATAGACATTTACCTGCAGCTAGTAGTTGATGAACTGAAAGTGTTATGGAAGGATGGTCTTTGGACTTTTGATGCTCATGTAGGAAGGAAATTCAGGGTGTATGCTGCACTGCTATGGACAATTAGTGACTGGCTAGGCCGGGGAATTCTTAGTGGAGAGAGTATTGTTGTTTGCTCCCACCGCCTGCTGGGTACATGTTCCAAACGTTTAAAACATGGACACAAAGCATGCTACCTGGGTACTAGGATGTTTCTACCTGCATACCACCCATTTAGGAAGGATAAAGATTCATTTGATGGCACAACTGAAGACAGGGAACCTCCAATTCAGCCATCAGGTCATGAGATTTCAGAAATGACAAAAGGCATTCACACCATCTATGGGAAAACACAGAAACAACAAAAGTCTAAGAAGAAAAAAAGACAAAGAGATGAAGGGGAGGAAGATACTGTACTGGAGGATGTGCACACTGTAGAATCAACATTCAAGAAGAGAAGCATCTTTTTCCAGCTTGAATATTGGGAACATTTGCTGTTTCGACATAATTTGGACTCAATGCATATAGAGAAGAATGTGTTTGATAATATTGTTCACACAATTTTACAAGTGGACAACAGGTCCAAAGATAATGTGAAAGCAAGACTGGATATGAAAAGATTTAAAATCAGAACACATCTCCATGTTGATGAAACTCAAGAGAAACCAGACTTGCCTGAAGCAATGCACTACATGAATTCATATAATAAGAAGGTATTCTGCTCAGTTGTGAAAAATGCAAGGTTTCCAGTAGACTATGCTTCAAACATGGATGGGAAGGTCAGGTTAGATGAGAAAAAATTAGTTGGGCTGAAAACTCATGACTGCCACATAACTTTTGAAGATGTATTTCCTTTAGCTATAAGTAGAACCATGCCTGCCCCTGTTGCTCTTCCACTAATTAATCTTAGCAAGTACTTCAAGAAAGTTTGCTCCAAAGTCATAGATCCTACTGAGATGCAAAAGTTGGAAGAAGAAATTGCTGAAACAATGTGTCAGCTAGAGCAGATTTTTCCACCATCATTCTTTGATATAATGGAACATCTTGTCATCCATCTTGCAAGTGAAGTGTTGATAGGTGGACCAGTGCAATTCAGAAACATGTGGTCTACAGAGATGTTTGTTGGGAAGTTTAAAGGGATGGTACATACTAGAAGACATCTTGAAGCATCAATAGCTGAGGGATATATATTTGATGAGAGCTTGAATTTTTGTGCAAGATATCTGGAAAATTCCAACAACGAGACAATGCATACTGATGATAGCACAACTAGTAGTCCAGACACTAATATATATTTAAGAACAATTGGAAGACAGCTCTCTGCATTTCAAGTGGATGAGCTAGATCACATTTCATGGACACAAGCTCAAAGGCATGTGTTGCTTAGTTATCCAGAAATTACTAGGTTTGCAAATGAGCATATCACAATGCTACAAGCAGACAGAAGGAAAAGTAGAAGAGAAGTTGAAGTTGCTCACCACCAACAATTCCTGAAATAGTTTATTGAACATGTGCATTCTTTAATGCATAAAGGAGTTGAACTACCACAAGAAGTTGTTCTACTAGCACAAAAGCCTTTCATGATGGTGAAGAAATACAATAGCTACAAGATTAATGGCTGTACATTCCACACAAGAAGACATTCTGCTGGAAAATCTTCCTAGTGTGATGGAGTTTCAACTACTGCAAAGACATTAAGTTATTCAGTAGATCACACAGTAGGAGATGGTCAAATTTGTGGCAGGATCCATGAAATAGTTGAATTGAATTATTCAAACACAGCTAGTGTATTATTATTCAAGTGTGAATGGGTTAAAGATACTGGAATTAGAGTAGATGAATTTGGAATAACTGAAGTCAACTTCAATCATGTAGACAAAGGGGAAATTCTTTCATCTATGCCATTTATACTAGCTAGTCAAGCAAAACAGGTCTACTATTTGCAAGATCCAATTGATAATGAATGGTTTGCTGTTGTGTCTAGGTAATTTGATATAGTTCTATTGTTTCTTTTGTTTGCTGTTTTGATTCCGTTGTACATGATAATAAAGTTCTATTGTTTCTTTTGCAGGGACTACTAACATGGATAGTGAGAGAAGTAGGCTAAATGAGGTTAACATGCAACTGGTGAAACTTGGTGTACCACCAACACAGATAGAAATTAAGAGTGGAGAAATTTTTACAAGATTTCTTGAGGAAGCCAGGATAAAGGGAATATACAAAGAACCAACAGAAGTAAGAATCTAATTTATGCCATTCTAATATGTGATTTATGTGAAAGCATAAGAACATAATTTATGCCATTCTAATATGTGATTTATGTTCCTGTCTTAATTTAGAACAACATGATATATGAAGAAATAGATGTGGTAGAAAATGAGGATGAGGATGATGATGGTAGTGAACATTTGTATGATAGTGATGCTACTACTCAAGATGAAAATGGAGAAGGTGATATCAATCAACAGTTACTGGAAGGTTAGTTTTAGGTTGCCTTCTCCTCTTGTTAATTTAGGCAGTTTATTTCAATATTGTGAAATGGATGACACACTGGTTAATTTAAATACTTGTTACATGAAAACAGCAGAGAAGTCTGTGAGAGGGCCCACTAAGTTGAAAAGATTCTGCAAAGAGTATGATCCAAGAAACAAGATCAATTTGGAATTTAACAGCAAAGGCCAACCTTGTGGGTTCAAAACTTGCAGGCTCACAAATTTCATTGCTTCTTTAGTTAAGGGAAAAGAAATTTCTTTGGCAGCTACCAATTGGAGCAAAGTTCCTGAATATGAAAAAGAGAAGCTATGGAAGACAGTTAAGGTAAAATCTCTTAAATAAACTGGATTGTAGTTCTGAACTATGTTTTTTGCCTGCAAATTACTAATTTTGCTAAAATGTAAACACTTTTGCAGTATTTCTTTGAAATACCAGATTGTTACAAGTGCTGGGTGTTGATATCTTCTAGAAAGAAGTGGAAAGATTACAAGTGTTATTTGAAGAGAAAATTTTACAAGGATGAGTTGTCACTCAAAACCAACATTGCTAATGGATGCAAATCCAGGATACCTCCTGCTCAGTGGATTTGGCTATGTAAATTTTGGAGAACACCAAAGTCTAAGGTATACTAAAGTAGCAATGCTGGTTATACTATTTTTTTCAACCTGCTTGTGCTAATTCATACTATAGGCATTAATGTATAATTTCTTGCTGTAATGTAGGCATTAAGTATGAAGAACAAAGAGACGAGAAATGGTCAAGCAAATGCAGTTCATACAGCTGGTACTAGAAGTTTTGCAGTAGTACAGGAACAAGAAGTAAGTTAATTATGGATTTGTTGCATACTAGAATATCTAAAATTTTCAAATATCAGAGTATGATAGTTTTCCATGAATTTCAGGAAATAAAAGAAGGGAGCAAAATATCCAGAGCTCAGCTTTACAGAATTACCCATACAAATAAGGATGGGAAACCAGTTGATGAATTTTGCAAGAAAAAGATTGTAAGTAATAATGTAGTATAATTGTCATGTCCACATACATATTATATATTGAAAACTCAATAAACTGTTTATGCATTCAAACAGGAAGAGATAAATGTGAAGTTTGTGGACAACCCTAACCTTATACATGAGGAAGCAAATGAGGAAGATTTGTATTCAACATTGTTCCCAAAGGCTAAGAAGTCGAGTAATCATGGATTAGGGCTGACTGTTGGTGGAAAGAACAGCGAGAAGCTGGCTTTGGCTCTATCTGCTCTACATGATGTTACACAGGAAAAAAAAAATCTCAGGGGTGTTGTAGAGAAGCTAGTAGAAACTCAGTCAAGTTTGGTTGCCAGAAGTGATAAGCTAGAAGAGAAGTATTGTCAGATGATGGAGCTATTTCAAACATCACAGAAGAGAATGAAAGAACATATTGAAGAACCTGTTGTTGAAGAATCAGAAGGATTTGACAAGATGAAGAACAGTGGTCAGGAGGAGAAGCAAGCAGTAGATGACAAGAAAAGGAAAAGGCAAAGGGTAGAAGAAAATATTGGAAATGAAGTTAATCTTGCGAAGAATGAAACTGCTGAGGTAAAATAACTCCTGCTTGTACATGTGTCAATAAGAAATCCTTGTACATATGTTTCTTGTACGTTGTACCTCTTGCTGACTAGGAATTTAACTAAATGCAGGTTGCTATGATAAAGAAAATTAAACTAGAGAAAGCTCAAGAGATGAAGAAGTCAAACATTTGCAGCACCATCCTAAAGCCTAGAATAAGTAGAGGAATGGAAGTTGTCTTGACTTCACCAAATTCTTCTAACCTTGCAGCTCTTGGAACAATTCAAACTGCATATATAAATGCAGTTGGTTTAGATGGAGATCCACTAAGTGATTATGTGGAGGTCATGGTTAACATTGTCTACCGTGATACAACCGTACTGCCTAGACCACTTGGGAGAATGACAAAGATGGGAAATGCCCAAGCTAAATGCATTCCATGGCCCAGAAATCATGTTAGTATTTCTTACACTTTTTAAATATAAATGATGAACAGTGCATTCTAATATGTGCAGGTTACATTAAGAGATTTGTATGAAAAAATCTGCAAAACAAAATTAATAGACAAAACTCAGTAAAGGTTTGCATGCCAGGAAAGCCAGGAGCTAATAAGAAAACTGCTCCTACTGAACAGGCATGTGCAGTATGGTTATAGAACTCAACAGTTGTCACTCAGCAGTTGTCACTCAGTCAAGGTTTGCAGCAGCACTTCCTAATAACATATGGAATAATGATGCAGGGTACTGGTGCAAAAGGAACAACTCTTGATCTGGTGCAAAAATCTGTCTTAATAAGATCCAACCTTGAAGCAAATGCTGCTGCTGTTTATGCTTCTTCTACTACTTCTGCTAACACAGAGTCTCAAATGCATGAAAAGGTATGTTACATGTACTGCTTCTTCTCCAGCAATATCTGAACTGTTTCATGTACTAATACATGAAAAAATGTGCAGCTTATGGATGGACCAGTCATGAGCCAGAGCAAAGTAATTATGGAGGAACTAGTCATGATCCAGGCAAAAGGTAGAGTGAAGAAACCAAATTCCAGAAACCAGAAACAAACTGCTGCTGCTGTTTATGCTTCTGCTAACACAGAGTCTCAAATGCATGAAAAAGTATGCTACATGTACTGCTTCTGCTCCAGCAATATCTGAACTGTTTCATGTACTAATACATGAAAAAATGTGCAGCTTGTGGATGAACCAGTCATGAGCCAGGAAACCAAGATCAAGAAACCAAGATCAAGAGTACCGAAGCAAACTGCTGCTCCTGCTGCTACAGCTACAACAGATTCACAAGTACCAGACAAGGCAAGTTACATTTGTAAACTATTACAAATGCTTAGAATATTACACTGACAACAATATAAACTAAAAAATATGCAGATTGTGGATGAACCAATCATGAGCCAGGCAAAAGTTAGAGAAAAGAAACCAAGATCAAGAGTACAGAAGCAAGCTGTTGCTCCTGCTGCTATAGCACCAGTACCACACAAGGTAAGTAAACTCCTAAACTAGTCTGAACTCAGACAAATCTTAACAATGCAGACTGTTGAACTGTTGAACTAGCTGCTCCTTTTGTTGAACTGTTGAACTCAGACAAATCTTAACAATGCAGACTGATGATATTGCATGGTCTCAAACTCAGACAACTCAGACAAGGGATTGCCAAGCAGCTGATGATATTGCATGGTCTCAGCTTATTTAAAGTCATTGTAAGATATGGCTGTGAACATATGTAATATATGTCACTGTAAGATATGGTTGTGAACAATGGTTGTGGATGAATGGTTGTGGGCTACTGTAATGTGGTTTGTAATGTGGTTTGTAATATATTTCATGGTAATATAATATGTCACTGTAATGTGGTTTGTAATATATGTCGCTATGATTTGATTTGAGTGCATTACCTAATGTAATTCGATTGATGTGAGCCGTTTTGTAATATATGTCACTGTCGTACACACTTGCTTTTGGCTAGGATTTAGAGGCACTCGTGATAGTGCCTCAAAAAGTTGGTTTTTAGAGGCACTAGTGATAGTACCTCAAAATGGTTGGTTTTTAGAGGCACTAGTGATAGTGCCTCAAATGGTTGATTTTTAAAGGCACTAGTCATAGTGCCTCAAAAAGTTGGTTTTTAGAGGCACTAGTGATAGTGCCTCAAAAAGTTGGTTTTTAGAGGCACTAGTGATAGTGCCTCAAATGGTTGGGTTTTAGAGGCACTAGTGATAGTGCCTCAAATGGCTAGGATTTAGAGGCACTAGTGATAGTTCCTCAAAAAGTTGGTTTTTAGAGGCACTAGTCATAGTGCCTCAAATGGCTAGGATTTAGAGGCACTCTAATTTGTGCCTTAAGTTGGTTTTTGAGGCACTAGTCATAGTGCCTCAATTGACTAGGATTTAGAGGCATTAGTCATAGTGCCTCAATTAACTATGATTTAGAGGCACTTTTTAAAACTGCCTCAAATAACTTTTACCTACACGACCGTCCCCGGCCTTTTTTTAGTGCCTCAAAAACTCAATTGTGCCACTAATTTGACTATTGGAGGCACTTTAGAGTGCCTCTGAATGCTGTACCTGCCATAGTGTGTAGGGGTTCGCTTGCGGGCGATGCATAGGAGCCATATTCTTCCTAATCATTTCCCTAAGCTACACGCCGACATATCCTTCCCATAATGATGGACTTGCTGTGTTGGCGTCCGTCGTTTTCTAGGTGAGAGTATGCATGTTCGGATCTCCGGTGAGCAACATTGCAGTGGTGGTGGCCCATTGGTTTGTCTATGTGGGTGGCATGGAGTGGACATAATAGGATCCTAGGGTCGACGTAGCGTTGGCAGTGGAGACTCCTAGAGCATCTATTGGAGGCTTTGTTTGTTGACAGGCGATGATCATGGTACGTCGTCATGTTGTGGTTGTCATTTGGAGCCGAAAGCCCAGTGCTCCGGCGGCACCGGTGGCGAGGAAGCCTACGATGTCATGTCCTTCAGAGTAAATTGCAAAAAAACACCATAATTGGGACAAAGTTATCAATCCTTTAGAAAAAACCATCGAAAACATGCATTTTTGTGGGTGTTTCATGACTTTGCCCCAATTTTAGTTTCTTTTACTCTATCCTTCTTGGGGGCGTCGTTGCGGTCACCTCCTCGTGCCAAGGCTCGGGTGAAAACCCTTGGTCGTTTCGGTCTCGACGACAACGGCTCCTAGCGTCGTTACCCTCTTTAGAGGAGGGTTGTGGAGCCGAGGTTACATTCGGTCACTTCGCATCATCATCAGAGGGCAAGCATAGATCCTACCTCTAAGACCTTTGGTGCTAGCGTGTAGTGGTCTTGGCATCTTTTTGTCTTATACAAGTGACCTAGTTTCCATCGCTCCCGATCACTGTTGTCCGTTGGCAGGATCAGCACACCACAATCTAGAGCGAGAGGATATGTGATCCTCTCCCCACGACAGTTTGGTTGTTGTGATGCGACGATGTTCGCTAGTTTCACAAGGAGACGTGGTGTCACCTCTAGTCGGTAGTCTCATGTGCTTTTTTAGGGTATTGCTACATTTTTTATCTTTGTGTTGCTTTGTAGGATTTTCTCGTCACTTTGTATCAATTTGTCCGTGTGGCTATTTATAAAACAGGACGAAAAGCATGCTGCTTAAGTATAATGCGCACACTGATATTGACGTTTGTCGTTTAGCATTATCGAAGAAAAAAATGAAGTCTGAAGAAGGCGCTTGAAACGTCAGAGAGATGGACACGAACATCGCCAACTCTGGACTCCGTGGTCCGGACGTGATTGTGCATGGACAACCTCACTGTTAGTTGGGGCAAAGTATTGAGTTTGTGTTGTGCAGGTTTCCACGTTGCTTGCAACACCTTTGAGGCATTTCCTTCCTCCTACCTCAGTTTCTTACTAAGGGAAACTTGCTGCTGTGCTGCATCATACCTTACTCTTGGGGTTTCCCAACGGGGCGTTCAACACACATCACTAGGATCGACGGAACGTTGGGAGTGGAGACTCCCAAAGCATGCCTTGGAGGCTTTGTTTGTTGACAGCATGATGATCATGGTACGGTGTCGTGTTGTGGTTTTTATTTGGGTCAAAAGCCCAGTACTCCGGTGCCAGTGGCGACGAAGCCTACGATGTCCTGTCCTTCTGAGTAAATTGCAAAAAAACACCATAATTTGGAACAGTTATCAATCATTTAGAAAAAACCACACGAAAGCATGTGTTTTGGTGGATATTTGATGAGTTTGCCCCAATTTTGGTCTTTTCCCAGCAATTTACTCTGCCCTTCTTGGGGCGCCGTTGTGGTCACCTCCTCGTACCAAGGCTCCGGGTCAAAACCCTTGACCGTTTTGGTCTTGATGGCAACATCGCCTAACGTCGTTACCCTCTTGAGAGGAGGGTCGTGGAGCTAAGGTTACACTTGGTCACATCACGTCGTCATCGGCGGACAAGCACAGATCCTATCTCGAAGCCCTTCGGTGCTGGAGTGTGGCGGTCTCAACGGCTTTCTATCTTATACAAGTGACCTAGTTGCCATCGTTCCCGGTCCTTGTTGTCCGCTGATAGGATCATCACACCACGACCTAGAGCGAGAGGACATGTTGTCCTCTCCCCATGACAATCTGGTGGGTGCGCGGCGACGATGTTCGCTGGTTTCACAACAAGGCGTGGTGTCACCTCAAGTCGGTAGTCTCAGGTGCATTTTAAGGTTGTTGCTACCTTTTTTTTTTGTCTTTTGTTGCTTTACAAGATTTTCTCGTCACTTTGTATCAATTTGGCCGTGTGGCTATTTATACAACGGGATGAAAAGCATGCTACCCAAGTATAATGCGCACACCGAGCATAATGCGCACACTGATATTGACGTTTGTTGTTCAGCATTATCGAAGAAAAAATGAAGTCTGAAGAAGACGCTTGAAACGGCAGAGAGATGAACACGAACATAGCTAACTCTGGACTCCGTGGTCCGGAAGTGATTGTAGCTTCCACTTCCGAGAAAAGGCTCCCTGCCGTCTGACGCGAGCGAGGAAGAACCGGGATTCGATCAATGGCCATCCCATGTGCGCGCTGCTTGGCGCCAATTGTTTTACGCTAGCTAGAGACGTGGAGGCCGAGAATGCTCCCGTATAACCCTCAAACAGCTGCAAGTGGCACGCAACAACCCCAGTTCCTTCGTGCTCGGTCCGTCCCTCACACGTTGCTTGCTGGTTTGTTCGTCCCCGTGAGCGAACAGCTTCAGGTGAAAATTAAGTAAGCCGAGGCGCCTAGAAATGCTGCCGCGTCTGGCAACTATGCCACTGATTGATACCATCATCTCATATCATGGGCCATCGATGTCCTCCTTTTTTAAGATCTGTACTCTACTGCATTCTAACGGCATAGCGCGGCCTTCTACTGCCTTTAGCTCACCTCACCTGCTCCTCACTAGCGGATTAGTAGTTGTTACGATATGGCATCGTGAGCCGTGACGACAGGCAGTGTTGACCTTTGAATCCGTCGATGCCAAAACCAGTAAACTAGTGCCGCCTTCGATTCTACCGTACCGCAGCAAACGGCTCCAGGTATTATGTATAAACAACTCGATCCCGACCGCCGATGATCCCTTTTCAGCCTCGGCTTCAACTCTTCACGGTTCTTTCGATTCATTTGACCACGCCCTAGTGCTTAGCGCGACCGCCCCGTCCAGGTGCACCAAGAACCTGGAGCCAGATACGCCAGCCTAGCCGTGGCTAGCGCTGAGTAATTTTGTCGGTGATTTTTCATGAAACAAAACATCTGCGAAAGGCGAGAGAGGGTCCCTTCTCGTCTCAAAACGGAAGCGCTCATCGGAGCACTCCGCTGCTACACTCGTACTCCGGCAGGCAGGCAAGAAAACGGACTTCTATACACATCGAATGGGATTGAATAGAGAAGCCATGCTCAAATCAATGCCGACGTGATGAACGAAAAGGAATGCTGCTTTGTTGGGCCAGCCCATCACATATTTTCCCTTTCTTTCTTTTTCCTATTTTTTCTTTTTTCCTTTCTGTTCTTTTGCTTTCTATTTTTATATTTACCTTCTATTTTTTATTTTGTGTTCCTTTTTTATTTTCTCTTTCCTTGAACAATTTTAAACCATGCACAAACTTATAAAAAACCATCACTTTGTTGAAAATCATTAACATTTCAAAAACAGATGCATAAATGAAAAAATAAAAATAAATTATCAGAAAATAAATTAAGAAAAACAACAAAAAAAGGAAGAACACAACCAATGTCATAAAACATAACATCAGAATGAAATAGAATAGTAAAATAAAATTGAAAAGAAAGAAATAAAAGGGAAAAGAGAAGAACCGAAAGAAAAATCGAAAAGGAGAAAACCAGAGTCAAGGAAATCCGTTAGAGCATAAGAGTAGCAACACAAGGAAGAACTAGCGTGGGATAAAATGGGCCCGACCCATCAGCCAAACGCTTCACGCGGCACGAGCATTTCCGTTGTCTATCCAGGGACCAACTCCAATTTGCATACTCCCTCCATTTAGAAATATAAGACGTTTTAGGTTTGTGAAGAAGATGTATCTAGACACCTTTTAGTGTATAGGTTTAAATAAATCTAGACACAGTGTCTAGATACATTTCATTTATAAACTTAAAACATCTTATATTTTTAAACGGAGTGAGTAGATTTCAAAATACTGCATTATAACGGCATAGCGCGTCCTTCTACTGCCTGTAGCTCACCTCACCTGCTCTCACTAGCGGATTAGTTGACGATATGGCATCGTGAGCCGTGACGACGGCCGGTGTTGACCTTTGAATCCGTTGATGCAAGCACCAGTAAAGAGATATATACATTTTTAGTCCCACAAGTTGCATCGCGAAAGCATTTTAGTCCCACATCTTGCAAAATGAGCATGGTAAGTTTCATAACTTGCAACCCGAAAACATTATAGTCTAATTCGATCGAATTCATACGATTTTAATCAAATTCGTTCATCAGTGGACCAAAACACGGCTTGCAACCTTGGCATGGCGAGACAAGCGGGCTGCATCTGTCAGTGGTTGTAAACTAAGAAATAAATAAGAAAAAATCCACGTGCTTGTACTACGACCTGTGCTGCTTAAGAAATAGAAGCCTACCACTACAGCAGACAAGAGGACATGATATTTATGCGCCAGTCCTTTATTATATATATTCCATTCAGGCTAATGTATCCCAGCTCGTAAACAGCAGAAGAGAGGACGTGTTATTTGAAGCCTACCACTACACAACATGAAGCACGTAAAGAAAAGGTCACGTATCAGTCAGGCAACGGGCTACCTAGCTTTCGAGATAGGATTTCGCCCCGCTTTATAAATAAAGCAACCACATTGATACAAGAGTTCGACCAACCAAGAATACTGGGGCATCAACTAAAACACGCCCAAAAAGAAAAGAAATGATGGAAACGACGATACGACGAGACTAGGGAGACCCGCCACCGTTGCGCCAACCGGAATAGTCCCACCACGCTTCAGACACACCGACACGCCTAGTACCAAGACAACACCTTTAAGAAGGGAAACGCTGTTGACACGGCGCTGCTGCCCGGGCCAGAACACTGGACCTAGGGTTTCCCCCGGCACTCGGAGTATAGTAGGTCGGGGATATCCGTGACGCCCTTCAAGAAGGAATGGCGCCATCCGAGGGTGGCACCGCGACGGAGACGGACCAGCCGACAAAGATTTCTCCCTAACCCCACCTACAAAAAACCCCGGGCGATACGGCGTGCCACCACCAGCTTCGTCGCCTACCAACTTGCGCTACCACGATCTTGCGCCACCATTGTCATCGCCTCATCGTGGATAAAGCAAGCAACCCGAAAACAGGAAAACGACATAGAACCGGCTAGGGACAGCAGCCCTGCGACCACGCGGGAGGAGCCCACCTCCACCACCGAAAGGCGGTCGCCGACCGGGCTGAGCAGCAGGGTCAAACCAGGCTTGGCGGGCCCGGCCGGGCCCCGAAGGGCCCGTAAAGCCCCTGCCGCCTAGCTGCAACAGGCAGGCCGTTGTTCCGCTGTCCCCAACCTGATCACCGTCGTCGCCACCATGTTCAGAGGGCGCCTCTGCAGCAGACGCACCAGCCCATCGAAGTCCAGATTGGGCCCGAAGGGCCCAGATCCGGGCCCGGAGGTGCCGGCGCCACTGCCTTGCCGAGGGCCCTGCCATGCCGACGTTGCAAGACGCCACGCCGCCGAGGAGAAGCAGCCGCGGACGCGCGGCCCACCTAGGCCCAGATCGGGCCCGGGGAAGACGCCGCCGTCACGCTCCCTGGCAGATGCGCCACCGCCGCAGCCTCGCCACCGGCGGCGCCGCCCAGCACCACCAGGAGGGCCTCCGGACCGTCGCCACCCCAGGGACACCGCCGCCGTTGAGGGAGACCAGCCCCGACCAGCTCCAAGGCGCGGGGAAAAGAGGGCCGCCGGCGCCGGCGCCGCCCGGGCTTCGCCCGGCGACCCCTGCCGGCGCCGGCGACGGGGGAAGGGGGAGGAGGGGGAGGGTTAGGCGGGGAGAGGGGGTGCCGTGCCGTCGCCCTCGGGGGGACGAGAGCGCGGCCACGAGAGAGAGGCAACCTCGGCTTCTGGCTCCCAAATTTGACTCAACGGGCTACCTAGCTCTTGCTGGTTCAACATGCATGAAACACGGAAAGAAAATTATATATGCTAGAGCACACACGTAAGTGAAGTGAAACTTAATTGCTTGAACGTACACGAGTCAGGCTATATGTAAGCCTTTATTTTAGTCATCCAAAATTAGTGTTCTAAAGTTTTGAAATATTTTATAAAAAATATAATTTTTAATTCAAAATAATTTATGTTCTGGGCTACATAAAAGACAAAATTAGAGATCTAGGTGTGCAAACTGTGCACCTTCAAATCCTGGCAGAATTATCCTTTTTTTAGCCTCAATACGAATCAGTCTAGGCTAAAATTTTTAAAGTGTTTTTATATTTTGAATTGTATTTATACGTGCGTGTTTCCTTTCTTCATATATAAAGATTTACTCCTCCAATTTATACCATAGAATTTCTTGGCGCAGTGGCTTGTGCAGGTGTGCTCCTACTCAAAGATATTGAGTTCAATTCCCTTTCATGCTTGGAATTCTAATTACATTTTTATTTGTACTTGTATGCCCACTGACAGATAGGTCCGTCTGTCAGTCCGCGCTAAGGACTTTGAAAAAATTGCGATGTCATATGTGGATGAATTTGGATGAATTTAGTTAAACTTGCTGAGATTTGGTAAAATTAGACTAAAATTTAAGGATACAAGTTGTGGGACTAGTTTTATTGACTTTGCAAGATGTGGAACTAAACTGCTCTTAGAATGCAAGATGTCGGACTAAAAGTATATATACCTCTCACCATGTATATGTTCAGTTAGAATGCTCTTAAAATCCACGTGCGGCGTCCTTCTACTGCCTGTAGCTCACCTCACCTGCTCTCACTAGCGGATTAGTTGACGATATGGCATCGTGAGCCATGACGACAGCCGGTGTTGACCTATGAATCCGTCGATGCGAGCACCAGTAAACTAGCGCCCACCTTAGATTCTACCGTACTGCAGTCTCAAACGGCTCCGCGTACGTATAAAGAACTCGATTCCGACCGCCAGCGATCCGTCGGCAGCCTCAGCTTCAACTCTTCGAATCACGCACGGTTCTAATTTCGATTCATTTGACCACGCATTAGCGCTCAGCTCGGTCGACCCGTCCAGGCACAGCCTAGCCCTGGCTAGTGCTGAGTAGTAGTTTTGTCGGTGATTTTTCATGCAACAGAACATCTGCGAAAGGCGAGCACTTCTCGTCTCAAAACGGAAGACAAGGACACTGACCCCTGCCGCTCATCGGAGCACTCCGCTGGTAGACTCGTACTCTTGCAAGCAAGAGAACGGACCTGTACGCACTACAGTATTTTTTTTTTTTGACAACGCGCATTGAATGGGATTGAACGGAGTAGCCATGCTCAAATCAATGCCGCTTTCACTGTGATGAACTTTTTTTTTGAGAATAGTGACTGTGATGAACTTTCCTTTTACTGCTACTTCCTCTGTTAGGGATTATAAGACCAATGGACCATTTTGATAGGATTAAGAAAAGCAATAACTCACCCTCTTGCTTACTACATACACCAATAGTTATACATGCATGAGAGAAGAGAAAGAAAAAGAAGACCATGCATTGGATAAGAGATGGTAATAAATGAGAAAGAACTTATAATTTCTAACATTTTAAAAAAGCTCTTAGGCCTTATAATCCCTAACGAAGGGAGTATATGATAGACTTTATTAATTGATAATAATATTTACATGCAATGATAGAATAAGGCATGCCCAGCCACAAATGGTGGCCAGCCTCCAAAGATAAACTATGTCTAGCTAGGTCGTAAGTTTCAAAGTTTGAGGTTCTCCCTTCAAAGGACTTGCACTCCTGTGACTCTGATGAACTAAACGAATGGTACGCGCTGCGCACCCGTGGCGCTTTGTTGCCCAGCCCATCAGTTTTTTTTTTTTTTGAGCAACCAACGGAAGCTCTATCTTTTTATAAAGAAAAAGAAGTTGGCTGATTTAGAAGGAAAACCGGCCGAAACCCGATACAAAGATATATACACACGGGTTTGGTTAAAAGAAGAACCGGACCAAAAAAAACCCAAACAACACGGTTTAAAAAAAAAGGCAAAAACCACACGAGGCCACACTACCTAGCTCGACTAGGTCTGGAGCACCGCTGAACGACACGAGCACAACGACAACAGCGGACACTAATGGAAAGTCTGGAGAGGAAGTCAGAGCCGAAGAAAACGACTAGGCCTCACAGGCTTCATGGCGAGAGGCAGGCAGCAGGGAACTCGCCAGCGATACTCGCACGCCGACATGGCCCGAAGACGTCGACTGAACCGACATCACTAGCATCCCAAGAAATGCTCCGCTCACTCCGAAAAATAACGCCTCCAAGGAAGAATGGTTCCGATCAGGTATATTTTTCCCTTAAAACATTTTCCCTGTTTTTCTTCTTATTTTATTTTTCCATTTCTTTTCTGTTTCCTGTTCTTTTACTTTCTGTTTTTATATTCAGTGTTTATTTTAATTTCATGTTCCCTTTTTCTTTTCTCTTTCCTTCACTTGAGCCATTTTAAACCATGCACAAACTCATAAAAAATCATGACTTTGTTTCCAAATATGAACATCTTTGAAACCAATTATCATTTTTAAAAATAAAAAACAAAAGTAAGTAAGAACATAAACATAAATGAAAAATAAATGAACAGAAACAACGAAAAAAGAAAGAAAACAACCAAACGACAGAAAACATAACATCAAAATGAAATTAGAATAGTCAAATAAAAACAAAAAAAGAAGAAAGAAAAGGGGTACCAGAAAAGTGAAAAGAAAGAATCGAAAGAAAATAAAAAACGAAGAAAACCAAAGTCAAGGAAACCTGCACGAGCGTAGGAGTAGCATACATGGAGGAGCTGGCTCGGGATAAAATGTGCCCGGCCCATCAGCCAAATGCTTCAGGCGGCGCGAGCATTTCACGCTGCTTCAGGGATTGTATAGGATTCGTGTTGTCTACTCGAGGGACTAGCTTAAATTTGTGTCGGGTCTATCACATATATGGCCCTACCATCCGAGCATAGGCTTCACAACACATGAGTTATTCTTCTTATGTCTCGGTCTACCCGGAGGACTCTAACAGTCTAGTTTTAGTTAAATACTAATTAGGGCTTGTTTTGTATATTATCATGTATTTTTTCTAAAGAAAAATGAATACAATAAGAAGAAATACAAAAACCCTAAACCTTAACCTTCCCCCTCTATACGAAACCAATTCAAAAGGTTTTGTATTTTGAAAACTACCAAAAATTATGGAGCCCAAATGGATTATAAGGAAATATTTCTATAGCTTTACAACACCCTCTAGTATTTTTGAAATGCTAAAAAACATGTTTGAATGGTTTTACAAAATAGAGAAGTGAGAGAGAAAATTGAAAAGGTTTTCTGTAAAAAAAATAAGGCAAAGAATAATCAGGCCCCATCCCAGCTTCTTGACTCTCCCTCTCAACCTTCTCTGCAGCCCACCCGTGGCCCAACTGCAGCCCAGCCGGCCCATACCCCTTCGGCGCCTTTCTCTTTTCTTCTTCCTCGAGCAGCCAGAGAAGCTGCTGCCTGGCAGCGCCGGTGCCATCCGATTCCGCGCCGCGATGATCGCCACCGCTCCGCCAACCAAAAGAGGATAAGGAGCATCCCGCACGTCTCTCTCTCTCTCTCTCTCTCTCTCTCTCTCTCTCTCTCTCTCTCTCTCTCTCTCTCTCTCTCTCTCTCTCTCTCTCCTCTGCGAATCCCCAATCAAGCCGGAAACATAGCCACAGTAGCCTCGGGGCGCCATCGTTTTGGAGCACCTCGAGCCCCGCTAGGCATACCACGGTGACCGCCTTGCTCGCCTTGTTCGATTGCCCCTATCAGAGAAACCCGGCGTGGTCCGAATCGTCTCAATCACAACCTCGGTCTCCGATGACCTCCGCCGTCGTCCTCGTCGATTTCGGCCACCCCGTGCCTCCCCGAGCCTACCATCATGCCTCTGGTGAGATACTGGTTCTAATGAGCTACCCCGTTGTCCCCCTCTCTCTAGTTAAGTTCCACATCGTAGACCACCGGCCACCACCGTCGGACGACGTCGCAGGCGACGCTCCGATGATCCAAAACCATCGGCGCCGCCCTCTGTAGGCCCCCCTTGCTGCGCTAGTTTGAATAGGTCAGGTCCCGCAGCCCCGCATGCTGTCTTTCGCTGGCCTGAGAGCCACCGTCGGATGACGTCAAGTTGACGTCATCATCGTCAGTCGCGGTCAACCTTAGGTGGGTTCCACCTGCCCTCATGGATGTTGAGGTGTCCTGGGGCCCCTCTGCCAGCCACTGTGGCTAGGTGTGCCCGGGTGTAAAAAGTTATAATGTTTTATATTTAATTTTAGAAATTGGTTAAATACTAGAAATTCAATAACTAATTCACTTTAAGTCACAAAAATATAAATAATATATCAAAATGATCAAACAAATGAGATCTATCTCTTATCATAAAAATCATGCATTGTTAAGAAACTTCCATTACAAGTTTAATTAGAAGAACAATGTGACCCCCTCTCATATGCCTCTGGGGTTTCTCTGAATTAGGGTTTATACCCCTCGGAACCCCGTTTAAATTGCCAAACATGCCTTAGGGTTCCATTCAATACATATTAACTTGTCATATCATCATCCTTGCTTGGGCATTGCATCGATACCATGTGTTGATTATTTCCCTTTCTTTCCGGTGTTTGGTTCTTCCCGGTAGAATACGATATCGAGATCGAGATCAACACCATCGAAGCTTGAAGATCAATACTTGACCAACTGTAATCAAGTCAAGTAGAAGGTTATCGAATATCTGGTTATTGGTTATCAACGAGCAAAGGCAAGCATAGCCCCACCATGATATAATCCCATGCTTTCAAAGTATTTCAATTATTGCCATGATGCATACGATTCTACTATGGTCTTTTATAGACAGATAAAGTATCCTATCTATTGCATTACTCCTTTGAGATTATACTACCTGATCCACTGCTCCTAGCATAACTGGGTTTGGCTTGTGTGCACTGCTAGACCTTATATCTGTGTACTTCTTAGCCATGCTTAGCTATTGAGTCTGGTTCATCCATATGATATATCATGTAGAGAATCTAGTTTGACACGAGATCGAGATATATAGATGAGGTGAGATCAGTGGTAAAGGTTAAACATGCTAAGGCTTGTATGGGAGGCCATTGTGTGGGGGGGGTGGTTTTTGCAGTCCCATGCTCGCTACCCCAGGACCCGGGAGTTGTCTCCTTCGGAACCAAGAAGAGTGTACAGCCACACGGCGCCTGGAAAACCCCTCGACTCACTAACTTTCCTAGTTTGATCCATGAGTCTGTAGTTTGATAGTTGGCATTTGCATATTTGGATGGGTTGATGATGGTGCATCATATAGGGCATGACCAAGGAGGAAGGAGGCTCCGGGAGTACTCCCAATCCTTGTACATAGATATTGGGACGAGAAAACCCTTTCTTGGTGACTCATGGATTTAGGCGAAAGCAAGGTAAAGGTCGTGTCTAACCACCCTCTGTCAGCCTTCCAAGGAAGAGAGCTTATGCACTGGCATTAAGAGTCGGTTAGTACGTGTGGGTAAAGTTGTACACCCCTACAGGGTATTAATCTTTTCGAAAAGCTGTGCCCGCGGTTATGTGATACGTCATAAACGTATCTATAATTTTTGATGTTCCATGCTTATTTAGTATCCACTTTGCTATGCTTTGTCTACACTTTGAGGTATTTTTATACATTTTCTAGGACTAACCTATTAACAAGATGCCACAGTGCCAGTTGCCTGTTTTCTGCTGTTTTTGGTTTCAGAAAAGCTAGTAAGGAAATATTCTCAGACTTGAACGGGACAAAAGCCAAAGTCAATATTTCACCGAGACGAACACAAAGACCGAAGGGCGACCGGAGGGGAGCCACAAGGTGGCCACACCCCCCCCCACACACACGGGCCCACCTTGGGCCGCGCCTGGGAAGGGTGTGGGCCCCCTAGCCGCCCTCCTGCCTCCCCTATTTGCCTATATAATCACCCTGATGCCAAAACCCTAAGTACCCGATCAGATCTCCACAAAACAGTCTGTAGCTACCGCCACCATCGTCCCTAGATCGGGGGATCTGAAGCTCTTCCCGGCACCCTGCCGGAGGGGAGAGATCATCCCAGAGGCCTTCTTCATCACCATGTCAGCCTCCGTTATGATGCGTGAGTAGTTACACCTTGGACTATGGGTCCATACAGTAGCTAGATGGTTATTTCTCCTCCTTTGTGCTATCATGTTTAGATCTTGTGAGCTCCGTTCATGATCAAGATCATCTATTTGTAATCATGCATGTTGTGTTCACGGGGATCTGATGGATATTGAAATTACTATGTCAGATTGATTAATGATTCTATCTTGTCTTCTTGATTATTAATTCTACCATGTATGTGTTGTTTGAGATCTTGCATGCTCTCCGTTTCTAGTAGCTATCTTGGCCAAGTAGATGCTAGTGACTCCAAGAAGGAGTATTTATGCTCGATAGTGGGTTCATGCCTCTATTGAATCTGGGGAAGTGACAGAAATCTCTAAGGTTGTAGATGTGATGTTGCCACTAGGGAGAAAACAACAATCTTTTGTTCATGGAACAATTATATTGTTTACTTTACACACATTGCTTAAAGCAGTTATCCATTTCTTGCAACTTAATACTGGAGGGGGTTCGGATGATAACCTGAAGGTGGATTACTAGTCATAGATGCAGTTGGATGGCGGTCTATGTATATTGTTGTAATGCCCAATCAAATCTCATAGGATCATCAATGCCTAGTATTGCATTGTTATGCCTTGCTCAGTCTTGTCAATTGCCCCGCTGTAATTTGTTTACCCATCATGTTATGTTATTTATCTTAAGGAGAACACCTGTAGTGAACTGTGGACCCCGGTCCAATCTTTACCATTGATACATCATCCACTGTTACTATTTACTTTTTGCAAGCAATCATTTGTAGGGGTTCGCAGCATGGAAAACAAAAATTTTCTATCGCATACAAACAAACAAGCCAAGATCTATCTACTAGATTGTAGCAACGAGTCGATGGAATAACTCACCCTCGAAGATTCCAAAGTGTTTAACGAGAGCAGATTCTCGTGGGTGATGTAGTCGTACTCTTTCCGATCTCAAGATCGCGTAGACGATCCTTCCAGCGCCACGTTCCAGCAGCGCTTCCGCAGTCGGTCACACGTTCGGTACTCGACGAAGACCTTCCTCTCCCTTGTTCCAGCAGGCAGCGGAGGTTGTAGCACTCTCCTCGCGATTCCGGCAGCACAACGGCGTGGTACCGGAGGTAGAGGGGAAATCCCGCAGGGCTTCGCCTTAAGCCGGTGCGAGTATGGTGGAGCTTATGAGAGAGGCTATTAGTGGTCTAGTAATTAGACACACCAATTAGAGGGCTCTAAACCAATTAGAAGGCTCTAAACCGAATAGCTCTAAACCGGGGTCTAGATCTAGGGTTTAGTTTAGAGGATAGGAAACTTGTGTGTCTAGGAGGGGAGCCCTGCCCCTCCTTATATAGGTGGGAGGGTGTGGGCGTGCCAGGGGAGGGAGGGAGTCCCTCCCCAACTCGGCCTTGGGCTGGGCGCCGGCCTGGAGGAGTCCAACTCCTCCTCCAGGTTGGTTCCAACTCCTCTTGCTTGTTTCCCACAGTTTCTTGTTTTGGCAGTTTGACTTTCAAACTGGACATTTGACTTTTCTGTTTTAGGATTCAATTTAATCCTATATTTGGGACAGCAAGAACACTTAGTACATGATGCAATCATTCCAATATGTAATGACACATTCATGTACCCCTTCCCCCCCGGAGTGCCGGACATTCCGGGACCTTCTAGAATATCCCCGATGAAAACACCGGAATCATTCCCGAACTCCGAAACGGGACTTTCCTTATATGAATCTTATTCTCCGGACCATTCCGGATCTCCTCGTGATATCCCGGATCCCATCCGAGACTCCGAACAACATTCGGTCTCTTTCTCATAATACCATAACTACTCAAACAACGTCGAATCCTTAAGTGTGTCTCCCTACGGTTCGTGAATTATGCGGACATGATCGAGACACTTCTCCGAACAATAACCAATAGAGGAATCTGGAAATTCATATGGCTCCCACATATTTCTACGATTACTTTGCGATCGAATGAACCACTTACATACGATACCAATTTCCCTTTGTCTCACGATATGTTACTTATCCGAGGTTATGATCGTCGGTATCTCTGCATACCTAGTTCATCCTCGTTACTGATAAGTACTCTTTTCTCGTTCCCGTGATATGTGATCCCTTGTGACCAAGTCACATGCTTGCAAGCTAATTGGATGACATTTCACCGAGAGGGCCCAGAGAATATCTATCCGTCATGTGGATGGACAAATCCCACTCTTGATCCATGTGTTTCAACCAATACTTTCCGAACACTCAATGCCACCTTTATAGCCACCCTGTTACGGTGTGGTGTTTGATGACATCAAAGCATCCATCCAGTAAAGGTGATATGCATGATCTCATGGTCGAAGGAATTAGGTTACTATGTATCAGAAAGCATATAGCAATTGAACTATTGAAATGACTTGATCTTTATGCTACGCTTATCTATAGGAGTATGTCCACCATATCATTCTCCTAACGATATGATCTTGTTGTTAATAACATCTCAATGTTCATGATAGGGAAACCACAATCATCTATTAACCAACAAGCTAGTGAAGTATAGAGGCTATACTAGGGACTTCAATTTAAGTTTACAATTCACACAAGTATTAATGTTTCCTTGTTAATACTATTATAGCATGAATGCAAACATTTATCATAAACACAAAGATATATAATAATAACTATATTTATTATTGCCTCTAGGGCATATCTCCAACAGTCTCCCACTTGCACTAGAGTCATCTAATCTAGATTACATGGTAATATACCGAACACCCATGGCAGTTTGGTGTTGGTCATGTTTTGCCCTCGGGAGAGGTTTAGTCAACGGATCCGCCACATTCAGATCTGTGTGTACTTTGCAAATCTTTATATCCCCATCCTGGATATGTTCTCGAATAGCGTGAAAACGTAGCTTGATATGCTTCAGCTTCTTGTGTGACCTTGGTTCTTGCGCATTGGCTATGGCGCCCATGTTATCACAGTAGATAGACATTGGGTCCAGCGCACTAGGAACCACACCCAGCTCTGTAATGAACTCTTTCATCCATATCGCTTCTTGTGAAGCCTCCGAAGCAGCCATGTATTCCGATTCAGTTGAAGATCTCGCCACAACGCTTTGCTTTGCACTCCTCCAGCTAACTGCTGCACCATTCAAAATAAATACGTATCCAGATTGTGATTTAGAATCATCCGGATCAGTGTTCCAACTAGCATCGGTGTAACCATTAACAACGAGCTGTTCATCACCTCCATAAGAAAGAACCATATCCTTAGTTCTTCTCAAGTACTTAAGGATGTTTTTGACCGCTGTCCAATGATCCACTCCTGGATCACTTTGATATCTGCTAGTTAAACTAACAGCATATGCAATGTCGGGTCTAGTACATAGCATGGCATACATTAGAGATCCTATGGCTGAGGCATAGGGAGTCTTACTCATCCTTTCTCTATCTTCTGCCGATGTCGGACTTTGAGTTTTACTCAAGGTCGTATTGGGCAACATGGGCAAGAACCCTTTCTTGCTATCTTCCATTCCAAACCTCTTTAGAACTTTGTCCAAATATGTACTTTGCGACAATGATATTTGGCGTTTCGATCTATCTCTATAAATCTTTATGCCTAATATGTAAGCTGCTTCGCCAAGATCCTTCATTGAAAAACTATTATTCAAATACTCTTTGACACTATTAAGAAGGTCTACATCATTCCCAATCAACAATATGTCATCCACATATAGTATTAAGAATGCTACAGAGCTCCCACTCACTTTCTTGTAAATACAAGCTTCTCCATAAGTTTGTATAAAACCAAAACTTTTGATTACCTTATCAAAACGTTGATTCCAACTTCGGGATGCCTGCTTCAATCCATAGATGGACCGTTGAAGCTTGCATACCTTGTTAGCATCTTTAGGATCGACAAAACCTTTGGGTTGTATCATATACAACTCTTCATCAATGTCTCCATTGAGGAATGCTGTTTTGACATCCATCTGCCATATCTCATAATCATAATATGCAGCGATTGCTAACATAATCCTCACAGACTTTAGCTTCGCTACCGGTGAGAAAGTCTCATCGTAGTCAACTCCTTGAATTTGTCGAAACCCTTTTGCGACAAGTCGAGCTTTATAGACAGTAACATTACCATCAGCATCTGTTTTCTTCTTGAAAATCCATTTGTTCTCGACAGCCTTCCGGCCATCCGGTAAGTCCACCAAAGTCCATACTTGGTTTTCGTACATGGATCCAATCTCGGATTTCATGGCTTCTTGCCATTTATTGGAATCTGGGCTCATCATCGCTTCCTCATATGTCTCGGGGTCATCGGTGTTGTCCACCAACATGACATTCATAACGGAATCATACCAATCTGGAGTGGTACGAGTTCTCGTTGACCTCCGAGGCTCTGTAGCAACTTCAACCGAAGTTTCATGATCACCATCATTAGCTTCCTCTCTTATTGGTGCAGGCACCACAGGAACTTCTTCCGTTGCTGCGCTACTCGCAATTTCGAGAGAAGGTTCGACAACCTCGTCGAGTTCTACTTTCCTTCCAGTCACTTCTTTCGAGAGAAATTCCTTCTCTAGAAATGATCCATTCTTGGCAACGAAGATTTTGCCTTCGGATCTATGATAGAAGGTATACCCAATAGTTTCCTTCGGGTATCCTATGAAGACGCATTTTTCCGCTTTGGGTTCAAGCTTATCCGGCTGTAACTTCTTTACATAGGCTTCGCATCCCCAAACTTTAAGGAACGACAATTTAGGTTTCTTCCCAAACCATAATTCATACGGTGTCGTTTCAACGGATTTAGATGGTGCCCTATTTAAAGTGAATGCGGCTGTTTCTAATGCATAACCCCAAAATGTTAGCGGTAAATCTGTAAGTGACATCATAGAACGAACCATATCTAAGAGAGTTCGATTACGACGTTCAGACACACCATTACGCTGTGGTGTTCCCGGCGGTGTCAATTGTGAAAGTATTCCGCACTTCTTTAAATGCTCGCCAAACTCGTAACTTAGATATTCACCTCCACGATCAGAACGTAGAAATTTAATCTTCTTGTTACGTTGATTCTCTACCTCACTTTGAAACTCCTTAAACTTCTCGAAAGTTTCGGACTTATGTTTCATGAAATAGATATACCCATATCTACTCAAGTCATCCGTGAAGGTAAGAACATAACGATAACCACTGCGCGATGCTACACTCATTGGACCACACACATCGGTATGTATGATTTCCAATAAGTCTGTAGCTCGCTCCATTATACCAGAAAATGGAGTCTTAGTCATTTTACCCATCAGACATGCCTCGCATCTTTCAAGTGATTCAAAATCAAGTGATTCAAGAAGTCCATCGTAATGGAGTTTCTTCATACGCTTCACTCCAATGTGACCAAGACGACAGTGCCACATATAGGTCGAATTATCGCTTGATTTCAAACGTTTAGCTTCAATGTTATTAAGATGTGTATTTCTACTATCGAGATTCAATAAGAATAGACCATCTATCAAAGGTGCATGTGCGTAAAACATATTACTCATATAAATCGAACAACCATTATTCTCTGATTTAAACAAGTAACCGTCTCGCAATAAACAAGATCCTGATATAATGTTCATGCTCAACGCAGGCACCAAATAACAATTATTTAAGTATAAAACTAATCCCGATGGTAGATGAAGAGGTAGCGTGCCGACCGCGATCACATCAACCTTTGATCCGTTTCCCACACGCATCGACACCTCGTTCTTCGCTAGCTTCCGTTTATTCTGCAGCTCCTGTTTCGAGTTACAAATATGAGCAACCGAACCAGTATCAAATACCCAGGCACTACTACGAATACTAGTGAGATACACATCAATAACATGTATATCAAATATACCTTTCTTCTTGATGTTGCCGTTCTTCAAATCCGCCAAGTACTTTGGGCAATTCCGCTTCCAGTGACCTTCTCCCTTGCAGTAAAAGCACTCAGTTTCAGGCTTAGGTCCAGCCTTGGTCTTCTTCGTTGGCATGGTAACTTTCTTACCACCCTTCTTGAAGTGTCCCTTTTGCTTAGACTTGCCTTTCTTGAATTTGGTGGTCTTATTGACCATCAACACTTGGTGCTCTTTCTTGATCTCCACTTCTGCAGATTTTAACATAGCAAACAGTTCTGGCAACTCTTTGTTCATGTTCTGCATGTTGTAGTTCATCACAAAGTTCTTGTAACTTGGTGGTAGTGATTGGAGGATGCGGTAAACTCCCAAAGTATTAGGAATCACTATACCCAAGCTTTGAAGTTTATTCGCGTGCCCAGACATTTTAAGCACATGCTCACTGACGGAGCTACCCTCTTCCATCTTGCAGTTAAAGAACTTTTCAGAAGCTTCATAACTTTCAATTGCCGCATGAGTCTCAAAAATTAATTTGAGATCCTCGACAATATCATATGGATCTGACTCTTCAAACCTTTTCTGAAGCTCCGATTCTAAACCATACAAGATAGCACACTGAACTATGGAGTACTGATTCTTCCGAGCGAGGTAAACATTCTTTACTTCATCGGTAGCATCAGCTGCAGGTGGGTCACCTAGCGGTGCATCCAGCACATAGGTCAAATTACCAGCTGTGAGGACAATCCTCAAATTGCGGAACCAATCCGCGAAGTTGCTTCCATTGTTTTTCAACTTTTCTTTCTCTAGGAACGCATTAAAATTGATGGTAGGGGCTGCCATTGATCTACAACATATTTGCAATAGTTTAGACTAAGTTTATGACAAATTGAGTTCAAATTAATTAATGAAATTAAACTAGGTGAACTCCCACTCAAAACAACATCCCTCACATTGTTTTAGTGATCACATGAACCAAATCTACTATATCAACACCGATCATCACGAGAGCCGATATAGTTTTAATGGCGAACAATCATCATGTTCATCATATCTACTATATGATTCATGCTTTGCCTTTCGGCGATCCGTGTTCCTGAGGCCATGTCTGTACATGCTAGGCTCGTCAAGATCAAACCTTAGCTACCGCATAAGCAAATCTGGCTTGCTTACGTTGTATTCACCCGCGGAATCAAAGACACCCGATCATCACGTGGTGCTTCGAAGCAACAAGCTTTGGCAACGGTGCATACTAAGGGTGAACACTTTAGAACTTGAAATTTATGTGCATGAGGGATCATCTTATAATGCTACCGTCGTCTACTAAGCAATACAAGATGCATAAAGGATTAACATCACATGCAATTCATAATATGTGATATGATATGGCCTTTCTTCTTTGTGCTTCCGATCTCCATCTTCAAGCACGAATATGATCTCCATCATCACCGGCATAGCATCAAGGTCAATGACGCTTCTTCATGGTTGTCGTCCACCAGCTTCAACTATTACAACTATTTTGAATAGACACGCAGGTCTTAACAGAAATTAAAGACAACCATATGGCTCCTGCCGGTTGCCAACTTACAATAAGGAACATTGCATACATCAAATATAATCACAATCATGGCCATATCACATCACTGCACACCCCTGCAAAACAAAGTTAGACGCTTCTACTTTCTTTGCATATTTTACGTGGTTTGGGGCTTTCCATAAGTGTCGTTCTAACTTACGAACAAGAACCACAACATTGATACTAGCATTGTTGATCACCCGTTGTAAATTGGATCTTTACTATGCTAGGAGAAACAGGCACCCGCAAAGCCACTTATGCAAAACGAGTTGCATGTCAAGCGTGGAGCAAGTCTCATGAACGATGTCATGTAAGGTTAGCCCGGGCCGCTTCATCCCAACATACCGCAAGATGCAAAGTACACAAAAAGCAATCTACAATAAAAGCATCAACGCCCACAATGACCATTGTGTTCTACTCGTGCAACAGATCTACATATAGACACGGCTCTGATACCACTGTAGGGGTTCGCAGCATGGAAAACAAAAATTTTCTATCGCATACAAACAAACAAGCCAAGATCTATCTACTAGATTGTAGCAACGAGTCGATGGAATAACTCACCCTCGAAGATTCCAAAGTGTTTAACGAGAGCAGATTCTCGTGGGTGATGTAGTCGTACTCTTTCCGATCTCAAGATCGCGTAGACGATCCTTCCAGCGCCACGTTCCAGCAGCGCTTCCGCAGTCGGTCACACGTTCGGTACTCGACGAAGACCTTCCTCTCCCTTGTTCCAGCAGGCAGCGGAGGTTGTAGCACTCTCCTCGCGATTCCGGCAGCACAACGGCGTGGTACCGGAGGTAGAGGGGAAATCCCGCAGGGCTTCGCCTTAAGCCGGTGCGAGTATGGTGGAGCTTATGAGAGAGGCTATTAGTGGTCTAGTAATTAGACACACCAATTAGAGGGCTCTAAACCAATTAGAAGGCTCTAAACCGAATAGCTCTAAACCGGGGTCTAGATCTAGGGTTTAGTTTAGAGGATAGGAAACTTGTGTGTCTAGGAGGGGAGCCCTGCCCCTCCTTATATAGGTGGGAGGGTGTGGGCGTGCCAGGGGAGGGAGGGAGTCCCTCCCCAACTCGGCCTTGGGCTGGGCGCCGGCCTGGAGGAGTCCAACTCCTCCTCCAGGTTGGTTCCAACTCCTCTTGCTTGTTTCCCACAGTTTCTTGTTTTGGCAGTTTGACTTTCAAACTGGACATTTGACTTTTCTGTTTTAGGATTCAATTTAATCCTATATTTGGGACAGCAAGAACACTTAGTACATGATGCAATCATTCCAATATGTAATGACACATTCATGTACCCCTTCCCCCCCGGAGTGCCGGACATTCCGGGACCTTCTAGAATATCCCCGATGAAAACACCGGAATCATTCCCGAACTCCGAAACGGGACTTTCCTTATATGAATCTTATTCTCCGGACCATTCCGGATCTCCTCGTGATATCCCGGATCCCATCCGAGACTCCGAACAACATTCGGTCTCTTTCTCATAATACCATAACTACTCAAACAACGTCGAATCCTTAAGTGTGTCTCCCTACGGTTCGTGAATTATGCGGACATGATCGAGACACTTCTCCGAACAATAACCAATAGAGGAATCTGGAAATTCATATGGCTCCCACATATTTCTACGATTACTTTGCGATCGAATGAACCACTTACATACGATACCAATTTCCCTTTGTCTCACGATATGTTACTTATCCGAGGTTATGATCGTCGGTATCTCTGCATACCTAGTTCATCCTCGTTACTGATAAGTACTCTTTTCTCGTTCCCGTGATATGTGATCCCTTGTGACCAAGTCACATGCTTGCAAGCTAATTGGATGACATTTCACCGAGAGGGCCCAGAGAATATCTATCCGTCATGTGGATGGACAAATCCCACTCTTGATCCATGTGTTTCAACCAATACTTTCCGAACACTCAATGCCACCTTTATAGCCACCCTGTTACGGTGTGGTGTTTGATGACATCAAAGCATCCATCCAGTAAAGGTGATATGCATGATCTCATGGTCGAAGGAATTAGGTTACTATGTATCAGAAAGCATATAGCAATTGAACTATTGAAATGACTTGATCTTTATGCTACGCTTATCTATAGGAGTATGTCCACCATATCATTCTCCTAACGATATGATCTTGTTGTTAATAACATCTCAATGTTCATGATAGGGAAACCACAATCATCTATTAACCAACAAGCTAGTGAAGTATAGAGGCTATACTAGGGACTTCAATTTAAGTTTACAATTCACACAAGTATTAATGTTTCCTTGTTAATACTATTATAGCATGAATGCAAACATTTATCATAAACACAAAGATATATAATAATAACTATATTTATTATTGCCTCTAGGGCATATCTCCAACATCATTACCTTCCACACCATACGTTTAATCCTTTGTTTTTAGCAAACCGGTGAGATTGGCAACCTCACTGTTCGTTGGGGCAAAGTCTTGAGTTTGTGTTGTGCAAGTTCCAAGTTGTTAGCAACACCTTGGAGTCATTTCCTTCCTCCTTCTGGTTCGATAACCTTGGTTTCATAACTGAGGGAAGACTTACTGTTGTGCTCATCATACCTTCCTCTTGGGGTTTTCCAACGAAGATCTATAGTGATCTGTGCCACATCAAGACATTTTGTGGCACCGTTGACGGGAGTTAAGGAAGGCTTCACAAGAGGAGTCGTTCACAACCATTCTCTTTACTTTGTTTTTGTTTTGCTTAGTTTCTTTTGCTTCGTTTTGCTTGCTTCTTTGTATCAAAAAATACAAAAAAATAGTTTCGTTTGGTTTGCTTTTTCTTATAAAAACACAAAAAATTAGTTCCTACTTTAGTTGCTACCATGTCTAGTGTTGTTCCAATCACTATGCCACCCATGGAAAGGATCTTTATTTTCAAACAAGGAAGTGAAGATAGTTTCAAAGAAGCTTGGTCTATATTTTCTAATTTACATGGAAAAACTGAGCCTAAAATGACTCTAGGCTTGGTTTTTAGCAGTTTCTACCATGGTATTGCTCTTTGTTATAGATATGCTTTGGATGCTGTAGAAGAGATTTTTTCCAATGTAATGAGGATGAAGCTTTGGATGCCATAAAGAAGTTGATTACTATTTATAATTTTCCTAGCAAGTCTGATTCTTCCTTTATAAACATCTATGCTAGGTTGAACACTCTTGAGACCAGTACAACTACTTTGAAAGATTGCTATAACATGCTTAAAGAGTACCATGATTATGTTCCAACAAATTCCGAGCCTTCAAAATGGTTTCCTACAATAGAAGTTGCTATAAACAATGAAACTTTTGATGCTCGTTGTGATATCATGTCTGAATTTTGTCTTATGCCTAAAGATATCTATGAGCCTTTGAATCTTTGGGGACTTTCTGAAGGAGGAGAAGAAATATCTCTTACCAATAATGCAACTATATTACCCATTGGAATAGCTGAAGGAGTGTTTACAAAGATCTCAGGGAAAGTGGTGTCTACTGATTATCTTGTTATTCAATATGTAGGAAAAGGACAAATTACACTTGGAAGATCCCTACTGAAACACCTTGGAGCAATAATAGATGTGGGAAAAGGCATTATGCATTTTGTTTCTCCAATAAGCAATCATACATTCTCTAAAGATAAGAGGAAACGTAAGAAAGGTAGGAGCAAGAAATTCTATGTCAATGCTTCTTCATTTGAAAATACTTGATTCTTGCTTCTTATGCCTAACTTAAAGGTGTTAAATAAAAGTACCTCTTGGGAGATAACACAATAGTTTTCTTGAGTCTTGAAAGTTATTACTTCTATAATAACCTCTCCTTATCCTTTTTGTTTGATTTTTGTGCCAAGAATAACCTCTAATGAGAGAGAAGTAAGATTTGGAGAGTTGTTGTCCCGAAACAGATTTTTGTGCTTCACTGTAAAAAATCTTGAAAAATCTCTGTAAGTCTGATTGAGCTGTAATTTTCTAAATAAATCCCCCAAGTTGTTAGCTAACTTTCGTTAGTTTAACAATTTTTTATTTGAGAAATAGAAGGTCTTCGAAAAAATCGGTTTTTATCTGCGGGTCTGTTTTGACAAATTTCTGTCATTAATTGCATTTGCCTCTTTATTGATTTTTTTGGTTCTCTTTGGTAAATTGATCTTTTTGAGGGAATTGCTAGAGTATCTTGTGTCTTTAATGAAAGTTTTGCTATTTTGAAACTAAACCCAAAAGTTTATTATCTTTTGAATGCACTAATGTTGCTAATGAAGATTGTGTGAAGTTTTGTATGAAGGAAAATTTTCAGGTGTAAGGGAAGAATGATGTAATCAGATGAAGAATGGAAAAAACCTCAAGCTTGGGGATGCCACTGACAGCGCTAGCACTGGCTAGCTCGCTCTTTCGCTGGTGATCGGAGGTGGAAGAAGGAGGTAACAGAGAGTTTCAGCGCACAAACGCTCAGACGCACGAACTCCTGTTTCTTCTTTCTCAGCTAGCTATTCTACCATATAGTATACAGACGGAGCTTTATAGCACACACACGCTACACCCCACTCCTGCCTGCTCGCACACAACGCGCTACCGCGCACCTTCGATCCGCACGGCCAGGTCGCGCGCATGACGCGCACAAACGCGCACCACGCAGCTGCCTCAACGGATCACAACAACCTATACTGCATGCAGCTTCTCACGCTAGCTGCTGACCAACTCAAAAACAAACTGACATGAGCAATACACCTAGACCGACACGGTGAATTCAAATGCGAGAGCAGACTCGCGCGTCACCAACACGCACAGACGCACGCGACGGACACAGACCGGTCGCGGTTTATTTGCTAATAATCTCCCCCTAAACTGTGACCTATAGGAGGGCCGGCTCGTCGTCGACGTCGGCGAGCAGCGCCTTCTCCTTCCTCGGCACCGGGCAGTCACGCGAGAAGTGGCCACGAACACCACAATTCCAGCACTTGCCACGCCGTCCTCTCGCGCCCGAGTCCACGCTGTTCCCACTGTCGTCGTGGTCGTGGCCGCCACCGCGTGCTCGACGCCGCGCCTCCCACTGCGCCGCCATGAGAAGCAGCTGGTCCTCACGACGCTCGCCGCCAAGAGCCACCTTGCGCCGTGCCGACCGTTCCTGGAACGCCTTCAGCCGCCCGAGCACCTCGTTGAAGCACACCGTCTCGACGTCGCAGAACTGCTCGATGCCGGCCACCGCCGTGTACAGGTCGTCAGGCACAGTGTCCAGCAGCTTCTTCACCATCTCGGCGTCGTCGAGCGTCGCGCCGAGGCTCGCGTACTTAGCCGCCATGCCACTGATCTTCCCCGCGTACACGTCCAGCGCCTCGCCGTCCTCCATGACCAGCCGATCGAAGTCGCCGCGGAGCGTGGACAGCCGAGCCTCCCTCACCCGATCCGCGCCGACGAACCGCGCCTTGAGGCTCGCCCACACCTCCGCCGCCATCTTCTTTGATGACACCTGCAACAGGATGTCCTCCGCGAGGCCTCCAAGGAGGTATGCCCTCGCCGGCTTGTCCTTCTTCGTGATGACCGCCGCAGCCGCGTCCTCCGCCGGCACCACTGCCTCCCACAACCCCTGTGCGTCGAGGTTCGCCTCGACCTTGATCGCCCAGATGGTGTAGTTATCGCCGGTGAGCACCGGACAGGAGAGCGGCACCGCTCTCCCCCGACGCCACCATACGGAACCAACGCCATCGCCTCGCTCTGATACCAAATGACAGCTCTAGCACTGGCTAGCTCGCTCTTTCGCTGGTGATCGGAGGTGGAAGAAGGAGGCAACAGAGAGTTTGAGCACACAAACGCTCAGGCGCACGAACGCCTGTTTCTTCTTTCTCAGCTAGCTATTCTACCATACAGTATACAGACGGAGCTTTATAGCACACACACGCTACACCCCACTCCTGCCTGCTCGCACACGACGCGCTACCACGCACCTTCGATCCGCACGGCCAGGCCGCACGCACGACGCGCACAAACGCGCACCATGCAGCTGCCTCAACGGATCACAACAAACTATACTACATGCAGCTTCTCACGCTAGCTGCTGACCAACTCAAAAAAAACTGACACGAGCAATACACCTAGACCTACATGGTGAACGCAAACGCGAGAGCAGACTCGCGCGTCACCAACACGCACAGATGCACGCGACGGACACAGACCGGTCGCGGTTTATTTGCTAACAGCCACCCCGTGTAACTCCAATAAATATTCAAGAGGTACAAGCGGCAAAGGTTGGGGATGCCCAAGGCATCCCCTTCTTCATCAATAAAAATATCAGGTCTTTTTAGACACTTCGTTTTTATTGTTTCATGCACTGTTGTGTTGTTCTTGGAGCGTCTTAGTTTTCGTTTTTGGTTTTTGTTTGCTTGGTTTGCTTGAATAAATTAGTTGGACCCTCGCTTTATCTGTGTTGTTTAAATTAAGTTGATTGGTGTTGGAAAGGAATAGAAAGTTTCTTGCTTATAGTGGTACACAAGGAGCTTGCTTTGACTGTGACTTAGACTTTCTCATGTCATGCTAGATGTTGTTTTGACCATATGCTTAGTGATTATTGTTGTAACATGACTTGTTCTGAACAATTGAGATTTCTTAATGTGCATTGAAAGAATCATGCATTGTTTTAGCATACAAAAGCATAGTATTATGATATTCTCCTTTGATGCTTTGTTTGGGTTGACTTGGCCCATGCTCACACCATGTTATGACTATGAACCCATCACCTTAGCCTCTATGATCATTTAGTTTTTGACTTGTGGTATCAATTTATGCTTTGATTAGTAATGTTTTGTCGCTCTGCATGATTATGGCCATTATTGCTCTCTTAGTTGGTCGCTCCCAGTCTTTTGCTAGCCTCCACTTGTATTGAGTAAGCTCTACTCATGCATCCAACTCCCAAGAAACCAAGTTATTCCAAAGTGTCCACTATAAATTCATATGCATGGTGTGTTACACCATTCAAAGTATATTCTTGTTTTATCTATCCTCCAAATTAAACTTGTTATGTAAAAATTAGTGATTAAAGCTCTCACAAACTTGATGGCACACTTTATGTTTCTTGCCCCTAATAAAGTTGAACCATTGTGTCATCTATGTTGTATATGCTTGCACTTATAAGTTGGGAATTAGCAGAACCGTGTTGTCATAGGGAACACTTTCAACACCTATAAATATCTACCCAGTTGATATCATGCTCTTTTGTTTATGGATATCGACGCTGTGAAATAAAAGGGGAGCTTGTAAATCCATGGAGTTATGTATATGTGTTATAGAAACGCCTGGGCCGCTAGCCTAAGCCATGCCTAATCATGGTGGAAACTTGCAGCATCACCATATTGAGCAATCTATGAAGAATTCTTCTTATAAAAAAGAGAGAGATATATAGAAAAAATATATTGATAAAAAAGAAAAAAAGAGGACATTTGAGCCCTTGGTCATGCTTTCAAGCAAAACATCTTATTGGTATACTCTATGACTTCCTCTTTCCTTTCGTGTGTTTTCTTGAGTATCTATTTTGTTTATGCATATTTCTTTGTGGACATTTGTCTTTGTGATATTTTCCACCTAGAAATTTACACACACAAGAGAAGATCTTGGTTGTTTTTGCATTTCTTAGAAACCACCTCTTATTCCTTTTTTATTATTTGGTGGCTTCCAAATTTATTGACCTTTGAGTGCATTGTTAGATGAGTTTGTAGGGGTGAGGAGTCCATGGTTGTGCATGTTGTTTCCAAATACAATTACTACAATTGGTGCACAATCTCTGGGGGGCTTCTATAATTCATTTAAGAGTGCACAATTTCCATCTTTCTCATCTCTTGTGGTTTAAATGCTTTTGGGGGAGCGATGATTCCATATTTGCACAACATTTGGGGAGCTTCTCTATTTTCATTTAAACACTTTTTTTTGTGTTGTTTCCATTTGATATCATTTGGTGATTTTTCAATTGTTTCGTTTGGACCTTTTGTTTGCTCGCTTCATTTGGTGAAGCTTATTTCTCTTTCTTTTCTTTTTGCAATCTTTGGGTCCTCAATATAGTTTTACTTCCTACCAAGTACACATCATTTGACATGTGCATTTGCACACCTTTGGAGGAATTCTCACTATATTGGCCGTCTAGATATTTTCATCCATTTTGGCAATCGATGCCAATGGGGGAGAAGTTTGGAGGGTTTAAGGGAAGTTGTCCTTTACTTTGAGTGTGTTCTTAAGCATATTTCCTCGCATACTCTTGCATCTTTGTGGCTTCTTTGCATGTTGAATATATAGAGGAAACTCAACCAACGGTAATGGTTGGCAATCTATGCAATGAAATTCAAGTTCATCACATATGCATTGATTGTGAGGGAGTTTTCTCTATATATTGTGGTTGTACCAACATCACATACTTGTGTAGTATTTGATGTTGGGGCAACCGCTTTGGTCATTATTTGTCATATTTAAACCCTCGCTAAGGGATTGTCATCAATTACCAAAATGGGGGATATTGAAAGGGCATGTATGCCCCATGTGTGGTTTTGATAATTAATGACAATCTCTATGAACTAATGTGTAAATTGAGTTTCTCTTGTAGGTTTGTCCATTGGCATCGCTTGGGCCATGTGTTGGTCTCAAGGTTGAAAGATGAAGAAATGTACAAGGGCTTTGTGCCCATTCGAATCATGAAGAAAGAAGAAGCTTGATGGTTGATCAAGACAAGTGCAAAGGATTGCATCAAGATGGATCAACCTCAAGTAGGATTGAAGAAGGGCAAGCCCAAGATGAGCCTTCTCTAGAAGACCTCATTCTTGAAGCTTGCCATCCTCGTGATCATGGAGTGATGAAGACAAGTTTAAAGAAGAGGTTTCCCCATGGAGTATGGGGGAGCAATTTGCAAGTCTTCATATTCATCAAGCAAGAGCAAGCAAGAGCAATCAAGAAAGGTGTTCCGACTTGAGAAGAACAGGACAGTCTACATCAAGTTCAAGTGGAATACTCAAGGCAAAGGTATGATCTTGATAGGGCTTCTCTTTTTCCGGTCTCGTGTTGTTAGTTGGGAGACCGGGTTTAGGATCGATATCCATTCTATCAAGAGGGGCTCTCAAGTGGGTGTCTCGATCGTATCGTTCGGAGAGAGCTCAAACCTTTGCATTCATAGCATCATATTTCTTGTTGTTAGTTGGTTCTTGCCCACGAGAGGATCTATAGCTTGTGGTTATCCTCATCACAAGCTCTAGTTCTTCATCTAAGGATTTCCCTTGCATATCTTATTGCGATTTTTGATCTTGCGAGTTTTCCGGCTCCACACCTTGGGAGATACACCACATATATATCCATGGTATTTTCTTCCTAGGTGATATCCAATATCTCGACCTTTTGTTGGATTATCTTGGTTTTATCTTTCTAAAAAAATTGGTTTCATCCCAATTGGACTTTCCAAGCTCATCTTCTTGTGTTTTGGGTTTTGGATGTTTTACCGGTTCATCGCCTCTAGAAAGGTTATACCTTTCTCAATTTGGTTTTATCCTTCCATGCTAGACTATGATGTTTATTTGCATAATCTTGTAGAGATTTTTATTCTCTTCAAAATGAGCCCAAGATCATCAAAAATGGAGTCCAGAATCAAAAGTTATTAAAGTTTTCGTGTAATGTTGTCCAACGTTTTTGCTTGAGAGAAAATTCTGGCCGAAATTCCGACAGAAGTTCCGGTGAACATCTGTATGATGGGTTTCGCAGCATAGTAAATCAAAAAAATTCTACGGATGCGAACGGGAAAGCCAAGATCTAATCTAGGAGATGCAAACAACGAGGGGGAATAGATGAGATCTTCATACCCTTGAAGATTCGCATAGCGGAACGTTCGTCGGAACGTGGGTGATGTAGTCGTACTCGCTTCTCCTCCTCGCGATCCGATCCGATCTAACACCGCAAGTGGCGATGCCTCCGAGAGATGCACATGTGCGGCACCTCGATGTCTCCTCTTTCCTCGGTCCAGCAAGTATGGTGGAGAGACGGATTGGATCTACAACATGACGGTGCGGTGCAAGTGGTGGAGAGTTTCTGCAGCAGGGCTTCGCCTACGTGCAGTCGGGAGGGAGAGAGAGAGAGGAGGGCAGCAGGGCGGCTAGGGCTTGAGGAGGAAGTGTGGGAGGGGGTGCACCCCCAGCCCTCTTTATATAGAGGGGTGGGCGGCCAGCCCTTGCCCCTCCCCCAAGCCCTAGGGCCGACGGCCAAGGAGGGAGGAGTGGGGGGCAAGTTTCCCCCCTTCTAGAAGCTCCCCTAGGGTTTCCCCTAGGTTTGGCCGGCTGGGCCCTATGGGGCCTTGTGCCCCTGGACCAATGCGTCCAGGGCACTCCCTCATAGGCCCATGCCCCCTCCCGGCAGGTGGGGCCACGTTGGTCCCCCTCCGGAAGGTTCTAGAAGCTTCCGGTACAATACCGATTAACCTAAAACAATTCCGAACTCCAAAAACTGCATTGCCTTATATGAATCTTATTCTCCGGACCATTCCGGAACCTCTCGTAATGTCCCGGATCCCATCCGAGACTCCGAACAAAAACTCATAAACCAATTATCCAATCTATCCTAGCGTCGAGACACGTTAAGTGTGTGACCCTTCGGGTTCGAGAACATGCAGACATGATCTTCTATCAATAATCAACAGCGGGGTCTGGAAACCCATATTGACTCCCACACATTCATCGATGATCATATCGGATGAACCACGATGCCAGGATTCAATCAATCCCATATATATATTCCCTTCATCTCGCGATATTTTACTTGCCCGAGATTTGATCGTCGGTACCGTCATACCTAGTTCAATCTCGTTCACAGCAAGTACTTTACTCGTTCCGTAATCCGATATCACTTTGTGATTAACTCCTTAAACACATGCTTGCAAGCGGTGTTGATATCGATTACCGAGTGGGCCCGAAGTATATCTCTCCGACTTGGGAGGGACAAATCCCATCTCGATACATACAACCCAACAGGTACTTTCCAATCACCTGAGAGACACCTTTATGATCACCCTCTCATAGGATGACGTTTGATGACCTCAAAGCTTTCTTCCGATACCAGTGAGTTGTATTATCTCATGGTCTAAGGAATACAATATTTGACATAAGAAAAGCTTCGCAAAGATGAACACGATGACACGATCTAATTGCTCCACTTAGTTTGGGTCTGTCCATCATATCATTCTCCCAATGATATGATCTCATTATTAATCGACAACTCATGTCTATGGTTAGGAAACCTTAGCCCTCATTAATCAATGAGCTAGTCCATAGAGGCATACTAGGGACACGGTGTTGTTCACAAACCACACGAGTATTAAAGGTTTCCGCTTAATACAATTCTAGCATGGAATATAAAGTTTATCATGAACAAGAATTATAATAATAACATCTTTATTATTGCCTCTAGGGCATAATTCCAACAGTCTCCCACTTGCACTAGAGTCAATTATCTAGTTTACATTTGGCAATAATCTCACACCCATGGCACTAAGGTGCTGATCATGTTTTGCACGTGGAAGAGGTTTAGTCAATGGATCTGCGACATTCAGATCTGTATGTACTTTGCTAATCTTCAGATCTCCATCTGCTATATAATCTCGGATTATATGAAACTTGCGGTTGATATGCTTGGTCTTTGGATGATATCTTGGTTCCTTAGCGAGTGCTATGGCGCCAGTGTTGTCACACAATATCTCCAGTGGGTCCAATGCACTTGGAACCACGCCAAGCTCAGTGATGAAGTTCGTGATCCAAACTCCTTCACTTGACGCTTCTGCAGCAGCCATGTATTCCGCTTCTACTCTAGATCCCGCTATCACGCTTTGCTTGCAGCTTCTCCAGCTCACAGCTCCTCCATTCAAAATATAAACGTATCCTGTCTGAGATTTAGAATCATCCTTGTCAGTGTTGAAACTAGCGTCGACGTAACCTTTTACGACGAGCTGTTCATCACCTCCATAGACTAAGAACATTTATTTAGTCCTATTTAGGTACTTTAGGATGTTCTTTATGGCTGTCCAGTGTTCCACTCCTGGATCACTTTGGTATCTGCTCGTCAAACTAAGAGCATTGGACACATCCGGTCTAGTACACAGCATGTCATACATGATAGAACCTATGGCCGAGGCATAAGGCACTTTTCTCATAGCTTCTCTATCATTTACCGTAGCTGGACACTGAGCCTTGCTTAATATCTTACCTGACAACATAGGCACTGAACCTTTCTTTGCCTTATCCATTCTGAACCTTTTCAGAACTTTGTATAGGTATGTACTCTGGCTTAAAGCTATCAGGCGTCTTTGTCTATCTCTATAGATTTTGATGCCTAATATATAAGCAGCTTCACCTAGGTCTTTCATTGAAAAACACTTGTTCAAATAACTCTTCACATCGTTAAGCATGTTAATGTCATTTCCAATAATCAATATGTCATCCACATATAGTACCAGAAATGTCACCGAGCTCCCACTCACTTTCTTGTAGATACAAGCTTCATAGCAATTTGGAACAAATCCAAAGCTCTTGATCACTTGATCAAAACGAAGGTTCCAACTCCGAGATGCTTGCTTCAGTCCATAAATGGAACGCTGAAGTTTGCACACTTTATCAGCATCCTTAGGATCGACAAAACCTTCGGGTTGCATCATATACAACTCTTCATCAATGTTGCCATTGAGGAAACGCAGTCTTGACATCCATCTGCCATATTTCATAATCATGAAACGTAGCAATAGCTAATAAAATCCGAATGGACTTAAACATCACTACGGGAGAGAAAGTCTCATCGTAGTTAACTCCTTGAACTTGTCGAAAACCTTTCGCGACAAGCCGTCCTTTATATACGGTAACATTACCATCCGCGTCCATTTTCTTCTTGAAAATCCATTTGCACTCAACGGCCTTTCGGTCGCTGGGAGGGTCCACCAAAGTCCATACTTGGTTTTCGCTCATGGATCCCAATTCGGATTTCATGGCCTCTAGCCATTTCTCAGAGTCTGGGCTCATCATCGCTTCCTCATAGTTCATAGGTCCACTGTCTTCCACCAACAAGACAGTCAAGACAGGGTTGCCGTACCACTCAGGAGGGGCACGCGACCTTGTCGACCTGCGACGTTCAGTAGCAGCATCGTCCGAAGCTTCATGATCCTTGTCATTAGCTTCCTCTATTGTTGGTGCAGGCGGCACTGGAACAATTTCAGGTGCTGCGCTATTCTCCAATTCAAGAGAAGGTTCAACAACCTCATCTAGCTCTACTTTCCTCCCACTCACTTCTTTCGAGAGAAACTCCTTCTCAAGAAAGGAACCGTTCTTTGCGACAAACACTTTGCCTTCGGTTCTGTGATAGAAAGTATACCCAATAGTTTCCTTAGGGTATCCTATGAAGACGCATTTCTCCGCTTTGGGTTCGAGCTTGTCCGGCATCAACTTCTTGACGTAAGCTTCGCATCCCCAAAATTTAAGAAACGATAACTTAGGTTTAGCACCAAACCACAGTTCATACGGTGTCGTCTCAATGGATTTAGATGGTGCCCTATTTAAAGTGAATGCAGCGGTTTCTAATGCATAACCCCAAAATGATAACGGCAAATCAGTAAGAGACATCATTGATCGGACCATATCTAATAGGGTTCGATTCTGGCGTTCAGACACACCATTGCGCTGTGGTGTTCCGGGTGGCGTGAGTTGCGAAACGATTCCGCTAGCTTTAAGATGCGTGAGAAAATCATAACTCAAATATTCACCTCCACGATCGGATCGTAGAAACTTAATCTTTCTGTTACGATGGTTCTCCACTTCATTCTGAAATTCCTTGAACTTTTCAAATGTTTCAGATTTATGTTTCATTAAATAGATATACCCATATCTACTTAAGTCATCGGTAAAAGTGAGAAAATAGCGATATCCACCGCGCGTCGAAACACTCATCGGTCCGCATACATCGGTATGTATGATTTCCAACAAGTCCGTTGCTCGCTCCATCATACCGGAGAACGGGGTTTTGATCATCTTGCCCATGAGGCATGGTTCGCATGTGTCAAATGATTCAAAATCAAGAGACTCCAAGTCCATCAGAATGGAGTTTCTTCATGCGCTTTACACCAATATGACCTAGACGATAGTGCCACAAATAAGTAGTATTATCACTTTCTACTTTGCATCTCTTAGCCTCAATGTTATGGATGTGTGTTTCATCCCTTTCGAGATTCAGAAGAAATAAACCATTCACAGTAGGTGCATGACCATAAAAGATGTTACTCATATAAATAGAACAACCATTATTCTCCGATTTAAATGAATAACCGTCTTGCAATAAACACGATCCAGAAATAATGTTCATGCTCAACACAGGCACATAATAACACTTATTATGGTTTAAAACTAAGGAGAGCGTGCCGACGGCCATCACATCAACTCTTGATCCGTTGCCAACGCGCATCGTCACCTCATCCCTCGCAAGCCGCCGTCTATTCCGTAGCTCCTGTTTCGAGTTACAAATATTAGCAACTGAACCAGTATCAAATACCCAGGCACTACAAAGAGGGCTAGTAAGGAAAACATCAATAACATGTATATCAAATATACCTTTGATGGTGCCAGCCTTCTTGTCCGCTAAGTACTTCGGACAGTTGCGCTTCCAGTGACCCTTGTCCTTGCAATAGAAGCACTCAGTGTCTGGCTTGGGTCCAGACTTGAGCTTCTTCTCAGCAGGGGCAACGCGCTTGCCGCCGCCTTTCTTGAAGGGCTTCTTTGCACCCTTACCTTTCTTGAATGTGGGGGGGCTTGTTGACCATCAACACATGATTATCCTTTTTTATGTCCACCTCCGCAGCCTTCAGCTTTGCGAAGAGCTCGGTGATTGTATCAGTGGAACCAATCTGATTATGAGTCACTACAAAACTTTTGTAACTAGGAGGGAGTGATTGCAGAACCCTGTCAATCTTGAGCTCCTCTGGAATCTTGCAGTCCAGTTGCTCAAGGCGTTGAGTGTAGCCCGACATCTTTATGGCGTGCTCACTAACGGAACGCCCTTCCTCCATCTTGCAGTTAAAGAATTTCTCAGAGATCTCATATCTCTCAGAACTGGCCTGAGTCTGAAACATAGTTTTCAGCTCCTCAAGAATCTCAAAGGGCCCGGGATTGTCTTCAAAACGGTTTTGTAGGTCTGATTCCATAGCAAACAACATGGTGCTCTTAATCACACCATAATCATCTTTGCGCGACTGATAGACAGCTTTCTCATCAGCCGGCGCATCTACAGCAGGGGCGTCACCTAGCGTATTTTCAAGGACATAGTCCTTTTGACCGCCAGAGAGAATGATTCTTAGATTGCGGAACCAGTTGGTGAAGTTAGACCCATTGTTTCTAAGCTTTTCCTTCTCAGCAAAAACGTTGAAGTTGAAGTTGGACTTAGCCATTTGATCTACAATATTTTCAAGTACAAATTAGACTATGTTCACGATAACTAGTTCAACTTTAATTCAAATTACTAGATGAACTCCCACTAAATTCAACATCCCTCAAGTTGTTTAGTGAACATGATCCAAATTCACCACACCTAATCCAATCTTCACGAGAAGAGATGTGGTTTCAATGGTGGACAACGAAGTGTCGATCATATCATTCATATGACTCATGCTTAACCTTTCGGTTCATGTGTTCTGAGGCCATGTCTGTACATGCTAGGCTCGTCAAGTCAAACCCAAGTATTTACGCGTGTGCAAAACTGGCTTGCACCCGTTGTATGTGAATGTAGAGTCTATAGAACCCGATCATCACGTGATGCTTGGACACGACGAACTTTTGCAACGGTGCATACATGGGGAGAACACAGTTTTTATCTTGATCTTTAAGTGAGGAATCATCTTATAATGCTACCGTCGCGATCTAAGCATAATAAGATACATAAAAGGATAAACATCACATGCATATAACTTTATGTGACATGGTATATCCAATCTTCACGCAATGATCTCCATCTTGTGCGTGCCGACATGATCTCCATCACTCCACCATGATTGCCTCCACCACGAATAGCAACTACAACTATTGCTAACTACTTAGCGATAAAGTGAAACTATTACATGGCGTATAAGAAGTTGACACATAGGTCATACAAAATTATAAAGACAACCATATGGCTCCTGCCGGTTGTGTACTCATCGACATGCAAGTCGTGAAACATTACAAAACATGATCATTGCATACAACATACACATCACATCTTGGGCCATACCATATCACAGAAAACACTCCCTACAAAAACAAGTTAGACGCCTCTACTTTGTTGTTGCATGTTTTACGTGGCTTATGGGAGTAGCAAGCTAAGAACGATTCTTACCTACGGAAAGCCACAATGGTGATATTATGGTTGCCAAACTCCGGTGTAAATCCCATGACAACTATAGTGAGAGAAACTGGCATCCACTAGCCGCATGTGTGGAACAAGCCACACGTCAAGTGCAGAGCCGGTCTCGCGAACGACGTCGCGTAAGGTTGGCCTGGACCGCTTCAATCTCACTATCCCGCGTCATAAGAAGAACCCAAACAAGAGGCTTGCAACATAAAACATCAACGCCCGCAACAACCATGTTGCGTTCTACTCGTGAAACACATCTACGCATAGATCTAGCTCTGATACCACTGATGGGTTTCACAGCATAGTAACTCAAAAAAATTCTACAGATGCGAACGGGAAAGCCAAGATCTAATATAGAAGATGCAAACAACGAGGGGGAATAGATGAGATCTTCATACCCTTGAAGATTCGCACAGTGGAACGTTCGTCGGAACGTGGGTGATGTAGTCATACTCGCTTCTCCTCCTTGCGATCCGATCCGATCCGATCTAACACCGCAAGTGGCGATGCCTCCGAGAGATGCACACGTGCGGCACCTCGACGTCTCCTCCTTCCTCGGTCCAGAAAGTATGGTGGAGAGACGGATTGGATCTACAATGCGACGGCGCGGTGCAAGTGGTGGAGAGTTTCTGCAGCAGGGCTTCGCCTACGTGTAGTCGGGAGGGAGAGAGAGAGAGGAGGGCAGCAGGGCGGCTAGGGCTTGAGGAGGAAGTGTGGGAGGGGGTGCGCCCCCAGCCCTCTTTATATAGAGGGGTGGGCAGCCAGCCCTTGCCCCTCCCCCAAGCCCTAGGGCCGGCGGCCAAGGAGGGAGGAGTGGGGGGCAAGTTCCCCCCTTTCTAGAAGCTCCCCTAGGGTTTCCCCTAGGTTTGGCCGGATGGGCCCTATGGGGCCTTGTGCCCCTGGCCCAATGTGGCCAGGGCACTCCCTCATAGGCCCATGCCCCTCCCGGCAGGTGGGGCCACGTTGGTCCCCCTCCGGAAGGTTCTAGAAGCTTCTGGTCAAATACCGATTAACCCGAAACAATTCCGAACTCCAAAAACTGCATTGCCTTATATGAATCTTATTCTCCGGACCATTCCGGAACCTCTCGTGATGTCCCGGATCCCATCCGAGACTCCGAACAAAAACTCATAAACCAATTATCCAATCTATCCTAGCGTCGAGACACGTTAAGTGTGTGACCCTTCGGGTTCGAGAACATGCAGACATGATCTTCTATCAATAATCAACAGCGGGGTCTGGAAACCCATATTGACTCCCACACATTCATCGATGATCATATCGAATGAACCACGATGCCAGGATTCAATCAATCCCATATATATATTCCCTTCGTCTCGCGATATTTTACTTGCCCGAGATTTGATCGTCGGTACCATCATACCTAGTTCAATCTCGTTCACAGCAAGTACTTTACTCGTTCCGTAATCCGCTATCACTTTGTGATTAACTCCTTAACCATATGCTTGCAAGCGGTGTTGATATCGATTACCGAGTGGGCCCGAAGTATATCTCTCCGACTTGGGAGGGACAAATCCCATCTCGATACATACAACCCAACAGGTACTTTCCAATCACCTGAGAGACACCTTTATGATCACCCTCTCATAGGATGACGTTTGATGACCTCAAAGCTTTCTTCCTATACCAGGGAGTTGTATTATCTCATGGTCTAAGGAATACAATATTTGACATAAGAAAAGCTTCGCAAAGATGAACACGATGACACGATCTAATTGCTCCGCTTAGTTTGGGTCTGTCCATCATATCATTCTCCCAATGATATGATCTCATTATTAATCGACAACTCATGTCTATGGTTAGGAAACCTTAGCCATCATTAATCAATGAGCTAGTCCATAGAGGCATACTAGGGACACGGTGTTGTTCACAAAACACACAAGTATTAAAGTTTTTGCTTAATACAATTCTAGCATGGAATATAAACTTTATCATGAACAAGAATTATAATAATAACATCTTTATTATTGCCTCTAGGGCATAATTCCAACACTGTATTCTTCTGTATTTTGTGTTCCTATTACCAGAAGTTCCGGTGGGGGGGGGGGGCGGAAGTTCCGGTGGTGCACGAATCTGGTCCAAACGGTCAGATTTTCCTTGCCCTCTTTAAGAGGGGCTTCTTTCTTAATTGTTCCCCATCTTTTGAGCTCGTTTTTGTCCACCATTGTTGACCTATTTGATCTTTCTTATTCCGTCTCCCTGCCTTGATTCTTACATCTTTTTAAGTGAAAAGTGAGAGGAGATCTAGATCTACAATCCCACCAAACCAAATCCCTTCTTTGTGAGGAAATCCTTGGGATCTAGATCTTCGAGAGTTTTGTGTTCTCCTCTTGTGTTCTTCCTCCCTTATTCTCCCAATAGCTTTTGTAGATTTTTTGGAATTTGGGAGTGAAGGACTTGCTCTTGCATTTGGTGCATAGGTTTGAGTTCTCCTCAGAGATTCGGCGAGTTTAAGCTTGTGGGCTTGTTACTCTTGGGTTTTGGAACCCTAGACGGTTGTGTGGTTGGGTTGTTGACCTTTTGTGGTCTTGTTGACCTTTTGTGGTCTTGTAGCCTTTTGTGGCTTTCTAGACTTTCGTGGCTTTGTTGTTGGTAGCCTCCAATTGAGTTGTGGAAATATCCCCAATCTTGTATGGGTTTGGTGACCGCCCTCAAGTGTCCCATAGTGGAGCGAGTGCCCGTCTTTTGTGGTGTGCACTTGGAAGAATAGGGTGAGCCTTTTATGGTGTCGGTGAGTTGCGTGCTTCCGCATCCAGGGTGAGGCCTTGTGTGGCGTTGGGTGAGCATCGAGCCACCAGACCTTGAGGTGAGACATTTGTGGCGTTCAGAGAGAATTGAGCCGTCACACCTCTCCAATGGAGACGTAGCTTCTTTGGAAGTGAACTTCCGGAAACAAATCTTCGTCTCCGCGTCCATCGGTTATCTCTCAACCGAGCCCTTTACTTATGCACTTTACTTTGTGATACCCATCGTGCTTGAAGTATTTATATCTCGCTATCACCTTGTTGCTTGTATTGCTTAGCATAGGTTGTTGGTGCACTCTGGTGAACCTAGTGGTTAGGTTTTGTGCTCAATAAATTAAACGTTAGTTTTATTCCGCATTTATTTGAGCCTAAACCGTAATAATTTTAAAAGCCTATTCACCGCCCTATAGGCGACGTCCATTGCACTTTCAACTGGTATCAAAGCGAGGTATCTCGCTTTTAGGATTCACCGCCACGAGAGTAAAGATGTCTCCTAGGGGTTTAGTGCACTCTCACACATTTACATTTGTTGGCACTCATTATGATGTTTGGAGTTCTCGTATGCTTAGTCATTTCCGGGCCATTGACCCAAATATGGAGCGAATTCTAGATATGGGCTTGTCTCCTCCTAAGGATCCCCAAAATCTATATTTGGAGGAGGAGACAAACTCTTATCTTGAAGATCAAGCATCTAATGTGCTTGTTAATGTTGTGAGTTTTGTAGTTCTTTCTTCAATCATGCCTTTCCAGAATGCTCATGATATTTGGACCAAGCTTCAACCAAAATATGATGTGTCCAAGACTAATGAGGATGATTGTGTTCCCTCCACCTCCAGCCATCATGAGTTCTCATCTTCTTCCACTTCACCAACATATGTGTTGTCTTAAGGTAATGATATGGTGAGTGGTGATAGAACTTGCAATGTAGATAGTGAGATTTCCATTCATGATCCTTTGTCTCTATCTCACTGCAATATTGTATCTTTGGTCATGAACACTTGTAGGACCATATCTGATGTATATCCTAGTGTTGATTGCCCTTGCATATCATGTAGAAATGCCTTGAATATATCTCATGATGATATGCTTGCTTCGCCTTGTTGCCATGATAAATGTGCTTCTATTTCCTCTAGTATTTGTGTTGCTAACCATGTAGAGGAAATTGAAGAATGTGTGGGCCAAGGCAAGGTTGCGATTGGAGCTTCATGTGTTCCCCCATCATCACCTTCTCCCAATGTTCACTTGTGCCTCATGGCTAAGGGTTCAAAGGTAACATCTCCTTTGGATCACAATATATCTGATGTGTATGTGAATGTTGATCATGTAGAAGTAGATGATGATGTTGCTTCTTTAAAAGAGAAGGGGGGATAGTCCTTCGTGCTCTTCATCCAAATAAAAATGCTTGCTCTACTTTCATTGAGATATTAACCTATGCTATAGAAAGTAGGCAACTTATTGATGAGCATGAGGATACTATTGACAAAATGGGTAGTATTGAGCATGAGTATGCTAATGACATTGCAAACCTAAATGAATCTCTTGAAGAGGAACAAACCACTAAGGAATATCTTGAGGAGACCTTTGCTATAGAGTTATCTAGAGTGAAGAAATCTTATGCTAGAGATCTTGAGGTGGCACGTTCCATTCAAATTAAAAATGATGAACTTGAAGTTTCTTATGGTAAACTCCTTGATGATTTTGAGCACCTCAACAATGGCTCTAGGGTCATCAAGGGTGAGCTCATCAAACTCACCTAGTCACATGAGAAACTTAAAGCTTCTTATTCTAAAGAGCTTTTCAAGTTGCCCTCACCTCTTGCATTAAATGATGATGCTTGTGCTACTAACTCTATTTCTTGTGAAGCATCTATCTTGAAGGATAATGTTGAGCTAAAGGCTCAACTTGCTTTGCTAACTAGCAACTATGGGAAATTAGAAGAAAGTCATGCCAAGATCTCAAGCTCGCATGAGGATCTTCTAGTTTCCCATGGTAGGATAAGGTTAGCTCATGAGGCCATTGTGTCAAAGGTAACATCTAGTGGGCCTCATGTGGACATTAGCACTATATCTACTCCAAATGTTATATTGCCATGTTCTAGTCCTTGTAATTCATCCTCTCACAATGATGCTATATCTTGTGATAAATTTCATTCCTTTCCTTATTTCTCTAACAATGAAGCATCTAATTCCTCTAGTATTGTTGTTGATACTAACCATGTAGATGAAATCAAAGAGCTCAAGGCTCAAGTCACTTCTTTGAAGAGTGACTTGAAAAGGTGTCATGAAGGGAAGACCACACTCAAGAAAATGTTGAGTGTGCGAAGACCCCCCAAGTGACACGAGTGGGCTTGGATTCAACTCCAACATCAAGAACAAGCCCACTAACTTGTTAAAGCATAAGGGCTACAAGAAGAAGGGCCAATGACAAGTGAAGTATCCGGCCAACATTGCGTGCTTCAAGTGCAAGGAAGAAGGGGATCATGTGAGGGATTTACCATTGAAGAAGAAGCCTCTTAGTGAGAAGCAACGAGGGAAGCGGCCTCAAGCTCCTCCACAATCTCAAGATGGGCCACTTACTAAGAATCCTCAAGCTCTTCTTCATTGTGCAGCTCCTCCCAAGAAGAAAGATGGTGAAAGGATACGGATGTCGCCTAAAGGGGGGGTGAATAGGCGATTAAAACTTTTCCTAGAGTGGCTCAACAAAGGCAGAATAAAACTAGTGTTTACTTTGTTAAGCACAACCTATAACAACTAAGGTTCACCTATGTGCACCAACAACTTATGCTAAGCAATACAAGCAACAAAGTGATAGCAAGATATATATTACTTCAAGCACGAAGGCTATCACAATGTAAAGTGCATAAGTAAAGAGCTCGGGTATAGAGATAACCGAGGCACGCGGGGACACCGATATTTTACCGAGTTCCTCCCAACATGGAGTACGTCTCGTTTGGAGAGGGGGTGGTATCAAACCACCAACACCACAAAAGGCCCCCCTTATTCTCCGGTGAATCTCACCCCAACGGGATCGATCCATGCTTCCACTATCGGTGCACTTGTCGGTGTCAACCGAAACCTCTCACAAGGTTGGGGCACTTCTCCACAACTTAATTGGAGGCTCCCAACAAATGCCACAAAAGGCCTCAACAAATGCCACCAAGGCCACAATGCCACCAAGGCCACAAAACCTTCTAGGGTTCCAAGAACCCAAGAGGGACAAGCTCCAAAGAGTCACACAAACCAAATCCTCCGAGGAGAACTCAAACCGATGCACCAAATGCAAATGGCAAGAACACCACAAAGGCGCTCAAATACCTCACTCTCAAGTTCCAACAAAGCTACTAAAGCTATTGGGGGAACAATAGAGGAGGAATCAAAGAGAGACACAAAATCCCCCAAAATCTAGATCCCCAAAGATACACTCACAAAGAGATGAATTGGTTAGATCAAAACGTAGATCTAGATCACCTCCAACTACCGCTCAAATATATGCAAGAATTAATGGAGGGGTGAGTATAAATCAAGCTCAAAGAGTAAGGCAAATGAGGGCAAAGCTTAGACAAAAGGAGGAGGAAGAAGCAACCCTAAACGAAAATGGACAAAAGACTTATATAGGGCTAGACAAAATATGGCCGTTAGAGTGTTTTTTTAAACGGTCCGGTAGTACGGGTTTGGTCCGGTACTACCGGACCCAAACAACAAACACGAGGAAAAGGAAGGCAGTAGCAGTGTGCCGTGTGCAGCGCAGGAAGCAGGGCGAGGTGGGCCAGCACAGCAGCAGGCGCAGTGCCAGCGCGGGGCCCAGCAGCGCGACAGCAAGCGCAACAACTAGCGAGGCAGAGCGCGCAGCAGCTCGCGGATCTGGGGAGTGCTAAGCGGGGCCAGGGCGAAGCGCGCGCGCAAGAAGTCAACGCGGGGCTAGCGTGCAGCGCGGCGCCAGATCTGCAGGCCCAACGGTAGCGTGCCACGCGCGGGAACAGCGGCAGTGCGGCGCAAGCGAGCGTGGATCGAGCGGGCGCCAGGGGAGCTAGCGCGCGACGCGGGGCCGGGCTCAGCAGAGGGTTAACGCGCGCGGGAGAAGCTGGACAGGGGCTTTCTGGGCCAGCCAGGAAGGGAGCTGAGAGGTGGCCCGGTACTACCGGCCGCCCGGGCGGTTGTGACGCCTGGGCCAGGCCTGGCCCGGTAGTACCGGCCAGGGGTACCTAGCGAGGAAGAAACAATTTAGGAGGCGCTCAGGGGCGGGGGCCCGGGCGGTACTACCGCTCGGCCCAGAAAACATATTTTTTCTTTTCTTTTTAAATAAGACCGGCATATATTCAAACGACAATAACTTTTGATTGGAAGCTCCGATTGACCCGATTCCAATTGCGTTGGATAGAGGAAGACAAGGGCTTCCCAATAAAAAGTGGAAATATTGGTTATCACCAAGTGATAAAGTATCAAGTAGAATAATGTGAGATACCTCACTTGGTGAGAAACCGAAAAGCCGCATAAATCAAAATCACAACAAGATACAAACGGAAGATCCGATTTTGATGAACAAGAACTTGTTATGGAGATTAACACAAGCTCTATATCCTCACATGGGTAAGACCAAATAACAACCAAATACGATGATGCAAGTATGCAAAGGTTTGAGCTCTCTCCGAACGATGTGACCGAATTACTCATACGAGAGCCCCTCTTGATAGTATGGTTATCTATCCTAAACCCGGTCTCACACACACAACGTGAGACCGAAAAAAGGGAAAACCTATCAAGAATATGCATTTGCCTTGAGCATTCCACTTGAGCTCGATGTAGACGATCTTGCCCTTCTCAAGATGGAACGCCTTTCTTGATTCTTCATCATCGATCCATGATCACCGAGGATGGCAAGCCTCAAACATGAGATCTTCTATAGATGGCGCATTTTGAGCTTGCACATCACATATTCTTCTCATATCATCGACCTTGAAGCCAACACATGCTCCAAGCGATGCTAATGGACAAATCTTACAAGTATAACTTAATACACACATTAGTCCATAAAGATTGTCATTAATTACCAAAACCACACATGGGGGCCCACATGTTCTTTCAGATGGCAAGGGAAGAACTTGCTACATATGCCGTGAGAAGGGGCACCTTTCTTCCTCATGAACCATGGGTAACTCGTCATCCCATCCTATCTTGATTGATGATGCTTATTCACTTCGTAAGGATGAGGGTGGCAATGTGTTTGCCAAATTTGTTGGTACCCAAAGTGGTGTCAAGAAAAGAACCATTTGGGTAGCCAAACCTATTGTGACTAACTTCTTCGGACCCAACTTGGTTGGGTAACAACAAGCTAAAACTTGATCAATAGGTTTTATTGGAGGGCATTGGTGACTTGGCTACCTTATGAAGAATTGAGGGATCTTCATCATTCCCTTTTATCAAAGTCAATACATTTTGGGATTATCATGCTTCTATTATATATCCAATGTTCCTCCTTGCGGTAACTTGTGTTTAACTCCTTTACATTGATAGTTGCTTGCTCCCTTATGCATGTGTGGTTTTGTACCTTGCATGTGTTTGTACATTTTGTGCTTCCCACTTGTGTTTATTGACCAATGAAGTATACTTGTGTATGTTGGTTGGCACACCATTTATTTGTGTTTCTTGGTTTGGAGTCTTTATTGATTTTAGTTGGTATCATATTTGCCTCTTGTGTGGGATTAATGGACTTTTCCGTTTTGAGGGAGTGTCATGCTTGGGCATTCCACAATCCTAAAAATGTGTGTACATGAGGAAAACCACTTACTAGTTTTATTGCATGTTTATCTAGTCTCTATGTGGTATGTCTTTCCCATGAGAAACTCAAGTTCTATAATGTCCATTAATCCTCTATAGTATGATCTTTTTGCCTCTTGTTGAGATTTCTTGGTTTATCACATTATGGGGGAGTCATATGCTTTGTGCATATTACAAACCTAGAAAATGTGTACATTTGAGGTAGGGTCACTTAGAATTGATATTGAAAATTATCTAGCTCCTATGTGGCACATTTGCTCACAAGTTCCAATTTGCTAAATGTTTTTATTGCTCATCTTTTGGATCTTGTTTGTGATAGTGATTCTTGGTTTGTGTTTCCTCATATTTGGATCTACATATCCTCATGGGAACCACTTGCTTGAAGTTACTATAATCACTAGTGATTGTGTGTCACATCCCAAATTTTTTCCAAATTTTGTAATGTGAAAAATAAATAAACAAAATAAATAATTATTGAAATTTAGGGTGAAAAGAAACTTTTTGATTTCAAATGGAAACATCAAAAACCATTTTGAACAAACTTTTAAAAAAGGGAATCCAACAAAATTCATATCAAGTGAAATGCATTCATCAAATGAATGTATCTTGAAATTCAAACTTGGGAAAAAAATAAACCAAAACCTAAAACCCTAATGGAATAAATTATTTCCCAGATATCTCTAAGACTATGGATTTGATCCATATAAAAATCTATCAACAAACATTTATAAATGATCAGAAATGATAAACAAGAAAATATTATAAAATCATAGAAATTTGTTTCATTTAATTTGGAACCATAGATAAAAACCTATGAGTTTAATATGACAAAAAGAAATAATTTCCAAAGCTAATAAAAGCTCCTATCTAAAATCCATACCAAATTGTGAGCAAAATAGTCCTAAAGAGATTTAAAAGGATAAACAAATATTAAATAAAAATATAAAAATTGGAATCACCAATTTTGGATCTATAAATAAAAAGATATGGATTTTATAAGGCAAAGGAAGAAATAAATACATAAATAAATATGGAATATTTAAAAGCCAAATTAAATCTTGGCCAACAAATGAAATGAAAGATTATGGAATAATAAAGGGAATAAAAGATTATTTAAATAAAATCATAAGGATTAAACAATATTCAATTTTATTTAAATAAAGACAAATTTCCTAAACTAAATAATAAATCCCAAGGAAAATATTTAGAAGACAATTTAAACTAAATCCCCAAGCAAATGAAATAAAGATATTCCAATTAAAATAAAGAAATAAAGAATATTCAAATAATAGTATATGGGACTAAACCATATTCTAGTTATATTTAAATGGAGACAAAAATCCCTAATAGAAATGATTAATTAAATCATGAGATGATAATAAATTGGAGTTTGCCCAAATGAAATAAAAGTTATTTAAACTAACTTTAATGAAATAAAAGAAACATTTAAATAAAATTTATATGGAATTAAAACCATATTTGATTTTATTGGAATAAATACAAATGCCCAATTTAAATGATTAATAAATCATATTAAAAATATTCCAAATAATTCAAAGTGAATTATTTAACACCCTATTAAATAAATAAAACCTACTGGAAAAGGTTTGGTGAAAATTAGAATTCAAATAAGAGTTTGAAAATATAATTAAAATCTTATTTGATTAAAAGCAAGTGTCTATTTTAAATAAATGATAAACCAAAAATGAATAAAATAATTATTCTAAAATGGTCCTTAAAATACAATAATAAACCTGTATCAAACTTACTGAAAGTTGTGAAGAGTTTGAATTCAAACAAGTATTTGAAATCATTTGAATAAATACAAAAGAGAAAATGGAAATAGAAAAATAAAAAGGAATCAGAATAATTTTTTTTGAAAACAAACCAACCCATCAGACCAGGCCCAGCAAGTCGAACTGGCCCAGCGCAGCCACCTCCTCTTCCCCCTCCCGAAGCGTTTTTCACTCGCGAGTTCACCCACTCAGACACTGACGCATGGACCCCACCATGTAACACTTTCTCTCGCTGCCAACGCTGCCCCACTTTTTAGTCGTCGTCCTCACCCTCCACGACCAGTTCCTCCCCTCCTCGCCCGTTTCTGCCTTTGATTTCGCCGAGTTAATTTGCCTTAACGCTGCGTTAATCTCTCTCTGCGACTTCGCCCATTTAACCGCCCACGTCTTTCCTTCCTTTCCCCTCAGACCTCACCCCACCGGAGCCACCAGGCTGCTCCAATTTCCTTTTGCACTACCGCGGCTCCGACGCACTCCGACGAAGATTTCGGCCAGCCCCGACCCCCTCTGCTCCCTGGCCTCCACGAGACTACTCCCCATCACTAGGCGCACACTCCAGTACCACTCATTTGCCCGCGCGTGCCCCTTAGGCTTGGTAACCTCGACGATAGAGCGACGCCGTCGTCTGCTTCGATTCCGGCGAGCTTCTCTGGTAAATCCCGACCGCCCCTCTCCCCCTGGATTTCTCTCACTCGCGAATCAACCCTCAACCTCACTAACGCTCGGGACCCACGCCACGTCACCTCGTCGTTTCCACCCGCCCACTGACCTCGCCCCATTCCCCTCTGCCGTTTCTGGCTGTTGATGGCGCGCTTGAATTCGCGTAAAGGCTGCAGTAATCTCTCCCTGCGACCACGCATGCTTAAACGCCTCCCTCTCTTTCCCCTCAGTCGACGTATCCCATGAGCCCCTAAGCTGCGCGAATTCTTGCTCGAAGCCCCCACTGCTCCGGCGAGCCTCCGCCCCAATTATGGCGAAGCCCGACCACTCCCTTGCGCCTAGTGCATGCTAGCTCACTCCCCATCACCATGCGCACCTGCCAGCACCCTCATCTTGCTCGCGCGCACCCCAGAACATCGGCAACGACTTTGCCTGAGCGCCACCATCCCCTGCCTCGACTCCGACGAGCTCCCCTGGTTAGTTCTGACCGCGCCTCTCCCCCTCGTTGACACTCGGGAAATCAGCGTTCACTTGCGCGTCTAACGCGACCCTTAATTTGCCTTGGCACTCCTTGTAGCTTCACCGTCAATGACGCCCGAGCGCACCTGACGCCAGGGACATCTCCGGCGAGGAATTGCAGTCACGCCTGAGGGCCCCTTCGTCGGGGACCACGTTGAGCATCAACACGTTGCTGCGAATCTGGTAATGCCCTCCGTTCCCTTCCTTACTTCCTATATTCGCCGGAACACCACCTCCCGAACGCGCCGCCACCGTCCACCGTCGCTAGCGCCGCCAGTTCATGACCACTTGCTTAGGGCCGTTAGATCCAGATCGTAGAGTCAGGATAGAATCATTAATCAAAGAGGTATCAGTCAATCAGATCCGTGTGATTCCCTTTAAATCCTGAGGTCCACATTGCTTGATCTGAACGAAACGGTATGGACCAACATAATCACTCCACGTGGCTCAGACTCTGATTTAAAAACAGAAACATTTCTATTAGATATGTGATTTTGTAAAATTCATAACTTTTGATCCACACATCCAAATTTTACAAATTTTATATCAATGTAATCAGCAAAAAGAGTAATTTCCAACCATGCACTTTGTTTAGTGATTTGCTTCGGTAAATTAGTTGTTTTTGCAGAAACATGTGTAGGCATATTTTGGGTATAAAATTCATTCTAAAATTAATTTTAGGGTAAAATATTTTGTAAATGGATTGTTTTGAACCTACTGACCATAAAAACCAACTTGTAGTTTTAAAAGTGTATTTTGTGAAGATAAAGAATAAATATTTGAATAAAAGCCTTTCTAGTTAAATAAAAAATGTTATTTATGTTTTAAAAATGCTTTTTGAATAAAAACTTTGGGAAATGATTTGATTTAAACTCTCTGACCATAAACACCACGTTTTGAGATTTAAAAATATATTTGGTGAACCCTATAAAATTATTACCTTGCTTAAAGGCATTTCCAACAAAATAAAATATTGCTTTGGTATAAAAATAGTTTATAAGTAAAATCTTTTGCAAATGGTTTTAATATTAAACACTTGACCTTAAAACACTAACATTTGTGTTTAAAAATAGTTTTCGCAAACACTAGAAATTATTACTTGATTTAAATCATTTCTAGCAAAACAAAAATGATTTAAATGGCCATTTTCACTAACTTGATATCCAATGGTTTTGCCACATTTATGAATGACCAATAGGTGTTTTAAAATGTTTATAACCTATTAGAAACCACTTTTCCAAATAAAACAATCTTTGGCATGCTTGCATGCATTACTTTGTTTTTATTATTCTATGTGATGAATTGCTTGAATGGTAGATTGAATTTGTGCCTTGATTGAATTGTAGTGAAATTTGAAGAGTGTGACTATTGCAAGATCAAGGAGTGAACTTAAATTCTCTACAAAAAATGCAAGTGGTGCTTCATACTTTTGTCCCAATATTTTGACTATGCATTAGAAATATTTTGTATAGGGCTTGCATGATAATTTTTACTAAGTATCTATATGCTATGCTTGGGAAATCCTAGTAGTTGTAGAATTGTTAGAATTTTCCCTAAGTTAAGATACTTTGTATTGCCATGCTTAGCCTAGCTAGTAGCAACCAGGGTGGATTATATACATGCTATGGAAAAATATTTCTAAGTCTTTGACTTATGTTTTTGTTTAATAAAACAACTAAGTGAATGAAACACCTGGGTGGAATGGTAATTACTTGGTTGGATTTTTGTTGAGTGGTTACCAGGGCCCATTTTCCAATGGTTTACCCTATGTATCTCACTTGTGGAATGCCACCCAGGAACAAAGGGATTTGAGATGCCATATGTTAAGAAGCTTCAAGTGCAGCCACTTGGCATTATGGGCTCTGCCTGGATCATATAGGTTGCAATAACTTAGCCAAATGGACAGTTGGTGGTAGGGGATGTTAGGTTTGGGAACGCGTCATTTTTGGTTAATGGAAGGCTTTTGAAAGATCTTGTCTCGATGCATGTCGAGTCTTGTGGGGAAAGTGCACCACCTCTCGAGACAGTAAAATCTAAGTACTTAGCCGTGTCCCTGGCAATGGACAATTTGAGAATCAAGACATGGAAGCTATCAAGAATCTCCTCATCCCAATTTCTAAGTTAAAACTTGTGGTTGAACAAGGGTTAAGGAATCACCAATGTCTATTGGTAGATACCTTGGGAGTTTTTGACAAACAAAAACTTAGTGTTTTCAAATGATAAAGAAAATCTTTTTTGAGCAAAGCAAGCCTAAGCTCCACTTAGCCAAATGCATATAGAAGATAGATACCACTATTCTACCATAGTATCACTTGCCAATACAATTCAAATGTATTGACCCTTGTGGCTGTAACTTATTATGTTGCAGGTTTGTTTGATGTTAGTGAAGTGTGTTGATTAGGATTACAAGTCTACAACCAACATGATTGCCTGTGGCACTTTGAAGATGAAGGACTCCATGCTATAGTTATTTCTGCTGCATTGTAATGAGATATCCAAATGAGCTATGTAAGATGTAATGAATTATTTTATTCCTGGTTATAAAGTTGTATTATGACCTTTGTTTCTTGATATTACATCTTAACTATGGATTCTAGCTATTGATCCAGGGACTAGCATTGTAAACACAGGGATCTCTACCTTATTAAAGGTTGGAACCTCTACATTGTGTGACTATTTGAAGCTATCAAAAATCTCTTTCGAAGCATCAAGCTTAATTCTCATATCTTGTTATATGCTTATTTGTGTGAATATGATCTTGGATATCCTTGCAAACTACCTCGGCAAAATTATCCCTATTACATCTTGTCCTTGGACAATTAGTACTTGATATATGGTAGAATTCATTGATCATATTTGTTTTGGCCTTTTCTTATTTTCCTTATCTTTGGCCAAGAATTTTTTTTCCTTTTTGCTCCCAAGCTTTCCTTGCCTCTTATGGATCTTCTTATTTTATTGGTACCCCCTTGTGTTTTATTTAGTGTAGGTGGTAGTGATGATCTCATTTTTGGGCATTTTGCATTCAAAGGCAACAATTCTATATAATGCCCCACTTATGGGGGAAATCTCCTATATTATCTAGAATAATCCTTTTATGCTTCTTGATTCGATCCCTCTTGTTTTATTTAGTGCTTGGAAGCTCGATCTTTTTGTGTTCGTACTTTGTGTGCCATCATGAAAATTGTGAAGAGTTTGTTTTGGTTGTTGGAACCTTGATCTCTTTGGGAGTTGGTTTTGTCTCATTCTTTGTTTCATGTTTTGATATTTTAGAATGATATAAATCCTTGAGCATTTGTGTTTTTGTATTTTTTTGTTTGCTCTTTGGCTTTTGCCTAGTTCATTTGTTGAACTTGTGTTCTTTGATACAATTTGTACACCTTGTGTCAAGTCACACTTTGTGTTCCCTTGATTGTTTTCTTGGTGTTTTTGTTCAAATTGTATCTCCTTTTGGTTCTTGAAAGTCTTATGCATGCATATTTACTACTTGTATTTATTATGGCATTCTTGCTTTCTTTGATCCAATACATACGGGAAACTCCACCAAATCCTAATCGGCTAAGATGTGCATGAAATTCAATTTCATATCAATATGCACATGTTTGTGTGGATGCTCTCCTATGTATTGTAGTTGCACTAACTACTTTGGACCCAATTTGTTTGGGCACCATAGTGTACTTAATTGTGTTTTAGGTACATTGGAGATATATTGGATGCATGTCTCTTCAATTAGGAAAGAAGGGTGCCTTCATGTCAATTGGATGCAAGATAGGATGATTAATGAATTCATATCTTCTACATCCTACCAAATATATCTCGGTAACAAGTATCTCTCTTATGCCTACATATCTTGTTCCCAACCTTTTATAGGTTGATTGTTGGCATGTATTTGTGTATTTGCAATTGTTGTGGTTCTTTCTTTGGTTTTGAGGATCTCTCTCTATTGCATATGTGTGTATGTTGAGATGAGTGCATATAACGGGGTCTATACAAAATCATGCTCATGATTCACCTATCCCAAATATGTCAATCTAGCAATTTTGTTGCATATCGTTTCCTCAGTATCTCTCATGAGCAATAGTGAGTATTTTTGCAAAGTTGATTTCTATCTTGTGATACTTGTTGCCTTTCTCCATATATTCCTTCTATCCCCTTATTCCCTTGGTAATAGTTGTTATGTATGGAGTATGTTGGTGTTTGAAGCTCATCGATGTACAATAAGATATATTTGAGCCCTTGGGCATGCTTTCAAGCAAAACATCTTATTGGTATACTCTATGACTTCCTCTTTCCTTTCATGTGTTTTCTTGAGTATCTATTTTGTTTGTGCATATTTCTTTGTGGACATTTGTCTTTGTGATATTTTCCACCTAGAAATTTACACACATAAGAGAAGATCATTCTTTGGTTGTTTTTGCATTTCTTGGAAACCACCTCTTATTCCTTTTTGATTCTTTGGTGGCTTCCAAATTTATTGACCTTTGAGTGCATTGTTAGATGAGTTTGGAGGAGTCCATGGTTGTGCATGTTGTTTCCAAATACAATTACTATAATTGGTGCACAATCTTTGGTGAGATACTCTAATTCATTTAAGAGTGCACAATTTCCGTCTTTCTCATCTCTTGTGGTTTAAATGCTTATGGGGGAGCAAGGATTCCATATTTGCACAAAGTTTGGGGGGATTCTCTATTTTCATTTAAACACTTTTTTGTGTTGTTTCCATTTGATATCATTTGTTGCTTTTCAATTGTTTCGTTTTGACCTTTTGTTTGCTCGCTTCATTTGTTGAAGCTTATTTCTCTTTCTTTTATTTTTGCAATCTTTGGGTCCTCAATATAGTTTTACTTCCTCCCAAGTACTCATCATTTGACATGTGCATTTGCACACCTTTGGAGGAATTCTCACTACATTGGCCGTCTAGAACTTTCCACCCATTTTGGCAATCGATGCCAATGGGGGAGAAGTTTTGGAGGGTTTAAGGGAAGTTGGCCTTTGCTTTGAGTGTGTTATTAAGCATTTCCTCGCATGCTCTTGTATCTTTGTGGTTGCTTTGCATGTTGAGTATATAGAGGAAACTCAAACAACAGTAATGGTTGGCAATCTACGCAATGAAATTCAAGTTCATCACACATGCATAGATTGTGGGGGAGTTTGCTCTATATATTGTGGTTGTACCAACATCACATACTTGTGTAGTATTTGATGTTGGGGCAACCACTTTGGTCGTTATTTGTCATATTTAAACCCTCGCTAAGGGATTGTCATCAATTACCAAAATGGGGGATATTGAAAGGGCATGTATGCCCCATGTGTGGTTTTGGTAATTAATGACAATCTCTATGAACTAATGTGTAAATTGAGTTTCTATTGTAGGTTTGTTCATTGGCATCGCTTGGGCCATGTGTTGGTCTCAAGGTTGAAAGATGAAGAAATGTCCAAGGGCTTTGTGCCCATTGGAATCACGAAGAAAGAAGGATCTTGATGGTTGATCAAGACAAGTGCAAAGGATTGCATCAAGATGGATCAACCTCAAGTAGGATTGAAGAAGGGAAAGCTCAAGATGCACATTCTCTAGAGGACCTCATGCTTGAAGCTTACCATCCTCGTGATCATGGAGTGATGAAGACAAGTTTAAAGAAGAGGTTTCCCCATGGAGTATGGGGGATCAATTTGCAAGTCTTCATCTTCATCAAGCAAGAGTAAGAAAGAGCAATCAATAAAGCTGTTCCCACTTGAGAAGAACAAGACGTTCTACATCAAGTTCAAGTGGAATGCTCAAGGCAAAGGTATGATCTTGATAGGGAATCTCTTTTGCCGGTCTCGTGTTGTTAGTTGGGAGACTAGGTTTAGGATAGATAGTCGTTCTATCAAGAGGGGCTCTCAAGTGGGTGTCTCGATAGCATCGCTCGGAGATAGCTCAAACCTTTGCATTCATAGCATCATCTTTATTGTTGTTGGTTGTTTATTGCCCATTAGAGGATCTAAAGCTTGTGGTTATCATCATAACAAGCTCTATTCTTCATCTAAGGATTTCCCTTGCATATCTTATTGCGATTTTTGATCTTGCGAGTTTTCCGGCTCCACACCTTGGGAGATACATCACATATATATCCATGGTATTTTATCCCTAGGTTATATCCAATATCTCTACCTTTTGTTGGATTATCTTGGTTTTATCTTTCCAACAAAATTGGTTTCATCCCAATTGAAGTTTCCAAGCTCAACTTCTTGTGTTTTGGGTTTTGGAGGTTTTACTAGTTCATCGCTTCTAGAAAGGTAATACCTTTATCAGTTTGGTTTTATACTTCCATGATGAACTTTATGTTTATTTGCATAATCTTGTAGAGATTTTTGTTATCTTCAAAACGAGCCTAGGATCATCAAAAACGGGGTCCGGAATCAAAAGTTATTGGAGTTTTTGTGCAATGTTGTCCAATATTTTTGCTTGAGCGAAAATTCCGGCCGAAATTCCGACGGAACTTCCGGTGAACGTCTATATTATTCTGTATTTTGTGTTCCTATTTACCAGAAGTTCCGGTAGGGGCCGAAAGTTCTGGTGGTGTGCGAATCTGGTTCAAACGGTCAGTTTTTCCTTATCGTATTTAAGGGGGGCTTCTTCCCCAATTGTTCCCCATATTTTGAGCTCGTTTTTGCCCATCATTGTTGACCTATTTGAGCTTCCTTACTCCCTCTCCCTCCCATGATTCTTACATCTTTTTGAGGGAAAAGTGAGAGGAGATCTATATCTATAATCCCACCAAACCAAATCCCTTCTTTGTGAAGAAATCCTTGAGATCTAGATCTTGGAGAGTTTGGTGTTCTCCTCTTGTGTTCTTCTGTCCTTATTCCCCCAATAGCTTTTGTAGCTTTGTTGGAATCTGGAAGTGAAGGACTTGCCCTTGCACTTGGTGCATAGGTTTGAGTTCTCCTCGGAGATTCGGCGAGTTCAAGCTTGTGGGCTTGTTACTCTTGGGTTCTTGTAACCCTAGACGGTTGTGTGGTTGGGTTGTTGACCTTTTATGGTCTTGTAGCCTTTTGTGGCTTTGTTGGCCTTTTGTGGTGTTGTAGCCTTTTGTGGCTTTGTTGTTGGGAGCCTCCAATTGATATGTGGAGATAGCCCCAATCTTGTATGGGTTCGGTGACCGCCCTCAAGTGTCCCATAGTGGAGCGAGTGCCCGCCTTTTGTTGTGCGCACTCAGGAGAATAGGGCGAGCCTTTTGTGGCATCGGTGAGTTGCGTGCTTCCGCATCCGGGGTTAGGCCTTGTGTGGCGTTGGGTGAGCATCGAGCCACCACACCTAGAGGTGAGCCATTTGTGGCGTTCTGAGAGCATTGCGCCATCGCATATCTGTAACGGAGAGGTAGCTTCTTTGGAAGTGAACGTCGGGAAACAAATATTCGTCTCCGCGTCCATCGGTTATCTATCAACCAAGCCCTTTACTTATGCACTTTACTTTGTGATAGCCATCGTGCTTGAAGTATTTATATCTTGCTATCACCTTGTTGCTTGTATTGCTTAGCATAGGTTGTTGGAGCACTTTGGTGAACCTAGTGGTTAGGTTTTGTGCTCAATAAATTAAATGTTACTTTTATTCCGCATTTATTTGAGCCTAAACCGTAATAATTTTAAAAGCCTATTCACCCCCTCTAGGCGACGTCCATTGAACTTTCACTTATGATAGGGGTAATGAGAGCTGAAAGCTAACAAGTACCATAATTTTTGGAAGCTCTTTATGAAACTTGAAATCCCTGCTTCCCTTTGAAGGGCCTTTCTTCCACTTTTATATTGAGTCTCCACCTTCTATCCTTAAGCACCAATTAAGAGACCATAGTTGTCATTCTTAGTTCTATGTGCAGTGTCCCAAAACTTATAGATTTATTCATAATATTGATATTTATTGTTCTTGAAGGTGTCCTATGCATTTATGTTTTGCTACTCCATGAGGGACAAGCTGAATGCCACTATGCTATGTTTTCTATATGTGAAACAAACAAACATCTTTTAATGCATTATTATTCATGAATCTTTGTTTGTATCCTTTCATGTTGCAACATAGTTTCTATGTCTTATTATTATAATTTCATCTTTCATGCTCATGTTTAGAGTACTTTGATCCCAGCTTTCAATGCTTACAAATGGTTTCATCATGATTGTGATGGTGCAAGTCACCTTAAAAATTATTCTTTTTATCACTTACCTACTCGAGGACGAGCAAGAGTTAAGCTTGGAGATGCTTGATATGTCATAAACGTAACTATAATTTTCGAGGTTCCATGCTTGTTTAGTATCCACTTTGCTATGCTTTGTCTACACTTTGAGGTATTTTTATACATTTTCTGGGACTAACCTATTAACAAGATGCCACAGTGCCAGTTGCCTGTTTTATGTTGTTTTTGGTTTCAGAAAAGATAGTAAGGAAATATTCTCGGAATTGGACGGGACAAAAGAAAAAGTCAATATTTCACCGAGACGAACACAGAGACCGAAGGGCGACCGGAGGGGAGCCATAGGGTGCCACACCTCCCCCCACACGCGGGCCCACCCTGGGCTGTGCATGGGTAGGGTGTGGGCCCCCTAGCCGCCCTCCTGCCTCGCCTCTTCGCCTATATAATCCCCCCGATGCCAAAACCCTAAGTACCCGATCAGATCTCCACGAAACAGTCTATAGCCGTCGCCACCATCGTCCCTAGATCGGGGGGATCTAAAGTTCCCGGCACCCTACCGGAGGGGAGAGATCATCTCGGAGGCCTTCTTCATCACCATGCCAGCCTCCGGTATGATGTGTGAGTAGTTCCACCTTGGACTATGGGTCCATACAGTAGCTAGATGGTTGTTTCTCCTCCTTTGTGCTATCATGTTTAGATCTTGTGAGATCCGTTCATGATCAAGATCATCTGTTTGTAATCATGCATGTTGTGTTTGCGGGGATGCGATGGATATTGAGATTACTATGGTAGATTGATTAATGATTCTATCTTGTCTTCTTGATTATTGATTTTATCATGTCTGTTGTTTGAGATCTTGCATGCTCTCCGTTTCTAGTAGCTATCTTGGCCAAGTAGATGCTAGTGACTCCAAGATGGAGTATTTATGCTCGATAGTGGGTTCATGCCTCTATTGAATCTAGGGAAGTGACAGAAATCTCTAAGGTTATAGATGTGTTGTTGCCACTAGGGAGAAAACAACAATCTTTTGTTCATGGAACAATTGTATTGTTTACTTTACACACATTGCTTAAAGCAGTTATCCGTTGCTTGCAACTTAATACTGGAGGGGGTTCGGATGATAACCTGAAGGTGGATTACTAGTCATAGATGCAGTTGGATGGAGGTCTATGTATATTGTTGTAATGCCCAATCAAATCTCATAGGATGATGAATGTCTAGTATTGCATTGTTATTCCTTGCTCAGTCCTGTCAATCGTCCCGTTATAATTTTTTTACCCAACATGTTATGTTATTTATCTTAAGGAGAATACCTCTAGTGAACTTTGGACCCCGGTCCAATCTTACCATTGATACATCATCCATTGTTACTGTTTACTTTCTGCAAGCAATCATTACCTTCCACACCATACGTTTAATCCTTTGTTTTCAGCAAACCGGTGAGATTGACAACCTCACTGTTCGTTGGGGGCAAAGGCTTGAGTTTGTGTTGTGCAGGTTCCAAGTTGTTAGCAATACCTTGCAGTCATTTCCTTCCCCCTAATGGTTCATTAACCTTGGTTTCATAACTGAGGGAAGACTTACCCTAAAGATGAGTTTTGACACGACATCAACACCGACGAGTAGCTTGGGGTTCCTGGCCGGCAGCCTGGAATCTATGGGCTAGGACATCATCTTTATGCTTTAGGCTAGGCTGTTTGTTAAGTTTGCTATAATTAATAGCATAATTTGCATTCCGTTGTTTGATGTTTGTGGTTAGTGACCTCTATTTGTAATAATTTTGGTTCTTTGCTTAGTTATGAGATCGCTATAATAATTTTTGTGTCGTAGGGTCACTGTTGTGTTAGATTCTTCATTGGATATCCTCGAGGGTTAAGCTTACGCCAAGCTAAGGTCTGGGATTTGTTTAGCCCTGATCTCGAGGGTGTCACAAGTTTTGGTATCAGAGAAGTACCGAACATAGGAAAACCTTGCTATTGGTCGATGTTGAGTCTAGTGTTTGTGAAAACTATTTCAAAGCTGAAAAGTATTTGTGAAAACTCTAGTATGCTTCATTTGCTCCTGATCTGGTATCATTCTAACTTTGGGTCATCTTATCATGTGTTGATTTTAAAAAGTTTTGATATCTCTTCTAGTCTTTCAAAGCTTAGGTGCCTCTTGGGCATGTCGTTTATCAACCAGTTGACCTAGTGTTGAGTTCTCTAGAGTTGTGTGTGTTGTGAATTCCTTGTTCCCTATGTTCTACTTCATCTGAGAGATTCCTTCCCATCATGATCTCTCTGTTTTATGGAACCTACAATATGATGCTCCACATTGTTCTGTTCTAGGCTTCGAGGTTTCCTTTCGCCTTGTGTGCCTCCTTTTTATTTGTTTGGGTACTCCAGAAGTCGATTCTTCTCCTAGAAGCTACCTTGTGATTACTACCTTGCATTGTACGACGTGTCACTCAAGAAGTAGTTACTCCTTTGTTTGGGTTTTAACCCTTGAACTTGAACCTAAGATCCCTGACTATGCTGGATTCTGGTGTTGTGAATCTTGTACATGAAGCTGACCTTTAACCCAAGATCCTTTCTTTCACCCTGTCATTAATGTTCACACATTATCTCAGGATGGCTGGTACGACAATTATAGTCTTCAAACGTGTGGTCTTTGTCGCGAATGAATTGTGACAACCAAGGACTTCCCCTACCACTAGCTATGGCAGATGTTCTTTAATGGAACCAAATAGATCACGACAAGAGTACTCCTCGTGAGTCTCATATATATATTCGTGACTCTGCTACACATTTTCCTTTCTTTGCATTAGTTTTCGGAAGGTTGTTAATCTATGCATCCACATCTCGGGATTCCATCCTGAGCATGTTCGTTTCCCCATGTTGCTTTCATGTTATTTTCCGACCTTTGTCTACTAGTTGGTAGCCAAGTAGTATATGTGTATCAGTGTCTTTCGATGCAAGATACTCTTGTGGTCCATCTAGACAAACCATTTCAGGATGTCTAGGAGAAACAAACTCTAGTACCTTTTCATATCTAGGATCAGGTCAAAGTGTTGTAATCCGCAGATCAAGAGGCATTGACTAGTTTATGTATGTTCTACCTTAAAGTGTCACACCCTTTCATACTAAGAGGTCGTGATGAGATTCATGACCCTCTTAATAAAGTGATACCCCCACACATAATTAACCACCCTTCCTCTAAGCTTACATGCTCGTGAGTGATGCATGTGCGTAATGATGTGTCCATCCAAGATTCCTAGCAATTATTATTGTCTTGAACTCTAAGGACATTTGTGTCATTCTTAGCGTGGTTGGTTAATCCTATTACTAAGCGAAGGATGATGGTACTACCTAGTCTGTTATTCTGGTGGATTCTCTTCGGTCAAAGATTTAGGCTTGTGCCGAAGCTCTGAGACTGTGTACTCTTGCACCAAGCAAGTTCCCTCTATAAATAAGTGACATATCGATGGTTCATGATATTCTAGATTTCTACTATAAGTACTGTCATGTTGCCACATGACCGTGTTGTCAAGTTCTTGAGCAATTAAGTTCTCTAAACTTCTCTTTTCTCCAAGGATCTATACTGGATAACCCTGAACTAGTCGGTTGAGCTTAACAACAACTTGGAGAGTTGTAAGACAAAAGCTATATCCGACTTTGTTCCTTCTTAAAGGGATGTCTTTGTTCGCGCCAAATAAAGATAGTATCTCCTTTGTGGATATGTTATCTTCCCCACCTTTGATTTTATTTATCTTAATGGTGTTTCTTCTCATGATGTTTCACTTAAGTACATCTTCATGTTCTTTGGTCTGACCATTATGTTTGTGTTGCCTGCCAAAACCCACCGGCGAGCAGCGACGGGCAACACGGAGAGCCGGGAGGCTCCCAGAACTGCTGGTGGGTCCTGGTCCCTCGGGCAACGGCCCGCAAAACTCCGGCACACGTCCTGGCTGATGCAAGGGCGTGCCACCTGACCTATACCTGGTCAGGAAGGTGATAGATTGCTTCGATTGGTTTCCTGCATGGCAAACAAACATACGTAAAATTCGAGCCGCGACCGGCTCCCAGGTTTCCCTGTGAATCGGCTCTTAGAGCCGATTACCCCATGGTTCTGCATTAAATCTACGATAACATGGGGTTTTGCTTCATCAATACAAGTTAAATCGATCTACGACAGTTTAACGTTTTCACCACGTAATTGGAACATCCTACACGTAATTGAGCCTGCTAAATACCAAAGATGATAGAAAACTAACCCTAGAGAAGGCCTAACAACCGACGTAAAGTCAATTCCCGGAACAACTCCTCTCGAATTAGCAAACCATATCCTCACGTACTACTGGATCGTTCAACCCATTTGCAAGGCCTGACTACGTGGATATCAAACTAAACCTTGGAAAACAAGGCAAAACTATAACGGATCAAATCGACTGAATAAAGATCAAGCAAGACGCTACCCTTACACCCGGGAAAAGGTGCAAAGGCAGCGAGATAACTAGAGGTAGCATAACTAAGCAATCATAGCAAAAAGTACCGATGCTAGCCCAAACAAATCTATGATAATAGTATTACTCGCCATCAACAAGGCTTCAGTACGAGTAACACCAAATAGCGCATAAGCAGATACTGCCTAGATCGCAAGATGCGATCTAGGCAGCATGACACTTACCCGAAAGAAACCCTAGAAACAAGGGGTGGCGATGCGCCGAGATTGTGTTTGTTGTGAACGTGATTGTCCTCCTTTTCTCAATAACCTTAGGTACATATTTATAGTCCGGAGACTTTCTATCTTTGGAATAACCCTAACAATCCTATCTCTTTACTTAAACCGAAACGTAACCTACTACAATATAAGATACACGGGCAATTTAGCCCAAATCCGTGCACAAGGCCGATTCAACAACACGTTGCATATATGTATCTTCCAAGCCCATCTTGATTACGGCCCATCTCCTCCTTTGACCAAAATATGGCGATAACACATGCCCCCCTGGTTTTGGCAATAATAATTCCAAAACCACTCTGCTGATGTTTTTTCTTCCCTTTTTTTTGTATCGGGTTACGCGTTGCCAGAATGCGTTGCAGAGCAGAATCGTCACGCCACCCCCTCATCATGATGCCTTGTCTTCTCAACTTCTCCGCAGTGCATGATTTGACCGTTTTGGCACCACATTATGGAAACTGCTATGGCATTGAACCGTCTCCCACTATTCCCCTTATTTAAATTCATCTGAGCAGTTTGCAGCCCCCATCTTCCTCCCTTAGCCAAAAAACCCTCTTCCTCCGCCGAAAAAACCCTCTTCCTCTGCCATGGCCTCCTCTTCTTCCTCCGAATCATCCGCCCTTTCCTCCCAATCTTCCAACACGATGAGGAACCAAGAGCCGACGCCGGAGCACCCGCCAATGGCGGCGTACGAGGCTCTGGCCCCACATTGGTGGGACGAGAGGGGCTGGGACTTCGCCGCCTGGTCGGAGGACGACGAGTCCCTGACCGACGGCGAGGAGGGCCTCCAGTTCCTTGTCGACGGGGAACTGGAGGTGGAGAGCTCCGACGACGCGTGGTCCTGGGATGGCGTCGAATCCTCCGACGAGGAGGAGGAAGCGGAGGAGGACACTTCCTCCGATGAATACCCGCCGGTGAAGCGCTTCCGCGCCGGGTCCAGCGAGGACACCGAAGACGAGGACGAGGACGAGGAGGCCCCCGCTGACATCCTCAGCAGCAGCGACGAAGACGACGCCAGCAGCAGCGCTGATGACAGCGAGGACGACGACGGCGAGGACAGCGGCGACGACACCGGCCTCTAGATTAGGAACTAGTAGTAGTAGTACTTAGCAGTAGATTTCCTTTTGTAAGCAATCGGCTCCATTGTAAACAATCGTCTTTTGAATCAACAAAGATTGCTTTTCCAATTCGCTTTTGCCGATAGTCAAAATAGGTCAACGCTCCAGAAGCCGATAGCAATGTATCGGCTTTCACCATACTACGCTCATATGGTCAACCAAGTCAAAGCCCAACGAGCCGATGGTAACACATCGACTTTCCCCACAAACGTTGACAAGGTCAAATTTGGTCGCATATTTAGATAAATCTGAGCGGCCACTCTCCAACTTCAAACGGTAACCTGCGACCCTCTTCAAAAAGGCTAGACCAGATCTCCAATTTCCTCACCACATAGATCGAGCTTACAGCGACAAGAACCCTCGATCCCCAATCGCATAGATCCATCTCCGCCGGCAAACCAGATGGCGGCATCGTCCAATATCAACACAGCGGTCTCTGGTCTGAAGGTACGCCTGCTCCTCGTAGTCTGAACATGGCGCTAGAATTAATAGCAAACACCTGAATTAATGCTTTATTCCACCGTTAAAATTTTTTAGGTTTCAGACATCCTGCTGCCGCACCCTTCTCTCCCAAATTCTCTCTGTCTTGGCCCCCGGACAGAATCTAGTCCTGCCCATCTGATCTCTTGCGAGGCAAACAGAATCCCCTTCGCAAGTCAAAACCTAGATTTGCAAGGCCGGATCTAGTAATCCCTGAAGGTGTAACTGAAACGGTTACCACTTTGGCCAAGCCCCCAGCAACAACACACAAGCCGATGGTCTCGTCATCTGCTATCCCCTTGACCTTAGGAGAGGTACGTTCGCTTCGTTCGGCTCTTCCTTCCGTGTTGGACGCATACTGACGCCATTTCGGCCTGCCAGGGTTGTGATATCTCAGGTCTGCTGACGTTCGACCCTGAATCCATCGAACCAACTCTCCCTGTTGCTGACGATGAACCACGAGCAAGGACTGTTCTACCTCAATTCCAGCGTCTCAAAGCCTTGCTGTCCTCCCCGATCGAGAAGTTGATCGAGGGCTCTGAAGAGGTGAAGAGTGTTCTTGCTGAAATCAAGGACCAACTCCCAGTAGCACTGCAGGTGAAGCTTTGGCCAGTTGTAACTCTGTCTTTCTACGGGTCAAGGGTGAAGTTGGTTCGCGAGAGGATTAATCTGCGCCGCGCCCAACTCCCACTGAAGGCCAACATTGCAGACAAATGTCAGCAGCTCAACGAGAAAAAAGCGACTCTGGATGCCAAAACTGACACCTCTGTCAGCACCGCCGAGCTTGCATCCTTGAAAAAGGAACTGGGAGATCTTGAAGAGAAGGTCCGGGCGACTAAACAGCTCATCCGTGACAAGGAAGCATTCATCGCCCGCTCTCAAGACGAAGCGGAAGGCCTCAAAGCTCAACTGAAGACTGATCTGGCGGAAATACGTGCCCTGAACAAGCAGCTAGTGATGGGCAAGGACGAAGATGACGAAGCCGAAATCGCTGAGGTGGATCGTGTCCGCGCTGACGCCCTCCACGCCTTCGAGGCATTCCTTCAGTAGCTTCTTCACGTAAACTGACACCTGTTCGTAGCAGTTTGAACCTCTAGAGTCGATGGCTGTGCATCGGCTGTTTTTTTTTATTGGCCGATTTCATGTATCGGCCCCCATATTTCACTGTCCATCATCCCACATGCTTGGGAAATATTTCTTGAGGTGCTGACAGGCGGATTCCATCATCTCGGTTAAATATTTATTGGCCGATTTCATGTATCGGCCCCCATATTTCACTGTCCATCATCCCACATGCTTGGGAAATATTTCTTGAGGTGCTGACCGTTGACAGCCACTGGGAATTTCACGCCGTCTAGCTCCTCAAGCATGTACGCGTTCCCTCTTAAAGCTTGATCGACCCTGTATGGCCCGTGCCAATTTGGAGACCATTTACCGTATGCTGCATCCTTAGTTCCCAATGGCAATACAGCTTCCCATACGAGATCGCCAACGTGGAACTCCTTTGGTCTCACCTTCTTATTATATGCACGAGCTACCTTGGCCTTGTTCTCTTTGATTTTTTCGAGCGACCACAGCCTAAGCTCAGTTAAATCCTCAACACTGTCACTCATCAGGGCCGTATATTCTTCAGTTGTTAGATCGTTCTGAAAAGTGACACGTCTCGATCCAGCAGTAATTTCCCAGGGCAATACGGCTTCTTGTCCATAGACTAGATGGTATGGCGAGGTTTTTATCGCTCCATGACATGACATGCGATAATCCCATAAAGCCTCTGACAAAACCTCGTGCCAACGCCTAGGGTGCTCATCGATCTTCCTCTTGATCAGCTTGATAAGGCTCTGGTTGGACGCTTCAGCTTGCCCATTTGCTTGAGCATAGTACGGAGATGATCGGATCAGCTTAATTCCCGTGTCCTCACAGAACTCTCTAAACTCGTAAGAAGTGAAGACCGAACCTCCATCGGTCGTGATCGTTTGGGGAATCCTGAATCTATGAATGACATGTTCCTTCACAAACTCGATAACATCCTTCGAGCTCACTGACTTCATAGGGACGGCTTCCACCCATTTAGTGAAATAATCCGTAATGGCCAAAATCCACATGTGGCCTTTGCTTGATGGAGGATTGATCTTGCCAATCATATCCATGCCCCAACCTCGGAATGGCCAAGGCTTGATGATGGGGTTCATTGCTGACGCGGGTACTGTCTGAATTTTTCCAAATTTCTGACATGCTTGACACCCTTTGTAGTACTTAAAGCAGTCCTCAAGCATGGTGGGCCAATAAAACCCTGATCGCCTGATCAACCATTTCATCTTGTGAGCCGATTGGTGAGTTCCACAGGCGCCTTCGTGTACCTCGTGTAGGAGCCGATTGGCCTCGGTTGGTCCCAGACATTTGAGCAGTAACCCTTCCAGAGTCCTGTAGAACATGTCGTCCCCGATAAGCACATACTTCATGGCCTTGTACCTTATCCGTTTAGGTGCCCCCCGAGCCGAATCTTTCAAGTAATTGAAGATATCGGCTCTCCAGTCGTCCGCCTCCAGGAACTGTACTTGAACATCAGTTCCCTCTGCTACATCCTTGTAGCCTGAAGCCATTTGTGCGAGATCATTCGCCTCTGTATTCTGCAATCGCGGGATCCAGTTAAAGTTTATGTACCGGAACTGTGCCATGAGCTCACGACATCGCAACCATAATGGGAAGAGCGACTCGCTCTCACACTTGTATTCCTCCGTGAGTTGGGAAATCACCAATTTGGAGTCTCCAAAAATTTCCACTGCCTCTGCTCCAGCTTCGATGAGCAACTCCATTCCCTTGCGTATCGCCTCATACTCGGCGACGTTGTTGGTGCGAGGGGTAGCTAGCCTGATGGAGAAGGAATATGTTGCCCCCCGGGGCGACACGAGTAGAATGCCAATGCTGCAACCATCATCACAAACCGATCCATAGAAAAACATAGCCCACGCTCGTATAGACAGCGCTGCTATATCAGTGTTGATCCTTTCAGCAATAAGGTCGGCCAATGCCCGACCCTTAACCGCTTTCGCGGGTTGGTACCGGATGTCAAATTCCGATAATGCAAACATCCATTTGCCGAGTCGGCCTTTCAACATAGGAGCCGACAGCATGTGCTTTATGACATCTGATTTGCATATAATGATAATCTCTGCTAAGAGCAAGATGTGGCGCAGCTTGGTGCAGGTGAAAAACAGGCAGAGGCACAACTTATCGATCTCAGGATACCTTGTCTCTGCATCCAGCATCCTTCTGCTGATGTAAAACACCACTCGCTCCAGACCATCATAAACTTGTACCACCACCGAGGCGATGGACGTGTCAGCTACTGACAAGTAAATGTAGAACGGCCTATCCGGCTGGGGCGGAACCAACACTGGCGGCTTCGTCAGATATTCTTTGATTTCGTCGAAGGCTCGTTGTTGTTCTGTCCCCCAGCAGAACTCCTCATCAGTTTTAATTTTCACAAGTCCCATGAACGGCTCTATTCTTCCTGACAGATTGGAGATGAATCTTCTGGCGAAGTTAATCTTGCCGATGAGAGACTGCAGTTCTTTCTTCGTGGTAGGTGGCTTCATTGTTCGCACTGCCTCCTGACTTTTCAGGCCGATCTCGATTCCGCGTTCATGGACCAAAAAACCCAAGAACTGACCGGCCGTTACACCGAAGGCACACTTCTTTGGATTCATTCGTAGCCCGAATTTCCTTGTTCGGTCCAGGACGCGTCGCAGATCGTCCAAGTGTCCTTGTACTGAAGCAGACTTGACAACCACGTCATCGATATAAATTTCCACCAGCTTGCCGATCAGATCATGGAAAATGTAATTCATGGCTCTTTGGTATGTGGCGCCGGCATTCTTCAGTCCAAACGTCATGACTACATATTCAAACAACCCCACCGAACCTGGGACTCTGAATGCAGTCTTGTGTATATCTTCTGGAGCCATAAAAATTTGGTTATAACCGGCATTGCCATCCATGAAGCTCAAAACCTTATGACCAGCAGCTGCGTTGATTAATGTCTCTGCTACCGGCATCGGATACTCATCCTTCGGAGTAGCTCTATTGAGATCCCGAAAATCTATGGCAACACGCCAGCGGCCATCCTTTTTCTCTACAGGTACGATACTAGAAATCCACTCAGCATACCTGCATGGCCTGATTAACTTGGCTGTCAACATTTTCTCGATCTCCTTCTTGACTTCTTTCAAAATTTCGGCCTTCATCTGTCGTGCTCGCTGCTGGAACGGCGAAACCCTTTTTTAAGCGGGAGTCGATGCTCAATGATGCTCCTGTCTAACCCGGGCATCTCTGTATAGTCCCAGGCAAAGCAATCTGGATACTCTTTCAACAAAGCTATCATCGGACCCCGCAGATTCGGATCTAACTTCTTGCTGATAAATGTTGGTCGTGGCTTATCCCCAGGACCGATGTCAATCTCCTCTAGCTCATCAGCGGATGTAAACCCATACCCTAGCTTTCCGTCACCTGCTAAATCGATGCTAAACACGGGGCAAACAGTTGGTGAGGATAACAAAGATAATTTGGGCCGATTGCCGGAATCGGCCCCCTTTTTGATTGCATTAGTCAAGGAAGGTTTACAACTTATCTGTGCTCTACAATGGCAGGGAATCTCCCTACTACGACTGCATGACCTGTTTGTCGTAAGCTTACTGCTTTTTATTTTTTGCGGCCGATCGCAGGGATCGGCCATACCACGTATGATCGTGGACTTTGCTACTCTGTCAGGCCAGTGGATAAGACCAGCCTCACCCCGTTTTTTGTAGCTTCAATGCGCTCACAGCCGTCTAGACTGACTCCAGAGATCGGCTCTTGGTCTCCTGCTTCCCAGATGTTCATGCCAGCTATGGACATCTCGATCGAATCATCTGCGTGAATGACCTCCACTTCATCTCCATCCCACTGTATCAGGCACTGGTGCATCGTGGATGGAATGCAGCAGTTAGCGTGAATCCAATCCCTCCCCAGCAAGACAGCGTAGGTGCTTTTGCTGTCAACGATGAAGAATGACGTAGGGATGGTTTTTCTGCCCACGGTCAGGTCCACATTCAGAACGCCTTGCGTCTCTGAAGTTTGGCCGTTGAAGTCGCTTAACGTTACGTTGGTTTTGATCAGATCTGCAGTGGAGCGTCCCAAACGCCGTAGCATGGAGTATGGCATTATATTGACTGCTGCTCCGGTGTCAACCAACATCTTGCGGACAGGCTGCCCATTGATATAACCTCGCAGGTACAGAGCTTTCAGATGTTTGTAGCCCTTCTCTTGTGGCTTTTCAAAGATAACCGGCCGTGGGCCGCAGTCAAACTGTGCCACTGGTAGTTCTTTGGCTCTTGGAGCGCAAAACTCTGACGGAAGTGTGAACACCATGTTTGTGCCAGCCGATGTCTTCGCATCGGCTTTTACTGGTTTAGGGCGCCACTCTTTCCTTTTCGGACGAGCCTCCGTTTCCAAGGTTTGCCGAACTTTCACGGCCAGATCGGGCCGTGCTTTCCTTAAAGCGTGGAGGTACTGTGCTTCGGCTTCCTCCAGGCTACGCAGTCGCTGAACTCTACGCTTTTGGGTGTGTCTGAGTCCATCGGGACACCACCTTGGCCGGTGATATCTGTCTTCTTATTTTCCACCCATTGGCTCCTCGAGGTCTTTTGCTCGAGGAGGGAGAGGCCCTAGGCGCTTGAACACTGAGACTGGACCTGTGTCATCCTTCTGCTGTCCACATTCTGGGCAGTTGTCGATTGTAGGCAATCGGCTCATTCCGGTATCCCAGCAATACTTGAAGAAAGGACAATCCCAATGTTTATCCATGCCTTCCTTTTCCTTTGACTTTTCGCTAGCGAGGTGCTCATATCCTTCATCATCTCTGTCGTGCCGGCGACGTCGGTCATACTGACGCTCATACTTGTTAAGGAGATGTGTGGAGTGTGGCTTCTGATATCGCACGCTTCTCACTTGCTCCTCGGTTAAATACCGCCTGTCATCATAACGGGGCCGGTCACGTGGACCGGCCTCCTCTCTTTCTTTGCCCCGAGAGCGACCGTCTTCCTCCTTATATGTGCCATGGTGGTACACAGGTCCTGCCATATTAACATCGAACGAGAAATCCAACTGACGCCTCGTGGAGTGGCTGTGTTCTACCATGTTGACGCCGGGAAATGGGTTTGTGTCTACTTTCATGGCGAATTGCCCAAGGATCAGACGGCCCTGTTTTATCGCCGTTTGGATCTGGCGACGTAGCTCTTTGCAGTCATTGGTGGTGTGGGTGAATGAGTGATGCCACTTGCAGTATGGTATCCCGTTCATCTCTTGAGCCGTAGGGATTTTGTGGCCTTCGGGTAACTTCAGCTGCTTTTCTTTCAGCAGTAAATCGAATATCTGCTCAGCTTGGCTCACATCAAAGTCGAACCCTTTTGCAGGCCCTTGCTGCTTCACCCATTTGCAGGACACAGGATCTGCCCCCCGAGCCCATTCAGCCACGGCCACCTCCTGGTCTTGTGTAGGATCCTCCTCTTCTGTATCGACCAGGCCTATCGGACGTTTGAACTTGTCTTGGTACAACTCAGGGTGGCGCTGTTCATACATTGTCAGTTTCTGGGCCATGTGCGCCAATGAATTGTACTCTACTTGGAAATCCAGATCCTTGATAGGTGCTGAGAGACCCAACACTGCCAGCTCGACCGCTTCTTTCTCAGTTAAACGAGCCGAATAACATCGGTTCTTGACAGTCCTGAAACGTTGAATGTACTCAGCTACCGTTTCTCCCCGCTTTTGCCGCACCTGCGCCAGATCTGCAATGCCAGCCTCGGTAGCTTCTGAATGATACTGAATGTGGAACTGTTCTTCCAGTTGCTTCCAGGTCTGGATCGAATCCGGTGGCAACGAGGTGTACCACCCAAAAGCCGGTCCTGTCAGAGATTGCGCAAAGAACCTTACGCGTAACTGATCCGATGCTGAAATCATGCCTAACTGTGCCAGGTATCGGCTCACGTGCTCGATCGAGCTTGACCCTTCTGATCCGCTAAACCTTGAGAACTCAGGGAGCCGATACTTGGGTGGCAGCGGAATTAGATCAAACTCGTTTGGGTACGGCTTAGAATAGCCGATTGTCCTTCTCTTCGGCACGAAGCCGAACTAGTCTCTCAAGATGGTACGGATTTGCTCCACCGTTTGAGCTGCAGGGGCTAAATTCTCAGAACTCGCTCCGGTGGCGTACTTGGCTAGCCATGCCTGTTTATCAGCGTCCATCCCAGACATCCCTGCTCCGGAAATACCTGCCCCCGAAGCCCCTGCTCCAGAAACTCCTGCCCCCGAAATCCCTGCAGTTGCCACCTGGTTCGTGCGCGTCAGGTTATTGCAGTCCGACACGTAGGTGCACACATATCCATGTGGGATTTCTTTAGGCGGTTCAAACAGGAATTGACAATCGCCAGGGTCACCTCCAACCTTGTAGACGATGTACGCCGGTGCCCCTGGTGGCTCCGGAGCTGCAAGCGTGAATGGCAGCTGTGGCCTGGTTTGGAGCAGTCTTTTTCCCTGGTGAGTCCCTAGAGTAGGCCCCGACGGAGAGTACTGATGTTTCATGATCTCCTGAACTACGCGAACCGCGACACGCTCGAAAGCGTTCACTAGGCTCTTAGAATGGCGATGAAGAGAATGAGCCACCATGTAATTGACTTCCTGTCGCAGAGCTCTGGTGCGCTCCTCTGAAGGAACAGACAGATCCACCTCATCGAGAGCACCTTCGGGTGAGAACCCTTTCCACCTGATGCCATGTTTACGAGTCCTCTCAAAAGAGCCGATGAGATCGGCTTCGAAGAGAGCTTTGATATCATCATACTTCGCCTTGTGCTCCTCAGGCAGATCGTCGTACGTGACCGGTCTGTTCTCCATCGCAGCGTCGGATGTTGATGTAGACGTTGTTGAAGGTCCCACCGGGCGTGCCAGAATGTGTTGCCTGCCAAAACCCACCGGCGAGCAGCGACGGGCAACACGGAGAGCCGGGAGGCTCCCAGAACTGCTGGTGGGTCCTGGTCCCTCGGGCAACGGCCCGCAAAACTCCGGCACACGTCCTGGCTGATGCAAGGGCGTGCCACCTGACCTATACCTGGTCAGGAAGGTGATAGATTGCTTCGATTGGTTTCCTCCATGGCAAACAAACATACGTAAAATTCGAGCCGCGACCGGATCCCAGGTTTCCCTGTGAATCGGCTCTTAGAGCCGATTACCCCATGGTTCTGCATTAAATCTACGATAACATGGGGTTTTGCTTCATCAATACAAGTTAAATCGATCTACGACAGTTTAACGTTTTCACCACGTAATTGGAACATCCTACACGTAATTGAGCCTGCTAAATACCAAAGATGATAGAAAACTAACCCTAGAGAAGGCCTAACAACCGACGTAAAGTCAATTCCCGGAACAACTCCTCTCGAATTAGCAAACCATATCCTCACGTACTACTGGATCGTTCAACCCGTTTGCAAGGCCTGCTACGTGGATATCAAACTAAACCTTGGAAAACAAGGCAAAACTATAACGGATCAAATCGACTGAATAAAGATCAAGCAAGACGCTACCCTTACACCCGGGAAAAGGTGCAAAGGCAGCGAGATAACTAGAGGTAGCATAACTAAGCAATCATAGCAAAAAGTACCGATGCTAGCCCAAACAAATCTATGATAATAGTATTACTCGCCATCAACAAGGCTTCAGTACGAGTAACACCAAATAACGCATAAGCAGATACTGCCTAGATCCAAGATGCGATCTAGGCAGCATGACACTTACCCGAAAGAAACCCTAGAAACAAGGGGTGGCGATGCGCCGAGATTGTGTTTGTTGTGAACGTGATTGTCCTCGTTTTCTCAATAACCTTAGGTACATATTTATAGTCCGGAGACTTTCTATCTTTGGAATAACCCTAACAATCCTATCTCTTTACTTAAACCGAAACGTAACCTACTACAGTATAAGATACACGGGCAATTTAGCCCAAATCCGCGCACAAGGCCGATTCAACAACACGTTGCATATATGTATCTTCCAAGCCCATCTTGATTACGGCCCATCTCCTCCTTTGGCCAAAATATGGCGATAACAGTTTGCCTTGTTCAAGCAACATATGAGCCCATCTTCTTGGATTGTCTCGATAAGTTTGTTGTTGAGCCCATCGATGACATCCTTATCTTCTCCATGCTAGACTAGATTCATATGGAACAGTTGGAATTAATGTTGGAAACTTTATAGAACCATCTCCAGGTCATCTCGAAGTATATGTTCTAGATGTCAGAAGTAACCTTCTCTGATTCATATGAAAATGTTGAAAGATGTCGCCATGGATTCAAGAAAAGTTATCTTTCTTTCCTTAAGGACGCATGTGTTTTTGTTGTCAGTACCTTACGTGTGTACAGTTGTCTCTCCACAAGTTTCTAAATACATGGGTATAGCAAATCTAGATTATTTGGAGTTAACCACTATAGTCCATATCTTGAGAATCTAGTAACTTTACCTTTGTGGTAAAAGTTGCACCCTTTCTATTCGGACATGTTGAGTCTGAAGTATCATCTCACTTAACCAAATCTGAATCTCAAGCAGATATGATGGTTGGTGTTTCTAAAGGTTGTTGACATAGGTATCTTTGTAAATCCGGCATGATTGATGTAATGGTTGACACAATTATCCGGAAGGCCTATTGTCATATCCTTTTGAATCAACAATAACAACCACTCCTCGTGAGGCTTCTTCTATGATTTATTATAGGAGTTGTGCTCATGGTTTCCTTTGTATCCGAAGTCTGACATTTACTTGATGTCGCTTCCTCAAACATGAAGGAGAACATTTGTAGTGTTGCTAGATGTATCTCTGTCGATCCTCCAGACCTTTATGTTGGCAAGCGTCTGTTGTGCCAAGTAATTCAAGTCTAAGAATGAAGTTTATTTTTCTCGTGTCATCGGGAATCTTCTTATCTATTCATATTAGTGGTGTAAGTGATATCATGATCTTTGGCAAAGATCTTGATAGTCTTGGATGAACAAAGAGTTTCATTTGTTTCTTGATCATGTTTTAATAGTGACTATGATTTTGGTAATCAAAGGTTTCTCTTGCTACATGTTCCTTATGACTCCTATGAGTCCTCTCCACCAAAACAACCTTATGTCTTGGCCTTCTGTTGAATGAAAGAGCGACCCTTTTGTTTCAAAAGTAGTTCAACATCTTGCTTTTGTTGATCCATATCTCCGCAACCTGAAATCTCTACTTAAGAAATTTAGTAGAGGTTCCCTATAGAAGTATTTAGTTGTGTTCTTTCTGTTGTAAGCTCTACTTTTCATAAGTTTAAATTCTTCTGAAGCTCCATGGTCTCAATCCTTATGAAGACTAGAAACATTCTCCTCTTGTTTCCTTCGTTACCTTAATGTGTTTCATGTTTGTCATCTCAGAGTTGTTTCTGAACACTCCATCCATGAGTCAACCATGAGATACTCGGTGTGTTATTTAGTGCGTTTCCCTCTTATCCTTAGTGTAACCCAATTTCTTTCTCTCTGTCTCTTCCTACCTTAGGAATCTTGGGTCGAGATTCTCGTAAGGGGGGTAGAGCTCTAACACCCCAGTTTTAGTTAAATAATAATTAGGGCTTGTTTTGTACATTATCATGAGCATCATGTATTTTTTCTAAAGAAAAATAAATGCAACAAGAAGAAATGCAAAAAACCTAAACCCTAACTTCCCCCCTCTATTCAAAACCAATTCAAAAGGTTTTGTATTTTGAAAACTACCAAAAATTATGGAGCCCAAATGGATTATAAAGGCCCCTGAAATATTTCTATAGCTTTACAAATCCCTCTAGTATTTTTGAAATGCTAAAAAACATATTTGATGGTTTTACAAAATAGAGAAGATAGAGAGAAAATGGAAAAGGTTTTTTGTAAAAAAATAAGGCAAAGAATAATCAGGCCGCAACCCAGCTTCTTCCCTCTCTATCTCTCAACCTTCTCTGTAGCCCACCTGTGGCCCAACTGCAGCCCAGCCGGCCCATACCCCTTCGACACCTTTCTCTTTTTTTCTTCCTCGAGAAGCCGGAGAAGCTGCTGCCTAGCAGCACCGGCACCATCCGATTCCACGCTGCGATGATCGCCACCGCGCCGCCAACCAGAAGAGGATAAGGAGCATCCCACATGCCTCTCTCTCATAGTCCTTCCTTATCTCTCGCGATCTCTCTCCTCTGCGAATCCCCAATCGAGCTGGGACCCTAGCCACAGTAGCCTCGGGACGCCGTCGTTCTAGAGCACCTCGAGCCCCGTTAGGCATACCACGGTGACCACCTTGCTCGCCTTGTTTGATTGCCCCTATCAGAGAAAGCCGGCGTGGTCCAAATCCTCTCCATCACAACCTCGGTCTCCGATGACCGCCGCCGCTGTCCTCGTCGATTCTGGCCACCCCATGCCTCGTCGACCCTACCATCATGCCTCTGGTGAGCTACTAGTTCTAATGATCTACCCCGTTGTCGCCCCTCTCTCTCTCTAGTTAGGTTCTGCGTCATAGACCACCGACCGCCACCGTCGGACAACATCGCAGGAGACGCTCCGATGATCCAAAACCAGCAGCGCCACCCTCTTTAGGCCCCCCTCGCCGCGCTGGTTCGAATAGGCTAGGTCCCGCAGCCCCGCATGCTGTCTTTCGCGGCCCCCTTCCCCAGGCTAAGAGCCACCGTCGGATGACGTCAAGCTGACGTCATCATTATCAACCACGGTCAAACCCTAGGTGGTTTCCACCTGCCCGTGTGGATGTTGAGGTGTCCCGGGGCCCTCTGTCGGCCACTATGGCTAGGTGTGTCCGGGTGTAAAAAGTTATAATGTTTTCTATTTAATTTTAAAAATTGGTTAAATACTAGAAATTCAATAACTAATTCACTTTAAGTTAGAAAAACATAAATAATATATCAAAATGATCATAAAAATGAGATCTATCTCTTAGCATCAAAATCATGCATTGTTAAGAAACTTCCATTACAAGTTTAATTGGAACAACAATGTGATCCCTCTCATATGCCTCTGGGGTTTCTCCGAATTAGGGTTTATACCCATCGAAACCCCGTTTAATTGCCAAGCATGCCTTAGGGTTCCATTTCTATACAAATTAACTTGTCATATCATCATCCTTGCTTTAGCATTGCATCGATACCATGTGTTGATTGTTTCCCTTTCTTTACGGTGTTTGGTTCTTCCCGATACAATACGATATCGAGATTGAGATCAACACCATCGAAGCTTGAAGATCAATACTTGACCAACTGTAATCAAGTCAAGTAGAAGGTTATCAACGAGCAAAGGCAAGCATAGCCCCACCATGATATACTCCCATGCTTTCAAAGTATTTTAATTCTTGCCATGATGCATACGATTCTACTATGGTCTTTTATCGATAGATAGAGTATCCTATCTATTGCATTACTCCCTTTGAGCTTATACTACCTGATCCACTGCTCCTAGCATAACTAGGTTTGGCTTGTGTGCACTGCTAGAGCTTATATCTGTCCTTCTTAGCCATGCTTAGCTATTGAGTCTAGTTCATCCAGATCATATATCATGCAGAAAATCTAGTATGACACGAGATCGAGATATACATATGAGGTGAGATGAGTGGTAAAGGTTAAACATGCTAAGGCTTGTATGGGAGGCCATGGTGGGTGTGTGGTTTTTCCATTCCCATGCTCGCCACCCCAGGACCCGGGAGTTCTCTCCTTCGGAACCAAGAAGAGTGTATAACCACACGGGGCCTGGAAAACTCCTCAACTCACTAACTTGCCTAGTTTGATCCATGAGTCCATAGTTTGAGACTTGGCATTTGCATATTTGGATGGGTTGAAGATGGTGCATCATATTGGGCGTGACCAAGGAGGAAGTAGGCTCTGGGAGTACTCCCGATTCTTAGACATAGAGATTGGGACGAGAAAACCATTTCTTGGTGACTCATGGATTTAGGCGAAAGCAAGGTAAAGGTCGTGTCTAACCATCCTCTGTCGGCCTTCCAAGGAAGAGGGCATATGCGCTGGCATTAATAGTCGGTTAGTGTGTGTGGGTAAAGTTGTACACCCCTACAGGGTATTAATCTTTTAAAAAATCCGTGTCTGCGATTATGGACGACTTGGGAATGGACGGGAGATCATAGAGAACATGAACTTAATCGTAAAATTTGGCCGATCAACATGTGCTTAAGGATGCTTTCTCATGGGTACGAGGGGGTGATCCTACTTGGTAGATGATGATGATTTGGTGGATATCAAAGATGATGATCAATACTTTGGAGATGTCGCTCACTTATCCCTTTTTAAAATGTTCCGATTAGACGAGTTTATACTTCCTCTTTTTTTACAAACAAAGATAACTTTATGCAAAACAACTCTAATAGCCAGAAGTCTTGCTGAGTACACCCTGTACTCACCCTTGATTTATTGATACTTTTGTAGCAGAGTAAGTGTTACCCTGAAGACGAGTTTTGATACGACATCGACACCGATGAGTAGCTTGGGGTTCCCGGCCGGCAGCCTGGAATCCATGGGCTGGGACGTCATCGTTATGCTTCAGGCCAGGCCATTTGTTAAGTTTGCTATACTTTATAGCATAATATTCCTTCTGTTGTTTGATATTTATGGTTAGTGACCTATGTTTATAATAATATGGTTCTCAGCTCAGTTATTAGCTCGCTGTAATAATTTTTGTGTCATAGGGTCATTGTTGTATTACCGATTCTTCACTGGATATCCTTGAGCTCAAGGTTAAGCTTATGTCAGGCTAAGGTCTAGGATTTGTTTAGCCCTGATCTCGGGGGTGTCACAAGGATTCTAAGAACGTCTCCATTGACGCCCATCGGTCCAATGGGGGTCCCGACAAAAAATCCCAACAACGCCCCTACGCTCAGCAGCATAGACTGTCCAAAAATTGTACGTACCAACCTTCAAGACAGACTGGGGGTGCCAGATATGTGCCAAGTCAACCTCGTAGGACTCTAGGCTAACAGCTCGTGCCTACGATCCGACCATTCGTCTCAGATCCTCCTCACCCTCATTTACCATATCCTCTTTCCTCATAGGAAATCGTCGCCATCACCGAATGTCCGTATTGGGGGGTCTCAAGTGTCCATGCAGTATGACCCGTCTCCGCTCTGGCCGCGGCGCGCGTGATGGATCTGTCCGTCAGCAATTCGTATCGCACAACTACCGCCGTGGGGACTATTTGATCTCACAATGACATCAATGTGCTAAAAGCTCTTCGATGTTTCTGTAACATGCAAAAGGCCAAGCTCTACAATGCAACTATGAGATGGAAGAATGGTTAATCCTATGTTTATTTTATAATAATTTAAATCCTATATATAAATCTATGCTTGACACTGCAGGTTGAGGCACATTCATGGGAAAGCAAGTTGAAGTTGCCACGAAACTTCTTACTGATGTGCCAAACAACCGTGTTCAATGACATGTGGAAAGGGCTACTACAAAGAAGGTAAATTCTATTAATAAAGAGAGAAATGAAGATCTTGCTGCAAACTTAAATGAGCTCCTAGCAATAATATATGGTAAGGAAGAAACCCAACTTAATGCTTTTACCGAAACTAAAGTTAAAGAAGTAGAGTTTATTATCGTAATCCTTAACCCTCCATGGAGGAACGAAAATTATGGTTTCGACTTTCAAAAACCTTATATTAATCTCGCAGGTGCTCCACTGAATAATAATACTAGTAACAACGGAGCAATTCATGGTATTATCTTAGCACTTGAGAATTCTTTTAAAACTTTTATGTAAATTCAAGCGGAACAAAACAAGCTCCTTACAAAAATATCAGAGAAACATGATAATATTATTGGTAAATTATCTAATCAAGTCGTTGCTATTAAGAATGATGTGTATGCTCTATAGGAAAGAACAAAGACCGTTGAGGCATAATTGGGCAAGATAGCCGAGAGTCTGTAATATCCCAGCATTTAGGAACCAATGAAGGGTAGACATAGGAATATGTGCATTTGCATGCATTCATATGTAAAAGTGGGGTAAATTTTTCGCAAACCAAAACCCTGGAGAGATCAGAGTTTCCTTCGCTACATTGAGTTAGGGTTTAGCTCATTCTAGTGACTATTATAAATTTTTACATGATCTCTAGGAATTTAATTGATTTTGGATAATAATTCAAATTCATATTTAAATTTGAAATTACTATTGAAAAGATTTAAATTAAAAGCAATTAGGAGTTGATTGTTTTTAAAATAACATTTAAATACTTAGTGTGAATAATTAAGTATTATATTAGATAATAAGGATACAAGTAAAAGGAATTGAAAACATTATAAGTAAATGGACATATATGAATAAGTATAAACTCTTATTGTTTTCTTATTCCATAATTACAATGTAAGAAGAATACACAAGTGAGAAACTTTGATACAAATAAATAACCGCTAGTAAAGAAGAAAGTAAGCTTTATTGAATAATAATATATAATACATTGTTTGTTACATAAGAAAAATGAAATTATTACAAAATTGATAAAATGAAAAACCTTAAACTAATTCCTAACTATTTCCTAGTCTAATATTCTTAATCCTCTTTGAATGATCTTGTACCTATAAACAAATAAGCAAATAAAACAAAGAAAAGGTTAGTGTTAGTGTTATTTCTCTTAGCTATGAACAATAAGTTGCACTATTTAGTTGCATCATTGAGCAATTTCAAATGGAAGGGGCAAGTTTCACCAAAGGGCAATATCTATTCTTTTAATTCAGAGGGTTTCAGTACCACATCATAAACCCAGGGGAAAGTTTCGTCAGGACAGGCAGAAGTAAAAGAGTAAAAGGATCAGATATTTCACTTGAGATAATCCACAATCACACCACACAGTTACACAACATAGTCATGCATTCAAGACTGCACTACTGTCGACATAGGAGGAACCAGGGCCGGGGATAACTTCCCTGCCATAGCAGAGAGAGCTATCTCTCTGAACCATGTACCACATCAACACAACCCAACCAAGAACAACAAAGGCGCCTAGAATTTCCAGCACTCGTATCCATAGATCAAACCAATAATACACCATAGTAAACAACCAGATCAGCAACCAAGATGATCACCTGAGGAGGGGATGGATCAGGTGTTGGGCAAGGGCAAGCTAGGAGGAGGAGAAGAACACATCTGTTTCAGGAAGGAGTTCGGCAAGAACAACATTGAGACAAGAATACAACAAGCCTCATAGCAGAAACACCAACATCATCAAGTTGGCGAGCCAGAAACAATCATGCTCCATATCTGCTCTTATCATCTATATAGGCATGAATTGTTGGTTAAATTGAATTCTCAGAGATACACCCAAGTGGGTGTATACTCATCATTGAACATATCAAAGGGTCAATTAGTATCTTTTCAAATCTACACAAAAGGTCTCAGTCTATGCATCCTTGACCTAAACTAGTACTTACTAGTTTTAAAATTAGATGAAAGCGGATCCATTGGTGGACTACTACGGGCCACATTCCAATGAATGGTAGAACCTCAATAGTATCTCAACTTTATAACAATTTCCCAAATAATATGTATCAGATATAGGAAGCTATAAGAGAAATAATCAAATCATATTCCTAAAAGCATTAGGAATCATATATTTAAGCTATCTATCACATGGTACTTACATTAAGGTAATCTAACCATAAGAAAGTAATCACTGTCTCAAGCTTTGGTTCACAGAACATCAAGACAATATCATATGTATAACCAAAAGGATAGGAATCATGTGTATAAGATCCATCAGTACATGAGCATCCAATAAAAAATAAGGCCACAACCTATACCAAGATTTCATCGAGGAAAATATCATTCCTAGCATAGTAGAGATCATAGGCTATCACCAGTATGAGAACAAACAAATCACCAATAGTAAGATCATTATAAGCCAACAGTATTGAGTACACAAGGTTAAGTACCATCATCAGTAGCAGTTGAACACAAGACCATATTCATAGCTCATACCCTAATAAGAACTAAGTTTAACATAATCCATCACCAGTTCATGAACACAACATGAATTAGAAAGTAGGTACTAGATTGAGGGTGAACAATGGAAAGAGTAGAACCCTAAAATAGGGCACAAACCCTAATTAGGGTTGCTTATCACTAGTACAAACTCGTTACTTAGAGACTATTCCTAGAGCCGGTTTACCCCTAAAATACAAACCACCGGTTATGTTCATCACCCTCAGGTGGTTGTAATTTTTGGACCGCCTCTAACTCTAACCTCAGACGGTTGGAAATCTGTACCATCTTTAGTATGACTTCCCCCTTAGCTGCTCATTAAAACAAAATGCCTCTAACATTTAGGTGACACGATATATAATAGCGATCGTCTCCCTAGATCATTCAACCGCAGCCGGTCAGAAATATAATCGCCTCTAGGAGTCTACGGAGGCGGACCATTATGTCACCCGTCTCGAAAACTGTCTTCGTGCATGTTCCCAAGGTAGCATGCGCGTGTTGTTAATGCAATTATAAAGTGGAGATTGTGCACTAGCCCCCACCCACATGCCTCCACACCCACGTGTCCACTCGAGGACTACCAACGGTCCCTCGTATATAAACCCACTCGGCCTTCTTCTTTCATGATCTCGTGTCATTTTCTCCCAATCAGTATAGTCACAAAATCCCAATTTGCACCTTCTGCATGTGTCGAACCTCCTTCGCTAGCACCACATCCCTACCCTTAGCTGCACCATGAAGTGTACACATGGAGACAAGCCGGAGGTGAAGCCATTTGTATGCGTAGCAGCACATGGCTCGGTTATTCCCGAGCAGGCGAAGGCGGCTTCTCCAGGCACGCACATCGCTCGTCGTTGCACCGTCGATGCTTCAGGCTCCATCCAACAAGTCGCCGTCGAGCAGCAGGTGGCCAACAATGTTGTGGTGCCAGCGGCATATCTGTATGAGGGGAATGTGGCATACGGAGGCAACCCGACGCTCATCATCCACGACCCCATCCTCCACAAAAAAATCCTCGATGCAATCATGGAGAATGACAAGTTCGAGGAAGAAGTATTCGATGAGGTGTCTGAGGTACTACTTTGCTAGTTTCTCTAGTCGCAGTCGTAGATTTCACTGTTCATACGTAGGATTTTCTCAATCGTCTATAGATTTTTTGCTCTGCCACGCGTCTTCTTAATGTAGGAAATATATATGGTTCGAACGGTCGATTGTTCTAGATATTTGATTAGATCTTCTCATTTTCTATCTAGTAAATTTACATCTGCTTGGCTTGTTGTTGTTCATATGGTTCTTCTTCTGCTGTAAGTTTAATTGATTTGTAACATAATTGATTTTAGGGGTTTTAGGGATTGCTAGCTGAGTGTTGATTTCGATACACAATATGCATATAATAGTACATTTATATTGTTTACTAAGGCCAATGATTCAATTTTGCCCCAAAAGATTGCAAGGGTAGATGCATATGACAGTGTCATAATTTTTTAGCGATGGGTTAGTGAACCTGAGGCAATGTTACGATAATATAAGTTATGCAATTGGTACTTTGGTTCGCTAACTCCATATCTAAAAACTTATGAGGCTCCAGATTTATTCTACACATATGAACTATGATTTTTGAATTATTTTTGATACTGTGTATACACGACAAATTGTGATCATATATTATTATTGTATTCATCATATAGTGTATATAAGAATTATATTTCAATTTCTCACTGAGGCCGATGATTAATATTTGCCCCAAAAGTTTACAGGGGTGACACATTTGTTGGTGTTCGTTTTTTAGGACTAGGTTAATGAACCTGAGGCAATATACACAAACAATATAGGTTGTGATGTTGGTACTTTGGTTCGCTTACTCAATCTTTAAAAAAACTTATGAGGCTCCCAGATTTATTCCACATTCATATGAACTATGATGTTTGACTACGTACACACACCAAATTATGATCATATATACATTGAATTGTTATTGTATTCATACTGTATAAGAATTACATTTCAATTTTTCAGTGAGACCGATGATTGAAATTTTCCTAAAAGAGTGCAGTGGTGACACATTTTTTGGTGTCGTTGTTTAGGTATGGATTATTGAACTTGAGACAACAATGTACACAAACAATATAGATTGTGATGTTGGTACTTTGGTTCGCCAAATCCATCTCTGAAAAAATTATGAGGCCCCTGATTTATTCTTATATGAAACAATATGATATTTGAATTGTTTCTGCTAGTACACAAACAATTCAGGAAACAAATGATTCATATGATACATATGTATATACATGGTTTTGATCATAAGTTGTTTCTACATGTACCTAAATATTTTTTTATTTTTTATTTATAATTATAATATTTAGGAAATACATGCATTCATAGTGTATAAGAAGGATTACATTTCAATTTCTTAGTATGGCCAATGATTCAAATTTTCCCCAAAAGAGAGGTAGAAACATTGATATCAAATTTTTTCAAGGATGAGTTAGCGAATCCAGTAGAGAAATGTACAAGAAAAATAGGTTGTGCAATTGGTACTTGGTGCACTTACACCATCCCTGAAGAAACTTACGAGGCTGCAGACTTTTTTCTACATATAACTCTGATCCAACATTTTGTTTGGATACATGAAATGATATATGAACTGATCAAACTATTGTTGAGATACATTCTTTTTGATATAAATTTAATATTGTTTTTACATATGTTGTCAATTCTTGAGTTGTAATACAATTCTATAAGTTCCAAGTTATGTTCTTAAAAATTAATAGGACGATTCTGATGATTTGGACTCTAGCAAGTACTCTATGGACTCCAAGAGCCGCTACATGCTCAGGAGATTACGGTGTGGGAAAATTTATTTCTGCCGCAAAGGAAAATTGTTTTGCCCATTTCATGGAAAATTCATTGACACTGACATCGACAACATGATCCAGCATGCAGTGGGCATTGCAGAGGCCAAGGCCGAAAGCACCAGCCGAAAATCTTGACGCGACACGCAACCTACGACATATTCCTCCAGAATATGTCAGGACTGGTATGTTTCTCCTCGAGTAGGCTGATGCATGCTCCTATTGGTGCCCCTGCTAAGGCGTCTTCGTGTCCCTCCTGCTGTTGCCCTGCTTATATTTTGTTTAAGTTAATTATTATCTTTGGTTGCATGTAAGCTAAGACAACATATATATCTATGATGTCTCTAATGGTTGAACTATTAATTATAAGTACCTACTCTATATATTAATCTACTTATTTATATGGAGTTCCTTCAATTTCTAGTATTAAATTATATTACTGATCATGCTCATGCACACTACCAAATATTTCTAGTGCTCGTGAACAAAGTCAAATTCAAAACACTTACACCTTATTACTCTGCCATATATTACGAGTATTCAAAGCGCGTGAATACTACGAGTCAGTCATACCTTTCAGGTTATCCAAGACAAAAAATTAGGTTGTACGTATACAGCAAAATAACCTATCCAAGGTATATATGTACTATGCCATATATTTTCTTTGATGTATGAACCTCATTTACTCTTAGAACTTAATTTCACTCTATCAAGTATGTGTAAACACCTTCCATTTTCTTTAAATTATGAATTATTTTCAAAATTTAGGATTAACAAAATCCAGAGTTCTGAATATATCAGGATGTCCGAATATTCACTCAACGAGATTTCCTTCAAAGAATACATGAAAAAAGGTTATATTGGTGAAAAAAAAATTCATATTTAAGTAACTAAATGATCTCATTTCGTGATTAAACATTTGAATTAGTCAAATTTAAAACAGCTGCAACTTATTGCTCTACAGCAAGTGCATGAACACTAGTCGTCATGCCTTTCAGGTAAAGATCCTAGGTTTGTACTATGCCAAATAGTTTCTTCAATTTATGAACCTAATTTAGTCTTACGACTCAATTTCACTCTAGCAAACATGTATTTCTTTGCCTTTAAATTATGAATAATTATAAAATTTTAGGATAATCAAACGCCAAAGTTCTGAATATATACGGACTTCTGAATATTAGCTCTTCTCAAATTACTAGTATTCTTAGCTAGGGAAGTACTTGAAGGAAAAATATGAAATATTCGGAGAACGGATGTTCTTAGAGACGTTTTCCACTTATAGCCGTCTGAGGCTAGTACTTCGTGGAAAATATCTGAAATTTATACAAAAATTTCAGATATGTGCCACATTTTTTCTTCCCCACTCTCCTAGACCACTATCCACCCCGCCAGCCTCCACCACTGTCTCCTTCGGTCCCCTGCCTCTCCACCACCACCGCATCCGGTCCCCTGCGGTGTGGATGCTTTCGCATGCCTCCGAGGACCCCTTATCGTCCAGGTAGTTATGCGTGAAAACCAAGCCCGCAAAACCCTAAATCAGCAGCTTCAATTTAGATTTTTTGCCATGGAATTTGCCATTTTGTTTCTCGAATTTAAGGTTTAGGGTTACCAAGCTACAAAGACCCGACGTTCCATCGGGTGAGCCCCTCCCCCCCCCCAGCCGTCATGCATCTGTCCCAACTCTTTTCCCCTTGTATAAATCTCAAAATCTATAATTGTCAATTCTAGCAATAGAGATTTAAGTGTCGCTTCATTGGTTTGTATATATTTCTAATTGTAATTTCATTAGTCTGCTTGCATCCTGATTATATTAAGATGCTCTCTATCTGTATCTATTTAACAGATGTGAACCTATAGTGATGATGCAATAATGCTCTCTAGCGATGACAGTTTTCGCATTAACTTTGGTGATTTTGAATTCAAGTCATTAGACAAAGACCCCATTGAGAGGATTGAGTTTAGAGGTATCAAAAGAACATCAAAATTGCAGTCACATGTTTTCTATGTGTTTAGACGGTAGACATTAATATTCCACCGCATTGAATTTTTTATATGTTGTTGCATTAGAGCCTCAACACAAGGGGGACAGTGATTTTGATAGGCAGAGCCTTTGGAAATGACATGTATCTGAAAGAAGTTCATGTAGACTTCCTCTTAGACTGTTGTGAACCCGAACACCAAAAATCAAGTACTATGTCTATAGGCTGCCCTATTCATCTGTCATGAAAAAGAAGTGCAAGATGGTAAGATGCTATATTATTGATCATGTTATCAACAAGCTACCCTGTGATATTTAAATACTTCCACTAATCACAAGCATGCTAATTATTCAATTATTTATACTTTCCTAACATTTGGAGCTGATTTCACAAGAAAATATTTAAATAATCGCCTTGATAAACCTATTGATGTCCATGTTTGGCAAATGAAGAGCAAAAAGCCAAATATGGCTAGGATGAATATAGGAGCTGGGTCAAATGCAATCTTAATGACTGGATAGGAGAAGCTTGTGAGAAGCTTCAACTTAAAGCAGGATAGTATTGTCCTTTTTTGCTATGATGAAAAAGATAATGGAGAGGTACATACTCTGGTTCAGCAACTTTCATCGAGCGGCCCATTATAAATGCAATGCTGGTTTGTTAAAGAGTACTAATTATGCTAGCTAATTGATTTATGGATCACACTTTGTATGTATTTCCATAATGTGTAATGGCTAAATTTGTATGGATTTTCCCAACTATCTGGCTAATGTTACCGCGAGATGCTAATAAGTTTTTGAGTTAATTTGTCTATTTGGCTGCTGAATTATGATTATGTGTCAGGTCAACTATGATTGAGTTTGAATCAGCATGTTGTGTACTATTTAAAATGGTTTACACACACCGGAGACAGTCACTTTAAAAAGCCGCTTCGAGGCACACTAGTTCTAAAGACGGTCTTTGTTAGAATCCGACTCTGGTCGCCTGACTATTGGAGGTGGTCCCTAGTATAGGTCATATGAGGTTGAGGAGTTCTTGCAAGCGATCAGTACTACTAGCCGTCTCTAGCCACCGTCTGAGGTTGTGTATCTTACAGCCATAAATAAAAACCGGCTCAGGTGGTGTGCTCTTATAAGCTATGCGCTTGAGCCGGAACAAGAAACCGGCTGAGGCGTATAGGAAATTGCCGTCTCTAAGTAACACGTTTGTACTAGTATATGGCAACGAAGTGAGGAACCGAAGAGAGGCAGAGAGAGGAGAGGAAGGGGAAAGACTTACCCATAGTCCTTGCTTAATATTAGAAGAGGAAGGAGGGGTTGGCTGACGACAAAGGCACAGAGGCATGGAGAGTACCTAGGGGTGCTGATACCCGCGCCATGCTGCAACCTCGGCAACCAAATAACGGTGGAGACAGACACTGCTATGTCACCTGATCACCGCCTTGAACAAAAGAATCGTAGGAGCACAATATCGCAAGAGGAGGCTGCAAACCCTAGGCACCAGGGAGGGGCGGCATGGCCAGAGAAGGGCTCGAGCGGTGACAACGGCGGCGACACCAGGTCACTATAGAGGAGAAGGGAGAGATCAAGCGAGCGAGGGAGGAAAGTCAATGGGCCGGTGGACCGGTCGAGTGAGCGTGTGGTGGGATTGACCCAAACCCACTGACATGGGTATGACTTATCGGATCCGTATGATTAGTTACCCTAGGCACATAAAATCTTATGGCCCACGAAGGCCCAATAAAGTCCAAGAAGCACCCGACGAAATAAAGACTTTCCTTTTCCGCTAAGGAATAATCTGGAACTAACATAGAGTTCACATTGTAAACATTAACTTGTAACCTATCCAGCTACGGTTCATGACCCAACCTCTCATATAAAGGCTGAGAGGACCCGACGGAGAGAGCACCTTAGTTTTTCAGCAATCCATTGTAAGCTTGACCGCAACTAGCAAACCGACGACTTTGTGATCGAGATTTTCCAATAATCAGACTACATCGACTTCCTTGTTTGTCTGATTAGCCACCAAAATCCCCAACACTCTCTTTTCCACGAAACACTAAGTCCATAACCATGGGAATTGCTGATGCCACCCCTCTTCAGTTGGCGTCGTCTGTGGGAAATTTGAGCGTTGGAGTAATGGATTCGGCAGCTTCCCCTTCATCAAGCAACAACCCAACAATCAAGGTTGGTGAGGTCCATTACGATATCACTGATCCACGCCCGCCCACCCCTTTATCGGATCTCGTCGACTTTGACCAGGAGACCAGCCCCATGATCGAAAGTTTCCACTTTTGCATGGGAGCACCCGAAAATCTTTGACTTTCGGCTTCGCTCAGCTTGGACCCATCGGCCATACCAGCATTGCCCATGGCAACACCAGCATCGCCAACGGTGACTCCAGCATCGTCCATTGGCTCAACAGGGAGGCCATTTCTGACCCAACAAACATCGACGAAACTCACAGAAACTCCATAGATCTGGAAGATTTGGCTGATCTATATGACGGTCTATCTTTCGGCTCGTTTTCTCAATCAACACTATAGCGCAACCTAAGCTCATCCAGCATAATCCGTGACGAAGCCTAAGAAAGCATCGATTCTGGAATCGTGAAGGGGGAATCATACCTAGGGAAAGATCCCTAGGACTTTGCTAGATCACACATCAAAGTATCTTATGGGTATAGAAACGATGACAATCAGTCAAGCATGAGGCACCGTCAAGTGTGCGTGATCCAGGAAGAAGGAACCTCAACACCCCGCGACTCTAATGGTAACCCGATTATTAATAATGATGATATTTTATCGGATGATGCGGCAGGACATCGTGAGGAGAGGCAGGACCCACCAAGGAGAACGATATGTCCTAAACAGGGGAGGAGAACGCGATGGAGAGCTCCTAACATTTTGGTTTCTGCCAGCAGTCTAGCAAAAGGCCTGGGAAGCCGTATTGGGTGCGGTACCCATGACAGTAGATGCCACAAGAGAGGAATTAATGGCTTACCAATACTTGATGCACCACAAGAGGAAGGACCTACTGCGGCTGCAACGGTGTCTGGACAAAAGGATAAGGTTAGCTGATGAATCCAGCTTGCGCCGGGCACAACTCGTCTCTACCCGAAATTCTAGCAGCATCACCAGAGGACCAAACCCTAGACGGAGATCCTCACGGCTGTCGCGAATCCCTAAAGCAGAAAGGCCCGATTTGGCAAGGGATTTGGACTTGCCATTCATGTCAGTTGATTCTGTGGGTAACATCATAGAAAAAACTACACATGCCGCCATGTTCGCCGCCCAAACCTACCTCTTGACCACCCAACCAGTAGCCGATGATCCGCAGGCAGCTATCCATCACTCCGCCCTCATGGGATTGGGTATGGTAGGCGAAACTCTTGCACAAGGAGAGCAAGAAATCGTGCAGCAAGCTGATAGATCACCACGCCGTTGCAATAGCCCTTGGCACACAGGGGTCACCCGACGATCTAGCTCCCCCACCATGTGCGCTTCACACACTCCTCGTGGGGGATGATGCAAGAAACGACATTATACAAAAAGGGTCAACAGGTCTAGGAAGGAACGAAGTAGCTGAAGATATTCTAATGGAGAAAGCGACGATGAGCATGAACCTTGTGGCGCCAGCTGCTTTACCTATCGGGTTCGCAAGACTCTGGTACCCAAGAATTTTAAACTCCCTCATGACCGACAAAAGTACGACGGGCTCCAGGAACCCGAGGCATGGCTGACTGATTACCTGCAAACTATCAAACTACAGGGTGGTTCAAAGGCCACCGCAATGAAAAGCCTCCAATTACACTTGAGCAGAGAAACGCGCTCGTCTCTTAGGAAACTACCCACAGGATCCATCAGTAGTTGGGAAGATTTGGAGGACAAGTTCATCCAAAACTTATAGTCTACGTTTAAGCGACCCACATCTATCGAGGAACTGCGGGCCTTCAAGCAGAAACCCAGAGAATCTATCAGGACATACATACAACGGTGGAACATCATCAAAACTTCTGCGGATCACATATCCAATGAAAGAGCGATATACGCTTTCAACAATGGATTGCAAAGGAAAGACTTCATTGAGGAGTTAGGGCAGGTGAAGCTGAAAACAATCTCTCAGCTGATGAATATGGCGAACTGTTGGGCCGATGGCAAAGATGCTATGCACAACAAACATGGGCGCTCACCTAAGGATGACCGCGATAGGAGAAATAGTGCTAACTGGAGAAGGCTCAACTTTGATAGATACAGCAGACCCAACTACATCAAAACTGGATCCATCAAGGAGGACAATAGGAGAATCGATAACCGCAGCAGCGGGTACTACAGCACCCGAGAGGACGCAGGAAAATGTAGGCCGAGCCAGCCATAACAGCCAAGGGAACCCCCGATGTCCCCAATGTAGATGCTAGAAGGACCGTGCAACATGCACTTTTATGTCGACTCTGAGGAAAGACGACGATCTACTTACCTCATGAAGGATTTCCGCACTTTCCTTGGGATGCAGGCAGCATGTAATGCAAAAATAAATAACACCACAAATTGCAGCTACACCATAGCACCAGGAACTATCCCTCTTGCGGCTCCACCACCACCTCCAGGACCAGCGCTAGCAGGGCAGCCGAGACCTGCTGAAAAAAGGAACCGGGACGATGAGTACCCGAGTTCTAGAGGGGAAATATCCATGATTCAAAAAGGGCACCCATCCAACATGATCTAGAAGTTAATTACCCGACAAGTCAGTATGACGGTAACAGTGTCAACCCCAACCCCTGAATTCCTCCACTGATCGGAACAAGAAATCACCTTCAGCAGAGCTGATCATCTGCTTAGAGTACCTCGACTGGGTCATTCAGCTCTGATTGTTGATGCACAAGTTGGTAGGTTTGATATGAGCATGGTCTTCATGGCCGCTGGCAGCATCATCAACCTCTTCTATGCCAAAACTCTACGAGCCATGAACATCTCCCTAACGAATTTGGCACCAACAGAAACATCTTTCCACGGGATAGTCCCAGGTAAACCCAAAATTCCTTTAGGAAAAATCTATCTTAATGTTGTCTTTGAATCAAGAAACAATTTCATGCGAGAGAAGATCGGTTTCAAAGTTATGGACTAGCCATTGCAGTACCACGTGATCCTGGGGCGACCAGCTTTCGCAAGATTCATGGCATCACCACATTATGCTTACCTAGTGATGAAGATGCCAACGCCCAAAGGAATCATCATAATCAGGGGGAGTTTCACTCGATCCGACAATTGCGACCAGGAATTCAACAAAATCTCTAAATCCTTTGGGATGGAAACAGAGTTTGAGGAACTGAGGATATCAACGGATGTGGATCCTCTCCCAGAATCTCGGGTCATGCCTGACTTTTCCTTCGACACAACAAAAGATACAAGGGAGATCCAGGTCCACCCCACGGACCCGAAGAAAACGGCCCTGGTATCCACCAATCTCAGTCCCGCATAGGAAGGCACGCTCATCGAGTTCCTCCATGAGCGCTAGGAGATTTTTGCATGGGTACCATCAGACATGCCAGGAATCCCCAGGGAACTCGTTGAGCATGCACTCAATTTATATCCTGATGCCAGACCTGTGAAGCAGTTACTCCGCCGTTTTGCGGAACCCAAGAGAAAGGCCATTGGATGAGAAATCCATCGCCTCATGGATGCTAAGTTCATCAAGGAAATCAAGCAAGCACTATGGGTCATCAATCCCGTGTGCATCCCGAATAAAAACACCAAAGAGCTGTGTATGTGCATCAACTTCACTACATTCAACAAACACTGTCTGAAGGATCACTTTCCACTCCAGCGAACCGATCAGATTATCAACACAACTGTGGGTGTGAATGTATTTCCTTTATGGACGCTTACTATGAATATCATTAAATCCATATGAAAGTAGAAGACCAATGTAAAACAGCATTTATAAGACCTTATGGTGTATTCTGCAATACAATGATGCCATTCGAATTAAAAAATGGGGGTGCCACGTATCAGCGGATGATGAAAAACTGCCTCGGAAGCCAAATTGGCAACAACGTTCAAGGCTACATTGACGATGTCATCGTCACCACCAAGCAAGAGTCGATTTTTATCAGTGACCTATGGGAAACATTTGATAATCTTGACAAGTACCGCATTAAACTCAACCCGCTAAAGTTAGGCGTAAGCTGATAAAGCAGTATGCCATAGACAAAAAGCACTCCCCTTCTAAGATCTCGAGTTGGGATGGGCCAGGCCCAGGTTCTAAATAAAATTAAATCCTTAATAAATTACCAAAAGACAGAAATACCCCTAAAGGTATTTAAACTATAGAAAAATAAATAAATATCCTAAAAGCCCAAATAATACATCTAAATGTTCATAAGAACATAAACTATCTAATAAAAATACTAAGTTGTATTTTAGAATAATAAAACTTAAATTAATTATTTTAATGCAATAAATCCTTTAAGGAATTTTCTGAAAATAAGGATAATAATTAAAAATAAGTAAAAACATTTTTAAGATTCTAAATAAATACTTTATCTAAGAAAAATACTAGTTTGTATTTTTAGAAAAAAAATTAAAATGTATATTTAGAAACACTTATTTATTTATTTATTTATGGAATTTTAATAAAATAAAGTAAGAGGTAAAAATAAGTAAAAATTACTTTTAAGCTCTTAATTTAATATGTGTTGCTACAAAAATACTAAATATAATATTTAAAAAGGTTTTAAAGTTTATAAAATATAAATTTCGTTTTTAGTTATTTATTAACTAAATAAAAATAATTTAACCTTTAATAATGTGGGCAAAACACATAAATAAGGGTAATCCTAAAATGAAATAGTGCATGACATTAATATGCATGTTCATTATTGCTTCTTTAAATATTTTCCTTACCGGGTGATGGCAACAAAGGCCACATTTTTTTGGGACTCCAAGTGCAGAGTGTTGCAGCAAGCTTCTTTTCCCCCACAAGAGTGACTCGAGGGTTTTGTAACACCCCGGCCTCTCCGGACCGACGACTGTCATTTCTGGCAGCTTAATAGGATCTCTAGACTAACCCCACAGGCCAACACTAGTCTTTTCTGCACACTTTGTCCTCACTCGTGCGTACCCGGTACGCACTTCCTGGTCGGTCACCCATCCTAGAATTGCTCTAGGCCAAGCACGCTTAACCTTAGAGTTCTTTTCAGATGAGCTTCCAGAAAAGAAGTTGCAACTTGTTGGTATGGGTATACTATCAATCCTATTAAGCCTTATGCCAGGGTATCACATACACTCACCCTTAGAAGATCGACGCCCTCGTCGATCAACCACAAGCCAGGGACATCCCCTCTTGGCATACGTCTGTGCATCTAGTACCGGAACATGTGCCATGCCATGTCCACTCCGGCCCACACGCGCCATGCGCCACATATTCGTCACTGACCCGCACACGCCCGCGTAACCACGAGGGTCGGCTCTGATACCACTTTGTAACACCCCGGCCTCTCCGTACCGACGGTTTTCACTTCTGGAAGCTTAATAGGATCTCTAGACTAACCCCACAGGACAACACTAGTCTTTTCTATGCACTTTTTCCTCACTCGTGCGCACCCGGTACCCACTTCCCGGTCGGTCACCCATCCTAGAATTGCTCTAGGTCAAGCACGCTTAACCTTAGAGTTCTTTTCAGATGATCTTCCGTAAAATAAGTTGCAACTTGTTGATATGGGTATACTATCAATCCTATTAAGCCATGCACAGGGTATCACAGGTTTATATCAAACTCTTAGGGAATTGTGTGGATATTTGTCTTCTCCTCTTCAAGCAACCTGTAAAGTAAAATAATTTGTCTTGTGTCCCCAACTCCACCAAGTGGTTGTCAACCACAAGGTTTCATATTAATAATATGAATTAAATAAAAAACAAACTAAAGCAAATAAAGTAAAGTAAAGAAATGCAAACTAGATAATTTGGAACATTGTAGAGTTGTTTTGGGGCTTTTATGAGTGATTGCAGGTTGGAAAGTATTTTTTGTATTTCCGAAATAATAAATTGCAGAAAATAAAAAGGATAGTTGATGCAATGGAAAGGTGTTTCTTATGCTAAAAATCGGACCGAGGTTCATGGTTTCACTTGTCTACTCTCTTTTTAGGTTGTAGTGATCACAAACCAATTCATCAATGATAAAGACTCATGGAATTTTCTATATGTGCTTGATAAAGGAATTAATATGGGCATCACATTCTAATATTGAGATGGAATACATCTCTCTCTTATACTCCTCAAGAAAGGGAAATCTCCATGCAATCTTGAATTAAGAACAAATCAGAGTATAACTTTAAGCAATATTATATGATGTTTGAAATACAAATATTCTACCTTGATCTAACAAGGTTATCAACTATCACATGATAACTATAGAACATGATTCCACTATATCCCTAGTGAGACAGCAAAACAAAGGTAAAAACCAAAGTAGATCTTGAATATTATGTGTCACAATTCAATCTCTACCACCATGCTACTCCATCTAACACACACTTCCGAAGGAGATATGCCCTAGAGGCAAATAATAAAGAGTTTTTATTTGATGTATATCTTGTTCATAATACGTTTATTAGCCTGTTATAACTATATTAATACAAAACATACACGTGTGGTATGTAAACAACCAGGTCTCTAGTTATCTCTAGTAAACTAGCTCATTGGGCTAGTTCTGATCTTATGGTTTCGTGATCATGGGGATAGTGCCAATTGACAATGAGGTCACATAATTGGAGAATGATGTGATAGACATCCACCCAAAGTTAATCACAATGAGATCTAGTTACTTAAACATTCATCATTAATCAGAACAAACAAACACCATGGCTTATATCCTTTGACTATGAGATAATGCATAATCACTGTTTTGGAGAGATACTTTGAAGATATCAAGTATCAAGCTGTCAAAGGGTGATCATAAAGGTATCGTTGGGTTTCCTGTAGAAATGGTTTGAGAAGTTTTTAGCAAGACCAGGATTTGCCAACCCAAGTAACGGATAGATGCATGTGGACAACTCAGTGATGTTGCATTAATGAATCTTGCAAGTGTATGATTGCATCATGGAATGCAACGACACGTGAACGAATAAAAAAGTTCATCGGTAACGAGATCGAACATAGGTATGGAGATATTTCAGATGAAATCTCGGATGACCTAGGTATCGTATGGCAAAGGGAATAGGACTATGCAGTTAAGGTTCAAGCGATGATATTAATCGTGAGTGCATGGGTGGTCATTATGGACATCCAGGTCCCAATGTTGATCATTGATACAATAGGTGTTTTGGTCATGTCCTTAGAATCTCTGATCCAAAGGGTGGCACGCTTAAGGGTAGGGACGCATTGGGATCGAACCGGCACTAAAGGAGAAATGAGAGAGGGAGAAATCAGAAAGGTTCCGGGTAACATCCGATGATGATCGGAAGGGGACCGAAAGGAGTTTTCAGGTATGGAATATAGTAATATATGTGTTTTATATTAATTAGTTGAATTAATATTAAAACATATTTTATTTTATATTTATGGGCAGCCTTCTTGCAATTGGGACGTTTCTAGAAGGGCCCATAGGGATAGGCACCTAAGGGAAATAGGGAGGAGGGGCCTCCAGCCGAAAACCTAAGGGTTTCCCACCCGCGGGGTGGGACCCAGGTCCGGCAGCGATTTCCCCCTAGCGGTAGCTTTGGGGATCGCACCACCCTAGCCCGAGAGTTTGACCCTACACCTTCCTACTATGAATAGAGGAGCCCCTCCCCTCTATTTGCACCACAACAACAAGTTCTCTCATCTCCCTCTAAAACCTAGATCTCTCCCTACATTAGATTGGATCTAGCTACTAGGTTTAGTTCTCCACCTCCGCATTACCATCGTGCGCATGATGGTATGGCTTCCTTGTTCTTCCACCACTCTGCTGGATCAGATTCCGAGAGACGTCCCTACACTGTACGTGTGTAGAGCTTCGAGGTGCAACACTTGGGGCGTTGTCTTCATTTCTATATGCCTGCTTGCATAAGGCGTAACATGGTCTCCAAGGATATGAAATCCGTTCTTCATCTCCGTTACTTATGTCTACATAGATTAGATCTTGGTTGTCGTGTTCGCGTAGGAAGAAAAAACTACTGCGAACCCCAACATTGGTATCAGAGCCAGATCTATGGGTATACATGTCGTACGGATAGAACACATAGCAATATGTGGGCTTTGATTCTCTAGTTGCGACCCTCTTTTGTGTTCTTGTCATATCGCCGGATTGATTGATGAAGCGGCTCGGACCGACCTTACGTGTAAACTTACGTGAGACTGGTTCCATGCTCAACATTCGGCTTGTTCCGTTTAAGTGGCTATCGGGTGTCTGTCTCTATTTAATAGTGGATATGACTTTTACACCGGAGGTCCCTAAAAAGGGAGCGAAGAGGCAATCATTGAATCAAAGTTGTGGCTCAATGTTCATATGTGGGAAGGGGTTCTGCCATGAAAACCTAAAGCCACATAAAACTTGCAAAAGGATAAAGTAGAGGCGTTTAACTTTGTTATGCAGGGGCATGTGTTGGGACATGGTGTAGGGTTTCGTAGCATGGAAAACAAAAATTTTCTATCGCATACAAACAAACAAGCCAAGATCTATCTACTAGATTGTAGCAACGAGTCGATGGAATAACTTACCCTCGAAGATTCCAAAGCGTTTAACAAGAGCGGATTCTCGTGGGTGATGTAGTCGTACTCTTGACGATCTCAAGATCGCGTAGACGATCCTTCCGGCGCTGCGTTCCGGCAGCACTCCCGCAGTCGGTCACACGTTCGGTACTCGACGAAGACCTTCCTCTCCCTTGTTCCAGCAGGCAGCGGAGGTTGTAGCACTCTCCTCGCGATTCCGGCAGCACAACGGCGTGGTACCGGAAGTAGAGGGGAGATCTCGCAGGGCTTTGCCTTAAGCCGGAGCGAGTATGGTGGAGTATGAGAGAGCTCCTCGGCGATCTAGGGTTTAGACACACCAAGGAGGAGGTTCTAGAGCCGGCGGCTAGGGTTCCGGGGACCCCCAAGTCGGCGGCTAGGGCAAAACCCTAGGGGGCGGCGGCGGCTATGGTGGTAGGCGCCAAGCTAGGGTTTGGAGGAGAGGTACTTGTGTGTGCTAGGAGGGAGCCCTGCCCCTCCTTATATAGGTGGAGGGGCCGGCGGCCAAGGGGAGGGAGGGGAGTCCCTTCCCAACTCGGCTTGGGTGGGGCGCCGCCGGTTGGAGGAGGGATTCCCTCCCCAACTCGGTTTCCCACTTCCTCCTCTTTTCCTCTTTCCAAATTTAGCCGTTTGACTTTTCAATTTAGCTATTTGACTTTTCAAACTAGGATTTGAATTAATCCTTTATTTGGAACAGCGATGACACTTAGTACATGATGCAATCATTACAACTTGCAATGACACATTCATGTACCCCTTCCCCTCCGGAGTGCCGGACATTCCGGAACCTTCTAGAACATTCCCGATGAAAACACCGGAAACATTCCCAAACTCCGAAACGGGACTTTCCTTATATGAATCTTATTCTCCGGACCATTCCGGATCTCCTCGTGATATCCCGGATCCCATCCGAGACTCCGAACAACATTCGGTCTCTTTCTCATCATACCATAACTACTCAAACAACGTCGAATCCTTAAGTGTGTCTCCCTACGGTTCGTGAATTATGCGGACATGATCGAGACACTTCTCCGAACAATAACCAATAGAGGAATCTGGAAATTCATATGGCTCCCACATATTTCTACGATTACTTTGAGATTGAATGAACCACTTACATACGATACCAATTTCCCTTTGTCTCACGATAGTTTACTTATCCGAGGTTATGATCGTCGGTATCTCTGCATACCTAGTTCAACCTTGTTACCGATAAGTACTGTTTTCTCGTTCCCGTGATATGTGATCCCTTGTGAGCCAGTCACATGCTTGCAAGCTAATTGGATGACATTCCACTGAGAGGGCCCAAAGTATATCTATCCGTCATATGGATGGACAAATCCCACTCTTGATCCATGTGTCTCAACCAATACTTTCCAAACACTCAATGCCACCTTTATAGCCACCCAGTTACGGTGTGGTGTTTGATGTGATCAAAGCATCCATCCGGTAAAGGTGATATGCATGATCTCATGGTCGAAGGAATTAGGTTACTATGTATCAGAAAGCATATAGCAATTGAACTATTGAAATGACTTGATCTTTATGCTACGCTTATCTATAGGAGTATGTCCATCATATCATTCTCCTAACGATATGATCTTGTTGTTGATAACATCTCAATGTTCATGATAGGGAAACCACAATCATTTATCAACCAACAAGCTAGTGATGTATAGAGGCTATACTAGGGACTTCAAATTAAGTTTACAAATCACACAAGTATCAATGTTTCCTTGTTAATACTATTATAGCATGAATGTAAACATTTATCATAAACACAAAGATATAATAATAACTACATTTATTATTGCCTCTAGGGAATATCTCCAACAGTCTCCCACTTGCACTAGAGTCATCTAATCTAGATTACATGGTAATATACCGAACACCCATGGCAGTTTGGTGCTGGTCATGTTTTGCCCTCGGGAGAGGTTTAGTCAACGGATCCGCCACATTCAGATCTGTGTGTACTTTGCAAATCTTTATATCCCCATCTTGGATATGTTCTCGAATAGCGTGAAAACGTAGCTTGATGTGCTTCAGCTTCTTGTGTGATCTTGGTTCTTGCGCATTGGCTATGGCGCCCATGTTATCACAGTAGATAGACATTGGGTCCAGCGCACTAGGAACCACACCTAGCTCTGTAATGAACTCTTTCATCCATATCGCTTCTTGTGAAGCCTCCGAAGCAGCCATGTATTCCGATTCAGTTGAAGATCTCGCCACAACGCTTTGCTTTGCACTCCTCCAGCTAACTGCTTCACCATTCAAAATAAATACGTATCCAGATTGTGATTTAGAATCATCCGGATCGGTGTTCCAACTAGCATCGGTGTAACCATTAACAACGAGCTGTTCTTCACCTCCATAAGAAAGAACCATATCCTTAGTTCTTCTCAAGTACTTAAGGATGTTTTTGACCGCTGTCCAATGATCCACTCCTGGATCACTTTGATATCTGCTAGTTAAACTAACAACATATGCAATGTCGGTTCTAGTACATAGCATGGCATACATTAGAGATCCTATGGCTGAGGCATAGGGAGTCTTACTCATCCATTATCTATCTTCTGCCGATGTCGGACTTTGAGTTTTACTCAAGGTCGTATTGGGCAACATGGGCAAGAACCCTTTCTTGCTATCTTCCATTCCAAACCTCTTTAGAACTTTGTCCAAATATGTACTCTGTGACAATGATATTTGGCATTTCGATCTATCTCTATAAATCTTTATGCCTAATATGTAAGCTGCTTCGCCAAGATCCTTCATTGAAAAACTATTATTCAAATATTCCTTGACACTATTAAGAAGGTCTACATCATTCCCAATCAACAATATGTCATCTACATATAGTATTAAGAATGCTACAGAGCTCCCACTCACTTTCTTGTAAATACAAGCTTCTCCATAAGTTTGTATAAAACCAAAACTTTTGATCACCTTATCAAAACGTTGATTCCAACTTCGGGATGCTTGCTTCAATCCATAGATGGACCGTTGAAGTTTGCATACCTTGTTAGCATCTTTAGGATCGACAAAACCTTTGGGTTGCATCATATACAACTCTTCATCAATGTCTCCATTGAGGAATGCTGTTTTGACATCCATCTGCCATATCTCATAATCATAATATGCAGCGATTGCTAACATAATCCTCACAGACTTTAGCTTCGCTACCGGTGAGAAAGTCTCATCGTAGTCAACTCCTTGAATTTGTCGAAACCCTTTTGCGACAAGTCGAGCTTTATAGACAGTAACATTACCATCAGCATCTGTTTTCTTCTTGAAGATCCATTTGTTCTTGACAGCCTTCCGGCCATCCGGTAAGTCCACCAAAGTCCATACTTGGTTTTCGTACATGGATCCAATCTCGGATTTCATGGCTTCTTGCCATTTATTGGAATCTGGGCTCATCATCGCTTCCTCATATGTCTCAGGGTCATCGGTGTTGTCCACCAACATGACACTCATAACGGGATCATACCAATCTGGTGTAGTACGAGTTCTCGTTTATCTCCGAGGCTCTGTAGCAACTTCAACCGAAGTTTCATGATCACCATCATTAGCTTCCTCTCTTATTGGTGCAGGTACCACAGGAACTTCTTCCGGTGCTGCGCTACTCGCAATTTCGAGAGAAGGTTCGACAACCTCGTCGAGTTCTACTTTCCTTCCAGTCACTTCTTTCGAGAGAAATTCCTTCTCTAGAAAGGATCCATTCTTGGCAACGAAGATTTTGCCTTCGGATCTATGATAGAAGGTATACCCAATAGTTTCCTTCGGGTATCCTATGAAGACGCATTTTTCCGCTTTGGTTCAAGCTTGTCCGGCTGTAACTTCTTTACATAGGTTTCGCATCCCCAAACTTTAAGGAACGACAATCTAGGTTTCTTCCCAAACCATAATTCATACGGTGTCGTTTCAACGGATTTAGACGGTGCCCTATTTAAAGTGAATGCGGCTGTTTCTAATGCATAACCCCAAAATGATAGCGGTAAATCTGTAAGTGACATCATAGAACGAACCATATCTAAGAGAGTTCGATTACGACGTTCGGACACACCATTACGCTGTGGTGTTCCCGGCGGTGTCAATTGTGAAAGTATTCCGCATTTCTTCAAATGCTCGCCAAACTCGTAACTTAGATATTCACCTCCACGATCAGAACGCAGAAATTTAATCTTCTTGTTACGTTGATTCTCTACCTCACTTTGAAACTCCTTAAACTTCTCGAAAGTTTCGTACTTATGTTTCATGAAATAGATATACCCATATCTACTCAAGTCATCCGTGAAGGTAAGAACATAACGATAACCACCGCGCGATGCTACACTCATTGGACCACACACATCGGTATGTATGATTTCCAATAAGTCCGTAGCTCGCTCCATCATACTAGAAAATGGAGTCTTAATCATTTTTCCCATCAGACATGCTTCGCATCTTTCAAGTGATTCGAAATCAAGTGATTCAAGAAGTCCATCGGAATGGAGTTTCTTCATATGCTTCACTCCAATGTTACCAAGACGACAGTGCCACATATAGGTCGAGTTATCGCTCGATTTCAAACGTTTAGCCTAAATGTTGTTGATATGTGTATTTCCACTATCGAGATTCAATAAGAATAGCCCATCTATCAAAGGTGCATGTGCATAAAACATATTACTCATATAAATCGAACAACCATTATTCTCGGACTTAAACAAGTAACCGTCTCGCAATAAACAAGATCCCGATATAATGTTCATGCTCAACGCAGGCACCAAATAACAATTATTTAAGTATAAAACTAATCCCGATGGTAGATGAAGGGGTAGCGTGCCGACCGCGATCACATCAACCTTTGATCCGTTTCCCACGCGCATCGTCACCTCGTTCTTCGCTAGCTTCCGTTTATTCTGCAGCACCTGTTTCGAGTTACAAATATGAGCAACCGAACCAGTATCAAATACCTAGGCACTACTACGAGTACTAGTGAGATACACATCAATAACATGTATATCAGATATACCTTTCTTCTTGATGTTGCCGTTCTTCAAATCCGCCAAGTACTTTGGGCAATTCCGCTTCCAGTGACCTTCTCCCTTGCAGTAAAAGCACTCAGTATCAGGCTTAGGTCCAGCCTTAGTCTTCTTCGTCGGTGCGGTAACTTTCTTACCACCCTTCTTGAAGTGTCCCTTCTGCTTAGACTTGACTTTCTTGAATTTGGTGGTCTTATTGACCAACAACACTTGGTGCTCTTTCTTGATCTCCACTTCTGCAGACTTTTAACATAGCAAACAGTTCTGGCAACTGCTTGTTCATGTTCTGCATGTTGTAGTTCATCACAAAGTTCTTGTAACTTGGTGGTAGTGATTGGAGGACATGGTAAATCCCCAAAGCATTAGGAATCACTATACCCAAGATTTGAAGTTTGTTTGCGTGCCCAGACATCTTAAGCACATGCTCACTGACGGAGATGCCCTCTTCCATCTTGCAGTTAAAGAACTTTTCAGAAGCCTCATAACTTTCAATTGCCGCATGAGTCTCAAAGATCAATTTGAGATCCTCGATAATATCATATGGGTCTGAATTCTCAAACCTTTTCTGAAGCTCCGATTCCAAACCATACAAGATAGCACACTGAACTATGGAGTACTGATTCTTCCGAGCGAGGTAAACATTCTTTACTTCATCAGAAGCATCAGCTGCAGGTGGGTCACCCAGCGGTGCATCCAGCACATAGGTCAAATTACCAGCTGTGAGGACAATCCTCAAATTGCGGAACCAATCCGCGAAGTTGCTTCCATTGTTTTTCAACTTTTCTTTCTCTAGGAACGCATTAAAATTGATGGTAGGGGATGCCATTGATCTACAACATATTTGCAATAGTTTAGACTAAGTTTATGACAAATTGAGTTCAAATTAATGATAAAGTTAATCTAGGTGAACTCCCACTCAAAACAATATCCCTCACATTGTTTTAGTGATCACACGAACCAAATCCACCACATCAACACCGATCATCACGAGAGTTGATATAGTTTCAATGGCGAACAATCGTCATGTTCATCATATCTACTATATGATTCATGCTTTACCTTTCGGTGATCCGTGTTCCGAGACCATGTCTGTACATGCTAGGCTCGTCAAGATCAAACCTTAGTTTCCGCATGAGCAAATTTGGCTTGCTCACGTTGTATACACTTGCAGAATCTAACACACCCGATCATCACGTGGTGCTTCGAAACAACAAGCTTTAGCAACGGTGCTAACTAAGGGTGAACACTTTATGACTTGAAATTCATGTGCATGAGGGATCATCTTATAATGCTACCGTCGTCTACTAAGCAATACAAGATGCATAAAGGATTAACATCACATGCAATTCAAAATATGTGATATGATATGGCCTTTCTTCTTTGTGCTTCCGATCTCCATCTTCAAGCACGAACATGATCTCCATCATCACCGGCATTGCATCAAGGTCAATGACGCTTCTCCATGGTTGTCGTCCACCGGCTTCAACTATTACAACTACTTTGAATAGACACGCGGGTCTTAACATAAATTAAAGACAACCATATGGCTCCTGCCGGTTGCCAACTTACAATAAGGAACATTGCATACATCAAATATAATCACAATCATGGCCATATCACATCACTTCACACCCCTGCAAAACAAAGTTAGACGCCTCTACTTTCTTTGCATATTTTACGTGGTTTGGGGATTTCAATAAGTGTCGTTCTAACTTACGAACAAGAACCACAACATTGATACTAGTATTGTTAATCACCCGTTGTAAATTGGATCTTAACTATGCTAGGAGAAACAGGCACCCGCAAAGCCACTTATGCAATACAAGTTGCATGTCAAGCGTGGAGCAAGTCTCATGAATGATGTCATGTAAGGTTAGCCCGGGCCGCTTCATCCCAACATACCGCAAGATGCAAACTACACAAGAAGCAATCGACAATAAAAGCATCAACGCCCACAATGACCATTGTGTTCTACTCGTGCAACAGATCTACATATAGACACGGCTCTGATACCACTGTAGGGTTTCGTAGCATGGAAAACAAAAAAAATTCTATCGCATACAAACAAACAAGCCAAGATCTATCTACTAGATTGTAGCAACGAGTCGATGGAATAACTTACCCTCGAAGATTCCAAAGCGTTTAACGAGAGCGGATTCTCGTGGGTGATGTAGTCGTACTCTTGCCGATCTCAAGATCGCGTAGACGATCCTTCCGGCGCTGCGTTCCGGCAGCACTCCCGCAGTCGGTCACACGTTCGGTACTCGACGAAGACCTTCCTATCCCTTGTTCCAGCAGGCAGCGGAGGTTGTAGCACTCTCCTCGCGCTTCCGGCAGCACAACGGCGTGGTACCGGAAGTAGAAGGGAGATCTCGCAGGGCTTCGCCTTAAGCCGGAGTGAGTATGGTGGAGTATGAGAGAGATCCTCGGCGATCTAGGGTTTAGAAACACCAAGGAGGAGGTGCTAGAGCCGGCGGCTAGGGTTCCGGGGACCCCCAAGTCGGCGGCTAGGGCAAAACCCTAGGGGGCGGCGGCGGCTATGGTGGTAGGCGCCAAGCTAGGGTTTGGAGGAGAGGTACTTGTGTGTGCTAGGAGGGAGCCCTGCCCCTCCTTATATAGGTGGAGGGGCCGGCGGCCAAGGGGAGGGAGGGGAGTCCCTCCCCAACTCGGCTTGGGTGGGGCGCCGCCGGTTGGAGGAGGGATTCCCTCCCCAACTCGGTTTCCCACTTCCTCCTCTTTTCCTCTTTCCAAATTTAGCCGTTTGACTTTTCAATTTAGCTATTTGACTTTTCAAACTAGGATTTGAATTAATCCTTTATTTGGAACAGCGATGACACTTAGTACATGATGCAATCATTCCAACTTGCAATGACACATTCATGTACCCCTTCCCCTCCGGAGTGCCGGACATTCCGGAACCTTCTAGAACATTCCCGATGAAAACACCGGAAACATTCCCAAACTCCGAAACGGGACTTTCCTTATATGAATCTTATTCTCCAGATCTCCTCGTGATATCCCGGATCCCATCCGAGACTCCGAAAAACATTCGGTCTCTTTCTCATCATACCATAACTACTCAAACAACGTCGAATCCTTAAGTGTGTCTCCCTACGGTTCGTGAATTATGCGGACATGATCGAGACACTTGTCCGAACAATAACCAATATAGGAATCTGGAAATTCATATGGCTCCCACATATTTCTACGATTACTTTGCGATCGAATGAACCACTTACATACGATACCAATTTCCCTTTGTCTCACGATAGTTTACTTATCCGAGGTTATGATCGTCGGTATCTCTGCATACCTAGTTCAACCTTGTTACCGATAAGTACTCTTTTCTCGTTCCCGTGATATGTGATCCCTTGTGAGCCAGTCACATGCTTGCAAGCTAATTGGATGACATTCCACCGAGAGGGCCCAGAGTATATCTATCCGTCATATGGATGGACAAATCCCACTCTTGATCCATGTGTCTCAACCAATACTTTCCAAACACTCAATGCCACCTTTATAGCCACCCAGTTACGGTGTGGTGTTTGATGTCATCAAAGCATCCATCCGGTAAAGGTGATATGCATGATCTCATGGTCAAAGGAATTAGGTTACTATGTATCAGAAAGCATATAGCAATTGAACTATTGAAATGACTTGATCTTTATGCTACGCTTATCTATAGGAGTATGTCCATTATATCATTCTCCTAACGATATGATCTTGTTGTTGATAACATCTCAATGTTCATGATAGGGAAACCACAATCATTTATCAACCAACAAGCTAGTGATGTATAGAGGCTATACTAGGGACTTCAAATTAAGTTTACAAATCACACAAGTATCAATGTTTCCTTGTTAATACTATTATAGCATGAATGTAAACATTTATCATAAACACAAAGATATAATAATAACTACATTTATTATTGCCTCTAGGGCATATCTCCAACACATGGTTATGGTAAGTTTATGAAACAATTGTCCATTGGAGCTCTCGATGGAGATCAAGGTGCCGCAACCATGTCATGACACCATACTTATGAAGTATTTGTTTGCACATCTTGTTTGGCGTCGTATACTAGTTATACAACGGTAGCTAAATAGGATGATCCCTCACAAATTCCAATGTTAGTGTTCCCCTCGTGTGTGCACCACCAAGAAAGTTCTTCGGTATGAGGCAGTCTATGACGATCGGCCGTCAGACATACCTACGTTCGCATACAGTGGGTGTAAGAAAGCTTACACATCAATACACACGAGTTTGAGTTGGCGAGCCTAGGATGTGCAGACATGGCCGGAACACAGAGACCGAAAGTCCGAGCATGAGTCACATGGGGATGTGATCGACATTTAGGATGTCCACCTTTGGAGCTATATTATCGTCTGTGATGATCAGGGATGATATAGTGAAATGGGATCATGTGATCACCAAAACGAATGGAGGTATATTAGTATTGAGTTGGAGCCCTGTTAATTTAAGTTTAAAGGTGAAACTTAAAACTTGTACTCGGTATATTATGAACATGGTCAAAACTATTTGCAAATCCATTGTAGATGTCTTGCCCACCCACCTTCAACCTTAGCGATTTCCTATAGAAGGATAATCTTAAAACCGATGGGTCCAAATTCACCGCCTGGCACCACACCCTGAGAGTCCTCCTGACCCCCTATAAGCTCAACTATGTGTTAGAAGCAGAACTGCCTGACAAACCCGCAAACATCGCCACTGAGGACGAAAAGAATGTCTAAGGTGGATGATTCCTCCCTCATCCAGAGTGGAATGCTCTATGCCATGGAGTCGGAGCTTCAAAGATGTTTTGAGAAGATGGTTGCATTTGCGATCCTTGATGATCTCAAAGCCGTCTTTGCTCCAAAGGATCGGGCAGAGAGGTATGAGGCTTTCTAGCTCTTCTTCTCTGCCAGGATGGAAGAGCATAGCAGTGTGAGTGAGCCACTGGTCAAAATGTTTGGCAATGTTCAATGCTTGAACGCCCTGGATTGCAAAATCCCGGATGACCTTGCGATTTATAGGGTGTTGCACTCGTTTCCTCCTAGTTACAAAGCAATCGTGATGAACTACAACATGCAAGGGATGGTTAAGACCCTTGATGAGTTATTCGCCATGCTCAAGACTACTGAGGTAGAAATCAAGAATGAGCACACGGTGTTGATGGTCAATAAGACCACCAACTTTAAGAGGTCGGCACCATCTATGGGAAAGAAGCCTAGGAGGGATGGAAGGCAATTTGCCCGTTCCCCTAAGGGCCCAAAGACAAAGGCCGACGTTGCGTGCTACTACTGCAAGGGAGACGAGCACTGGAAGCGCAACTTCCCCAAGTACCTCGATGACAAGAAAGCTAGCGAGTTTGCCGCAAAACACAAAGGTATATGTGATATACATGTTATTGATGTGTTCCTTACAAGAACCAGGAAAAACACCTGGGTATTTGATACCGGTTCTGTTGCTCATATTTGTAACTCCTAGCAAGAGCTATGGAAGAAGCGGTGCCTTGGAAGGACAAAGTGACGATGCACGTCGGCAACAGACCGAAGGTCAATGTCAAGGTCGTCGGCGATTTGTCTCTACGTCTGCCTTCGGGATTAATATTAGTTTTGAATAAGTGCTACTTTGTACCCGCCTTAAGCATGAACATTGTGAGTGGGTCTTGCTTATTTCAAGATCATTATTCGTTTAAATCAGGAACAAGTGGTTGTTCTATTTATATGAATGATGTCTTTTATGTTCATGCACGTGTATGCAAAGGTTTATTCTTACTAAATCTTGATGATAGTACACACATCCATAACATTGATGCCAAGCATAGCAAGCATGATGACGATAATACCATGTATATATGTCATTGTCGTCTTGGTCATATTGGCATAAAGCGCATGAATAAGCTTCATTTTGCTGGACTTCTAGGATCACTAGATTTTGAATCTCTTGATACATGCGAGCCTTGTCTCATGGGCGAAATGACCAAGACACCCTTGCCTAGTACTATGGAGCGGGAAGCCGACCTATTGGGAATCATACATATTAATTTGTGTGGACCAATGAGTGTCTCAACACGCAATTGGTATCATTTTTTTGTTACCTTTACTAATGATTTGAGTAGATACGAGTATATCTACTTGATGAAGCATAAGTCTGAAACCTTTGAAAAGTTCAAGGAATTTCAGAAAGAGGTAGAGAATCAACTCAACAAGAAGATTAAGCACCTCTGAACAGATCGGGGAGGTGAATACTTGAGTTATGAGTTTGGCATGCACTTGAGGGACTGTGGTATAGTACCACATCTTACGCTAGCCGGAACACCACATCATAATGGTGTGTCGGAACAATGTAACCGCACTCTATTGGATAGTGTCCGGTCCATGATGTATTTGACTTATTTGTCTGTGTCCTTTTGGAGCTATGCATTAGAAACCGCTAATTTTATTCTAAACAGATCACCATCTAAATCCGTGGAGACAACACCATATGAGATATGACGTGGCAAGAAGCCAAAGTTGTCATTCTTGAAAGTTTGGGGATGTGAGTCTTACATTAAGAAACTACGGCCTGAAAAACTTCAACCTAAAGTGGAAAAGTGCATATTTGTAGGATACCCAAAGGAGACTATTGGGTATACCTTCTAAAACAAGCCGATGGCAAAATATTTGTCGTTAAGGACGGCATCTTTATAGAGAAATAGTTTCTCGCGAAAGGAGTTAGTGGAAGGAAGATATATCTAGATGAAATCATTGACCCTTCTATCCAAATACCGAGTAGAACAACAGAAACTGTTCCAGAACCACCCACTACAATGGAAGAAGAAACGAATGATACAAATCATAACATCGAAGCTCCTACGGTTCTGAGATCTATAAGAGCGTGTATTGTCTGATACGTTGTAAATATATCTATAATTTTTGATGCTCCATGCTTGTTTTGTATCAACTACCTTATGTTTTGTCTACACTTTGAGGCATTTTTATACATTTTCTGGAACTAACCTATTGACAAGATGCCCCAGTGCCAGTTCCTGTTTTCTGCTGTTTTTGGTTTCAGAAAAGCTAGTAAGGAATTATTCTCATAATTGGACAAAACCAAAGCAAAAGTTCCTATTTTTCCAGACACTACACGGAGTCCGAAGGGGAGACGAAGAAGCGCCACGAGGAAGCCACAGCAGGGGGTCGCACGGGTTCACCCTGGGCCGTGCCGCCTTATGGTGTGGGCCCCTCGGGCATCCACCGACCTTGCCCCTTCGCCTATATAAATCCCCCGAGGAGGAAACCCTAAGTTCCCAATCATAAATCCAGACAAAAAGTCCGTAGCCGCCGCCACCATCGTCCCTAGATCATGAGGGATTTGAAGCTCTTCCCGGCACCCTGCCGGAGAGGGGAGATCATCCTGGAGGCCTTCTTCATCACCATGCCAGCATCTGGAGTGATGCATGAGTAGTTCATCCTTGGAATATGGGTCCATAGTAGTAGCTAGATGGTAGTTTCTCCTCTTTGTGCTATCATGTTTAGATCTTGTGAGCTTCCTATCATGATCAAGATCATCTATTTGTAATCCTACATGTTGTGTTTGTTGGTATCCAATGGATATTGAATACTACGTCAAGATTGATTATTGATTCTATCTTGTCTATGTTATTTGTTATCTTGCATGCTCTCCATTTCTAGTAGCTACTGCGGTGACCCAGCATACCACTGCATGATGTAGTACACTATAGTCGTTGATATAACACCAATGAAACACCGTTCACTAGTATTACATCCCTCAGAGTGGTACAAAAAAACACAGCAGTTCCAAGACATGACTATAGGTTACAACTCAACTCTTTACACAAGATCCAGAGAACACTCTAGGTTAAAGAGAGAGAAACAAACTTCTTACAAAGAAGAATCAGAAATAAACAACTCCAAAATTGATAATACTATTACTCTTAACTAATGGTATGGCATTGCTGCTATTGCAATACACTACAGAAATAGGTTATATGGCTAGAGGTTCTATTCTTAACTAATCAGCAATTTCGTCTTCACTTGAGCTGATGTATATGTTGACTTTCTTGACTTCATTGAAGAGCTTTAGCTTTTGATGATGATTCCTGGAGCATGGCTTGATGTAGTCATCGTCTGTACTGGCTTTAGAACCTAGCAAGGGTTAAGAAGATACTTTGAGTACGAGCATACTCAGCAAGTTCACTAGAAAAGGAGTGTTTGATGCACTATATCTATAGCCACAGACCATAAGTCGTAGGCAATGCAAGTTTTCATAAACATTTATTCAAAGGTTGCTTTTATTCTGAAAAGCTATGTCTCAGCCTTCACGGGTTTACCAGAACCTTCATGGGGTTCCTTTCCCGCCGCGTTCGCAGCTCCTTCCCGGAACAGGGAGTAACAAGTTACAGTTCTTACACTCTGCAGAGGTGCGTCACTTTACCCATGAGATACCTTAGGTTTTGTTGCACGGCCAGGAGTATGTCCCCGTTCAAACTTCCTTGGTTTGAGGCCCAACCTAAGATCCAAGCCAATCACTATCTTCTCCGTGACCCCGCATGTCTCCTTGGTGTACACCATGCCCACCTATTGAATTACAGCAATGGTTTGTACAGACCTTCAGATGCCGAAACTATCGTGGGACGTTGAGGGCTCCCACCCATATGCTGCATATCCTCTACGAATTACCATAAATAATATGCACGCTACGAGTGATAACAACCACGACCCGCACATCCATCTCCATGCGAGAGGGAAAAGATACAGCTGACTTCTCCGTCCCATTCCAAATCTCATGGTAAACGTGTAATATATGGCGCAAGAATCACTAGCGACATTGGTTGTTAAGTCCTAGGTAATATGTTCCTTTACCACCGGAACTCTTATAGTAGGTTATTACCTCATGGTAATTAACCTATAATCACATTATTATGAAAATAGTGTTTTCTGACCTTTTTCAAATGCAGGTGATGACAACACTGGATTTGTAAAATACTTTATAGAAAATAATCAAAGGACATGAGCAAGTGTGAACTTGCCTTTTGTGATTGCAATATTATGCATTCACGGTCTTCAGAACAATATAAGATCCAATATCTGAAATCAGCATCATTGGTCCGGTAAGGACTAATGTTTAAAGAAGCAAGATGCAGTTATGCATAAGTAATGATATGCATTTTGTGAAACTCCCAAAGTGAATCCCCAATGTTTTGAGTGAAGTGAATCTAGGTGATTCTTTTAAGAGTTGGTTTATCTTCAAATTTTACTTTATAAGTAATGTCATTTATAAGGAACTTAAGTGATAACAATTTTAAATATACAGATAAAGTATAAAGTAATGTGATTATGATTAATTGTTATTTGGTGACTAAGATAAAATTCCTTGGTTTTAATTGTTATGAGTTGAAGAATTTATTATGGGATTATTGTTTGAAGTGGAAAAAATAATAACATTTGAAGAAAAGATTTCCTTAAGGTTTGAACAACCCTGATAGCTTTTAGAATATGATGGATAGAATGTGATTGATGTTGTTTATGCTTGCTTGAATAGTCTGGACTTGAGATGCATTATGTCTTGATTGAAATAGACCAAAGTTAACTATAAAAACATAAGTAGTTTATTAGACATGATGTTTATAAGCTATTGAGACTAAAGTTAACTTTAAAAGGTTAAGTAAACTTAAAATGTAATATATTTTAATTCTTCCCAAGTTTTAGATTTATGATAGGTATAATTAAAGTGTGGAATTATTCATTTTTTATTTAAGTGAATGATTGGATTAAATTTGTTTGGCTATTATGTAAGGAATATGTATTTATTTAATGAAATCATAATTAGATGGTCTTAATACTTTGTTAGAATTTAAAGTTATGTTAGTAGTGGTTAAGATATAATGATTATTCACCATATTATATAAATGGGTGATACCCAATGTTTATTTGAAAGGATTCTTAATAAGACTTTTAAAAGAATATTTTAAAGTTAAAAGTTATACTTAAGTTTGCTTATGAATTCAAGTGATGGATTTAGAATTAGTACCAAGACACTAATTACTCAAGGTTTTATAAGAATTGTAATTATTTCTTACTTAAGAATTGTTTTAAAGAATTCACACAATAGGTATTAGGGAAGGCTTTATTATTTAAAATATTAAAGACTTTCCTAATAGTATATTTAATATTTTTCTAGTGTAATATATTTATTCAAGATCTTAAAATGAATTTTATTTATTTTTAAGTATTATCTTTATTTTTATAAAATTCATCAAAGAACTAAGTGTCTTTAATTATTAGATTTATATTCTATTTGTAAAAACTCTAAGTTAGTATTTTATAAAATAGAAAAGTTATTTTTATACACAAAAATGATTTTTATTAAATTTTAGGAGTTTTTCTTATTTTATGAATTTTTACTTAATATTTAATAGTGTTTAATATTTATTTGCATTTTATTAACTTAAATAAGTAAAGTTATATTTTTCTTAGGTGGATATTATTTTTGTGATAATTTTAATATATTAAATATATTTTTAAGATTTTTCTATATTTTTTTCTAGGGTATAATTTATGTTCAGGGGTAGTTTGGTCATTTAGTGATTTGATAAATATTTTATTTTCTTATTTATTTTTCTTTGGAATTGGGCAAGGTTTACCAACGGGCCCATTTGGACCCAATCTGGCCCATCTGGCTCAGGGTCAAACCCCACCTCGGCCTATCTCCCCCATCCACCCCCTCTTACGCCTCACGCACTCACCTCCCCTTCTGGCTGCAGGCGACGCCGACGCCGTCGCCCGCCCAATTCCGGCGAGGTAGGCCGTTGTGGTCGCCGCTGATGGTCGCCGGGGCTTCTCCTCCCTCGGGCCGACCTGGCTCTCCAATTGGATTTGTTCTTAAAGCCCCCCTCGAGCTCGCCCCACCCATCTTGTGTGCGTCTAGGGTTCCAGTGCCTTACTTTACTGTATTTTTTTGATGTTCTGATGGTGATTCGGGGTGGTTTGGTGCGGTGTTGGTGGTGTATGATGGTGGTGAAGTTGGGTCCATTCTCTTATAGTCCGATGCCGGTGGGACGGCAGTAGGTGCAACCCTGGCATCGGAACTACGGTGGCCGTGGTGGTGTTGATGGGGTTTGAAGACTTCCTCGGGTTAGTATCACTCTGGCCGCGCGAGCACTGCCCCGCCACGTCGTGGTGAGTGCTTCTCGGGTGCCAGGTACACTCCCTCTATCCCACATCTACTTCTCCCTTTGTTTATCTCTCTCTTCTAGTATCACCTGTTGAATGTTGTTCAAAACCAGTGGTATGGGATCACTTGTTAACACAGTAGAGAATCTGTGGCTATGTGCTGCAATGAGCTTCAGTTGGAGGAAGGTTTATTTATTCTTGGCATGGATGTTTCTTGCAAATCACTTGATCACCTAAATACATGGGCTATTAGATTGGTCATGATTGCGTTTGTTGATCTTCTGGCTTACTTGTGTTGTTCTTTTAATTTGGATGATTATTTACCCTGGCAGTTATGGTTTAAACTGAATTATGGTAGTGCTAATTGGTTAGCTTGGAGAACTCTATTATTGTTTAATTAAATTATGGTTTAATTGTTCCCTGATTCTTGTTTGTGAAAGCTCATTGGTTTAGATACTGCCTATTGGATACTTGCTAGGATGTGGTGTTATTGTTAGAGGTTCATTTGTATTCTAATACTAAGAGAACTATATTTGATATATAATATAATTTCTGGTAATAAGGTTTATGGATATTGCTTGTAGATAGATTGTTGTTAAGTGTGGTGATTCAATATGGATGACTTAATCATGCCTAGCATGTGTGACTCTTATTCATATATTGATTCTGTTGAGCAATATTGCTAGATTGAGATGGTTTATTATGGTGGTATCTTATTTGGGGCACAATTTGGTGTTATGGTGCCTTGTTTTTAGAATGTGCACAGCAATCCTTCTTGTAGCATGATGTGTTGGTGTAGTGGCTGATTACAATTAGTTCTTGAATGCCAATGATGCAAAGGCTAAAATATTACTTGATCTGTTTAATGACAAAGTGATCCAATAAATGATTCCTAGATACTTTGTTTGGGAAAATGATTTGTGGGTTTCAAATAAAAACATGATCTTGAGCTTGTACTCAAGAAACTATGTATCTTCTAGGTACAGAGGTGATACCCTCTGGGAATGTGCCCTGTAACCTAGAAATTGTGGTTATGTTTGTCTAGCAAAACTAAATAATAGGCTCGTGATGTTGGTCTGAAGCCAAATATCTTAGGGATGGTACTTACATATTCTTCTATGTGGATCTGAGAGTTTTCTCTTTTCTAAATTTCCTCCTAGATACATGATTGAGATCAGATACCATGATTGACTCCTGAGGAGGAGATTCTTGACCCAGCCTATGATGCAAAGGCTGAGGCAAACACTATAAGAAAAGATGCTAAAGTGTGCCTGTCAAATTCTCTATGATGCCTAAACATAGCATTTCTATGTGAGTCTGAGAGAAGTACTTTTACCTGTCTCTAGTTTTTCCTTTGTACCTTATATGCTGATAAAAAAGATTCTATATGCTGACCTTTGTGTTGGGTAGCCACCTGATGTTGAGATTGATGTTACTATGCTAGCTGGTGCTGGTACTTGATCAACTAGCCATCTTTGTCATTGTGATGTTGTTATTTCCTGCTCCTCCAGATGTTGTTGGAAGCTTCTAATGCTCCTAGACTTCTTCTTGTGCTCCTGGCCTTCTCCTTATGCTCCTGTTGATTTTGATGAGATGGGGTGATGTTCTTAGCTGTGTGGTGGAAATAGATATGATATGGATCAGGGATACAATAGTAGTGTTTCTTGGCTGCACATGAAGGACCTGTTGGTCTGGTGGTGTGTGTGTGGGGGGAGGGGATATGGTGGAAGCTCAGCTACGACTGGTAGTCTCTCATTTTTGCTGAACTCTTGTGGTGTTGACAACACACTAGTGCATGCTGGTGAGTGAGCAGCCTGTTTGCCTGTTGTGGTGTGAGGATCAGATTAGGTAAAAAGCTTGATATTTCGTGATGTTTTACCTCTTTACCTTCTTATCTGGATTTGGTGAAACTTGCCCCTAAGACAATGATGTTGCACCGAGGCCACAATCTGATGAAGAACAGATACTATGATTTGGCTCCTTTTTAATGAATACTCAATGATGAATTCAGGCTCTAGCAACTCTAGGCCAAATCTGAGAGTACAATAATAAACTAAACCCCTTATTCTTGTACTTTGTTAGTCTGCTATTTTGTTTTGCAGAAATCAGGATCAAAGGAATAATGATAAGATCAAGAATTAGATAGAAAATATAGTTTAGGTTTTATCCTATTATTATCTTGTAAGAACAATGTAATATGTTCATGTACAGAATTTAAGAATCCTTGTAACATTATTGATGTATTAATTATTATTTCTTTTCCTTTGTATAATATTATTATTTCCTTTTTCTATTTGAATAATGTAAATATATTGTAATATTGTATTACTTTCAATAAAGCTTACTTGTTTTATTTTTCTTTTATAATTCATTTGCAACCAATGTAATTTTATTTACTTGTAAAAATCTTGTAATATTTGTATTAAAGTAATAAAGATTATATTTACTTATATCATTTTAAATTATGCTTATGAAATATCCTATAATAGTTTAAGATTTAAATTTAAATCCAAGTTATAATTGAATTGTCTTCCCCTAAAATACAAAAGTACAATAGAGGTCATGTCGAATTCCATCACACCTGTCCTGGTGTTTCCATCAGAACAAGAGAGACCTTGATCCCTCTATAGGTCTTTTTGTTTTGCGCGAAAATTCTCCGGATTTTCTTATGCATGAATGCAATGCACAAACCTGTGCCCTCTATAATTCTAGGTGCTAATCCTGGGATGTTACAGCTACTCTGGCCAAGTATTTGCTTATGACTCCAAGAGGGAGTATTTATACTCGATAGTAGGTTCATGCCTCTAGTAATCTGGGGGAGTGACAGAAACCTCTGAGGTTGTAGATGTGCTGTGGCTACTAGGGAGAAAACAACAATCTTTTATCCAAGGGCAATTATATTGTTTACTTTACACACTTTGCTTAATGTAATTATCTGTTGCTTGCAACTTAAAACTGGAAGGGGTTCGGATGATAACCTGAAGGTGGATTATTAGTCATAGATGCAGTTGGATTAGGGTCTATGTATTATGTTGTAATGCTCAAACGAATCTCATACAAAATCATCATGACATGTACATGCATTGTTATGCATTCTCAATCTGTCAATTTCCCAACTGTAATTTTTTCACCCAATATGCTATTTATCTTATGGAGAAACACCTCTAGTGAACTATGGACCCCGGTCCATTCCTTACCACTAATATTCAATCTACTATCTACTATTTACTTTCTGCAATTACTATAAGCAATTATTTTATTCCACACTATATGTTTAATCCTTTGTTTTCAGCAAACCGGTGAGCTTGACAACCTCACTGTAAGTTGGGGCAAAGTATTGTGGTTGTGTTGTGCAGGTTCCATGTTGCTAGCAACACCTTGGGAGCTGTTTTCTTTCTCCTACTGGTTCGTTAACCTTGGTTTCACAACTGAGGGATGTAAGGTTCCCAACCTTTAATAAGGTAGAGATCCCTGTGTTTATAATGCTAGTCCCTGGATCAATAGCTAGCATCCACAGTTAAGATGTAATATCAAGAAACAAAGGTCATAATACAACTTATAACCAGGAATAAAATAATTTTATTACATCTTACATAGCTCATTTGGCTTTCTCATTACAATGCAGCAGAATATCTATATAGCATAGAGTCCTTCATCTTCAAAGTGCTGTAGGCAATCATGTTGGTTGTAGTCTTGTAATCCTATTCAACACACTTCACTAACATCAAACAAACCTGCAACGTAATAAGTTGCAGCCACAAGGGTCAATACATTTGAATTGTATTGGCAAGTTTCACTACTATGCAGAAATAAGTGGATCCTATCAATACATGCATATTTGGCTAAGTAGGGTTTAGGCTCATTTGTAGAAAGCAATTAGTTTTGTCCTATCTTTTCAAAATAGTTTTGATCTTTTTGTCAAATTTTCCTGAACTCCTTGGAAAACTCCAAGTACTTCTAATCCCTTGTTGTCACCATCAAGTTTTACTTTGAGAAATTGGAATGTCGAGATCTTCCATAGCTTCAGGCCTTAGTTGCTCAGAATTGTCCATAACCGGGGACACGGCTAAGTACTTAGAATTTGATCTTCTGCAGAAGTTGTACACTTTACCCACATGACACAATCTCGTCTTGATGCCACCAGTGGCCGCTGGATAAGTACTCACCAAAATGGAGTACTGGCAGATCGAGAATGTGACAAAGTCTTTCCATAGAAGTCCTCCCAATACACGATGCTAGCTTGTCTACCAAGCACCAATGTAAGGATATATTTCCAATACACAATTCTAGTTAACCTGAAGATGCCAATGCAAGGGTCTTCCACTATGTAGTTGACTAAGCCAGAGCCCATTTAGCATGTGGCTATACACGAAAGCCATTGCACGAGAAACTTGTTCAATCTCTAAGTCCCTGGGTGAATTTCTTCTAGTGCACACACAAAAAGATAACCATATAAACATGGTTCCTTTTGTTTCCACCTTGTCCAATCTTGAGTATCCTTGTCCACCCAGGTGGTTCATTGAGTACTTGTTTTATTATATAAAAAATATATCTTTCCAACACTTCATATAATCATATCATGTATCCCGTCCCAAATATGTAGCAGGGCTAAGCATACTACAACTACATTGTTTTCACTAAGGAAGATATAAGGGTATCCTATTAGGATTTAACATAGCAAAAATATAGTAGTCCTTATCATGCATGTTTACAAAAATCCACTAAGTGTAATGAAAATAGTAGGATTTGGATGATAGTGTCACTTGCCTTTTTATTAGAGAATGTTGGTTCACTTCTTGATCTTGCCAATATCACACTCTTCTAACTTCACTAAAATTCAATCAAGCAAACACAAAATCAACTGGCATTCAAACAATTTATCACACATAAAATAATAGAAACAAGGCAATACATGCAAGCATGCAAAAGATGGTTTTATTTGGAAAAGTGGTTCCTACTAGGCTCTAAACATTTTCAAGCTCACATTGGTCATTTACAAAAGTGGTAAAACCATTTGCAAAAGGTTTTATCTCATAAACCAAATATTATTCTAAGGTGATATTTTATGTTGTTGAAAATATCTTTTAGCAAAGTAATAACTTTGTATAGTTCAACAAATATGTGCTTAAATCACTAAACTTGGTGTTTAGGGTCAGAAGGTTTGAATCACAACATTTCCCAAAGGCTTTACTCAAAAATCATTTCTAAACCATAAACAATATTTTTATTTGACTAGAAATGCTCTAATTCAAATATTTATCCCTTAACTCCACAAAATACATTTTTAAATCCATAAGTTGGTTCCTACGGTCAGTAGGTTCAAAACAATCCATTTTGCAAAGATTTCACCTTAAAAATATATCTAGAACAATTTTTATATTCAAATTATGCCTACACAAGTTTCCGCAATTTCAACCAATTTTCCAGAGGCAAAACATTAAACAAAGTGCATGGTTGCAAAGTACTTGTTCTGATGAGTCCATTGATATAAAATTTGAAAATTTTGGACATGTAGAATTAAAGTTATGAATTTTACAAGTTTGCAATTCTAATAGATTAAATTTCTGTTTTAAACCAAACCCTATCCATGTGGCTCGATCCTATTGGATGGTACCGCTTCGGCTGGATCGCTGTCACATCCCAAGATTTTTCCAAATCTTGTAATGTGAAAAAAAATAAAAAAAATAAACAATTGTTGAAAATTAGGGTGAAAAGAAACTTTTGTTTCTAAATGGAAACTTAAAATCCCATCTTAAAAAAAACTTTGGTTAATGTTTGAATCCAACTAAATTCAAATCAAGGGGAATGCATTCCTCTTAAAATGCATCTTGAAATTTAAACACTTGGAGAATAATCCAAAACCCTAAAACCCTAATGGAAGAAAATCATTTTCAAGTTATCTCTAAGACCATGGATTTGATCCATATAAAAACTTGTCAACAAACATTTCAAAATGATCAATAAAGACAAATAGAAATGTTATAAGACCATATAAATTGGTTTCACTTAATTTGGAGCCATAAATAAAATCTTATGAATTTAATAAGATAAGGAAAAGTAATTTCCAAAGCTAATCAAACACTTATCTAAAATCCATACCAAATGGTGAGCAAATAATCCTAAATATATTTAAAAGGATAAATAAATATTAACTAAGATTTTACAAATTGGAATCACCAAGTTTGGATCTCTAAATAAAAAGTTATGGTTTTTATAAGATGAAGAAAGAAATATTAAATAAGGAATATTTAAAGACCAAATTAAATCTTGGCCAAATCCATAAGCAAATGGAATGAATATAATCCAAAACCTAAATAAAATAAATGGATAAAGAATTATCCAAAATAAAAATAAAGTGGCATTAACCAAATTTCATTTTGAATAAAGACAAAATCCCTATTAGAAATGATTAATTAAATCATGGGAAAACAATATTTTGGAATTTACCCAAGTGAAATAAAAGTGGTTTAATTCAACTTAAATAATATTAAAGAAATCTTCCAAATAAACTTTAGGGAATTAAAACTATATTTAATTCCATTGGAATTAAAACAAATACCCAATTCAAATGATTTATGAATCATATTAAATACTTTCCAAATAATTCAAGATGAATTATTTGACACCCTTTTAAACAAATAAAAACCTACTGAAAAGATTTGGAAGGATTTAGAAATTTAAATGGTGTTTGAAAATAGTATTAAATCTTATTTGATTTAAAACAAGGGACTTTTTGAATAATTAAAAGACCCCAAAAAGAATAAAATTTTATTCCAAAATTGACTTCAGATTATATTACTAATCAGTATTTAAACCTACACAATTTTTGGTTGAGGTTTGAATTCAAATGGATGATTGAATTGATTAAATAAAATCAAAACATAATATTAGAAAAGGAAAAAAGAAAAACAATCTGAATAAAAAAAATGAAACAGACTCGACCCAGTCAGCAGGCCCAACTAAGCCCAGTCCAGCCCACTCCCCTCTTCTCCCGCAGGAAAACGTTTCAAACCTGAGAAACTACCTACTCAGTCACAGACCACCGGGACCCACTCCCCCTCTCTCCCTCACGCTGACAACGGACCCCACCGCCAGCTCCCTTCTTACTCACCCTCCCGCTGACCTCGCCGGCCGTTGCTGCCAAATGAATGCCGGCGTGAATACGCGTTAACCACGCCATTAAACGGCCCCTCAATCACGCGTACATAAGCGCCTGCCCTCTCTCTCTCTTTCCCCTCAAACATCGCCTCCTCTCTGCCACCGGGCTGCTCAAATCGCGAGCTCGAAACCTTTTGCTCCGGCGAGGTTCCCCGAGCAATTCCAGCGCCGACCAGCAGCCCCTTGCCTCCCTAACCACACTAGCTTGCTCCCCATCCCCAGACGTTTCTCTCTGCACCCTCAGCTTGCCCGCCCTTGATCCATAGCGTCGGCAACAACGACAACCTGAGCACCACCGTCTTCGGCCGTTCCTCCGGCGACATCCCCCAGGTAACCTCCGTTCGCCCCAGCACCTCCTTTTGATGCTCCCATATTCCCTAGATCAACACGTGTCTAATTCCCCCATCCGTTTGCCTTAGGGCGACCTGCAGCCTCACCTCCGACAGCAAACAGAACCGCCTGACGCCGCCACCGACTCCGGCGAGGAATTGCCAACAGGTCTGAGCGCGCCTCGCCAAGCCAACGCCACCTCGAGCTTCACCTTGACCACGCGAACGCTGTAAGCCATTTCCCCCTCTCCCTCGCTTCCTGCAACATCGGCAAGCACACCGCCAGAGCAAGCACCGCCGCTCGCCGCCGCGTAGCGCCGCCAGTGTTTGACCAGAAAACCGTGTCCATTGGATCTCGCTCCTTTGGCTGAGATTAGAATTAGGCGAAAGGGTATGTGTGCATCTGTGCCGCTCGATCTTAGTTAAATCCTACGGTCCACAGAGCTCAATCCGTGCGAACCGGTATTGTCCAGTAAAAACATGACGCGTGGCACTAGTTTGATTAAATAGACAGAAACATTTCTATAGATTGTTTGAATTTGTAAATTGCATAACTTTTGATCCACACGTCCAAAATTTGCAAATTTTATATCAATGGAATCAGCAAGACAAATCCTACCCAACCATGCATTTTGTTTAATGTTTTGCTTCTGTAAAATTGGTTGAAATTGCAGAAACATGTGTAGGCTTATTTTGAATATAAAATTTTTTCTAGATATAATTTTAATATGAAATCTTTGCAAAATGGATTGTTGTGAACCTACTGACCCTAGGAACCAACTTATGGATTTAAAAATGTATTTTGTGAAGTTTAGGAATAAAAATTGAATTAGCTCATTTCTAGCCAAATAAAAATATTGATTTTGTTTTAGAAATGATTTTTGAGTAAAACCTTTAGGAAATGATTTGATTCAAACCTTCTGAACCTAAACACCAAGTTTTGAGAATTAAAATATATTTGGTGAACTCTTTAAAGAATATTGCTTTGCTAAAAGCATTTTCAACCACATAAAATAATGATTTGATTTAAAAATGTTTTATAGATAAAACCTTTTGCAAATGGTTTTACCACTCTAGTAAATGACCACTTTGAACTTTATAATGTTTAGAGCCTAGTAGAAACCACCTTTGCAAATAAAACTATCTTTTGCATGGTTGCATGCATGACCTTGTTTTTGTTATTTTATGTGTGACAAATTGGTTGGAATGCTAGTTGAATTTGTGTTTGCTTGATTGAATTGTAGTGGAATTAGAAGAGTGTGATATTTGCAAGATCAATAAGTGAACCATCATTCTCTACTAAAAAGGCAAGTGACACTATCATCCAAGTCCTACTATTTTCATTACACTTAGTAGATTTTTGTAACATGCATGATAAGGTTTACTATATTTTATGCTATGCTAAATCCTAATAGGATACCCTTATACCTCCCTTAGTGGAAATATTGTAGTTGTAGTATGCTTAGCCCTGCTATATATTGGGATGGGATACATGATATGATTATATGAAGAGTTTAAAAGATATATGTTTTATATAATAAAACAAGTACTCAATGAACCACCTGGGTGGACAAGGATACTCAAGCTTGGACAAGGTGGAAACAAAAGGAACCATGTTTATATGGCTATCTCTTTTTGTATGTGCACTAGAAGAAAACCACCTAGGGACTTAGAGATTGAACATGTTTCTCGTACAGTGGCTTCCGTGTACAGCCACATGCTAAATGGGATCTGGCTTAGTCAACTACATAGTGGAAGACCCATGCATTGGCATCTTCAGGTTAACTAGAACTGTGTAAGGGAACTTGAAACCCTACATTGGTGCCTGGATGACAAGCTAGCATTGTGTATTGGGAGGACTTCTATGGAAAGACTTTGTCACATTCTCAATCTGCCAGTACTCCATCTTGGTGAGTACTTATCCAGCGGCCACTGGTGGCATCAAGATGAGATTGTGTCATGTGGGTAAAGTGTACAACGTCTACAGAAGATCAAATTCTAAGTACTTAGCCGTGTCCCCGGTTACGGACAACGCTGAGCAACTAAGGCCTGAAGCTATGGAAGATCTCGACATTCCAATTTATCAAAGTAAAACTTGATGGTGGAAACAAGGGATTAGAAGCACTTGAAGTTTTCCAAGAAGTTCAGAAAGATTTGACAAAGATCAAAAACTGTTTTGAAAAGATAGGATAAAACTATATTGCTTTCTGCAAATGAGCCTAAACCCTACTTAGCCAAATATGCATGTAATGATAGGATCCACTTATTTCTACATAGTAGTGAAACTTGCCAATACAATTCAAATGTATTGACCCTTGTGGCTGCAACTTATTATGTTGCAGGTTTGTTTGATGTTAGTGAAGTGTGTTGATTAGGATTACAAGTCTACAACCAACATGTTTGCCTGTGGCACTTTGAAGATGAAGGACTCCATGCTTTATATATATTCTGCTGCATTGTAATGAGATAGCCAAATGAGCTATGTAAGATGTAATGAATTATTTTATTCCTGGTTATAAAGTTGTATTATGACCTTTGTTTCTTGATATTACATCTTAACTGTGGATGCTAGCTATTGATTCAGGGACTAGCATTGTAAACACAGGGATCTCTACCTTATTAAAGGTTGGGAACCTTACAGATGGTATCAGAGCATTGTGTTGCCTGTAGGATTTGTAAACCTAGGATTGGACAAACCCCTTAGAAAAATAGGAGTTGAATTTGTTCCAAAACATATTTGCAAACAATCTTGTAAACTCTTTCCTCAACCATTTTTGGTTTTGATTCTACATCTCTTCTATTTCAAACTTGATAGATAAAGTCTTCTCCATGGCCAAAGACTTCACCATGTGCAAAGGACTTCATCAAATCTAATGACTTCAACATCTTCAAGTAATTTCAACCTTATTCTCAACAAGGACTTCAACCTTGGATATCACTAAGGACTACAAGTGAGACAAGAAATGTTGCTCAAGACTTGAAGACTAAGGAAACACAACTTAGAAGGAATCATCATCACCTTTGGAGTTTTGTGACCAAGACACAAGAATTTTTCCAAAGAAACCATGATCTCATGCAAGAAGAATCAACCAAGAAGGAGGGAAAGATCTCAAGTGAACCATATAGATGGACCACCATATTAAGTATAGATCAAACCCACCAACTTATGTGGTGTAACAAAAATATTTTTGTTGCCTAAAAATGTGCTTGAACTTTGTTGTTTGAGTGGAATGTTGTTTGTGATTGCTTGCACCTTGCTTGTATGAATTGTGTTGTGTGTGATTAGAACTATTTCCTTAGAAATCTTTTTGCCTATTCTAATCCCAATCCAACCCAAACAGATGACTACTCCAAGAAACTCCAACATCAAGGATGGCAACAACAACAACAACCAAGAGGTCAACATGAGAGAACAACTGCTAGCAAACCAAACCCAGTTGAACCAAGTGACAACCCAGTTTTTAGCCAACAACAATAAGTTAGACCCAACCATGCAAAAGTTTTTGGAAACTCAATCCCAATTGTTGCAAGGGATGGCCACTCAAATGATCAACATAGGAGGCAACTCTTCCCAAGGAGCATGTGACAACAAGGATGACAATGATGATATTCTAGAAGGAACCCAAGCTTGCAATATTTGTGGAGACAAGGATCACACTTCCAAGGAGCATGAAGATCAATGCGCCAATTGTGAAGAGAAACATCCAACCGATCAATGCCCCACATCTCAAGCTACTTGTTTCCTATGTGAAGGAAATAATCATGTACCTATTCAATGCCCCATCTATTCCATAGTTCAACAAAGGAAACAAGGTGGAGTGAAACAACTGATTGCAGATTACCATGAGAGAGCAAAGTCTACCAAGAAGGATGAAGACAAAGGAAAATCTCAGCTTGCACCTCCATGCAATATGACTCAATTTTATGGACCAAAGAGGAGACGTATGTATTATCCAAGGAAAAGGTCAAGGAGACCAGGAACTTTTCCTACCTTTAAGATAACATATGAAGAACATGAACTAGAAGCACTCCTAGCTTTGGAGAAACCCTAGAAGAAGAAGTATAAGGAAATTAGCCAAGTGTGGTGCAACAACTGCAAAGAACTAGGCCATTATGTGTCAACTTGTCCACAAAAGATACGTGAAGAACTCAATCTTATCACATGTTACAATTGTGGTAACCAAGGACATTATGCAAGCAATTATCCAGAAAAGATGAAGCACAAGATAAAGCCTATGAAGGATCTCAGCCTTGTTACATGTTTCAAGTGTGGAAACAAATGACACTATGCAGATGTTTGCCCAGAGAGATTTCAACAAGATCCCAAGAAAGCCAAGATGTAATCTAGTTGGAAAATTTTTAAGGGTGGTAGTACCCTAGTTACTTTGAGCCAACTTGTAACCCTAGCCTCCCCAAATCTCGGGACGAGATTTATTTTACGGGTGGTAGCCTGTCGCATCCCAAGATTTTTCCAAATCTTGTAATGTGAAATATAAATAAACAAAATAAACAATTGTTGAAAATTAGGGTGAAAAGAAACTTTTGTTTCTAAATGGAAACTTAAAATCCCATCTTAAAAAAACTTTGGTTAATGTTTGAATCCAACTAAATTCAAATCAAGGAGAATGCATTCCTCTTAAAATGCATCTTGAAATTTAAACACTTGGTGAATAAACCAAAACCCTAAAACCCTAATGGAAGAAAATCATTTTCAAGTTATCTCTAAGACCATGGATTTGATCCATATAAAAATTTGTCAACAAACATTTCAAAATGATCAATAATGACAAATAGAAATGTTATAAGACCATATAGCTTGGTTTCACTTAATTTGAAGCCATAAATAAAATCTTATGAATTTAATAATATAAGGAAAAGTAATTTCCAAAGCTAATCAAACACTTTTCTAAAATCCATACCAAATGGTGAGAAAATAATCCTAAATATATTTAAAAGTATAAATAAATATTAACTAAGATTTTACAAATTGGAATCACCAAGTTTGGATCTCTAAATAAAAAGTTATGGATTTTATAAGATGAAGAAAGAAATATTAAATAAGGAATATTTAAAGACCAAATTAAATCTTGGCAAAATCCATAAGAAAATGGAAGGAATATAATCCAAAACCCAAAGAAAATAAATGGATAAAGAATTATACAAAATAAAAATAAAGTGGCATTAACCAAATTTCATTTTGAATAAAGACAAAATCCCTATTAGAAATGATTAATTAAATCATGGGAAAACAGTATTTTGGAATTTACCCAAGTGAAATAAAAGTGGTTTAATTCAACTTAAATAAGATTAAAGAAATCTTCCAAATAAACTTTAGGGAATTAAAACTATATTTAATTCCATTGGAATTAAAACAAATACCCAATTCAGATGATTTATGAATCATATTAAATACTTTCCAAATAATTCAAGATGAATTATTTAACACCCTTTTAAACAAATAAAAACCTACTGAAAAGATTTGGAAGGATTTAGAAATTTAAATGGTGTTTGAAAATAATATTAAATCTTATTTGATTTAAAACAAGGGACTTTTTGAATAATTAAAAGACCCCAAAAAGAATAAAATTTTATTCCAAAATTGACTTCAGATTATATTACTAATCAGTATTTAAACCTACACAATTTTTGGTTGAGGTTTGAATTCAAATGGATTATTGAATTGATTAAATAAAATCAAAACAGAATATTAGAAAAGGAAAAAGAAAAACAATCTGAATAAAAAAAATGAAACAGACTCGACCCAGTCAGCAGGCCCAACTAAGCCCAGTCCAGCCCACTCCCTCTCTTCTCCCGCAGGAAAACGTTTCGAACCTGAGAAACTACCTACTCAGTCACAGACCACCGGGACCCACTCCCCCTCTCTCCCTCACGCTGACAACGAACCCCACCGCCAGCTCCCTTCTTCCTCACCCTCCCGCTGACCTCGCCGGCCGTTGCTGCCAAATGAATGCCGGCATGAATACGCGTTAACCACGCCATTAAATGGCACCTCGATCACGCGTACATAAGCGCCAGCCCTCTCTCTCTCTTTCTCCTCAAACACCGCCTCCTCTCTGCCACTGGGCTGCTCAAATCACGAGCTCGAAACCTTCTGCTCCGACAAGGTTCCCCGAGAAATTCCGGCGCGGACCAGTCGCCCCTCGCCTCCCCAACCACACTAGCTTGCTCCCCATCCCCAGACGTTTCTCTCTGCACCCTCATCTTGCCTGCGCTTGATCCATAGCGTCGGCAACAACGACAACCTGAGCGCCACCATCTTCGGCCGTTCCTCCGGCGACCTCCCCAGGTAACCTCCGTTCGCCCCAGCACTTCCTGTTGATGCTCCCATCTTCCCCAGATCAACACGCGTCTAATGCCCCCATCCATTTGCCTTAGGGCGACCTGCAGCCTCACCTCCGACAGCAAACAGAACCGCCTGACGCCGCCACCGACTCCAGCGAGGAATTGCCACCAGCTCCGAGCGCCCCTCACCAAGACAACGCCACCTCGAGATTCACCTCGACCACGCGAACGCTATAAGCCATTTCCCCCTCTCCCTCGCTTCCTGCAACGTCGGCAAGCACACCGCCAGAGCGTGCACCGCCGCTCGCCGCCGCGCAGCGCCACCAGTGTTTGACCAGAAAACTGTGTCCATTGGATCTTGATCCTTTGGCTGAGATTAGAATTAGGCGAAAGGGTATGTGTGCATCTGCGCTGCTCGATCTTAGTTAAATCCTACGGTCCACAGAGCTCAATCCGTGCGAACCGGTATCGTCCAGTAAAAACATGACGCGTGGCACTAGTTTGATTAAATAGACAGAAACATTTCTATAGATTGTTTGAATTTGTAAATTGCATAACTTTTGATCCACACGTCCAAAATTTGCAAATTTTATATCAATGGAATCAGAAAGACAAATCCTACCCAACCATGCATTTTGTTTAATGTTTTACTTCTGTAAAATTGGTTGAAATTGCAGAAACATGTGTAGGCTTATTTTGAAAATAAAAATTGTTCTAGATATAATTTTAATATGAAATCTTTGCAAAATGGATTGTTGTGAACCTACTGACCCTAGGAACCAACTTGTGGATTTAAAAATTTATTTTGTGAAGTTTAGGAATAAATAATTGAATTAGCTCATTTCTAGTCAAATAAAAATATTGATTTTGTTTTAGAAATGATTTTTGAGTAAAACCTTTGGGAAATGATTTGATTCAAACCTTCTGACCCTAAACACCAAGTTTTGAGAATTAAAATATATTTGGTGAACTCTTTAAAGAATATTGCTTTGCTAAAAGCATTTTCAACCACATAAAATAATGATTTGATTTAAAAATGGTTTATAGATAAAAACTTTTGCAAATGGTTTTACCACTCTAGTAAATGACCACTTTGAACTTTATAATGTTTAGAGCCTAGTAGAAACCACCTTTGCAAATAAAACTATCTTTTGCATGCTTGCATGCATGACCTTGTTTTTGTTATTTTATGTGTGACAAATTGGTTGGAATGCTAGTTGAATTTTTGTTTGCTTGATTGAATTGTAGTGGAATTAGAAGAGTGTGATATTTGCAAGATCAATAAGTGAACCATCATTCTTTACTAAAAAGGCAAGTGACACTATCATCCAAGTCCTACTATTTTCATTACACTTAGTGGATTTTTGTAACATGCATGATCAGGTTTACTATATTTTATGCTATGCTAAATCCTAATAGGATACCCTTATACCTCCCTTAGTGGAAACATTGTAGTTGTAGTATGCTTAGCCCTGCTATATATTGGGATGGGATACATGATATGATTATATGAAGAGTTGAAAAGATATATGTTTTATATAATAAAACAAGTACTCAATGAACCACCTGGGTGGACAAGGATACTCAAGCTTGGACAAGGTGGCAACAAAAGGAACCATGTTTATATGGCTATCTCTTTTTGTATGTGCACTAGAAGAAAACCACCCAGGGACTTAGAGATTGAACATGTTTCTCGTATAGTGGCTTCCGTGTACAGCCACATGCTAAATGGGCTCTGTCTTAGTCAACTACATAGTGGAAGACCCATGCATTGGCATCTTCAGGTTAACTAGAATTGTGTAAGGGAACTTGAAACCCTACATTGGTGCCTGGATGACAAGCTAGCATTGTGTATTGGGAGGACTTCTATGGAAAGACTTTGTCACATTCTCAATCTGCCAGTACTCCATCTTGGTGAGTACTTATCCAGCGGCCACTGGTGGCATCAAGATGATATTGTGTCATGTGGGTAAAGTGTACAACTTCTGCAGAAGATCAAATTCTAAGTACTTAGCCGTGTCCCCGGTTACGGACAACTCTGAGCAACTAAGGCCTGAAGCTATGGAAGATCTCGACATTCCAATTTCTCAAAGTAAAACTTGATGGTGGAAACAAGGGATTAGAAGCACTTGGAGTTTTCCGAGAAGTTCAGAAAGATTTGACAAAGATCAAAAACTGTTTTGAAAAGATAGGATAAAACTATATTGCTTTCTGCAAATGAGCATAAACCCTACTTAGCCAAATATGCATGTAATGATAGGATCCACTTATTTCTACATTGTAATGAGAAAGCCAAATGAGCTATGTAAGATGTAATAAATTATTTTATTTCTGGTTATAAGTTGTATTATGACCTTTGTTTCTTGATATTACATCTTAACTGTGGATTCTAGCTATTGATCCAGGGACTAGCATTGTAAACACTGGGATCTCTACCTTATTAAAGGTTGGGAACCTTACAATCGCACTCTGTGGGATGTTGGATTTAAAACACATCCCACGGCGTAGATCCAACGTACCCTTTCGATTAAATGAATCTATCCTAGCCATCGGATTGAGATCCAACGGATCATAGCAGCCAGACCAGGAACTGGCGGCGCTGGCGCGGCGGCGTGCGGCGTGCGGCGGAGCGCTCTGTTTGAGGTGGTCCGGACGTTCTAGGAAGCGAGAGAAGGGGAGGAGAGGCTCACCAGATTCACAACGTCGCGGTGGTGCTCGAGGTGTGGTCAACTCGTCAAGGGGCGCACCGGAGCAGCGGCTATTGCTCGTCGGAGCTAGCGACGGCGTCGGGTGTCTCTGTTTGTCGTCGGAGGCGGGGCTGCAGGCCACGGGAAGGCAAAATAATGAATGTGTTAGATGCGTACGGGGTCGGCGATCATGTGTGCATCATTGAGAGGAAAGGGGATGGTCTGATGCTACCTGGGGAGTTCGCCGGAGAGGTGGCAGACGACGGTGGCGCTCGGTGTCGAGGTTGCCGAGGCTACGGTGCTCGCGCGGGCTAACGAGCGGCACTGGGACATGCGCCAGGAGATGGGGAGTAAGCCTACGTGTAGTGGGAGGCGAGGAGTGGTCGGACGGAGCCGGAATTGGCCGGTGATGTTTGTCGGGGCAGTGGTGCCCGAGCTCGAAATTGGAGCAGCCCGGTGGCAGAAGGGAGGTGTGGCATGGGGGCAAAGAGAGAGGAGGTCGAGGTGCTTAAGTGAGCGTGGTATCTGGAGGAATTAACCCTGCCATCAGTGCGAATTGATCGCCGCAATCAATGGCAGAAATGGCAAGGGGGACGTGGTCGCGGTGGAGACGACGATCTGACGGCGTGGGGTCGCGCTGTCTGTGAGAGAGGGAGAGAAAGAGTGGGGCCGAGCGTTCAGCGACTCTGTGGGTGAGCGCGTGGGTGAAAAAGGTTTCGTCAGAGGGGGAGTAGGTGGGCTGCGAGTTGGGCTGGGTTGGGCCTGATGGGTTGGGTTGCTCTGTTTCATTTTTTTTATACTGAATGCTTTTTCTTTTTCTATTTTGAATTTCTGTTTTGATTTTATTTCAAACAATTCAAACTCCAAATGAATTCAAACCACCACCAAACCTTGGGTGAATTTTAATTCTGTTTAACAACATATTCCAAAGTTAAAAATCAAATAATTCTTTTATTCTTTTAGGATCTATTAATAATTAAATAAATAGACCTTAGTCTTTATTTAAAATAGGATTTAATTTATTTTAAAACTCTATTTGAAATCTAAATAATATCAAAACCTTTTCAGTAGGTTTCATTTGAAAAACATAACACTTGGAATTCTTATTTAAAATACTTTAACAAGTTTTAGTGTTTATTTAAAATGGAAAAGCCTTTACTTAAATAAAATTGGATATTAATAAATCCTTATTATTTTATTTAAATAAACCTTTTCTCTTTTTATCAAATAGACATATTTTATTTTAAATGCTTGGCCAAGATTAATTTGGCTCTTTAAAAATAGTCCTTATTTATATTTCTACCTTTGCTTTATAAAAACCATATTTTTTTATTTAAAGATCCAAAAATAGTGATTCCAACTATTATAACTTTATTTATTATTTGTTTATATTTTGAAATCCCTTTAGGATTTTATTTTATCAAAATAGGTTTTGATGTTTCCAATTGAAATCAAAAAGTTTCTTCTCACCCTAAATTTCAACAATTATTTATTTTGTTTATTTATTTTTCACATTTCAAAATTTGGAAAATTTTGGGATGTGACAGGCTACCACCCTTAAAAGAAATCTCGTCCTGATATTTGGGAAGGCTAGGGTTACAAGTTGGCTTCAAGGCAACTAGGGTAATATCACCCTTAAAAGAAAGTCTCATAGGGTTACATTGAGGGTTCACTTGACTATGGGTTCAACACTTGATATCCAGACAAGGAATCCTTATTTGACTCAACTGAGTTAACTAATTCCTGACATCCACTTCTTCTATCTCTTCAAAGTTCCCATCCATGTCAATGTGGTTCACATGTCCTTTCTGGGTCACATTGGAGTTATTTCCATTGGATCTTCTAGCATCCTTTTTCTTTTTCTTCTCAGGACAGTCTGATGCATAGTGTCCAAGCTCCTTACAATTATAGCACCGCAACTGGCTAATATCTTTCTTCCTGAAAGTGTCATGTTGGTTCTGACCAAGGTCATCTCCATTGTCAGTATCATTTCCATTATTATCACTTCCATTGTTGTTGTGGTGATACTGATGTGGTTCAGAATCTTCATTACTCTTTTTGAATGAACGCTTCTTTTGTGATGATCCTGAGTGATACTTGATTTTATGCTTCCTCTTTCTGTTCTCAACTTGATTCATCTTGTTTTCCAAAATGGTGGCTTTGTCACAGAGTGATTGATAAGTTGGGACATAGGCAACAGATAGTTGCAGGTTCAACTCATCATTAAGTCCTTCGAGAAATTTCTCCTTTCTCTTAACATCTGTATCAACTTCATCTGGTGCATAGCTTGCCAGATTGTTGAACTCTTCAATGTACTCCGCCACACTGAGGTGACATTGTTTCAGATTGTGAAACTCCTTTTTCTTCAAGTTCATTACTCCAGATGAGATGTGAGCTGTACGGAAACCATCCTCAAAAATAGCCCAAGTCACATCCTCAAGGGGAGTGGTGATCTGAAAGTTGTCCCACCATGTTGCTGCTGGTCCTTTAAGCAGATGTGATGCAAACCTAACTTTTTCTTCGTCGGTGCAGCCAACAGTCACTAAGTCCTTATTCACCGAACGTAACCAGTCATTGGCTTCCATTGGGTCAGTTGTTACAGAGAATCTTGCAGGCCTAAGTTTTAGAAACCTGCTGAGCATATCATGTGCTGGAGGATTATTCTGATTATTGTTGTTGTTGTTGTTGTTGTTGTTGTTGTTCTAATTCTGTAGGAACGTGGTTATCATCTGCATCAGCTGTGTTTGAGCTTTCATCATCTGCTGCATCTCAGGGGTGATATTGTTGTTTTGGTTGGGGTTGGCACGACGGGGAGGCATCTGTTGGTTTGATAGGGATAAGTAATGATGGATAGGTCTAAAGAAGTCCTAACACACAACTCAAAAAAACCAAGTTCAATCAAACAATCAAACAACCAACAAGCAACTATTCACTTAACAACTTATGAGCTTAACTCATGAGTTGAAGGAAACAACAAGTTTTCTTGAAATAATTAACTTGGTATGGTCATACCTCATAGGTCAATATGATCCATACACTAACTTGATATCCATGTCTTTGGTAGGCAATCTAATGTTTCTTGGTTCTCACTTGTAGTCCTTAGTGATGTCTAAGTTGAAGTCCTTGGTGGAACTAAAGTTGAAATCATTGGTTATGGTAAAGGATTTATCCATCAAGTTGAAAAGGAAGAGATGTAGAATCAAAACCAAAAGGTTGAGGAAAGAGTTTACAAGATTGTTTGTAAATAAGTTTTGGAGTAAATACAACTCCTTTTTTTCTAAGGGGTTTTGTCCAATCCTAGGGTTACAATTCTATAGGCAACACAGTGCTCTGATACCATCTGTAAGGTTCCCAACCTTTAATAAGGTAGATATCCATGTGTTTACAATGCTAGTCCCTGGATCAATAGCTAGCATCCACAGTTAAGATGTAATATCAAGAAACAAAGGTCATAATACAACTTATAACCAGGAATAAAATAATTTATTACATCTTACATAGCTCATTTGGCTTTCTCATTACAATGCAGTAGAATATCTATATAGCATGGAGTCCTTCATATTCAAAGTGCCACAGGCAATCATGTTGGTTGTAGTCTTGTAATCCTATTCAACACACTTCACTAACATCAAACAAACCTACAACGTAATAAGTTGCAGCCACAAGGGTCAATACATTTGAATTGTATTGGCAAGTTTCACTACAATGCAGAAATAAGTGGATCATATCAATACATGCATATTTGGCTAAGTAGGGTTTAGGCTCATTTGCAGAAAGCAATAAGTTTTATCCTATCTTTTCAAAATAGTTTTGATGTTTTTGTCAAATCTTCATGAACTCCTTGGAAAACTCCAAGTGCTTCTAATCCCTTGTTGGCACCATCAGGTTTTACTTTGAGAAATTGGAATGTCGAGATCTTCCATAGCTTCAGTCCTTAGTTGCTCAGAATTGTCCATAACTGGGGACACGGCTAAGTACTTAGAATTTGATCTTCTGCAGAAGTTGTACACTTTACCCACATGACACAATCTCGTCTTGATGCCACCAGTGGCCGCTGGATAAGTACTCACCAAAATGGAGTACTGGCAGATCGAGAATGTGACAAAGTCTTTCCATAGAAGTCCTCCCAATAAACAATGCTAGCTTGTCTACCAGGCACCAATGTAAGGATATATTTCCAATACACAATTCTAGTTAACCTGAAGATGCCAATGCAAGGGTCTTCCACTATGTAGTTGACTAAGACAGAGCCCATTTAGCATGTGGCTGTACACGGAAGCCACTGTACAAGAAACTTGTTCAATCTCTAAGTCCCTGGGTGGTTTTCTTCTAGTGCACACACAAAAAGATAGCCATATAAACATGGTTCCTTTTGTTGCCACCTTGTCCAATCTTGAGTATCCTTGTCAACCCAGGTGGTTCATTGAGTACTTGTTTTATTATATAAAACATATTTCTTTCCAACACTTCATATAATCATATCATGTATCCCATCCCAAATATGTAGCAGGGCTAAGCATACTACAACTACATTGTTTTCACTAAGGAAGATATAAGGGTATCCTATTAGGATTTAGCATAGCAAAAATATAGTAGTCCTTATCATGCATGTTTACAAAAATCCACTAAGTGTAATGAAAATAGTAGGACTTGGATGATAGTGTCACTTGCCTTTTTAGTAGAGAATGTTGGTTCACTTCTTGATCTTGCCAATATCACACTCTTATAACTTCACTAAAATTCAATCAAACAAACACAAAATCAACTAGCATTCAAACAATTTATCACACATAAAATAATAGAAACAAGGAAATGCATGCAAGCATGCAAAAGATGGTTTTATTTGGAAAAGTGGTTCCTACTAGACTCTAATCATTTTCAAGCTCACATTTGTCATTTACAAAAGTGGTAAAACCATTTGCAAAAGGTTTTATCTCATAAACCAAATATTATGCTAAGGTGATATTTTATGTTGTTGAAAATATCTTTTAGCAAAGTAATAACTTTGTATAGTTCAACAAATATGTTCTTAAATCACTAAACTTGGTGTTTAGGGTCATAAGGTTTGAATCACAACATTTCCCAAAGGCTTTACTCAAAAATCATTTCTAAACCATAAACAATATTTTTATTTGACTAGAAATGCTCTAATTCAAATATTTATCCCGTAACTCCACAAAATACATTTTTAAATCCATAAGTTGGTTCCTATGGTCAGTAGGTTCAAGACAATCCATTTTGCAAAGATTTCACCTTAAAAATATATCTAGAACAATTTTTATATTCAAATTATGCCTACACAAGTTTATGCAATTTCAACCGATTTTCCAGAAGCAAAACATTAAACAAAGTGAATGGTTGCAAAGTACTTGTTCTGCTGATTCCATTGATATAAAATTTGCAAAATTTGGACCTGTAGAATTAAAGTTACGAATTTTACAAGTTTGCAATTCTAATAGATTAAATTTTTGTTTTAAACCAAACCCTGTCCACGTGGCTCGATCCTATTGGACGGTACCGCTTCGGCTGGACCGCGCTCTGTGGGCTGTTGGATTTAAAACACATCGCACGGCTCATATCCAACGTACCCTTTCGATTAAATGAATCTATCCTAGCCATCGGATTGAGATCCAACGGATCACAGCAGCCAGACCAGGAACTAGCGACGCTGGCGCGGCGGCGAGCGGCAGAGTGCTCTGTCTGAGGTCGTCCGGCCGTTCTAGGGAGCGAGAGAAGGGGAGGAGAGGATCACCGTATTCGCAACGTCGCGCTGGTGCTCGAGGTGTGGTCAACTCGTCAAGGGCCGCACTGGAGCAGCGGCTATTGCTCGCCGGAGCTAGCGACGGCGTCGGGTGTCTCTGTTTGTCGTCAGAGGCGGGGCTGCAGGCCACGGGAAGGCAAAATAATGAATGTGTTAGATGCGTACGGGGTCGGCGATCATGTGTGCATCATTGAGAGGAAAGGGGATGGTCTGATGCTACCTAGGGAGTTCGCCAGAGAGGTGGCAGACGACGGTGGCGCTCGGTGTCGAGGTTGCCGAGGCTACGGTGCTCGCGCGGGCTAACGAGCGGCACTGGGAGATGCGCCAGGAGATGGGGAGCAAGCCTGCGTGTAGTGGGAGGCGAGGAGTGGTCGGACGGCGCCGGAATTTGTCGGTGATGTTCGTCGGGGCAGTGGTGCCTGAGCTCGAAATTGGAGCAGCCCGGTGGCAGAGGGGAGGTGTGGCTTGGGGGCAAAGAGAGAGGAGGTCGAGGTGCTTAAGTGAGCGTGGTCTCTGGAGGAATTAACCTTGCCATCAACGCGAATTGATCGCCGCAATCAATGGCAGAAACGGCGAGGGGGACGTGGTCGCGGTGGAGACGACGATCTGACGGCGTGGGGCCGCGCTGTCTGTGAGAGAGGGAGAGAAAGAGTGGGGCCGAGCGTTCAGCGACTCTGTAACATCCCAAAAATATCAAACTCAGATCATCAAAACACTAATCATCAAGTTTAGGGTTAACAAAAACTTTTCTAAATGAATTCATGAATGCATGTATATGTGTATGCATGGATTTTGAATTTCTTTAAAAAACCACCTTGTTTGTGTGAACCATTGCTTGTAAAATGTTTATTAGGTGAAAATAACATCATCTAAAACATTTCCCACACTTTTCCTTAAGACAAGTAAATCAAAACAAATATATTAAGTGAATGGTCATTTTGACCAATTTAACTCCCATGCATACTTTGGCTGTCTCAAACTTTCAAAACCTAACAGAAACTTTTCTGGATCTTTGCACCCCTTGAATGTACTCATAACAGAGTATCAAGGCCCACTTTGTGATCATCCAGAAACTTTCAAATGCACAGTTTAAATGACAATTCAAAATTGAATCTTCTTCGTATGCGAAGATCCCACTTTTTCAAAACCCACTCAAACAAGCTCAACTTTCAAAACCCAAGAATCTGCAGACTCACCAGAACCAATCTAGCAAACCCACCAAAATTCATTTCAAAATTCAAAACTTGATTTCATGCAGCCATTTCATCAAACAGGTTGCAGACACAAATCAAAAAAAACATCAAACACTATAGTGTGCAGTGTTTTGAGCATAACTTGTTCCCTAGTTAGCTCACACACAACCCAGTAGATCATCTAGAGAGATTAGCCCAACACTAACACCCCTGTGAGCTTGCCATTGTCATTAATGGTGAACAGCCGAGCACCCCCATGTCACCCCATTTTGGACAGCAAGCTAGGAGCAGCAGCAAGCCTAGACAGCATGTCTGGGAGGCAGCCCACCGTCCACCGCCACTGCCTGTCCCAGCCGCGAGCGTTGCCAAGCCCTGGACCACGCGCACGAGACATGCCCAGACCATGCCGAGCGTGCGCCAGAGCGCCAACCTCGACCATCACCCACAGACCGCGCGCTGCCCTCACCGCACGCACACACGATCACCACCGACCCAGGAGAACGCCAGACACCCCCGTTTGCCGCCCCGTTCCATACAGCCACCGCCCGCCGTCGAAGACGCCGCCTCTGCCGCGCAGAGCACCACCTGTTCCAGACCAAACCGCACCGCCCCATGCCTCGCGATCATGTCGTTGAGCATCGCCAGGAGACACATCACTGTCCCCTACCCTTGCCCATGCCTATAGCCGCCTGTAACGTCGCCCCCAACGAGCTCACCATGCGCCCCGACGGTCCCCTCGCTCGACTATAAATAGAGGCCACCCCCGCATGATTTCTTCACACCATCTCACTCCCCTCTCCCCACTGACCGTGCCACACCATCCTCAGAGCAAGCCGAGCACCACCTCGCCGGAATTTCACTGGAGCCTGCCGCTGCAGGAGAAGAAGGGAGCCAGCGATTGGAGCCGCCCCAGGAGAAGCCACCGGTACCAGGAGGTTCGCCGTCGTCGACTTCGTCGTTCGCCCGCCTCGCCGACCCTCGCCCGTACCCCGGTGAGCCCCCAGCACCCCTCACTGGCCGCGCTAGGTTTCATTCTCGCCGGAGCTGTCTCGCGTCGACGATGACCCTCAGCCGTTGGATTAGAACTAGATCGAACGATCCACGTTGCCCCATACCGCTTCGCCCAGCCCCGTGTCACTGACGAGTGGGGACACCCACTTAAGCAGCCCGCGGGAGCACTGCGCTTAGCAGGCCGGCCCGTTAGAATTTCCCGCGCAGCCCAGCAATTCAAATTAAACCTTTTTCTTTTTAATTTCAAACACACTTCTGTACCCAACTTCAAAAATCAACCCAGATCGATTCAGTATACCAAATTGAATGAAACCAAATTTGTTGGAAAGGTCTGTGAATGCTTAATCCAAGCCCGTTGGATTCAAGTCATTTGGATCTGTAGATCACCCATAGTAAAAATAACAAGGCAGAAGCTTTTCTGCATTCCAACATTTTTCAAATTCAAACCATAAAAGATTTTGAGTTGATTCCAACTCTTAAAAATCACATTTAACCATACCTTTCAGAATATATAAAAATATATAGGTTTACTTGCAGAAATAATGTTCAAGTAATAAAAGAATGCTTCATAAGCATTTCTAGCCACTTTAATTAATTAAAATAAAAGGGTAAAACCTTATTAAATTGTGACACCACTTTAAATCACATTCCCATGGACTACAATATGTGGTGATGACATGTGTCAAAATGATCCCATGTTTAGTTTGGATAATATTAAATCTTAAGTAGTTTTTCAATGAGTAGAAATTACTTTTCTAAAAATAAGAAGTTTTAAACCAATATTTAACCTTGTAATGTTAGAGATGATGCTAGATCATCTATAGGACCCTTGTGTGTGATGATTGCAAGTAGTTAAGTATTGTTTGGTGATTGTGTACCTCGTATTTATTCATAGACGCTAGTACCGACCAAGGATACTATGAGGAGGAAGGAGGATACTACGAAGAGGAAGCCGAGGAGAACTTCAACCACTGCTCTGCACAAGGCAAGCTAACACTTGCAAGATACTATACCTATGCAAGCTAATTACTATGCAAGCCTAATACTACTAGCGAATGTGCAAGCTAACACTTGCAAGATACCTTACTGATGCCACAAACCCATACCTGTGAGATGACTACTTTATGCCTTAAGCATATGTGATCATACCCACTTGCTAAACCAATCCTAGTTTTATGGCAAGCTTATTACTTTATTTCTTTATCAAAGCTTACTTAGAGTCTACCTAAGAGTTTGGTAGATACTAGACAGTTGTGCTGAAGGTTGCTTAAAGAGCATAAAATTTGGCCTAAGCTAGAAACCATGATATCAGCCTAAGATATAAGGTTGGACTTAGTGAAACTCCACCAGTTACCACCCCTCATTATTACTACCCCCACCTGTAGATGCTAGTGCTAAGCATAAAACTTGATCAACTTTAGATGGGAATACTTGGTGGAAAAATGGTTATGAAAACCTTGGAATGATGGATCATTCTATTGAAATGTTTTGGACATGTGTTTCCAAACACTTGATGATTTTGGTGATGAAAATGTTGAGGCATGAGCCTTAGCCCTTTATAAAACTGATGGTTGTCTGGAAACTTATATACCTTAGTATTAGTTCCCTCACGGCCAAGGTCTGAGCTGAGGCTACCTTGTGAAGATTGTCCACCTGTGCAGTACCCAAGATGACAGTGGTCATGGTTGGGAGGCCAAACTCACAGGAGAGGTGCTTATACTAGGGCATGTAATTGAAAGGTTAGGATTGATTATCTGCATACTGAGTATGGTGAGTTCAGGATTTGTTCCTGTCGGATGTATCGAATGTTGTGGTGAAAGTGTACAATCTCTGCAGAGTGTCAAACTATTCGAATAGCCGCATCCGCGGTTATGGACAGTTGGAGTGGCCATACTGTTCCCCCGTCAGACATTTAAAATGACTTGTGAAATGAATTGAGACTTTGACTTGAACACAACAGAGTTGTGACCTGAATTAAAAGATCCCACTTAGGAGTTATAAAATTGTGACTAGCTTTGGAACTTAGTAAAGATAAACCTGGCTTTTTGCAAAACAACCCTAGAGCCTAGTGTCCTATTATCCAAAAACCCCTTACCTGTTAGTATTAGTTTGCGAGTACTTAAAGAGTACTCATGGCTTTGTCCCTGGCTATTCCCATGGCCAGACTATGAATAGGAGTACTTGGAGGATGGACCCCAGGAAGGTTACGAAACCTAGGATCATCTCCCATCGTCAGCATTGCCTGTGACCCCGAAGATGGAGCTTCGCCTACGCTACCGTTATTATTACGTATTCCGCCGCTTGATGTTGTATTAAGAACTGGATCATGAGATCCCCATTTGTGTAAGAACTTATGTATCGTTTGTAATGGATGAAGTACTATGGTATCCAATTCTGTTATGTCTCGCAAAAATGGTAATCCTGGGATTGCGATGTATGGCATAACAGGCATCTAGGATTGAAAAATCTGGGTGTTGATAGAATCTGTGGGTGAGCGCGTGGGTGAAAAACATTTCGTCAGAGGGGGAGTAGGTGGGCTGCGAGTTGGGCTGGGTTGGGCCTGATGGGTGGGGTTGCTCTGTTTCATTTTTTTTAATACTGAATGCTTTTTCTTTTTCTATTTGAATTTCCGTTTTGATTTTATTTCAAACAATTCAAACTCCAAATGAATTCAAACCACCACCAAACTTTGGGTGAATTTTAATTCTGTTTAACAACATATTTCCAAAGTTAAAAATAAAATAATTCTTTTATTCTTTTAGGATCTATTAATAATTAAATAAATAGACCTTAGTCTTTATTTCAAATAGGATTTAATTTAGTTTAAAACTCTATTTGAAATCTAAATAATATCAAAACCTTTTCAGTAGGTTTCATTTGAAAAACAAAACACTTGGAATTCTTATTTAAAATACTTTAACAAGTTTTAGTGTTTATTTAAAATGGAAAAGCCTTTACTTAAATAAAATTGGATATTAATAAATCCTTATTATTTTATTTAAATAATTCTTTACTCTTTTTATCAAATAGAAATATTTTATTTTAAATGCTTGGCCAAGATTAATTTGGCTCTTTAAAAATAGTCCTTATTTATATTTCTACCTTTGCTTTATAAAAACCATATCTTTTCACTTAAAGATCCAAAAATAGTGATTCCAACTATTATAACTTTATTTATTATTTTTTATCTTTTAAAATCCCTTTAGGATTTTATTTTATCAAAATAGGTTTTGATGTTTCCAATTGAAATCAAAAAGTTTCTTCTCACCCTAAATTTCAACAATTATTTATTTTGTTTATTTATTTTTCACATTTCAAAATTTGAAAATTTTTGGGATGTGACAAGGGAAAACTTGCTGCTGTGCTCATCACACCTTGCTCTTGGGGTCTCCCAATAGGCTCTACAGTAACCAAGCCGCATCAAGACTTTCTGGCGCCGTTGCCGGGGAGACACGGGACAGTTTCTCCAAGGTGAGCCTCTCACAACCAATCTCTTTACTTTGTTTTTGTTTTGCTTTGTTTCTTTAGTTTTGTTTTGTTTGTTTGTTTTTATCAAAAACACAAAAAATTAGTTTCTATTTTACTTTCTGTTTTTGTTAGTTCACTTTAATCCTAAAAAATGAGTATTCCTGAAGTAGAGGTTCGTTCTTTTAAGAAACAAGGAGGAGAAAGTATGAAATATTCTTGGTATAGAATAAGTAATGCCCATCATAGATGCACTAAAAAATATCCTACCACAATCCTTCTTAGAATTTTTATGTTGTTATATCTAGTTGGAATATGTATGTTCTGGATACTTTCACAGGGGTAATTTTATGGGTACTCCTGCTTTGGAAGCATGCAATTTAATTGAAAGTTTAGTAGGAGTACCACCTATTAATGTTGTTAAAACTAAAATCACTTTGGAAGAAGTTATAAAAAATTGAGCTCCTTAGAGAAAAGTTTTCCAAATCTCCTTGATACCAGTAGCCAAGTTAATGAATCAATAGAAAGTATCAATAAAAGAATCATTGTTTTAGAGGCTAGCATTATCCATGATAAAAATCTTAGAATTGGTAAACTGGAAGAGGCTATGGAAACTCTAAGTTCAACTTTTTCTTCCCTTAAGTTTAAAAGAGAGAAATCTTTTGTAGGAAAAGAGCAAAAATTTGCATATGTTCCAAAGTTGCCTACACCAAAACCCCTTAATGTGCTTAAAATTGATAAATATTTTAGTGCAACTAAGAGTAATTTACATGTTGAATCATCTTCATCTAAGGTACCTATTGAGGAAAGCCCTGTTTTAAAGGAAGTAATTGATATTAGTGCTTCTTCATTCGAAAATACTTGATTCTTGCTTTATGTGCCTAGCTGAAAGGCGTTAAAGAAAATCACTCTTGGGAGATAACCCAAGTTTTTAATAACCTCTCCTTATCCTTTTTGTTTGGTTTTTGTGCCAAAAATAGCCTCTAATGAGAGGGAAGTAAGATTTGGGGAAGTTGCTGTCCCGAAACAGATTTCTATGCTTCACTGTAAACAATCGTAAAAAATCCCAGAACGTTAGATTGAGCTGAAATTTTTTGTGTACATGCCCCTGGTATTTACCCAACTTTTGTTAGTTTTGCACTTTTCAATTTGAGCAACAGAATATTTTCGGAAAAATCGGTATTTACCTGCTGGTCTGTGTTGACAAATTTCTGACATTATTTGCATTTGCCTCTTAATTGGTTTATTTTTGAGTTCTCTTTGATCATTTGAGCTTTTAAAAGGAGTTTCTACCGTAGCTTATGTTTTAATGGATGATTTACTTGAGCTGAAACTGAACCCAAAGGCTTATTATCTTGAATACACTAATGTTGCTAATGAAGATTGTGTGAAGTTTTGTATGAAGGAAGTTTTCAAGTGTAGGGAGAGAAGATGTGATGAGATGAAGTATGGAAAAAAAGCTCAAGCTTGGGGATGCCACCCGTGTCACCCCAAGAAATATTCAATAGGTACAAGCATCAAAGCTTGGGGATGCCCAAGGCATCCCCTTCTTCATCAATAAAAATCTTAGGTCTTCTTTCAAGACACTTTATTTAAATTGCTTCATGCACTATATGTTGTTCTTGGAGCGTCTTTGTTTTTGTTTTTAGTTTTATTTTGCTTTGTTTGCTGAAATAAGTTGGTTGGACCCCAACACACCTATTTTGGAGAACTCACACCTAGTTCTTCATTGCCTAAAACACTCTAGTTTTCACTCTTATTGTTCTGTGAGTGTTCTCTTTTGCTAGCACTGCGTTTAGCTTTAGTTTTCTTATGCTTTTAGCTTAGAACTTTTTAGTTCTTCTTTGTAGTTAGGTGAGACAAGATCTATGATATTTATTGATTATTATCTTTGTGAGTTGTTTCAAATAAGTCGATTGGTGTTAGAAAAGAGTAAAAAGTTTCATGCTTATAGTGGTATGAAAGGAAGCTTGTTTTGACTGTGAGTTAGACTTTATCATATCATGTTAGATGTTGATTTGACCATATACTTAGTGATTATTGTAGTATCATGACTTGGTTCAAACAATTGAGATTGCTTAATGTGCCTTGAAATAATCATGTGTTGTTTTAGCATACAAAAGCATAATATTGTGGTATTTTCCTTTGATGCTTTATTTGGGTTCATGATGACCCGCAAGTATAGGGGGGTATCGTAGTACTTTCGATAAATAGGAGTGTCGATCCCAACGAGGAGCAGAAGGTGCTAAACAGTAGTATGGAGCAGGAAATCCCTGTGAATACTTAGCAAACGGATTTTTAGTGGTTTTCTGACAAGGCAACAAAACAAAGAGCAAGTAACAGAAGTAACGAACAAACGGAGCAAGTGGCCCAATCCTTTCTTAGCAAAGAACAAGCCGGTGGAAATACTTATAAGGACCAAACGTTCTCAAGGACACATGGGAATTCTGTCAAGTTCTTTCGCTTCAAATAGCTGAGTACTCTTCTCTGGTGTTTGTAAGTGTTGTGTGGGTGAACCTGTGCTAACATACTGCCCTTACTAGGACTAATACATACTTGTGATTAAACCCCCTTCAAACATCCGTAACTATAGGAAAGTAATTAAGATATAAATCTAACCACAACCTTAAACTCTAAGATCCTACGCTCCCTTGTGCAAAGGTGTCCTAACGGGGGTTCAGGTTTCTGTCACTCCGACAACCCACAATTAGTAGAAAAATACACAATGCATCCCCCTAGGCCCATAAATGGTGAAGTGTCATGTAGTCGATGTTCACATGACACCACTAGAAGAATAGAACCACAACTTAAATACTAAACCATTGAATAATAACTCAGATCCACTAATAACAACATGACTTCTCCCATGTCCTCAAGAACTAAACGAACTACTCACAAGACATCATATGGATCAAGATCAAAGATGATATGATAATGGATAAGAACCTGAACATAAACAATAATCCAATGGTTCCACTCACAAGCATCAACTACAATAGTAATTAACACCTTGAAAGTTTCCCCTAAGAACTAAAGCAATATCCAACACAATTGTTATAGCAGGACGGAGTGGTGATGATGGTGCTGGTGGAGATGATGATCTGGATGATGATGATGATGATCCCGATGAAGCCTAGCTTGATGATGGTGTTGATGGCGACGGTCTTCCCTCTCCGGGAAGGAATTCCCCCCGCAGAAATCTATCTGCCGGAGAGATCTTTCTCTCTTGGTGTTTTCCGCCCCCAGAGGCGGCGGAAATCTATCTGTGGTTGCTCCCCTGGTGTTAGGGTTCCGTAGGGAAGTTATAGGCAAAGGGGGAGATTCGGAGGCCGGGAAGGTGGGCCGCACCTGCCCTAGGCGCGATCTCAGGTGGGCCCGTGCCTAGGGGGTGTGGGCCCCCTACGGCCCCCCTTCGCTCCTCCTTCCGGCTTCCTTCGTCTTCTAGTAAAATAATATGTTTCCATATTTTTCTGGTATTTTTCTGATCTTCGCGAAATTGCACCGAAATGCCTTCTTTTCCATCAGAATCCAGACTCCGGCAGTCCATCCTCTAGGAATCATCCAACATGCATAAACAGATGAAAATCCATAAGTAATACCTCATAATAAGACAAATATCAATGAATATAGGTAAATTATGATATAGAATGGTGATGCAAATTGGGCGTATCAACTCCCCCAAGCTTAGACTTCGCTTGTCCCCAAGCGAATAATGAGCTCAGTAAACATGTCCACAGGTTTATGGAGTGAAGTGTCGATAAAAGAATAGGAACAAGAAGCATCACACTTACGGTTGCACAACTCATAGAAGAAAGCAACTCACCATTATATAACTTAGCTTGAAACCAAGTATAGCAGTCACAATAGAGATGCATAAAGATAAATCATAATTGGAATTGGCGAACTTGTTCTTGGTCAGAGAACACCTGATAAATAGTTTCACAAAAGCTTTTTGTAGAAGTTTCAAAATAGGAGCACACTTTTGCTCAAAAAGATTTTTCACAAGTGAAGGATTTCAAAGTAATACTCAATAGATAAGAGTTTTGTGCAAATAAGGAAGATACAGAACATGATTGAATAAATCACCATATGAATGCTTGAAACACAACAACTCAAATGCTTGCTAGAGATGGAGAGGAAGTAGGTTTACTAAATCAAACTGGTAACTGGGAGAAAGGTACCTTCTTAGAGGGTAGCAGGGATTAAAAGTCATAAAGAGCTTCCAAAAGATTATGGTACTTACTAGCTTTGAGCCCTCATTGCCCCTTTCATAAGCATCTTGAGATGATTAAGGTTAAAGTGAACAAAGATGGAGTATATGCTTGACGAAATATAAGTTGGCAATCTCATGTCCCTTGAATATGAGGGCCACTCCTCATGTATACTCAAATTTGGGTCCAGGTAAGTTCTTGTCATTGTAAGTATTTGCATATCACTGAGAACCGCCAACGAGGTACCCCTTGCACATGGTACAGGAGCTTTCCCATAACCAAAATGACAAGGCAAGTAGACAGTGAGCATCTCAGCGATCTTTTTATTTACTATGTGTATAACTTTTTATTGAGGATGCTTGATAGATGACTCACTATGGTGATGCTTCAAGTTCCCACCATGATTGAGCATCGCTTAGGCTAACGGCCCAGGCGTTTCTCTAACACAAAATACAAACTCCATGGACTTACAAGTTCCCTCTTTATTTCACAACGTTGACATCCATAGAAAAAAGAGCACTATATCAACTATGTACAACAAGGTATAAGTGCAATGTTGAAAACGTTCCCCGTGACAGCACGGTTCTGCTAATCCCAATGTATAGATGCAAGCATATACAACTTCTATGTCCACAATGGTTCAAGTCTATTAGGGGCAAGTAAATAAAGTGTGCCATCAAGTTCATGAGAGCTTTACTAACTAGTTTTCACATAACAAAATACTTTTTAATTTGAAAGGTAGATGAAGCTTGAGAATTTGCTAGCAATAGCAAAAGCTACTAGGTAGATATGGTGGAAACAAGTGGCAAAATTTTCAGGTTTAAAGGATTTTGGAAACATGAAGAGTATGCCTTCTCAAAATAGGTTTTTGGCTATCAAGGCTGGGTAGCAAGAAAGAGAGTTGAAAGAAACAAGCAAACATACAAGTAATAAAGCCAAACATGCAATCTTCCTTGAAGACACAAAAGAATCTTAAATAAAGAATACTAAGCTTATGAGCCAACAAGAAAGAAAACAAATAATACCAAATACCTGTAATCTCTTTCTTTCTTTCTTTTACTTTCAAACTAATGCCACTGACTAGAACTCGGTTTTCCAAAACCAATTTAGATCCACTTGATGATCCCAAAGTGGTGCCAATACTGAACAACAAGATCCATCATATAATAGAGATTGCAAACTAAAATAAGAAGTGCAGAAAGGTAAAAGATGAGACTTCTCATTAATATTCCAATAAAGGCACTCACACCAAGGGATACATAGATAATAAACTAAAGGAAAGAAACTTCCACATGCAAACCAAACTATAAGATAACCCTTCTACCACAGATATGAATCCACTAAAAATGTAAAAGACAAAAGATAATGGTGGTGATACCGCGACACTCTCCCAAGCTTGGAACAAGCCAAGGGGATGACAAACCTGATGACAAATTACTCCTTCGGTGGTGGTGGTGTTCTCTTGATAAGCTCCTCAATAAGTTTCTTCAAATCCTCCATATCAAAGGTCAGAGTACGAATTAACTCCGAATTATGCTCAATGCATCCCATGATCAACTCGGACCGAGGATCCCAGTCCTTGTTACTCTTTCTCCGTTTTTCCAAATTAGAGGGTTTCTTCCCTGCACGGTTAGAACAAGGGGTACTAGGAGGAAGCGTGCACGGAGCAAGGATATGGCGCGGGGTTCTACCTCCTATAGACATCCGTGTTGTCCTTCTAAGCTTGGTAGGTTGTGCCACCAAACCAATGCTTGTGATGGTAGCGCGGGTGTCCGGTTGCTTGTCCTCCTCCATGTCTCCTTCATAACCTACCGGAATCTCCTCCTCCTCCTTTGGAACTTGAGGTTCTTCTTCTTCGGGCTTCTTCCCTTTGTCGTCGGCGGAGGCCATGATGCTCTAAACTTCAGAAGATTTCCTGACAGAAACAGATCGAAACAAAAATGCGACGAGAACATGATGCACAAACCTCGGGGATTCGGGGGATTATATATTACGAAGTTTCAATGCATAAGGAAGGTTTTGACACGGAAACAAAGCGGAGACGGAGTTCGAGGGTGGCAAACCCCCTCTAGGCGCGGCCAGGCTGGGCTCGCGCCTGGGGAGGGTTTGTCCACCCCGGGCTCCGTTTCCTCTTCAGTTTCATCTCGTAACTTCCCTTATGTATTAAAAACATCAAAAATATAAAAAGATTGGCGTTTCATGAACCTTCTGTTTTCACCACTTTTACCTATTCAAAGACGAACTCTGCAAATCCTTTCCTCTTTCTCCTGAGAATTTCCTTCATACAAAACTTTTGCACAAACTCAAAGAGAACATTAGTGTAAGAAAAAACAATAAGCCTTTGGTAAACATTTCAACTGAAAACCCATCAAAACAAAAGCTTCTATAAGAGGCAAATACAAATGATGGCAGAAATCTGTCAAAACAGACCAGAAGGTAGAGATTAATTTTTCCGAAGACCTTCTGTTGCTCAAATCAAAAAGTGCAGAACTGATTAAAGTTGGGAAACAACTTGGAGAACAAGCTCAGAAAAATTCAGCTCCATCCTAAGTACTGAGATCCCTCACGAATTTTTACAATTCAGCAGAAAAATCTGTCCCAGGACAGCCACTTTTCACAACTCCTCTACTTCACAAAAGTAGTTGAACTTGACACAAAAACCAAAACAAAAAAGGAGAAGGAGAATTTATTACAAAGTTAATAACCTCCAAGACTCGAAAAAACTCTTGGGTTATCTCCCAACAAGTACTTCTCTTTAATGCTTTTAAGTTAGGCTTGAAACTTCCAAACATGCTCACATAGGATTTATATATTTGAAATGAAAGAGAGCATCAAGGAGCAAATAACCAACACACTTGAGTCTAACCCACTTCCTATGCATGGGAGTATCATGAGAAAATGAATTGTTGAAACAAAAAGCCACAAGCATAGGAAGACAAAACAGATGCAACTTTAAAGCTTTCAACATAAAACGAGGAAACTTAACATCATTGAGATGCATAAAACCATGTTTCCCTCTCTCAAAATAACTTTCAGTAGCACTTTGAATAAAGTTGACAATATAACTTTCACTAGAAACAACTTTATCATCAGAATAAGCATACTTACAGTCATCAAAAAGAGGTCCAAGGTCATAGACTGGATCAATAGAAGCAAGTTGTTCCATCCTGAAATCTTTATTAGGCAAGATATTTTCACAAGGAGCTTTAGCAAATTTAGAAAATTTAAGCTCATAAGAATCTCCATCAAACTTAGTTAAAACCTTTTCCTTCTTACAATCAATAATAGCTCCACAAGTGTTCAAAAATGGTCTACCAAAAATGATAGGACAAGTTTTGCTAGCTACTAAATTGAGCACTAGAAAATCAGCAGGATATTTAATCTTACCACAGAGAACCTCCACATATCTTACAATGCCAATGGGGCAAATGGTTTCCTTATTAGCAAGGTGAATAACCACATCAATGTCCTCAATCTCACAAGGACCAATCTCATGCATAATTTCCCTATAAAGCTCATAAGAAATAGCACTAGAACTAGCAACAATATCACATAAACTATAGTAGCAATGATCACCAATTTTAACAGAAAGCACAGGGCACTAGCTTTTTTAACTCTACCAGGATGAGAAATAATATTAGAAGCGTCTTCATAGAAGACAATATGCTCATCCTCTATATTTCTAGTGATAGTTTCTTTCACAATAGCTACCACAGGTTCATTACTCAAATGCTTACCAGGCTCTACAGTTTTCATTGTACCTTTACTATTTGCACTAATAATCATAGAATACTCCTTTACCTTAGCTGGGAAAAGCATTTTCTCAACATGGGGTTCAGGCACAATATGATTAGTAGTAAAACTTGAGTACTTATAACAGGAACATGACTAGCAACATATTTATAAGGAGCATGGTACTTATTCCACTTCTTCTTGGGAATTTCAATGTAAGAGGCAAAGGCCTTAAAATAGCTGTCAATACTTTGGGAATCTAGACCAAACTCATTGCTAATATCACGGAAGCTATCAATTCCCATGAAAGATTTAATGCATTCATAATCATAGTTTATACCTGACTTTCTTCCTTTGTCATTCTCCCAAGCTTCAGTGTTCTATTGAATACGGTCTAGAAGATCCCATTTAGCTTCCTCCTTCATACGTGTGAATGATCCAGCACAAGAAGCATCTAGTAAATCTTTATCATGAAGAGAAATCCTAGCATAAAAGTTATTGAGAATAATATTGTTAGGGAGTTCATGAATAGGACATTTAAGCATTAGTAACTTCAATCTCCCCCAAGCTTGAGTTGTACTCTCTCCATCAAGAGGCCAAAAGTTATATATAAGATTTCTATCCTTATGGATCTCACTGGGAGGATAAAATTTACAGTAAAAGAGAGATGACATCTCCTCCCATTCCATGGATTGTCCATTCTTCAGCATCTTATACCATTCTTCAGCTCTCCCTTTCAAGGATATGGAGAGTAACTTCTTCACCTGTTCATTTGTGATACCTGCACACTTAAACAATCCACATAATTCATGTATAAAAAGCAAGTGATCACCAGGATGGACAGTTCCATCCCCAAAATAATAATTATCCATAACATGATTAACAATACTTGTAGGTATCTTAAAAGGATCTATCTCAACAGGATGTGGTTCATCCAGTACCCTAGCAGTGGTAGTAGTTTTCCCAAACAGAAAACCAAGTGGGTTATCCATATTGGAAACAAAGTAATAAGCAGTAACAAGAGCAATACTCACAGTGAAAGTTTCCCTTACCAGTTCCACTCTTCAATAGCGCTTCACTCCCCGGCAACGGCGCCAGAAAATAGTCTTGATGACCCACAAGTATAGGGGGTGTATCGTAGTACTTTCGATAAATAGGAGAGTCAATCCCAACGAGTAGCAGAAGGTGCTGAACATTAGTATGGAGTAGGAAATCCCTGTGAATACTTAGCAAACAGATTTTTAGTGGTTTTCTAACAAGGCAACAAAACAAAGAGCAAGTAACAGAAGTAACGAACAAACGGAGCAAGTGGCCCAATCCTTTCTTATCAAAGGACAAGACGGTGGAAATACTTATAAGGACCAAACATTCTCGAGGACACATGGGAATTCTGTCAAGTGCTTTCACTTCAAATAGCTGAGTACTCTTCTCTGGTGTTTGTAAGTGTTGGGTGGGTGAACCTGTGCTAACATACTGCCCTTCCTAGGACTAATACATACTTGTGATTAAACCCCCTTCAAACATCCGTAACTATAGGAAAGCAATTAAGATATAAATCTAACCACAACCTTAAACTCTGAGATCCTATGCTCCCTTGTGCAAAGGTGTCATAACGGGGTTCAGGTTTTTGTCACTCAGGCAACCCCACAATTAGTAGCCAAATACACAATGCATCCCCCTAGGACCATAAATGGTGAAGTGTCATGTAGTCGACGTTCACATGACACCACTAGAAGAATAGCACCACAACTTAAATACTAAACCATTGAATAATAACTCATCACATATCGACTAATAACAACATGACTTCTCCCATGTCCTCAAGAACTAAACAAACTACTCACAAGACATCATATGGATCAAGATCAAAGATGATATGATAATGGATAACAACCTGAACATAAACAATAATCCAATGGTTCCACTCACAAGCATCAACTACAATAGTAATTAACACCGGGAAAGTTTCCCCTAAGAACTAAAGCAATATCCATCACAATTGTTATAGCGGGACGGAGTGGTGATGATGGTGCTGGTGGAGATGATGGTGTGGATGATGATGATGATCCCGATGAAGCCTAGCTTGATGATGGTGTTGATGGTGACGGTCTCCCCTCTCCGGGAAGGAATTCCCCCAGCAGAAATCTGTCTACCGGAGAGATCTTTCTCTCTCGGTGTTTTCCGCCCCCAGAGGCGACGGAAATCTATCTATGTTCGCTCCCCTAGTGTTAGGGTTTCGTATGGAAGTTATAGGCGAAGGGGGAGAGTCGGAGGCCGGGCAGGTGGGCCACACTTGCCCTAGGCACGATCTCAGGTGGGCTCGTGCCTATGGGGTGTGGCCCCCCTGCGGTCCCCCTTCGCTCCTCCTTCTGGATTCCTTCGTCTTCTGGTAAAATAATATGTTTCCATATTTTTCTGGTATTTTTCCGATCTTCGTGAAATTGCACCGAAACACCTTCTTTTCCATCAGAATCCAGACTCCGACACTCCATCCTCCAGGAATCATCCAACATGCATAAACAGATGAAAATTCATAAGTAATACCTCATAATAAGACAAATATCAATGAATAGAGGTAAATTATGATATAGAATGGTGATGCAAATTGGGCGTATCAGTTCACTTGGCACATGATTACACCATGTTAAGACTATGAACCAGTCACCTTAGCCTCTATGATCATTTCATTTTTTGACTTGTGATATCACTTTATGCTTTAAGTAATAATGTTTTGTCGCTTTGCATGATTATGGCCATTATTTCTCTCTTAGTTGGTCGCTCCCAGTCTTTTGCTAGCCTTCACTTGTACTGAGTATGACCTCTACTCGTGCATCCAACTCTAAAGAAACCAAGTTATTCCAAAGAGTCCACTATAAATTCCTATGCATGGTGTGTTACACAATTCCAAGTATATTCATGTTTTTATCTATCTTCCAAATTAAACTTTTGTTATGTGAAAATTAGTGATTAAAGCTCTCACGAACTTGATGGCACACTTTATTTTCTTGCACTTAATAAACTTGAACCATTGTCCCCATCTATGTTTCTTATATGCTTGCAAATTATAAGTTGGGAGTTAGCAGAACCATGTTGTCATGGGGAACGCTTTCAACACTTGTACATATCTATTCAGTTGATATCATGTTCTTTTGTTTATGGATGTCAGTGGTGTGAAATAAAAGGGGAGCTTGTAAGTCCATGGAGTTTTGCATATGTGTTAGAGAAATGCCTAGGCGGCTATCCTAAGACATGCCTAATCATGGTGGAAACTTGCAGCATAACCATAGTGAGAAATCTATGAAGCATCTTTAGAAAAAATAGTAAAAGAAGAAAAGAGGAAAAAAACATGCTCATGGTAAATAAAAAGATCGCTGAGATGCTCATTGTCTGTTGCCTTGTCATTTTGATATGGGATAGCTCCTGTGTCATGGGGCAAGGGGTATCCCGTTAGCATTTCTCTATGATACACATATACTTAAAATGACAAGAACTTGCTTGTGACTAAAGTTGAGTAGAATGAGGAATGACCCTCGTACTCAAGGGGCATGATATTTTCAACTTATGATTTGCCAAGCATATAACTCATATTTGTCTCACTTTAACCTTAATCACCTCAATATGCTTATGATAGGGGCAATGAGAGCTCAAAGATAGTAAGTACCATAATTTTTGGGATCTCTTTATGAAACTTGAAATCCCTACTTCCCTCTGGAAAGGGACTTTCTTTTTTACTTTTTTTAGTCTCCATCTTCTATATTTATGCACCAATTAAGAGAGCATAGTTTTCATTCTTAGTTCAATGTGCATTGTCCCAAAACTTGTTGATTGATTCATAATTATGGTATTGCTTGTTCTTAAATTATTTGTATCTAGTCACCCTTATGAACTTTGAAGGTGTCCTATGCATTTATGATTTGCTATTCCATGAAGGACAAGCTAATTACCACTCTTGCAATGTTTTGTATATGTGAAAGAAACAAATGTCTTTCAATGCATTGTTATTCATGATCTTTTGTTTATGTTGCCTTTTGATGGGGATATGCCTACTGGGGTATACCCAGCAGGGCGTTTCCGACTGGCCCGAGAGTTGGTGAGTGGGCCTGCAGAACGGCGAGTGGATTGAAGCCCAGCAAGGTACCGAGCGACTGGAAGCTGAAGGCCCAGGCGAGTAGATAGGCCCAGTCGGATTGGGTTAAACGACTATTAAAGTTGTAACCGAATTGGTTGAGATATGTAAACCCTAGGGGAGGTGAGCCTATATAAACCTCCCTAAAGGGTGAGTAGAGATACGTTCCCTCATACACCCAAGCGACTCGCCGCCTAGCTGCCGAGCTCGCCCATTGTAACACATCCATAATACAATCTAGCAGGAGTAGGTATTTACCCTCCGGGGGGCCGAACCTGGGTAAAACCCTGTGTCTTTGCCCTCATCTCGCACCGCAGATGGCTGGCCGCCCTTGCCCCTCGTTCTACTACTCGCTGCCGATTGCAGCATCTGCCGTGACCATTCCCACGACAGTGGCGCCCACCGTGGGGCCTAGCCGGTCTGGCCGGTGTTCTGCGGCGAGATCCAATCTGCCCATCAACGAGACGGACGCCACCGGCCGCATGATAGCGATCGGCGAGATGCTCCAGATCTTGCCGAGCAGCTACGTCCCGGCGGCGCGACCCGTCACGCACAGCGTGATCCTGCCAATCGGCACGATCAGCCTCTTCGTCGGCCTCACCGACGTCATCGTCTCGGAGGACTCGGCTCGCATCCGCGAGTCGCCGCCACGCGATCGGCTCTCCGAGAGCCAGATCCGCACGATCCACCGCCTTGCCTCTGAGTACGACTCGGCCCACAGCAACGTGGCCGGGAATTCAGCGGCCGCAGAAGATGCGGCCCTCACCGACGACGCCGACTCGGCGACCCCGGCGTCACTTGCCGGATCCATCACCGCGGCCTCGTCCGCGGGCTCCATCGCCCAGGTCTCCAACGCGGGAGACTTCGAGGACCCCTCCATCCTCGGGATCTTCGAATTCGACTCCGGGTCAGAGAACTCCGCCGACCTCCGCGACGGAACCGGTCGCCACGCCGTGGCCTACATGGCCACCGGTGCCGATCCGCTGGAGGATCCTTTCTCCACCCCAATCCCTCCTAACGCCACGGCAACGGAGGTCGAGGAACTCCGCCTGAAACTGGCGGAGGCGGTGCGCAAGGAGCAAGCCGAGCGCGAAAAATTTCGCCTCGAGCAGGTGACGGCGTAGGAGCTGTCACGCTACCACCAGCAGCGGATCAGGTCACGCCTGAACCCCACCGTTCAAGGGCGTGCCCTGAACTTCGACGACGAAAACGACCCGGCCCGCGTGGCCGAGCGCGCGATCTGCGAGAACGCGCCACCAGGAGGAAGCGCCCGGCCACCGCCAGGATCAACGGCGATGGGCGCCCCACCTCCACCCAACCGCACCCCTCCCAGGGACCAGCCGCGGATAGTAGTCTCCTCACGGGAGCGAGACGCAAACGGCCTCCCCCTGTTCTCCACCCCGATGGACAACCTCGTGGCAGGCCGAGCAGCAGCCGACAGCATCACGGCCACCGGCGACGGCGCCCTACAGATCCAATACGTCAGGGCCCTGCTCGCGAAGGCCGTCGAGCAGCAAAAAGCGGGCGCCGACTCGCAAGGTCGAGTATACTCGCGTTCCCCGGGAAGCAGAGCGGCCTCCAGCAGCCGCCCAGCGGCGGCAAACACCCTCAACTGCCCGCCACCAGAGCCACTGCAGCTCCAACACTGACCCACGAACGCGGCACTCTCCACCAACGACCCCAGGCTGGCGACCAACTTCGTCGCCGCTAACGGGCAACCCATCGACGCCCGCACCCACATCATCAACAACCAAAGCTTGCGCGCACGCCAGCCCGACGACTTGCGGCACACCCTAACTAATCGCCGTGACGGCGAGCCCATGGGGTCGCTCAGTCGACTCGGGCCCAAGTGCTTCAGACCAATGATCCGAGGCGAGAAGTATCCGCCAAATTTCAAGGCGCCAAAAGAAATAGAAAAGTACGACTCCTCTTATGACCCCGCCGTATGGCTCGACACATACCTCATGGCGATGGGGATCGCGGGCCACACTGACCTGCTAGCCGCCCGTTACCTCCCCCTGATGATGGAGGGGACGTGCAGGCAGTGGATCAACACTCTCCCCCAGGACAGTATCGACTCCTGGGAGGAAATGCGCGACGCCTTCGTTAGGCACTTCGAGTGCTCCTACACCCGCGCCACCACTATTGAGGACCTGGAACGGTGCGTCCAGGGACCCCGCGAGTCGACCCGCAACTGGGTCCAACGGTGGCAAGAGCTTTGGTACAACGCGGTCGGCATCCACCCGGACACCGCGATCCATTGCTTCAAGACCTCGTGCCGCTACGAGCCTCTAGTCGCCAAGCTCAAGCGACACTCCCGCACACTCGACAACATCCCCGACCTCCTCGAGATCGCCAAATGGTACGCCGAGGAAGATCCAAACCAGGAAACTGACGACGAGTCAGGAGGTCAACGCCGCACGGGCGGCAACGACGGCGGACGCCGATCCGACCTACGCTATAGCGGCACTCGCCTCACCGGCAAGCGCCGCAGTGACGGGCGAGTCGACTTCGTTGCCAATGCCGGGCACGCGCAGCGCGAGCCCAAGAGCTTCCGCCGCGACGGAGGGCAACGCCGCGACGGCGGCAACTACAAGAACAAGCCAAGGTTCGATCCTGCGGCCCTCCTTAACCAACCATGTGCGTTCCATAGCAGGGAAGGGAAGCCCGCAACGCACACCACCGCCGACTGCCACACCCTCAGGGAAATCGAGAAGGCACGGCGAGCGCGGGAGGACCCCGACAACGACCCGCCAAACGGCGGAAAATTCGGCAAAGTAGCCGGCTCGCTCCACACCTTCACAGGCTTCAACACGAAGCGCGAGAAGAAGGTCATCGCCCGCGCCGTCGCTGTCAATGCGGTGGCCCTAATAGACGTCCCCCAGTTCCTGAACTGGTCGGAACAGCCCATCACCTGGAGCCGGCAAGATCACTCGCCGCGCATCGAGTACCCAGGACGAGTCGCCTTGGTGGTCAAGCCCAAGGTTGGCGACTACTGGCTCCCCAAGACACTGATGGACGGCGGTAGTTCCATCAACATCCTCTACCTCGACACCTTCAGGCGGCTGCGGCTCCCGCAGTCGATGATCGAGACGACCCACACCATGTTCCACGGCATCGTCCCCGGTCGGAAGGCGTACCCGATCGGCAAGGTCATGCTGCCAGTCACTTTCGGCACACCGGCAAACTTCCGCACCGAGCGGATCGTCTTCGAACTGGTGCCCTTCGACAGCCCTTACCACTGCGTCCTGGGGCGCCAGGCGTTCGCTAAATTCATGGCAGCGCCCCACTACGCGTACAACGCGATGAAGCTCCCCGGGCCGTGCGGCGTCATCACCATCAACGGTGACCCCGACATGGCCGCCGAGTGCGAGGCCAAAGGAGCCGAGCTCGCCGACGCCGTCATCGCGGCAGAGACTAATCACGCCGACGAGCTCGCCAAATACGCGAGCGGGGTCAACAATGATGACCCCACAATACTCAAGAAGCCCAACTTAGAGGGCGCAAACACCTCAACCTTTGAGGCAACGACGCACACTCGCATCGTCGAGCTGGTCCCAGGCGACTCCAGCCAGACGGTGACGATCGGGACAGGCATGAGCCCAACATAGGAAGGCGCGCTCATCGAGTTCCTCCGTGAGAACAGGGACATCTTCGCATGGAAACCTTCCGACATGCCCGGTGTCCCTAGGGAGCTCGCTGAGCACAAGCTGAACGCCGACCCCAAAGTGCGACCCGTCAAGCAGTCGCTACGGCCCTTCAATGAAGAACGCCGTCGAGCAATCGCCGAGGAAGTGCAGCGTCTACTCGCTGCCGGCTTCATCCGGCCAATCAAGTACTCCAAGTGGCTGGCAAACCCAGTCCTGGTCGAGAAGAAAAACGGGACCTGGAGAATGTGTATCGACTACACAAACCTGAACAGCGCCTGCCCAAAGGAGCAGTTCGTCCTCCCGCGGATCGATCAGATAATCGATTCAACCGCGGGTTCGGAGTCGCTATGTTTCCTCGACGCCTACTCTGGGTACAACCAGATCAAAATGGCTGTCGAAGACGAGGAGAAGACGACGTTCATCACGCCATTCGGAGCCTTCTGCTACACCGCCATGACCTTCGGCCTCAAGAACGCCGGGGCGACCTACCAACGGTGCATGCAAGAATGCCTCGCGAGCCAAATTGGCCGCAACATCCACGTCTACATCGACGACGTGGTCGTGAAGTCCGCTCGCCAAGGCGACCTACTCGCCGACCTGGCGGAAACCTTCGCCAACCTGCGAAGGTACAAGATAAAGCTCAACCCAGGCAAGTGCACCTTCGGTGTACCCGCCGGACAACTACTAGGGTACGTCGTCTCCAAACGAGGGATCGAGGCGAACCCAACAAAGATCGACACGATCGCCCGGCTCGGCAAATCCGAGTGCCTGCGCGACGTCCAGAAGCTGGCCGGGCGAGTAGCGGCTCTCAGTCGCTTCATCCCCCGCCTGGGCGAAAAGGCGATGCCCCTATACCGCCTGATGCGCAAGAACCCCACCTTCCAGTGGAACAAGGAGGCGGACGACGCGCTCCGCGACCTCAAAAAGGTGCTACTCGCCGCACCACTACTCGCCGCCCCCGCCGACAAAGAACCCATGCTGGTTTACGTCGCGGCGTCCGAACGCGTCGTCAGCGCCGTGATGGTCGTCGAACGACCAGAGGAAGGAAAGGAGCGCCCGGTTCAGCGGCCGGTGTACTACATCAGCGAGGTCCTCACCGAGTCGCGCCAGCGGTACCCACAGTACCAAAAGCTAGTATACGCGGTCTTCAGGGCTCAGCGGCGCCTGCCGCACTACTTCCAGGAGCACCCAATCACGGTCGTCTCCTCAGCGCCACTGCAAGACATCATCCGCAATCGCGAGGCGACCGGGCGGGTCGCCAAGTGGGCCGTCGAGATCGGCGTCCACAACATCAAATACGAGCCACGAAAGGCGATTAAGTCGCAGGCGCTGGCAGACTTTATCGCCGACTGGGAGGAGGCCCAGCAGCTAGAGAAGCTGCCGTACCTCCATTACTGGAGCCTGCACTTCGACGGATCCAAGAACTCGGACGGTGCAGGAGCAGGGATAGTGTTGACTTCACCAAAGGGCGACAAGCTCCGCTACATCCTCTGCCTCGACTTCACGCCCTGCACCAACAACATGGCCGAATACGAGGCCCTACTCCACGGCATGCGAGCCGCCAAGGAGATGAACGTCAATCGCCTCCGCTGCTACGGAGATTCCGACCTCGTCGCGGGGCAAGTCGTCGGCACCTGCGATGCCGTCTCCCCTACCATGGCAGCGTACCGCCAAGCGGTGGACAAGTTGGGCGGCCACTTCACCGGCTACTCTGTCGAGTGGATCGACAGGCGGAAAAACGAGGAGGCCGACGCCCTCTCTCGCATCGGGTCGGCTCGACTCGCACCACCCGTCGGCGTGTTCCTCGACACAATCGCCAAACCATCAGTCTCTCCCCCGAGGGAGATCGACATCGGAGTCCCACTCCAACCAGAGGCAGCCTTGGTCGCACTCGTCACCGAGCCAGACGATTGGACCAAGCCCTACATCGCCTACCTGGAAGCCGGCACCCTGCCAGCAGACGAGACAGACGCTCGAATGATCACTCGTCGATGCAAGTCCTACACCATCATCGACGGCGAGCTACACAAGCGCAGCGTCACCGGCGTGTTCCAACGCTGCGTCCAACCGGCTGAAGGACGCAAAATCCTCCACGACATTCACTCAGGTGACTGCGGCCACCACGCCGCCGCTCGCTCCCTGGTCGCCAAGGCTATGCGACACGGCTTCTACTGGCCCACCACACACGCCGACGCTGTCGACATCGTCCAGCGATGCGCCGGGTGCCAGAAGTACGCCAAGCAGACGCACGTACCGAGCTCGGCGCTCAAAACAATCCCCATCACCTGACCATTCGCTGTGTGGGGCATGGACATGGTAGGCCCCTTCAAGAAGGCCCCCTCTGGCTACACCCACCTGCTAGTCGCCGTCGACAAATCACGAAGTGGGTGGAGGCAAAGCCAGTCCGGAAATGCGACGGGAAGACCACCACTAAATTCTTACGCGAGCTCATATATCGCTACGGGTTCCCCAACAGCATCATCACGGACAACGGCACCAACTTCGCCAAGGGAGCCATGGCCGAATTCTGCGAAGAGCACCATATCCGGCTCGACCTCGCGTCAGTCGCCCACCCGGAATCCAAAGGCCAGGCGGAACGGGCCAACCAAAGCATCCTCCACGGCCTGAAGCCGCGACTCCAAGTACCACTCGAGCGCACCGCCGGGTGCTGGGTCGAGGAGTTGCCCTCCGTCATCTGGGGAATCCGTACCTCGGTTAACAGATCGACGGGATTCACTCCCTTCTTCCTGGTCTACGGCGCCGAAGCAGTCATGCCCACCGACCTCGAACACGACTCGCCGCGGGTCATCCATTATACGGAGGCTGCAAACGAGCTGGCCCGCCGAGATGGGGTCGACCAGCTCGACGAAGCACGCGACCTTGCTCGGTCACGCACCGCCATCTACCAGCAAGGACTCCGCCGCTACCACAGCCGGCGGGTGAAAGCCCGCACCTTCCAGGAAGGCGACCTGGTGTTACGCCTCACCCAGGACAAGAAGGGCATGCACAAGCTTTCCCCTCCGTGGGAAGGCCCATTCGCCATCGGGCGCGTACTCGGCAACGACGCCTACTACCTCGTCGACGTCCGTGGGGACGGCGAACTCGACGTCAAACGACCATGGAATGTAAACCTCCTCCGGAAGTTCTACTCCTAGAACCCCACACATGTACTCTCCAGTCGCTATGAAATAAAAAGAAATGGTTACCGCAAATTGCGCCTACTCTCCATGACTTGTGCCACTCGCACTCATGAAAACAGCGTCATGCTGCATGCAGAAGTCAACCTTTGGTACAGCGATCGGCACGGCTAAGTAGTGCGGTGTCAGAGCACTGAATCACTTCAGGTCTTGCATCGTCCACGAATAACGCCAACCCGGAGCCCCATTGGAGTCGCCTAGCTCGACTGGCTCTACGAGCCAAGACAACTGCCCTCGCTTCTCACAGCGACCTTGGTCCTCCGCATCCTCGGCATAGCGACTCGAACGGCTAAGTACCACGCTCGGGGACTGAAGACCAGTTCGTCGCGAGCGGTCAGGAAAAACGCCAAGTAAGAGAGCATGCCCAGGACTCGCCACGCGACTAACCCTACGGGCCAGGCAGGAGTGACGCGCTCACATCAACGCGCTAAGTCCTCAACCACCCTCGAGTCGCGCCTAGAACTACCAAGTACCACGCTTGGGGACTCGGCCACCCGACCTCGTTCGCGCACGGGAAAACGGTAAAGCACAGAGCACTCAAGGGAGTCGCCTAGCGACTGGCTCTTCGAGCTCGGGCGAGTCGACTAAAACATCAAAACACACAACAATAACAACAACACATAAATCATATACGAGGTAAACCCCACAAAAGGGCGGACGCGCTCGGGGACTCGCCCAAAATCAATCCAAAGCACACAAGCAAGTATCAAAATAGACACAACGTCTCATTCAATCGCATATTGCATTGTCTTATGTTACAAAATATGCCCGCGTGGCAGAACTGCTGCTAACGCTTCAAGGCAAACTACCCTACTCTGCAGGCTTCGATGACGACTCGCCAGCATCCTGGCGATTACGGATGAACGCGGTGTACGGGTTTGATGGATACGTCGTCAGTTCACCCGCCATCGCCGCGCGAAAAGGCTGCTCGACCTTGAAGTCACGATGCGGCGGCTCGGGGTCGTTCGGCGCGACGACCGTCTCCTGGTATGGAAGGAGGTCGCCCATCGCCCAGACACGCTCCGAGTACGTGGCGGCATGCTCTTGCAACTTGAGAACCTCGGACAGCTCCACCGCGCTAGTTGATGATGGGTACCCACTCGTCACATCGTCGATGTCGAAGTCTTCGGGGAAGTGAGCGAGTCCAAGGCTCAGGGCCGTCGATGCTCCACGCCGAAACGCCGATCGCGTCATAAATTCAACGACCGCAGGTGCCTTCTCCAAGTACTTCCACACCTCAACGAGGTCGCTGGGAATCACCTCCGTGGGTGATATTTCTGGGAGGTAGGCGCGGATGCAGGTCGCTGACAGCGTCGCCGAGTCGACGAGCATGCTTACACACTGCCTTGCGTCGAGCGAGCTCGCCTCTTCGTCGCTATCAATGATGCGACATGCGAAGAAAAAGACAATGATGAGTATGATGGACACCACAAAAACCACAACTATAAGAAAGGGAGGAAGCACTCACCAAGTAGCGGGCGGGCGAGTCCCGTGATGAAGCACCGAAGCGACGTGTGGTCGTCCTGAAGTCCAGCAATAAGGACTTCCGACACCTTGCGATCCTCCTCTGCGGCCGCAATGGCGGCCTTAGCTCGCCCGTCCGCCAAGCTAGCTTCTTCTCTCGCCTCCCGCAGTTCGCGCTCGAGGTCGGCGATCCGTTGTTCAGCGGCACCCAGAGCAGACCGCGCCGCCACCAACTCGCCAGCGGGGACAAGCCCCTGGCGAGCTTGATCTGCCTTCGCAGCAACAGCCTGAAGACCTTTGTTCGCCTCCTGGACGATGGCCAGCTCCTTCTCCGCGCGCTGTTTCGCGGCCAATCGGTCCGCCGACTCAAGCTGCAGACCCTGTACATCACCGAAAAAGTCAGTTAAAAAGAAATTCCTAAGTGCCCACCCGCTGAAATTCAGCGAGTGCGCACTCGGGGACTGGCGATCAAGAAATTCCTAAGTGCCCACCCGCTGAAATTCAGCGAGTGCGCACTCGGGGACTGGCGATCAAGAAATTCCTAAGTGCCCACCCGCTGAAATTCAGCGAGTGCGCACTCGGGGACTGGCAATCAAGAAATTCCCAAATGCCCACCCGCTGAAATTCAGCGAGTACGCACTCGGGGACTGGATACGAAAATAAAAGACGAGAAATTATAAGAATCACGCCGCTGCAAAACACCGACCTGATCCTCGGGGACTCGATGTACCTGGATGGCTGCGCCAAGCATGCCGTGGAGTTGGATCGCGTCCAGGGACGCGAGTAATGCAGGCGTGTGCCCACGACGCTGGTCGACTTCAGCATCGGAGGTCCCAGGAGCATGTCTCGAGGGCGCAACCCCACTCGCCGTGGCCGCCTTGGTCACGAAGCGGGGGAAGGTAGCGATGGAGGCACCCGCTCCAAGGGAGGTCGCCTCCGCAGCAGGTTCCTTCGTAGACGCGGCTGCTTCCACCGCGGGCTCAGCCGGTTTTTCCAGTTCAGGGCCCAGTCGGCGATTGAGCCCCAGGTCCAGGACATCGCGTGCCCAAGACACGGACGGCTTCTTCGTCGTTGAGGCTGCAGCTGGCGCCTCTAGGACATCCTCGGCGGGAGCTTTCTCGCGAGTCGAAGTTGCTGCAGCTGGAGCCTCCTTGCGAGGTGAAGCCGCCGCAGCCGGAGCCTCCCTGCGAGGCGAAGTCGCCGCGGCCGGAGCCTCCCCCAGCCCAGAGACTGGGGCGATTGGTGGAGGCAATGAGGCCAGTGGCACCTCCATAGTCGCCGTGTCCAGCGCGGTTGTCGCTGGTGGCGCGCCGTCACCAGTGGGGCTGGGAGCATCGGAGCTGCTCGCCGAGTGTGGCGGTGAGGCCGTCTTCGACGGCTTCGTTTTCTTCTTCAGGGGGCCCTCGCCTCCCTCTTCTTCTCCTTCTTCTTCGACGGAGTGGCTTGACGGCGCGAGGTGGTCTCTGGGAGCTCGTCATCATCGTCATGGCGCTCGAGGCTTCTGCTCGCTTCGATCTCGCGCTGACGTTGCCCGCGGGTCTTTCGGACCAGCGGGGCGACCTCTTCTTCGGACTCGTCCTCGTCGTCTTCGTTGCCCCTCGCGGGTGGAGATTCGCCTACGTCCTGGGCGGATGGGCCCGGGCTCTCATCATCCGAAGGTGGGAGCCACCCTTCCACCACCTGGAATAGCTGCGATGAATACAAACAGGATCAGGATTACCGCGACTGCATACACTGCGACTGCGAACAAGGTAAAGAAATTACCGTTGGAGCTGGACGCTTCGCGGTGTAGGGGGCGATCCCGGCCTGCGCATCCAGGTACACCGCCTGGGTAATCTTCTTCAATGCTGGGAGGTAATCTTCCAGCCTCCACTCATCGAGGCAGGCCTTCGTCGAGTCCCCCCGGCCGGTGTATTGGTACATATAGTGGTCGCGCTGGGCGAGTGGAACAAGCCGCCGCCCAAGCCAGCAATTGTACAAATTTATCGTTTGGAGGCCCTTCTTCTTCAGACCACGGATGGTCTGGAGCATCTCGTCAATGACCATCCGCTGGTCGTCGGGGAGCTTGCCGACTTGGAGATGGCGCGGCTCCGAACGACTAGCGGAGTACCGCGGGATCGCCGCCTCGCCCTCCGGGGTTGCCTCGGTCACGTAGAACCACGACTTTTTCCAGTCGCTCGCCGCCTTGGCGGGTAGCATCAGGTCAAAGAAGGAGGCTTTGGACTTGAGCTGGAACGTCAAGCCACCCGCGGCTAGCATTGGGCCGCCTGCCTCCTCGCGGCTGATCCGTCCATGGAACAGATCTTGCCACAAGGGAAAGTAGGGCCGGCAGCCCAAGTAGCATTCGCAGAACGCCACGAAGATGGCGAGCTGCTCGATGTTGTGGGGACCCAGATCTGAAGGCTGGATCCCAGAGTAGGCGCAAAAGCGCCGGAAGAACAAGGACGTGGGAAACCCTAGCCCTCGCTCGAGATGACTGGTGAAACAGACGAATTCCCTCTCTCGCGGGTTTGGGGTCGTTTCTCCGGCTGCGGGGATACGCCAACAGCTGGCTCGCAGGATCCCGGCCTCCTCGAAAGAGGCCAGCTGCGCCCTCGTGCACTTGGACCTACCCCATGGTTCGGTGGAAAGGGCCATGGCCGAGAGGTTGGTTGGAGATCGGAGGTTTTCGGGTCGATTGGATCGCGGAGCAAAGGAAGGAAAATGCGCGCACTCGGAAGAAGTGGTGGGCAGTTGGCTCTACGATTGCCTGCCATTCCTCTTATATAGCGGGAGTTACCCGCCAAATCAGGAGGCCGTTACCGCGCGATGATTACGCCGAAAGTTACCGTTGGATTACCCCAACGGCTAGTTTGACCACGCCTGACGGTCCAACTCCAGCCACTCGGCTCGCCAGGTCAATCACCATGACCGCGTCCCGCCGACTCGACTTGCCCAAGCCGCGACTTGGTTCACCGGATTTCCTCCTTTATATAGGAGCCCGCCGACGATTCGACTGGATGCCTGCTCTGAAGCCATATACTCCGACTGCCAGCAGCCACTTACGCCCAATGGACGACGGCCTCGGGGACTACTGATGGGGTTATGCCTACTGGGGTATACCCAGCAGGGCGTTTCCGACTGGCCCGAGAGCTGGCGAGTGGGCCTGCAGAACGGCGAGTGGATTGAAGCCCAGCAAGGCACTACTAGGAAAATGGTCGTCTGTGGCGCACCTAAAAGGACCATCCGTGGCGCACCTGTAGTGCGCCACGGGCCTTGCGCTACGGCTATCTCTCAGCCGTGGCGCACTGCCTAGTGCGCCATGGTTGTGTAGAGATAGGCGTAGCGCACCTACTAGTGCGCCACAGAAGTTTCGCATGCTGCGCTACCCCTTGGATCTTCTGTGGCGCACTACCTAGTGCGCCACTAAACATCCATGGTGCGCTTTAGGTGTAGTGCGCCACAGAAGGTAGACCATGTGCGCCACAGATGTATTTTTTGTTTTTTTTTAATTTCCAAGCCAGATTATATGCAATACAGATTATATACAATATTACAGCAGATATACACACACAGATACAAGATATACAATTATATATATAAATACTCAATATGAAAAACAAGATTGAAACAAATACATATAGATAAGTCTCATACATGAATACATAGTCCAAGTTACATTGTTTTGATCATGTTACAAAGTAGTAGTTGGTGACATGCGAATACATGTGTCGATCGAACAAGTTAGAGCTCGGAAGCTCGCCTAGACATCTAAACTAGCTAGCTAGACACAAACGCGGGATAAATAACCAAAGAAGATAAGCATGATCACCGCCGCGACGAAGGTGTAGGTCTTCATCCGGTTCCTTGTCCTAACTCCCGCTAGATAGCACGTGTATCTATCTTCTGCCTCCGCCATAGTGTTGTACCCTTTGTAGCTATTGCCGCTGAAACGGTGCACCTGTCTCCGGCAGTCTTCCCAATCATCGTAGACTCCGGGAACCCGTCCCTTGTACACGACGTACCACGTCATCTACAAGTTGACAATAATAACTAACCGGTGATTGAAAAAACATGTATAATTAAAGTCGCATATGAAGATACACTTATAGAAAGTACTCTTAAATCAAAAAGAGCAAACTCAAAAAGCATGCCTCATATATAACTAGCTAGGTCGTTGGACACAGGAATATGCTTATGACGGGACTGTTAGCCAAGTAGGATGCACAATTCCTGGACTTGTGCATATCACAAGGCTAACAATCCCGTCATAGCACATTCACATATATATTGTGCCACGACATTTCAATCATCGGCATATTCTCGAAAAAGACAAAAATAACTCGAAAAGCATGCCTCATATATAACTAGGTTGTTGGACACAGGAATATGCTTATGACGGGACTGTTAGCCAAGTAGGATGCACAATTCCTGGACTTGTGCATATCACAAGGCTAACAATCCCGTCATAGCACATTCACATATATATTGTGCTACGACATTTCAATCATCGGCATATTCTCAAAAAAGACAAAAATAACTCGAAAAGAATGCCTCATATATAACTAGCTAGGTCGTTGGACACAGGAATATGCTTATGACGGGACTGTTAGCCAAGTAGGATGCACAATTCCTGGACTTGTGCATATCACAAGGCTAACAATCCCGTCATAGCACATTCACATATATATTGTGCCACGACATTTCAATCATCGGCATATTCTCGAAAAAGACAAAAATAACTCACACTTGTCGTCCGAGAACCAAAGAGTAAGCAAAAAAACCAAAGAGTAAGCAAAAAACCAAGCATTGATTGATATATAATAATAATAAGCAAAATAAGTAAGCGGTGATTCATAAACCTAATAAGATAAGTACACTTGTCGTCCACACACACACAAAGGTCATCTATAGTTTGCAACTACAACTAGGCCAACATCAAGCCTTCTGGCTCGGCTTAGGGAACGGGAGGACGCCCTGCCTCGTCATGAACTTCCTATAGTCACCCTGCATCTCTAGGCGATCTTCTATGTCACGGTTATTCGGGATATTTCCTCCGTAGAAGATCCCCCCCCCCCCCCCCGAAGTCATGACATCACGAAAGATGATTGCCCCAAACTGCTGCTGGATGCGATACATCTCTTGTCTAATATCCGAATCATTGATCTTGGCCTTTGCTTCGGCCCACTGTTTGAGATGATCTGGCAGCGTAGAATTCTGCTGGTCAAGTAGGAACGCCCTCATGTGATGGAGTGCGTAGTAGGCTTCCTTCTTACTGTTTTCCGGCTGCTTCACGCAGGGGAACTCTGTTACGTGGTTGAAGACGTGCCTGCCGAACTTGACCTTCTTATGCACGAAGCTGGTGCCTTCCGTCGAGGCAAAGCCAGTGAGAGCATCATCCAGAACTTCCTTGATCTTGTCGTAGTTTTTCTTCTTTTCTAGACTCCCCGAGTCGAAATACGTGGCGTGGGAATGCTTCGGCGATAAGGAGATGAGCGTGCAGTGTTCATCTCTGCGCAAAAAATTCAAATGGAATGTGTTGAAAAAAGAATGATGATGATCTAATAAAGCCAATCGACGGTGGCGACTGAATAATGACTTACTCGGGAAAGTAAGGCACGAGAATGTATTCCTTTGTCTTGTTCGCCACGAGGATTCTTTTTAGGTACGAGGCCACGATACGTCGTTCGGCGGGGGAACCCAAGCAGCCGTCACGCATGTAGTAGGGGTCCACTATAGCGATTCCCGGTGTGTTCTCTCTAATGATCTGCGTGGCCAAGCTGAGAGAAAAGAGATGGACCATGGTATAGTGCAGCGGGTATAGGTGGAACATATTGAAGATGTCCTCGAACCGCAGGAAGAACAGATCCGCGGGGGCAGTGTCGACGAAGCCCAAGCCTGGTGGCACCTTAACCACGAATACCGGGTGCGAGGGATCTTTCTCCGATAGAAGGCGTCTCTCTATCGTCAGCACGCCTTCATGCACACTCTGCAGTTCCGAACTGGCGAGCTTCCGCAAATTCTTAGGTAGCATGGGCTCACCCGCCACATGAATCCTCCACATAATACCCTCGGGTCTTGGTGGCCCGTCCCGAAACCTGATCGGATTCGCAGTTGTTGACGCCACCGGCTGGCTCGAGCTGCTAGATTTTCTTTTCCTGCCCTTTTTTCCTTTTGGAGAGCGGGCAGGCACCGCAATCTGAGCACCGGCCGCCCTATGTAGTGTGTCAGGGCTTAGAATAAAGGGCCGGTTGGACGGGACCTGTTGAGAACGTATCCTTTGATGTGTCCGTTCATCCTTTCGAATGCCATCATGCTGCGGAGAAACATCGGCCCGAGTTGTACGATGTCCTCCACGACATGGACCAGCAGATGCACCATAATGTCGAAGAATGCGGGTGGGAAGTAGACCTCAAGCTCACATAGTATCACCACGATCTCCTCCTGTAGCCTTCCGAGCTGATTCAAGCCAATCGACTTCCTAGAGATGACGTCGAAAAACTTGCATAGGCCAAATAACGTTTCACGGACGTGCTCGTCCATTATCCCTCTTAGTGCGACCGGAAGTACCTGCGTCATTAGCACGGCACGGTCGTGAGACTTCATGCCACTGAACCTCTGCTTCGCCTCGTCTAGGTATCTGCTTATCTTGCCCGCGTAGCCGTAAGGAAATTTGACTCCTAGAAGGCACTTGAAAAACTGTTTGATCTCATCCTGGCTTAGAGTGAAGCAAGAAGGAGGGCAGTAATATTCGTTATTCTTGAACTTTTTACCCTTCCGACGACCTTGTGTCGTCTCCGACTCATGATCATCGTCATCTTCCTGATCATCAGGAGTAGTGCGTCCTCCGTGAAGCTCCTTCCGGATACCCAAGCATATAAGGTCGTGCCTTGCTTTCGGACCATCTTTCGTCCTATCTGGCATGTTGATTATGGTGGCGACCAGACTCTCGCACACGTTTTTCGTGATATGCATGATGTCGAGGCTATGAGGCGTGCGGAGAAACTTCCAGTATGGCAACTCCCAGAAAACAGACCTTGTTTTCCATACCTTCATCAGCGGCTTGTCTTGTTGCTGCCTCTTTCGCTTCTTTCCAGGCTTAGGACAATCTTTCCAGTTTTTCAGCAACTCTTCCACTTCTTCGCTGCTCCTACGCTCTGGGATTCCTCGGGTCTCTGATTTGCCATCGAACAGGTCTCCACGTTTTCTCCATGGATCATTCTTGCCGAGCCACCTCCGGTGCGCCATGAACACGGTTTTCGATGACCCTGGATCTTTCTCTAGTTGGAGATAGCTTGTGTTATCCATGCACCTAACGCATGTGCAGAATCCTTGGATAACCTGCCCCGAGATATACCCGCAACCTGGATAGTCTTGCACCGTAGTGACCAACGCGGCTCTCATAGTGAAATAATATTGTGCGACGGCGTCGTAAGTATTGGCTCCAGATTCCCATAACGTGGCTAGCTCCTCTTTCAACAGCCCGAGATACAGATTGATGTCGGTACCAGGTTGTTTCGGCCCTTGAATTAGCATACTCATTTGTATGTACTTCTTCTTCATGCACAACCATGGAGGGAGGTTGTACATCCATACAAACACGGGCCAAGTGCTGTGCGTGCTGCTCTGGCTACCGAACGGATTGAGTCCATCGGTGCTCGCACCAAGCCTGATGTTCCTCGAATCTCCACCGAATTCTGGGAATTCGAGGTCCAATGCTTTCCACTGGCTAGCATCTGAAGGGTGCATCAGCAGCTCATCCTTTTCGGGGTCATCATCATCTCCTGGCTTCTTCCTTTCCACATGCCATCGCATGAGCTTCGCTTCCTTAGGGTCCGCGAAATAGCGCTGCAGACGAGGGGTGATAGGAAAGTACCATACCACTTTTCGAGGTGCTTTCTTCCCTTTCTTGTATCGACTCACGCCGCACACCGGACATGTGGTTTTCTCCGCGTCCTCGCCCCGATAAATGATGCAATCGTTGATGCATACGTGATATCTAACGTGCGGTAGATCGAGAGGACAGACGATTTTTTTGGCATCCTCGATACTAGTTGGACATGTGTTCCCCTCCGGGAGACGATCGTTCCAGAATGCCATCATATCGTCGAAGCTTGCGTCGCTCAATTTGTGCTTTGCCTTCATCTCCATAGCCTTGAGCGTTACATTCAACCGGGTATCATCGGGCCTGCATCCTTCATACAATGGAGTAACCGCGTCTTTCTCAAGTTGCGCAAGCTTGGCTTTCTCTCTAGCGGCAGCCCTGGCGTTACTCGTCTGCTTGAGAAGCAGCTCTTGCACATAAGGGTCCCGCACCCAGCCTGACGTTGTTCCATCGTCGTCTGCTCCTCCGGCATCTAGATCATCATCATCCCGGTCTGCTTCCGCACCTTCACCATCTCCAGGAGCCTCTTCATCATCTCGCCCGTTCTCGCCGTGATGATGATCATCGTCATGTTGGCCACCTTCTTCACCGTCTCCATCATCTACGCCATCGCTTATCCAACGAGTGTATCCATCCATGAAACCATGGCGGAGCAGATGCGCCTGCAGATTCCCGGAATCTGGGTCGATCACCCAGTTGAGTTTGCATCTTCTGCACGGACATCTTATATCTGTCTTGTTATTTCGTATCATGTCGGCCGTCGCACATTTCAAAAATCTAGCCACAATGCCTTCGCTCATTATGCGGACCATTTTTGCCTGCACGATGTACACGGTACAATTTTGAAGTCTATTAGAACCACATAATGAATGCATGCATGCAATGGTCGATAGAAAATTTCGGCATGACCTATCCTAAAATTAGGACCTTTGCGAAATGCCAAAGTCTTGCCAAAATGGAAATGAATCAACATTTTGGCAAAACAAATGGCAACTTGTTCACATACAAACACAAGAGAGAGAGAGAGACCGATCCATACACACATGAACATATCATTATCCTCTCCATACACACATGCATGAGCATCATCGATACTCTCCATATACACACACATATGACCATCGATCCTCTCCACACATACACACATCATGAGCATCGATCATCTACATACATATGAGCACATGCATCATCCATATACACATGAACACATCCTTACATGGACAACTTACCGAGATGAGAGACCGATCGCGAGAAAGATGGAAAGGAGAGGTGCGCGCGTCGACCGGAGACGGATAGATGAGAGACCGGAGACCTCCTCTATTACTTATGTAACATCCAAAGCAAGTTTTACATGCTAAAAATGGTGAATGTATGGAGAAATTGAGGTGGGAAGGAGAAGATCCCGACTAGATCTAAGGAGGAAGAAGAAGGGGAAAGTGAAGTGTGGGTGGTGGATGTGTGGGCACACATGTGCACATAAAGTGTTGTCCTAAAAGAATCGACACATCCGTGGCGCACAAGGCCCTAGTGCGCCACAGGGAGTACAAACATCTGTGGCGCACTACACCATGTGCGCCACAGATGCTCCTACTCCCTGTGGCGCACTAGGCCGAGTGCGCCACAGAAGTTTGTGGCCGTTTCAGAGCAGAGGTGGGCATGCGCTCAGGCGTAGCGCACCAGGCACACGTGCGCCACAGATGACCCTAACAACCGTGGCGCACATGACTATAGTGCGCCACAGATGTTTGGCGTGTGGCCAATAGGGCCCTGGCCCACACACATCTGTGGCGCACTATAGTCATGTGCGCCACGGTTGTTATAGTTATTAGTAGGGCACTGCCCATAGGTGAGCCACGCCTGTTTTAGCCGTGGGGCACTTCAACCATGTGAGCCATGGATGTGCTGATTACCTATAGCCGTTTTCCTAGTAGTGAGGTACCGAGCGACTGGAAGCTGAAGGCCCAGGCGAGTAGATAGGCCCAGTCGGATTGGGTTAAACGACTATTAAAGCTGTAACCGAATCGGTTGAGATATGTAAACCCTAGGGGAGGTGAGCCTATATAAACCTCCCTAAAGGGTGAGTAGAGATACGTTCCCTCATACACCCAAGCGACTCGCCGCCTAGCTGCCAAGCTCGCCCATTGTAACACATCCATAATACAATCTAGCAGGAGTAGGTCTTTACCCTCCGGGGGGCCGAACCTGGGTAAAACCCTGTGTCTTTGCCCTCATCTCGCACCGCAGATGGCTGGCCACCCTTGCCCCTCGTTCTACTACTCGCTGCCGATTGCAGCATCTGCCGTGACCATTCCCACGACACCTTTCATGTTGCAACATAGTTGCTTTGTCTTATTGTTAGAACTATATATTTCATGCTTATGTTAGAGTACTTTGATCCCAGCTATCAATGCTCTACAATACATTGATCAAGATTGTGATGGTGCATGTTGATACGTCCAAAATGTATCTACTTTGCTGAAAACTTTTGCTATTGTTTCTCCTCTAAACTTGTGTGATTTGGATACAACTAACGCAGACTGGCGATGTTTTTAGCATAATTACCTTGGTGTCTACTTTTTGTGCAAAAAATCAACTATTAAGAAAAATTCCGGAAAATATGCCAAAAATCCTATTTCACCAGAAGACTCACGAAGCCAGAAGACGAGACAGAGTGGGGCTCTGGGGGGCCCACACCCCCTGGCCGCGCGGGCCAGGCCTGGCCGCACCTGGGGGTGTGGCCGCCTCGGGCACCCCCTCGACCTCCCTCTTTGCCTATAAGTTGCCTCTTCACCTAAAAACTCAGGGGGGGTCGACGTTTTTACAGAAAGAGTTCCGTTGCGCCGCCACCACCAGAAACCACGACTCGGAACCAGAAACTCCATTATGGCACCCTGCCGGGACAGGGAATTTGGAGAGGATCATCGCCATCATCATCATCACCGACGCCTCTCCATCAACCATCCATGTTTCCCTCATCCATGAGTGAGTAATTCCCCGCTGTAGTCTATGGGGATGCTAGGGATTGGATGAGTTCTATCATGTAATCGAATTAGATTGTTAGGGCATGGTGCCTAGTATCTCAATTAGTGCTATTTGACTTTGTTGCAACCTGTTGTGCTTAATGCTTGTCACTAGGGCCCGAGTGCCATGATCTCAGATCTGAACTTATTATTGATTCATGATGATAGTATTGTTTGTGATCTTATCTCCAAGTTGTGTATACATATCATTGTCTGGATCCAAAGGCCCCGAAGTGTCAGAAATTGGGACATCCGGAGGGGATGGCTGCAATGTGAGGATCACATGTGTTCACAGAGTGTTAATGCTTTGCTCTGGTGCTCTATTAGAAGGAGTGCCTTAATTGCTAGTAGATTCCCTTGAGGCCCCGCTGCAATGGGCTGGCAGGACAAAAGATGTTGTGTAATTTCTCATTGCGAGCACGTATGACTATATATGGAGCGCATGCCTATGATTTCTTAGTACTTGGATGCTTTATCTGATTTATCTAGAAATGCCCTAGATCTTGAAGTTACATGAATAGTCTCGTCCATGCAACGCCCGTCCATCCATCCCTATGCCTACCGCACTCATATCCTACTGTTTGCTACTATTGTTACTACTGCTCTTGTTTTACTAATGCTGTTACTTTTCTATTGCTACTACAAAACTGTTGATACTGATAAACTATTGTGAGCAAGACTATTTCCAGGTGCAGCTGAATTGACAACTTAGTTGTTAAGGCTTATAAGTATTCTTTGGCTCCCCTTATGTCGAATCAATAAATTAGGTAATACTACCCTCGAAGACTGTTGCGATCCCCTATACTTGTGGGTCATCACATGTCACCTCAAAAATTATTCTTTTTATCACTTGCCTACTCGAGGACGAGCAGGAGTTAATCTTGGGGATGCTTGATACGTCTTAAACGTATCTATAATTTTTGATGCTCCATGCTTGTTTTGTATCAAATATCTTATGTTTTGTCTACACTTTGAGGCATTTTTATACATTTTCTAGAACTAACCTATTAACAAGATGCCATAATGCCAGTTCCTGTTTTCTGCTGTTTTTGGTTTCAGACAATCTAGTAAGGAAATATTCTCAGAATTGGACGAAACCAAATCCGAAGTTCCTATTTTCCAAACACTACACGGAGTCTGAAGGGGATACGAAGAAGCGGCACGAGGCAGCCACACCAGGGAGCCGCACGGGTCCACCCTAGGCCATGCCACCTTATGGTGTGGACCCCTCGGGCGTCCACTGACCTTGACCCTTCTCCTATATAAACCCCCGAGGAGTAAACCCTAAGTACCCGATCATAAATCCACGAAAAAGTCCGTAGCCGCCGCCACCATCGTCCCTAGATCGGGAGGGATCTGAACCTCTTCTCGGCACCCTACTGGAGAGGGGAGATCATCCCAGAGGCCTTCTTCATCATCATGCCAGCCTCCAGAGTGATGCGTGGGTAGTTCATCCTTGGACTATGGGTCCATAGCAGTAGCTAGATGGTAGTTTCTTCTCTTTGTGCTATCATGTTTAGATCTTGTGAGCTACCTATCATGATCAAGATCATCTATTTGTAATCCACATGTTGTGTTTGTTGGGATCCGATGGATATTGAGTACTACGTCAAGATTGATTATTTATTCTATCATGTCTATGTTATTTGTGATCTTGCATGCTCTCTGTTGCTAGTAGCTACTCTGGCCAAGTATTTGCTTGTGACTCCAAGAGGGAGTATTTATGCTCGATAGTAGGTTCATGCCTCTAGTAATCTGGGGGAGTGACAGAAACTTTTAAGGTTGTAAATGTGATGTTGCTACTAGGGAGAAAACAACAATCTTTTGTCCAAGGGCAATTGTATTGTTTACTTTACACACTTTGCTTAATGCAATTATCTGTTGCTTGCAACTTAATACTAGAAGGGGTTTGTGTCAACACCCGGATTTTTCAATCCTAGATGCCTATTATGCCATACATCGCAATCCCAGGATTACCATTTTTGCGAGACATAACAGAATTGGATACCATAGTACATCATCCATTACAAACGATACATAAGTTCTTACACAAATAGGGATCTCATGATCCAGTTCTTAATACAACATCAAGCAGCGGAATACGTAATAATAACGATAGCGTAGGCGAAGCTCCATCTTTGGGGTAACAGGCAATGCTGACGATGGGAGATGATCCTAGTTGTCGTAACCGTCCTGGGGTCCATCTTCCAGGTACTCCTCTTCATAGTCTGACCATGGGAATAGCCAGGGACAAAGCCATGAGTACTCTTTAAGTACTCGCAAACTAATACTAACAGGTAAGGGGTTTTTGGATAATAGGACACCGGGCTCTAAGTTTGTTTTGCAAAAGCCAGGTTTATCTCTACTAAGTTCCAAAGCTACCCACAATTTTATTACTCCTAAGTGGGATCTTGTAACTCATGTCACAACTCTGTTGTGGTCAATTCAAAGTCTCAATTCATTTCACAAGTCATTTTGAAAAGTCTGACGAGGGAACAGTATGGCCACTCCAACTGTCCATAACCGCGGACGCGGCTATTCGAATAGTTTGACACTCTGCAGAGATTGTACACTTTCACCACAACATTCGATACATCCGTCAGGAACAAATCCTGAATTCACCATACTCAGTATGCGGATAATCAATCCTAACCTTTCGATTACACGCCCTAGTATAAGCACCTCTCCTGTGAGTTTGGCCTCCCAACCATGACCAACTGTCATCTTGGGTACTGCACAGGTGGACAATCTTCACAAGGTAGCCTCAGCTCAGACCTTGGCCGTGAGGGAACTAATACTAAGGGATATAAGTTTCCAGTCAAGCCCTACCCAATATTCAGGTATTGTGGTTGTACGATAAAATTGGAATGGTATCGCATCCAGACAACCATCATTTTTATAAAGGGCTAAGGCTCATGCCTCAACATTTTTATCACCAAAATTCTCAAGTGTTTGGAAACACATGTCCAAAACTTTTCAATAGAATGATCCATCATTCCAAGGTTTTCATAACCATTTTTCCACCAAGTATTCCCATCTAAAAGTTGATCAAGTTTTATGCTTAGCACTAGCATCTACAGGTGGGGGTAGTACTAATGAGGGGTGGTAACTAGTGGAGTTTCAACTAAGTACAACCTCATGTCTCAGGCTGATGTCAAGGTTTCTAACTTAGGCCAAATTTTATGCTCTTTATGCAACCTTCAGCATATTTCCAATATCTACCAGTCACTTAAGTAAACTCTAAGTAAGCTTTGATAAAGAAATAGAGTAAGGAGCTTGCACATAAAACTAGGATTGGTTTATCAAGTGGGTATGATCACATATGCTTAAGGCATATAGTAGTCATATAACAAGTAGGGGTTTGTTGCATCAGTAGGGTATCTTGAAAGGGTTAGCTTGCATCGGTATAGTATCAGCTTGCATCAATATCAGTATAAGCTTGATAAAGTAGAGTGTCTTGCAAGTTTTAGCTTGCCTTGTGCAGAGCAGTTGTTGAAGTTCTCCTCGGCTTCTTCTTCGTAGTATCCTCCTTCCTCCTTGTATCCTTGGTCGGTACTAGCGTCTATGAATAAATACGAGGTACACAATCACCAAACAATACTTAACTACTTGCAATCATCACACACAAGGGTCCTATAGATGATCTAGCATCATCTCTAACATTACAAGGTTAAGGCTTGATTTAATTCCTTTTATTTTTAGAAAAGTAATTTCTACTCATTGAAAAACTACTTAAGATTTTATATTCTCCAAACCCAACATGGGATCATGTTGACACATGTCATCACCACATATTGTAGTCCATGGGAATGTGATTTAAAGTGGTGTCACAATTTAATAAGGTTTTACCCTTTTTATTTTAATTAATTAAAGTGGCTAGAAATGCTTATGTAGCATTCTTTTATTACGTGAACATTATTTCTGCAAGTAAACCTATATATTTTTATATATTCTGAAAGGTATGGTTAAATGTGATTTTTGAGAGTTGGAATCAACTCAAAAGCTATTATGGTGTAAATTTGAAAAATGTTTGAATGCAGAAAAGCTTCTGCCTTGTTATTTTTACCATGGGTGATCTATAAATCCAAATGACTTGAATCTAGCGGGCTTGGATTCAGCATTCACAGACCTTTCCAACAAAATTGGTTTCATTCAATTTGGTGCACTGAATCGATCTGGATTGATTTTTGAAGTTGGATACAGAAGTGTGTTTGAATTGAAATAGAAAAAGGTTTAATTTGAATAACTGGGCTGCACGGGAAAAGTTACTAGGCCGGCCTGCTAAGCGCAGTGCTCCCGCGGGCTGCTTAAGTGGGTGTCCCCACTCTTCAGTGACACGGGGCTGGGCGAAGCGGTATGGGGCGACATGGATCGTTCGATCTAGTTCTAATCTAACGGCTGGGAGTCATCGTCAACGCGAGACAACACCGGCGAGAACGAAACCTAGCGCGGCCAGTGAGGGTTGCTGGGGGCTCACCGGGGTGCTGGCGAGGTTCGGCGAGGCGGGCGAACGACGAAGTCGACGACGACGAACTCAGGGGTGGTCGCGGCAGCTCCTGGGGTGGACGAAATCGATGGCACCCTTCTTCTCCGGCAGCGGCAGGCTCCAGTGAAATTCCGGCGAGGTGGTGCTCGCCTTGCTCGGATAATGGTGTGGCACGATCAGTGAGGAGAGGGGAGTGAGATGGTGTGAAGAAATCGTGCGGGGGTGGCCTCTATTTATAGTCGAGCGAGGGGACCGTCGGGGCGCACGGTGAGCTCGTCGGGGGCGAGGTTACAGGCGGCTAAAGGCATGGGCAAGGGTAGGGGACGGTGCGATATCTCCTGGCGATGCTCAACGACATGGTCTCGAGGCATGGGGCGGTGTTGTTTGGTCTGGAATGGGCGGTGCTCTGCGCGGCAGAGGCGGCGTCTTCGACGGCGGGCGGTGGCTGTGCGGCACGGGGCGGCAAACGGGGATGTCTGGTGGTCTCCTGGGTTGATGGCGATCGTGTGTGCACGCGGTGAGGGCGGCGCGCGGTCTGTGGGTGATGGTCGAGGGTGGCGCTCTGGCGCACGCTCGGCATGGTCTGGGCGCGGCTTGTGCGCATGGTCCATGGCTTGGCAACGCTCGCGGCTGGGACAGGTAGTGGCGATGGACGGTGGGTTGCCTCCCAGACAAGGTTGGCAAGGCTAGTTCTCCCTCTAGCCTGCTGTCCACAATGGGGTGACAAGGGGGTGCTCGGCTGTTCACCATTGATGGCAATGGCAAGCTCACAAGGGTGCTAGTGCTGGGCTAATCTTTCTGGATGATCTACTGAGTTGTGTGTGAGCTAACTAGGGAACAAGTTAGGCAAGAATCACTGCTCACAATAGTGTTTGATGTTTGTTTGATTTGTGTCTGCAACCTGTTTGATGAAATGGCCGCATGAAATCAAGTTTTGAATTTTGAAAAGATTTTTGGTGGGTTTGCTAGATTGGTGCTGGTGAGTCTGCAGATGCTTGGGTTTTGAAAGTTGAGCTTGTTTGAGTGGTTTTTGAAAAGGTGGGATCTTCCCATATGATAAAGATTCAATTTTGAATTGTCATTTAAACTATGCATTTGAAAGTTTCTGGATGATCACAAAGTGGGCCTTGATACCTTGTTATGAGTACATTCAAGGGGTGCAAAGATCCAGAAAAGTTTCTGTTAGGTTCTGAAAGTTTGAGATAGCCAAAGTAGGCATGGGAGTTAAATTGGCCAAAATGACCATTCATTTCATATATGTGTTTTGATTTACTTGTCTTTAGGAAAGGTGTGGGAAGTGTTTTAGATGATCTTTATTTCACCTAAGAAACATTTTACAAGCAATGAAACAAACAAACAAACAAGGAGGTTTTAAAGGATTTCAAAATCCATGCATACACATATGCATGCATTCATGATTTCATTTAGAAAAGTTTTTGTTAACCCTAATTTTGATGATTAGAAATTGATGATCCAAGCTTAGTATTTTTGGGATGTTACAAACCTTCCCCCCTTAAACAAAATCTCGTCCCGAGATTTGAAAAAGGACGAAAAGATTACCTACGATTTGAAGAGATCGGGAAACTCCGTCCTGATGTGATCTTCGCGCTCCCAGGTGGCTTCCTCTTCTGTGTGGTTGCTCCACTGAATCTTGAGAAACTTTATGCTTCGGGTTCGGGTAGTTCGAAAAGCTTCTTACAAAATACGGATGGGTACTTCGGGATAGGTCAGGTCATCGTTTATCTCTATGGTCCGGTGGTCGATATTCTTTAATACTTCGGTCTTCTCGGGGACTTCGAGACACTTGCGAAGTAGCGAGATATGGAACACATTATGCACGGCTGACATCTCTTCAGGTAGCTCCAATTGATATGATACTTCTCCTCGACGGTTCAGGATCTTGAAAGGTCTGATATATCTGGGGGGCTAACTTTCCTTTGAGTTGGAAATGCTGCATTCCCTTCAATGGCGACACTTTCAGATAAACAAAATCTCCTATATTGAAGGCGAGGTCTCGACGTCTCTTGTCGGCATAACTCTTCTGTCGGGATTGGGCGGTCTTGAGGTTCTCACGAATCTTTTTAACCTTCTCTTCTGCTTCTCGTAGGATGTCGGGTCCGAAAATCTGACTCTCTCCTACTTCCGACCAGTTCAAAGGGGTGCGACACTTTCTTCCGTACATGAATTCAAATGGGGCCATTTGCAAACTGGCTTGGTAACTATTGTTGTAGGAAAATTCTGCAAACGGCAGACAGTCTTCCCACTTGGATCCATATTCTAGCACATATGTTCTCAGCATATCTTCGAGTATTTGATTTACTCGCTCCGTTTGTCCATCGGTCTGAGGGTGATACGCGGTACTGAAATCTAGGCGGGTTCCTAAACCTTCTTGGACTTTCTTCCAGAATCTCGAGGTAAACTGAGTTCCTCGATACGATACTATGTTCTTGGGGACTCCGTGCAAACTGACGATTCTAGCGATGTACAACTCTGCTAGTTTCGAACTCTGATAGGTGGTTTTGATGGGCAAGAAATGGGCGAATTTGGAAAATCTGTCCACTATGACCCAAATAGAGTCATTTCCCCTACTAGAAGTAGGTAGTCCAGTGATAAAGTCCATTCCTACAGAATCCCATTTCCATTCCGGAATTTGCAAAGGTTGCAACAATCCAGCGGGTCTTTGATGTCCTGCCTTGACTCGCTGACATATATCACACTTGGCAATATAGCTTCCGATTTCTCTCTTCATCTTATGCCACCAAAATTGCTCTTTCAAATCTTGATACATCTTAGTTCCTCCTGGATGGATAGAATAAAGAGTATCATGAGCCTCCTTCAAGATAACTTCTTTCAACTCCGAATCTGCTGGTACACAAAGGCGTCCTTTGTACCACAGAACTCCTTCTTCATCCTCGGTGAATCCGGGTACTTTGCCTGTACCGATACGACGCTTGATTCCGTCCATACTGGCATTTCCCTTCTGCGCCTCTTTAATCTGACTAGTCAAAGTGGGATGAAGTTCAATGCTAGCCAAAAATCCTTCACTTACTAATTCCATTCGAAAATCTTCCATCTCCTTGTGCAAACTTGGTTTCTCCTTCAAAATCATGGAGTTCAAGCGGCACGGCAATCTGCTAAGGGCATCGGCTACCACGTTGGCTTTACCAGGGTGATAGTGAATGTCCAGGTCGTAATCCTTGATTAGATCAATCCATCTTCTCTGCCTCATATTCAACTCCTTCTGAGTGAATATATACTTTAGGCTCTTGTGATCAGAATAAATCTCACAACGGTTTCCCATTAGGTAATGTCTCCATGTCTTCAGGGCTAGAACTACTGCTGCAAGTTCGAGGTCATGGGTTGGATAGTTTTGCTCATGTTGCTTCAATTGTCGAGATAGATAAGATATAACTTTGCCTTCTTGCATTAGCACACATCCGAGACCAATCTTGGATGCGTCACAATACACATCGAAGGGCTTCGTGATATCCGGCATGATCAAGATTGGGGCTGAAATCAATCTCCTCTTGAGTTCTTGAAAACTCGCTCCACACTTGTCTGCCCATTCAAACTTCTTGTCCTTCTTTTGCAATTGGGTCATGGGTCTGGCGATACTCGAGAATCCTTCTACGAATTTGCGGCAATATCCAGCCAATCCGAGAAATGCACGAACTTGGGTTTGAGTGGTTGGGGCTTGCCAATCTTCTACATCTTTCACTTTGGCAGGGTCAATGGCAATTCCTCCGGCTAATAAAATGTGACCGAGGAATCCTACCTCCTGTAACCAGAATTAACATTTGCTAAACTTTGCATACAGCTGATGCTCTCTAAGGGTTCCAAGAATGGTCCTTAGGTGTAGCTCATGTTCTTCTTCTGATTTGGAATAAATCAGAATGTCATCGATGAAAACAACGACAAACTTATCCAGGAAGTCCATAAAAATCTTATTCATGAGGTTCATGAAATAAGCGGGGGCATTGGTTAATCCAAAAGACATGACTGTATACTCGTACAATCCATATCTGGTGGTAAAGGCAGTCTTTGGAATATCCTCTGCACGAATTTTGAGTTGATGATAGCCAGTTCTAAGATCAATCTTAGAAAACACCTGGGCACCGGTCAACTGATCAAACAAATCTTCTATCTTGGGCAAGGGGTACTTGTTCTTGATGGTGACATCATTCAACTTCCGATAATCCGTACACAAACGGTTACCTCCATCTTTCTTGTCCACAAATAAGACAGGTGATCTCCATGGTGATGCACTTGGTTGAATCAATCTAATTTCTAGCATGGAATCCAGTTGCTTCTTCAGTTCTGCTAGTTCCGACGGGTTCATACTATAGGGTCTCTGGGCTATGGATCCTGTTCCGGGGATTAGTTTGATGATAAACTCGATATCCCGATCTGGGGGCATACCGGGCAAAACAGCTGGAAATACATAGGGGTATTCACAGACTATCCGGACTTGGTCAATGGTAGGTTGGGTTAGACTCTTGTTACACTTGAATTGGCGAGGTAAGGTTTCAGATATATGCTCGACTGATATTCCGGTGGTACTGGTCATGGTGATGGCTTTCTTAGCACAGTCAATCAATCCCTTATGTTTGGACATCCAATCCATTCCTAGAACTACTTCCAAACCTTTAGTTTCGAGTACTATTAGATTAGCATAAAAATCTATGCCATGGATTCGGATAGGGACGGCTTTGCAAATTTGCCTAGCCTTGGTGGTTGATCCGGGAATTTGCACAATCATAACATGCTTCAGTTTGGTTGGTTGAATTTTACTAGTGCAGGCAAATTCTTCGGTGACAAATGAATGTGAGGCACCAGAGTCAAAAAACACTCTTGCAAGTACTGAATTAACAGAAAACATACCCAACACGACGTCTGGCGCTTCCTGAGCTTCTTCAGCATGCATGAGAAAAAGACGGCCATTGCGGTTGAGTGAATTCCCTGGGGCAAATCTTCTCCCTGGCTGGACACGACGTTGCTGCTGAGCTGGGGCATTGGTATTGGGGGCTGTAGCGTTCTTCTTGTTGGGGCACTCGTTGGAATAGTGGCCTTTATTTCCACAGTCATAACAGGTCACTTGTGACTTGTCCTTGGCTGCGATAGGCACAGCATTGCTTCCAGTCCTCGTGGCAGTGTTGGTGGTAGCATTGTTGGTGTTGAACTTGGGTGGGGCACGGGTGAAATTGCTAGAGTTTCCTGGTTTGTTGTGATTTCCTCCGGGTCTAGGGTTTCCACGGTTGGGGTAGGTCGGACGGGTCATAGGGGGTCTGTTGGTTCTTGGGGCAAATCCTGGAGATGGGTTGGGGCGATACTTTGGGGTCTGATGGGTTCCTGGTTGATGCATCATGCGACGCTTGCGGTACTCATTGGCTTGGTTGATCTTTCCTTCCATCTGGATAGCAGAGTCGACAAGGGCTTCAATATCAGCGAAGGGGATATTGACTAACACCGTCTGCATCTCGTCATGCAGACCATTCAGGAATCTTTCTTTCTTCTTGGCTTCGGTGTCTATCTCGTCCGGGGCATACCTAGCTAATGACAAAAATTTGTCACGGTATTCCACAACAGTCATCCTTCCTTGCTTCAGCTCTCTGAACTCGTCTCTCATTCTCTTGATCAAACCTGGTGGCACATGGGTTCTGCTAAACTTAACCTTGAATTCCTCCCAGGTCATCATCTGGCCTCCGGTCATTGCACGAACACTGTTCCACCATGCCCTGGCATCTCCGGCTAGATAATGGGTGGCGAACAGGACTTTCTCGTTGGCTTCCACTCCTGCGACTTCTAGGTTGTTTTCCATGGTTTGCAGCCAATCATCGGCATCTAGGGGTTATCTGACTTGGTGAAAACGGGTGGGTTAGTATTCTGGAAATTCTTGAGCTTAGATCCATGGTTTTCCTGATTTCCGTGGCCTTGGTTGTTGTGGGCTAGTTGGGCTATCTGTTGCAGGGTGGCTAGGTTGGCTTGACGTTCCGCTCTTTCAGCTTTGCGTTCAGAAGTCAACATTTGCAGGATCTGCAACATCGGGTCCGGGGCTGAACCACTTCCTCCACGTGGCATCTGAAGATTGATATAGATCATGAGAAAAGAGGGAAATTTCTAAGGTTTTGGGTCTTTGAAAAGTTTTAAATGTTTGACTCAGATTTTTCTGGCAACTTGATTTTCATTCATTCATAGCACACAGTACAACACACACCACAACAAAGAAAAACAGATGGTTTTAAGAACCATTCTGGAGACTACGATACAGTGGGACCGACTACTACTCACTATGCTAGTGCTCAGTGCTACTACTCCTCGGAGTCTGTGGCTTCATCATCTTCATCATCATCGATGAAGGCGAAATCATCCTCATCGGTGAAGAAGTCCATGGCCTGATCCTCCATAAAATCATCGTCATCGCTGAGATAGGAGTAAGGGTCTCCACGAAGATCCTCTCCGGCATTCTCCCTTTCTTCCAACTGCATGTCTCTCTCGTGGATGGTCTCCTCCAGAGATGAGATGCGGTGGCGAAGACGGGAAATAATGCGCTCCTTCTTGTCGAGCTGACGGCGGCGAGACTTGCGATCCTTTGCTAGCATGGCTATGGTCTGATCCTTCGTCTTGATGATGGCAGACTTGTGGTTGCAATAGTCACGACAGTTGTCCAACTCCTGCTGACGATCATACATCATGAAGCTAAGGTGGTCCAATTGAGTATTCAGCTCGGGGTGGTATGGGGCTTCCAGTGGTTGTCCATTTGCATCCACCTTGGGCAAAACTCAAAGCGAGTACCCTTGATCTGATTGATGCTCTGCCCACACAGACGGGAAAGAGCTTCCTGCATTGCTCTGGCAAGTCCATCGAGCCAGTTGTTTTCCCTCAAGGTAAACTGAATTCCCTCTGCAGTGGGAGGTTCAATCTTTCCTCTAAGACTTGCAACAATTAGCCACTGCAGATGTTCTCCTCCTTGATCATTGAGCTGAGCTCCAAAGAACTCGGGGTGCGGACGCTCCAGAAGTTCCGAAAGCTGATCCAGATCCCTCTCAAAGATAAGGTCTCCCCCATTCCCAAGTTGGTAAAACTTGTTGTACTTCACGTCCATCTATAAATAGAGGATGAGTAGATTAGCAGAGTGATCAAGTGTGTCAAAATTTTATGTATTTTGCAAGAGTTTTTGAGGAACATGAATTTTGATGAAAGAATCAAAGAGATAAGAATGAGAATAAGTTTTTGTAAATATTTGTTTTCTTTGGTTTTGAAACTAAGTTTTTGATTCAAACGTCCAGTCTAACTAGGGTCTCCTATGGTCAGGATGGCTCTGATACCAAATTGTCAACACCCGGATTTTTCAATCCTAGATGCCTGTTATGCCATACATCGCAATCCCAGGATTACCATTTTTGCGAGACATAACAGAATTGGATACCATAGTACATCATCCATTACAAACGATACATAAGTTCTTACACAAATTGGGATCTCATGATCTAGTTCTTAATACAACATCAAGCAGCGGAATACGTAATAATAACGGTAGCATAGGCGAAGCTCCATCTTCGGGGTCACAGGCAATGCTGACGATGGGAGATGATCCTAGTTGTCGTAACCGTCCTGGGGTCCATCTTCTAGGTACTCCTCTTCATAGTCTGGCCATGGGAATAGCCAGGGACAAAGCCATGAGTACTCTTTAAGTACTCGCAAACTAATACTAACAGGTAAGGGGTTTTTGGATAATAGGACACCAGGCTCTAAGTTTGTTTTGCAAAAGCCAGGTTTATCTCTACTAAGTTCCAAAGCTACCCACAATTTTATTACTCCTAAGTGGGATCTTGTAACTCATGTCACAACTCTGTTGTGGTCAATTCAAAGTCTCAATTCATTTCACAAGTCATTTTGAAAAGTCTGACGAGGGAACAGTATGGCCACTCCAACTGTCCATAACCGCGGACGCGGCTATTCGAATAGTTTGACACTCTGCAGAGATTGTACACTTTCACCACAACATTCGATACATCCGTCAGGAACAAATCCTGAATTCACCATACTCAGTATGCGGATAATCAATCCTAACCTTTCGATTACACGCCCTAGTATAAGCACCTCTCCTGTGAGTTTGGCCTCCCAACCATGACCAACTGTCATCTTGGGTACTGCACAGGTGGACAATCTTCACAAGGTAGCCTCAGCTCAGACCTTGGCCGTGAGGGAACTAATACTAAGGGATATAAGTTTCCAGTCAAGCCCTACCCAATATTCAGGTATTGTGGTTGTACGATAAAATTGGAATGGTATCGCATCCAGACAACCATCATTTTTATAAAGGGCTAAGGCTCATGCCTCAACATTTTTATCACCAAAATTCTCAAGTGTTTGGAAACACATGTCCAAAACTTTTCAATAGAATGATCCATCATTCCAAGGTTTTCATAACCATTTTTCCACCAAGTATTCCCATCTAAAAGTTGATCAAGTTTTATGCTTAGCACTAGCATCTACAGGTGGGGGTAGTACTAATGAGGGGTGGTAACTAGTGGAGTTTCAACTAAGTACAACCTCATGTCTCAGGCTAATGTCAAGGTTTCTAACTTAGGCCAAATTTTATGCTCTTTATGCAACCTTCAGCATATTTCCAATATCTATCAGTCACTTAAGTAAACTCTAAGTAAGCTTTGATAAAGAAATAGAGTAAGGAGCTTGCACATAAAACTAGGATTGGTTTATCAAGTGGGTATGATCACATATGCTTAAGGCATATAGTAGTCATAGAACAAGTAGGGGTTTGTTGCATCAGTAGGGTATCTTGAAAGGGTTAGCTTGCATCGGTATAGTATCAGCTTGCATCAATATCAGTATAAGCTTGCTAAAGTAGAGTGTCTTGCAAGTTTTAGCTTGCCTTGTGCAGAGCAGTTGTTGAAGTTCTCCTCGGCTTCTTCTTCGTAGTATCCTCCTTCCTCCTCGTATCCTTGGTTGGTACTAGCGTCTATGAATAAATACGAGGTACACAATCACCAAACAATACTTAACTACTTGCAATCATCACACACAAGGGTCCTATAGATGATCTAGCATCATCTCTAACATTACAAGGTTAAGGCTTGATTTAATTCCTTTTATTTTTAGAAAAGTAATTTCTACTCATTGAAAAACTACTTAAGATTTTATATTCTCCAAACCCAACATGGGATCATGTTGACACATGTCATCACCACATATTGTAGTCCATGGGAATGTGATTTAAAGTGGTGTCACAATTTAATAAGGTTTTACCCTTTTTATTTTAATTAATTAAAGTGGCTAGAAATGCTTATGTAGCATTCTTTTATTACGTGAACATTATTTCTGCAAGTAAACCTATATATTTTTATATATTCTGAAAGGTATGGTTAAATGTGATTTTTGAGAGTTGGAATCAACTCAAAAGCTATTATGGTGTAAATTTGAAAAATGTTTGAATGCAAAAAAGCTTCTGCCTTGTTATTTTTACCATGGGTGATCTATAAATCCAAATGACTTGAATCCAGCGGGCTTGGATTCAGCATTCACAGACCTTTCCAACAAAATTGGTTTCATTCAATTTGGTGCACTGAATCGATCTGGATTGATTTTTGAAGTTGGATACAGAAGTGTGTTTGAATTGAAATAGAAAAAGGTTTAATTTGAATAACTGGGCTGCGCGGGAAAAGTTACTGGGCCGGCCTGCTAAGCGCAGTGCTCCCGCGGGCTGCTTAAGTGGGTGTCCCCACTCGTCAGTGACACGGGGCTGGGCGAAGCGGTATGGGGCGACGTGGATCGTTCGATCTAGTTCTAATCTAACGGCTGGGAGTCATCGTCGACGCGAGACAACGCCGGTGAGAACGAAACCTAGCGCGGCCAGTGAGGGTTGCTGGGGGCTCACCGGGGTGCTGGCGAGGGTCGGCGAGGCAGGCGAAAGACGAAGTCGACGACGGCGAACTCAGGGCTGGTCGCGGCAGCTCCTGGGGTGGACGAAATCGATGGCACCCTTCTTCTCCGGCAGCGGCAGGCTCCAGTGAAATTCTGGCGAGGTGGTGCTCACCTTGCTCGGATAATGGTGTGGCACGATCAGTGAGGAGAGGGGAGTGAGATGGTGTGAAGAAATCGTGCGGGGGTGGCCTCTATTTATAGTCGAGCGAGGGGACCGTCGGGGCACACGGTGAGCTCGTCGGGGGCGAGGTTACAGGCGGCTAAAGGCATGGGCAAGGGTAGGGGACGGTGCGATGTCTCCTGGCGATGCTCAACGACATGGTCTCGAGGCATGGGGCGATGTTGTTTGGTCTGGAATGGGCGGTGCTCTGCGCGGCAGAGGCGGCGTCTTCGACGGCGGGCGGTGGCTGTGCGGCACGAGGCGGCAAACGGGGATGTCTGGTGGTCTCCTGGGTTGATGGTGATCGTGTGTGCACGCGGTGAGGGCGGCGCGCGGTCTGTGGGTGATGGTCGAGGGTGGCTCTCTGGCGCACGCTCGGCATGGTCTGGGCGCGGCTTGTGCGCGTGGTCCATGGCTTGGCAATGCTCGCGGCTAGGACAGGTAGTGGCGGTGGACGGTGGGCTGCCTCCCAGACAAGGTTGGCAAGGCTAGTTCTTCCTCTAGCCTGTTGTCCACAATGGGGTGACAAGGGGGTGCTCGGCTGTTCACCATTGATGGCAATGGCAAGCTCACATGGGTGCTAGTGCTGGGCTAATCTTTCTAGATGATCTACTGAGTTGTGTGTGAGCTAACTAGGGAACAAGTTAGGCAAGAATCACTGCTCACAATAGTGTTTGATGTTTGTTTGATTTGTGTCTGCAACCTGTTTGATGAAATGGCCGCATGAAATCAAGTTTTGAATTTTGAAAAGATTTTTGGTGGGTTTTCTAGATTGGTGCTGGTGAGTCTGCAGATGCTTGGGTTTTGAAAGTTGAGCTTGTTTGAGTGGTTTTTGAAAAGGTGGGATCTTCCCATATGATAAAGATTCAATTTTGAATTGTCATTTAAACTATGCATTTGAAAGTTTCTGGATGATCACAAAGTGGGCCTTGATACCTTGTTATGAGTACATTCAAGGGGTGCAAAGATCGAGAAAAGTTTCTGTTAGGTTTTGAAAGTTTGAGACAGCCAAAGTAGGCATGGGAGTTAAATTGGCCAAAATGACCATTCATTTCATATATGTGTTTTGATTTACTTGTCTTTAGGAAAGGTGTGGGAAGTGTTTTAGATGATGTTTATTTCACCTAAGAAACATTTTACAAGCAATGAAACAAACAAACAAACAAGGAGGTTTTAAAGGATTTCAAAATCCATGCATACACATATGCATGCATTCATGATTTCATTTAGAAAAGTTTTTGTTAAACCTAATTTTGATGATTAGAAATTGATGATCCAAGCTTAGTATTTTTGGGATGTTATAGTTTGGATGATAACCTGAAGGTGGATTATTAGTCATAGATGCAGTTGGATTCCGGTCTATGTATTATGTTGTAATGCCCAAACGAATCTCATAGAAATCATCATGACATGTACATGCATTGTTATGCATTCTCAATCTGTCAATTGCCCAACTGTAATTTGTTCATCCAACATGTTATTTATTTTATGGAGAAACACCTCTAGTGAAATGTGGATCCCATTCCATTCCTTCCCACTGTTATTAAACCAACTCTCTATTGTTTACTTTCTGCAATTACTATAAGCAATTACTTTCTTCCACACTATACGTTTAATCCTTTGTTTTCAGCAAACCGGTGAGCTTGACAACCTCGCTGTAAGTTGGGGAAAAGTGTTGTGGTTGTGTTGTGTAGGTTCTATGTTGCTAGAAACACCTTGGGAGATGTTTCCTTTCTCCTACTAGTTCGATAACCTTGGTTTTTTACTGAGGGAAGACTTGTTGTTGTGCTCATTACACCTTTCTCTTAGGGTCTCCCAACGAAGAGCTACCACGCGCCATCAGATACCTAGGTCATCCGAGATTTGATCTCAAATATCTCCATACTTGTGTTCGATCTCATTACCAATGAACTCGTTTACTATTATCGAATGTTGTGGTGAAAGTGTACAATCTCTGCAGAGTGTCAAACTATTATAATAGCCGCGTCCGTGGTTATGGATAGTTGGAGTGGCCATACTGTTCCCCCGTCAGATGTTTTCAAAATGACTTGTGAAATGAATTATGACTTTGACTTGACCACAACAGGGTTGTGATATGAAATTCAAGTTCCCACTTAGGTGTTATAAAACTTTCAACCAGTTTTCTTTGCTTCTGAACTTAGTAGAGGTAAATCTAGCTTTTTTGCAAAACAACCCTAGAGTTTAGTGTCCTACTACACCCCCCCCCCCCTTAACTTGTTAGTATTAGTTTGCGAGTACTTAAAGAGTACTCATGGCTTTGTCCCTGGCTATTCCCGTGGCCAGACTATGAAGAGGAGTACCAGGATGATGGACCGCAGGAAGGTTACGACAACTAGGATCATCTCCCATCGTCAGCATTGCCTGTGACCCCGAAGATGGAGCTTCGCCTACGCTATCTTTACTATTACGTTATTCCGCTGCTTGAGTTGTATTAAGAACTGGATCATGAGATCCTTATTTGTGTAAGACCTTATGTATGGTTTGTAATGGATGATGTACTGTGATATCCAAATCTGTTATGTCTCGCAAAAATGGTAATCCTGGGATTGCGATGTATGGCATAACAGGCATCTGGGATTAAAAATCCGGGTGTTGACAAGTTGGTATCAGAGCCATCCTGACCATAGGAGACCCTATTTAGACTGGACGTTTGAATCAAAAACTTAGTTTCAAAACCAAAGGAAGCGAGTATTTATAAAAACTTATTATCATTCTTATCACTTGGATTCTTTCATGAAAATTCATGTTCCTCAAAAACTCTTACAAAATACATAAAATTTGACACACTTGATCACTTTACTAACTTACTCATCCTATATTCTTATAGATGGACGTGAAGTACAGCAAGTTTTACCAGTTGGGGAATGGAGGAGAACTCATCTTTGAGCGTGACTTGGACCAGCTTTCGGAACTTCTGGAGCATCCGCACCCCGAGTTCTTCGGAGCTCAGCTCAATGATCAAGAAGGAGAAAATCTGCAGTGGCTAGTTGTTGCAAGTCTCAGAGGAAAGATTAAACCTCCCACTGCAGAGGGAATTCAGTTCACCTTAAGAGAGAACAACTGGATCGATGGACTTGCCAGGGCCATGCAGGAAGCTCTTTCCCGTCTATGTGGGCAGAGTATCAATCATATCAAGGGTACCCGCTTTAAGTTTTATCCAAGGCGTGATGATATGGGACAGCCACTGGAAGACCCACATCACCCCGAGCTGAAGACTCAGTTGGACCACCTTAGCTTCATGGTGTATGATCGTCAGCAGGAGTTGGACAATGCCCGTTACTACTCCAACCACAAGGCCGCCATCGCCAAGAAGAAGGATCAGACCCTCGCCATGCTAGTGAAGGATCGCAAGTCTCGTCGCCGTCAGCTCGATAAGAAGGAGCGCATCATTGCCCGTCTTCGCCACCGTATCACGGATTTGGAGGAGACCATCCACGAGAGAGACATGCAGTTGGAGTAAAGGGAGAATTCCGGAGAAGACCTTCATGGAGATCCCTACTCCTATCTCAGCGATGATGATGACTTTCTGGAGGATCAAGCCATGGACTTCTTCATAGATGAGGAGGATTTCGCCTTCATAGATGACGATGATGATGAGGAGGATGATGAGTACACTGACTCCGAGGAGTAGTAGCACTTGAGCACTAGCGTTAGTGAGTTGTATTCGGTCCCACTGTATCGTAGTTTCTAGAATGGTTCTTAAAACCATCTGTTTTCCTTTGTTGTGGTGTGTGTTGTATCGTGTGCTATGAATGAATGAATGAATGAATGAATGAATGAATGAATGAATGAATGAATGAATGAATGAATGAATGAATGAATGAATGAATGAATGAATGAATGAATGAATGAATGAATGAATGAAAAACCAGTTGCTAGGAAATCTGACTCAAACTTTAAAAACTTTTCAAAGTCCCTGAACCTTAGAAATTTCCCTCTTTTCTCATGATCTATCTCAATCTTCAGATGCCTCGCGGAGGAAGTGGTTCATCCCCGGACCCGATGTTGCAGATCCTGCAAATGTTGGTTTCTGACCGCGAAGCTGAAAGAGCAGAACGTCAAGCCAACTTAGCCACCCTTCAGCAGATAGCTCAGATGGCCAACAACAATCAAGGCCAACGAAATCAGGACAACCATGGATCTAAGCTCAAGAATTTCCAGAACACCAACCCACCTGTTTTCACTAAGTCGGAAGAGCCCCTAGATGCAGATGATTCGCTGCAAACCATGGAGAACAATCTGGAAGTCGCCGGAGTGGAAGCTAACGAGAAAGTTATGTTCGCCACCCACTATCTGTCCGGAGATGCAATAGCATGGTGGAACAGCGTTCGTGCAATGACCGGAGGTCAGATGTGTAGGGGTTCGTAGCATGGAAAACAAAAATTTTCTATCGCATACAAACAAACAAGCCAAGATCTATCTACTAGATTGTAGCAACGAGTCGATGGAATAACTTACCCTCGAAGATTCCAAAGTGTTTAACGAGAGCGGATTCTCGTGGGTGATGTAGTCGTACTCTTCCCGATCTCAAGATCGTGTAGACGATCCTTCCGGCGCTGCGTTCCGGCAGCGCTCCCGCAGTCGGTCACACGTTCGGTACTCGACGAAGACCTTCCTCTCCCTTGTTCCAGCAGGCAGCGGAGGTTGTAGCACTCTCCTCGTGATTCCGGCAGCACAACGGCGTGGTACCGGAAGTAGAGGGAAGATCCCGCAGGGCTTCGCCTTAAGCCGGAGCGAGTATGGTGGAGTATGAGAGAGGGCTATTAGTGGTCTAGGGATTAGACACACCAATTAGAAGGCTCTAAACCGAAGGCTAGGGCAATTAGAAGCTCTAAACCAAAACGGCTCTAAACCGGAGATTAGAGGATAGGAACTTGTGTGTCTAGAGGAGGAGGCCCTGCCCCTCCTTTTATGGGTGGGAGGCGCGGCCAAGGGGAGGGGAGTCCCTCCCCAAGTCGGCCTTGGTTGGCGCGCCGGCTTGGGGAGGAGACTCCTCCCCCAAGTCGGTTCCCAACTCCTCTTGCTTGTTTCCCACAGTTTCTTGTTTTAGCCGTTTGACTTTCAAACTGGACATTTGACTTTTTCTGTTTTAGGATTCAATTTAATCCTTTATTTGGAACAGCAAGAACACTTAGTACATGATGCAATCATTCCAATATGTAATGACACATTCATGTACCCCTCCCCCCTTCCGGAGTGCCGGACATTCCGGAATCTTCTAGAACATTCACCGGAATCATTTCCGAACTCCGAAACGGGACTTTCCTTATATGAATCTTATTCTCCGGACCATTCCGTATCACCTCGTGATATCCTGGATCCCATCCGAGACTCCGAACAACATTCGGTATCTTTCTCATAATACCATAACTACTCAAAAACAACGTCGAATCCTTAAGTGTGTCTCCCTACGGTTCGTGAATTATGCGGACATGATCGAGACACTTCTCCGAACAATAACCAATAGAGGAATCTGGAAATTCATATGGCTCCCACATACTTCTACGATTACTTTGCGATCGAATGAACCACTTACATACGATACCAATTTCCCTTTGTCTCACGATATGTTACTTATCCGAGGTTATGATCGTCGGTATCTCTGCATACCTAGTTCAACCTCGTTACTGATAAGTACTCTTTTCTCGTTCCCGTGATGTGTGATCCCTTGTGAGCCAGTCACATGCTTGCAAGCTAATTGGATGACATTTCACCGAGAGGGCCCAGAGAATATCTATCCGTCATATGGATGAACAAATCCCACTCTTGATCCATGTGTCTCAACCAATACTTTCCGAACACTCAATGCCACCTTTATAGCCACCCAGTTACGGTGTGGTGTTTGATGTCATCAAAGCATCCATCCGGTAAAGGTGATATGCATGATCTCATGGTCGAAGGAATTAGGTTACTATGTATCAGAAAGCATATAGCAATTGAACTATTGAAATGACTTGATCTTTATGCTATGCTTATCTATAGGAGTATGTCCACCATATCATTCTCCCAACGATATGATCTTGTTGTTGATAACATCTCAATGTTCATGATAGGGAAACCACAATCATTTATCAACCAACAAGCTAGTGAAGTATAGAGGCTATACTAGGGACTTCAAATTAAGTTTACAAATCACACAAGTATCAATGTTTCCTTGTTAATACTATTATAGCATGAATGCAAACATTTATCATAAACACAAAGATATAATAATAACTACATTTATTATTGCCTCTAGGGCATATCTCCAACAGTCTCCCACTTGCACTAGAGTCATCTAATCTAGATTACATGGTAATATACCGAACACCCATGGCAGTTTGGTGTTGGTCATGTTTTGCCCTCGGGAGAGGTTTAGTCAACGGATCCGCCACATTCAGATCTGTGTGTACTTTGCAAATCTTTATATCCCCATCCTGGATATGTTCTCGAATAGCGTGAAAACGTAGCTTGATATGCTTCAGCTTCTTGTGTGACCTTGGTTCTTGCGCATTGGCTATGGCACCCATGTTATCACAGTAGATAGACACTAGGTCCAGCGCACTAGGAACCACACCCAGCTCTGTAATGAACTCTTTAATCCATATCGCTTCTTGTGAAGCCTCCGAAGCAGCCATGTATTCCGATTCAGTTGAAGATCTCGCCACAACGCTTTGCTTTGCACTCCTCCAGCTAACTGCTGCACCATTCAAAATAAATACGTATCCAGATTGTGATTTAGAATCATCCGGATCGGTGTTCCAACAAGCATCGGTGTAACCATTAACAACGAGCTGTTCATCACCTCCATAAGAAAGAACCATATCCTTAGTTCTTCTCAAGTACTTAAGGATGTTTTTGACTGCTGTCCAATGATCCACTCCTGGATCACTTTGATATCTGCTAGTTAAACTAACAGCATATGCGATGTCGGCTCTAGTACATAGCATGGCATACATTAGAGATCCTATGGCTGATGCATAGGGAGTCTTACTCATCCTTTCTCTATCTTCTGCCGATGTCGGACTTTGAGTTTTACTCAAGATCGTATTGGGCAACATGGGCAAGAACCCTTTCTTGCTTTCTTCCATTCCAAACCTCTTTAGAACTTTGTCCAAATATGTACTCTGTGACAATGATATTTGGCGTTTCGATCTATCTCTATAAATCTTTATGCCTAATATGTAAGCTGCTTCGCCAAGATCCTTCATTGAAAAACTATTATTCAAATATTCTTTGACACTATTAAGAAGGTATACATCATTCCCAATCAACAATATGTCATCCACATATAGTATTAAGAATGCTACAGAGCTCCCACTCACCTTTTTGTAAATACAAGCTTCTCCATAAGTTTGTATAAAACCAAAACTTTTGATTACCTTATCAAAACGTTGATTCCAACTTCGGGATGCTTGCTTCAATCCATAGATGGACCGTTGAAGCTTGCATACCTTGTTAGCATCTTTAGGATCGACAAAACCTTTGGGTTGCATCATATACAACTCTTCATCAATATCTCCATTGAGGAATGCTGTTTTGACATCCATCTGCCATATCTCATAATCATAATATGCAGCGATTGCTAACATAATCCTCACAGACTTTAGCTTTGCTACTGGTGAGAAAGTCTCATCGTAGTCAACTACTTGAATTTGTCGAAACCCTTTTGCGACAAGTCGAGCTTTATAGACAGTAACATTACCATCAACATCTGTTTTCTTCTTGAAAATCCATTTGTTCTCGACAGCCTTTCGGCCATCCGGTAAGTCCACCAAAGTCCATACTTGGTTTTCGTACATGGATCCAATCTCGGATTTCATGGCTTCTTGCCATTTATTGGAATCTGGGCTCATCATCGCTTCCTCATATGTCTCGGGGTCATCGGTGTTGTCCACCAACATGACACTCATAACGGGATCATACCAATCTGGAGTGGTACGAGTTCTCGTTGACCTCCAAGGCTCTGTAGCAACTTCAACCGAAGTTTCATGATCACCATCATTAGCTCCCTCTCTTATTGGTGCAGGCGCCACAGGAACTTCTTCCGGTGCTGCGCTACTCGCAATTTCGAGAGAAGGTTCGACAACCTCGTCGAGTTCTACTTTCCTTCCAGTCACTTCTTTCGAGAGAAATTCCTTCTCTAGAAAGGATCCATTCTTGGCAACGAAGGTTTTGCCTTCGGATCTATGATAGAAGGTATACCCAATAGTTTCCTTTGGGTATCCTATGAAGACGCATTTTTCCGCTTTGGGTTCTAGCTTGTCCGGCTGTAACTTCTTTACATAGGCTTCGCATCCCCAAACTTTAAGGAACGACAATTTAGGTTTCTTCCCAAACCATAATTCATACAGTGTCGTTTCAACGGATTTAGTCGGTGCCCTATTTAAAGTGAATGCGGCTGTTTCTAATGCATAACCCCAAAATGATAGCGGTAAATCTGTAAGTGACATCATAGAACGAACCATATCTAAGAGAGTTCGATTACGACGTTCGGACACACCATTACGCTATGGTGTTCCCGGCGGTGTCAATTGTGAAAGTATTCCGCATTTCTTCAAATGCTCGCCAAACTCGTAACTTAGATATTCACCTCCACGATCAGAACATAGAAATTTAATCTTCTTGTTACGTTGATTATCTACCTCACTTTGAAACTCCTTAAACTTCTCGAAAGTTTCGGACTTATGTTTCATGAAATAGATATACCCATATCTACTCAAGTCATCTGTGAAGGTAAGAACATAACAATAACCACCGCGCGATGCTACACTCATTGGACCACACACATCGGTATGTATGATTTCCAATAAGTCCGTAGCTCGCTCCATCATACCAGAAAATGGAGTCTTAGTCATTTTTCCCATCAGACATGCTTCGCATCTTTCAAGTGATTCAAAATCAAGTGATTCAAGAAGTCCATCGGAATGGAGTTTCTTCATACGCTTCACTCCAATGTGACCAAGACGACAGTGCCACATATAGGTCGAATTATCGCTTGATTTCAAACGTTTAGCCTCAATGTTGTTGATATGTGTATTTCCACTATCGAGATTCAATAAGAATAGACCATCTATCAAATGTGCATGTGCATAAAACATATTACTCATATAAATCGAACAACCATTATTCTCTGACTTAAACAAGTAACTGTCTCGCAATAAACAAGATCCCGATATAATGTTCATGCTCAACGCAGGCACCAAATAACAATTATTTAAGTATAAAACTAATCCCGATGGTAGATGAAGGGGTAGCGTGCCGACCGCGATCACATCAACCTTTGATCCGTTTCCCACGCGCATCGTCACCTCGTTCTTCGCTAGCTTCCGTTTATTCTGCAGCACCTGTTTCGAGTTACAAATATGAGCAACCGAACCAGTATCAAATACCCAGGAACTACTACGAGTACTAGTGAGATACACATCAATAACATGTATATCAGATATACCTTTCTTCTTGATGTTGCCGTTCTTCAAATCCGCCAAGTACTTTGGGCAATTCCGCTTCCAGTGACCTTCTCCCTTGCAGTAAAAGCACTCAGTATCAGGCTTAGGTCCAGCCTTGGTCTTCTTCGCCGGCGTGGTAACTTTCTTACCACCCTTCTTGAAGTGTCCCTTTTGCTTAGACTTGACTTTCTTGAATTTGGTGGTCTTATTGACCAACAACACTTGGTGCTCTTTCTTTATCTCCACTTCTGCAGATTTCAACATGGCAAAGAGTTCTGGCAACGTCTTGTTCATGTTCTGCATGTTATAGTTCATCACAAAGTTCTTGTAACTTGGTGGTAGTGATTGGAGGACACGGTAAATCCCCAAAGCATTAGGAATCACTATACCCAAGCTTTGAAGTTTGTTTGCGTGCCCAGACATCTTAAGCACATGCTCACTGACGGAGCTGCCCTCTTCCATCTTGCAGTTAAAGAACTTTTCAGAAGCCTCATAGCTTTCAATTGCCGCATGAGTCTCAAAAATCAATTTGAGATCTTCGACAATATCATATGGGTCTGAATCCTCAAACCTTTTTTGAAGCTCCGATTCCAAACCATACAAGATAGCACACTGAACTATGGAGTACTGATTCTTCCGAGCGAGGTAAACATTCTTTACTTCATCGGGAGCATCATCTGCAGGTGGGTCACCCAGCGGTGCATCCAGCACATAGGTCAAATTACTAGCTGTGAGGACAATCCTCAAATTGCGGAACCAATCCGCGAAGTTGCTTCCATTGTTTTTCAACTTTTCTTTCTCTAGGAACGCATTAAAATTGATGGTAGGGGCTGCCATTGATCTACAACATATTTGCAATAGTTTAGACTAAGTTTATGACAAATTGAGTTCAAATTAATAATGAAATTAAACTAGGTGAACTCCCACTCAAAACAATATCCCTCACATTGTTTTAGTGATCACACGAACCAAATCCACCATATCAACACCGATCATCACGAGAGTTGACATAGTTTCAATGGCGAACAATCAACATGTTCATCATATCTACTATATGATTCATGCTTTACCTTTCGGTGATCCGTGTTCCAAGACCATGTCTGTACATGCTAGGCTCGTCAAGATCAAACCTTAGTTTCCGCATGAGCAAATCTGGCTTGCTCACGTTGTATACACTTGCAGAATCTAACACACCCGATCATCACGTGGTGCTTCGAAACAACAAGCTTTAGCAACGGTGCTAACTAAGGGTGAACACTTTATGACTTGAAATTGATGTGCATGAGGGATCATCTTATAATGCTACCATCGTCTACTAAGCAATACAAGATGCATAAAGGATTAACATCACATGCAATTCAATATATATGTGATATGATATGGCCTTTCTTCTTTGTGCTTCCGATCTCCATCTTCAAGCACGAACATGATCTCCATCATCACCGGCATTGCATCAAGGTCAATGATGCTTCTCCATGGTTGTCGTCCACCGGCTTCAACTATTACAACTACTTTGAATAGACACGCGGGTCTTAACATAAATTAAAGACAACCATATGGCTCCTGCCGGTTGCCAACTTACAATAAGGAACATTGCATACATCAAATATAATCACAATCATGGCCATATCACATCACTGCACACCCCTGCAAAACAAAGTTAGACGCCTCTACTTTCTTTGCATATTTTACGTGGTTTGGGGCTTTCAATAAGTGTCGTTCTAACTTACGAACAAGAACCACAACATTGATACTAGCATTGTTGATCACCCGTTGTAAATTGGATCTTAACTATGCTAGGAGAAACAGGCACCCGCAAAGCCACTTATGCAATACAAGTTGCATGTCAAGCGTGGAGCAAGTCTCATGAACGATGTCGTGTAAGGTTATCCCGGGCCGCTTCATCCCAACATACCGCAACATGCAAAGTACACAAGAAGTAATCGACAATAAAAGCATCAACGCCCACAATGACCATTGTGTTCTACTCGTGCAACAGATCTACATATAGACACGGCTCTGATACCACTGTAGGGGTTCGTAGCATGGAAAACAAAAAATTTCTATCGCATACAAACAAACAATCCAAGATCTATCTACTAGATTGTAGCAACGAGTCGATGGAATAACTTACCCTCGAAGATTCCAAAGAGTTTAACGAGAGCGGATTCTCGTGGGTGATGTAGTCGTACTCTTCCCGATCTCAAGATCGTGTAGACGATCCTTCCGGCGCTGCGTTCCGGCAGCGCTCCCGCAGTCGGTCACACGTTCGGTACTCGACGAAGACCTTCCTCTCCCTTGTTCCAGCAGGCAGCGGAGGTTGTAGCACTCTCCTCGTGATTCCGGCAGCACAACGGCGTGGTACCGGAAGTAGAGGGAAGATCCCGCAGGGCTTCGCCTTAAGCCGGAGCGAGTATGGTGGAGTATGAGAGAGGGCTATTAGTGGTCTAGGGATTAGACACACCAATTAGAAGGCTCTAAACCGAAGGCTAGGGCAATTAGAAGCTCTAAACCAAAACGGCTCTAAACCGGAGATTAGAGGATAGGAACTTGTGTGTCTAGAGGAGGAGGCCCTGCCCCTCCTTTTATGGGTGGGAGGCGTGGCCAAGGGGAGGGGAGTCCCTCCCCAAGTCGGCCTTGGTTGGCGCGCCGGCTTGGGGAGGAGACTCCTCCCCCAAGTCGGTTCCCAACTCCTCTTGCTTGTTTCCCACAGTTTCTTGTTTTAGCCGTTTGACTTTCAAACTGGACATTTGACTTTTTCTGTTTTAGGATTCAATTTAATCCTTTATTTGGAACAGCAAGAACACTTAGTACATGATGCAATCATTCCAATATGTAATGACACATTCATGTACCCCTCCCCCCTCCCGGAGTGCCGGACATTCCGGAATCTTCTAGAACATTCACCGGAATCATTTCCGAACTCCGAAACGGGACTTTCCTTATATGAATCTTATTCTCCGGACCATTCCGGATCACCTCGTGATATCCCGGATCCCATCCGAGACTCCGAACAACATTCGGTCTCTTTCTCATAATACCATAACTACTCAAAAACAACGTCGAATCCTTAAGTGTGTCTCCCTACGGTTCGTGAATTATGCGGACATGATCGAGACACTTCTCCGAACAATAACCATTAGAGGAATCTGGAAATTCATGTGGCTCCCACATACTTCTACGATTACTTTGCGATCGAATGAACCACTTACATACGATACCAATTTCCCTTTGTCTCACGATATGTTACTTATCCGAGGTTATGATCGTCGGTATCTCTGCATACCTAGTTCAACCTCGTTACTGATAAGTACTCTTTTCTCGTTCCCGTGATATGTGATCCCTTGTGAGCCAGTCACATGCTTGCAAGCTAATTGGATGACATTTCACCGAGAGGGCCCAGAGAATATCTATCCGTCATATGGATGAACAAATCCCACTCTTGATCCATGTGTCTCAACCAATACTTTCTGAACACTCAATGCCACCTTTATAGCCACCCAGTTACGGTGTGGTGTTTGATGTCATCAAAGCATCCATCCGGTAAAGGTGATATGCATGATCTCATGGTCGAAGGAATTAGGTTACTATGTATTAGAAAGCATATAGCAATTGAACTATTGAAATGACTTGATCTTTATGCTATGCTTATCTATAGGAGTATGTCCACCATATCATTCTCCTAACGATATGATCTTGTTGTTGATAACATCTCAATGTTCATGATAGGGAAACCACAATCATTTATCAACCAACAAGCTAGTGAAGTATAGAGGCTATACTAGGGACTTCAAATTAAGTTTACAAATCACACAAGTATCAATGTTTCCTTGTTAATACTATTATAGCATGAATGCAAACATTTATCATAAACACAAAGATATAATAATAACTACATTTATTATTGCCTATAGGGCATATCTCCAACAAGATGATGACCTAGGAGGAATTCACGGTCAAGTTCAGCAGAACCCATGTGCCACCGGGTTTGATCAAGAGGATGAGAGATGAATTGAGGGAACTTAAGCAAGGAAGGATGACCGTGGTGGAATACCATGACAAATTCTTGTCATTAGCTAGGTATGCCCCAGATGAGATCGACATGGAAGCCAAGAAGAAAGATATATTCTTGAATGGTTTGCACGATGAGATGCAGACGATGTTGGTCAATATCCCCTTTGCTGATATTGAAGCCCTAGTTGACTCTGACATTCATATGGAAGGAAAGATCAACCAAGCCAATGAGAATCGCAAGCGCCGCATGATGCATCAGCCAGGAACCCACCATCCACCAAAGTATCGCCCCAACCCATCTCCAGGATTTTCCCCAAGAACCAACAGACCCCCGATGAACCGTCCGACCTATCCCAACCGTGGAAACCCAAGGCCCGGAGGAAACCACAACAACCCCGGCAACTCTAGCAATTTCAACCGTGCACCACCCAAGTTCAACAACAACAATACCTCCACCAACACCAACACTGCCCCAAGGACTGGAAGCAATGTTGTGCTTGTTGCAGCGAAGGACAAGTCGCAAGTGACTTGTTATGACTGTGGAACCAAGGGTCACTACTCCAATGAGTGCCCCAAGAAGAATGCCACAGCCCCCAATGCAAATGCCCCAACTTAGCAGCAGCATCGTGTTCAGCCCGGAAGAAGGTTCGCCCTAGGGAATTCGCTCAACCGCAACGGCCATCTCTTTCTCATGCATGCTGAAGAAGCCCAGGAAGCGCCAGATGTCGTGCTGGGTATGTTTTCTGTTAATTCAGTACTTGCAAGAGTGTTGTTTGATTCTGGTGTATCGCACTCATTTGTCACCGAAGAATTTGCATGCACTAGTAAGATTCAACCAACCAAACTGAAGCATGTTATGATTGTTCAAATCCCCGGTTCAACCACCAAAGCTAGGCAAATTTGCAAAGCCGTCCCTATCCAAATCCATGGCATAGATTTTTATGCTAATCTGATAGTACTCGAAACTAAAGGTTTGGAAGTAGTACTAGGAATGGATTGGATGTCCAAACATAAAGGATTAATTGACTGTGCCAAGAAAGCCATAACCATGACCAGTACAGCCGTAGTATCAGTCGAGCATGTATCTGAAACCTTACCTCGCCAATTCAAGTGCAACAAGAGTATAGCCCAACCTACCATTGACCAAGTCCAGATAGTATGTGAATACCCCGATGTATTTCCAGATGTTTTGCCCAGTATGCCCCCAGATCGGGACATCGAGTTTATCATTGAACTAATCCCTGGAACATGACCCATAGCCCAGATACCATATAGTATGAACCCGTCTGAACTAGCAGAACTGAAGAAGCAGCTGGATGCCATGTTGGAAATTGGATTGATTCAACCAAGTGTGTCACCATGGAGATCACCTGTTTTGTTCGTGGACAAGAAATATGGAGGTAACCGTTTGTGTACGGATTATCGGAAGTTGAATGATGTCACTGTCAAGAACAAGTACCCATTGCCCAAGATAGAAGATATGTTTGACCAGTTGATTGGTGCCAAGGTGTTTTCTAAGATTAATCTTAGAACTGGCTATCATCAACTCAAGATTCACGCAGAGGATATTCCCAAGACTGCCTTTACCACCAGATATGGATTATACAAGTATACTATCATGTCTTTTGGATTAACCAATGCCCCCACTTACTTCATGAATCTCATGAATAAGATTTTTATGGACTTCCTTGATAAGTTTGTCGTTGTTTTCATCGATGACATTCTGATTTATTCCAAATCAGAGAAGAACATGAGCTACACCTAAGGACCATTATTGGAACCCTTAGAGAGCATCAGTTGTATGCCAAGTTTAGCAAATGTGAATTCTGGTTACAGGAGGTAGGATTCCTGTAGAGGTCCCAACCTTTAATAAGGTAGAGATCCCTGTGTTTACAATGCTAGTCCCTGGATCAATAGCTAGCATCCACAGTTAAGATGTAATATCAAGAAACACAGGTCATAATACAACTTTATAACCAGGAATAAAATAATTCTTTACATCTTACATAGCTCATTTGGCTATCACATTACATTGCAGCAGAAAATCTATAAGCATGGGGTCCTTCATCTTCAACGTGCCACAGGCAAACATGTTGGTTGTAGACTTGTAATCCTAATCAATAAACTTCACTAACACCAAACAAACCTGCAACATAATAAGTTACAGCCACAAGGGTCAATACATTTGAATTGTATTGGCAAGTTTCACTACTATGTAGAAATAAGTGGATCCTAACATTACATGCATATTTGGCTAAGTAGGGTTTTAGGCTCATTTGCAGAAAGCAATATAGTTTTATCCTATCTTTTCAAAATAGTTTTGATGTTTTGAAAAATATTTCTGAACTCCTTGGAAACCTCCAAGTGCTTCAAGTCTCTTGTTGTCACTTTTCAAGTTTTACTTTTAGAAATTGGAATGTCGAGATCTCCCATAGCTTCAGGCCTTAGTTCCTCAGTATTGTCCATAACCGGGGACACGGCTAAGTACTTAGAATTTTGATCTTCTGCAGAAGTTGTACACTTTACCCACATGACACAATCTCATCTTGATGCCACCAGTGGCTGCTGGATAAGTACTCACCAAGATGGAGTACTGGCAGATTGAGAATGTGACGAAGTCTTTCCATAGGATCCTCCCAATACACAATGCTAGCTTGTCTTCAGGCACCAATGTAGGGTTCCTAGTTCCCTCATTCCAGTTAACCTGAAGAGGCCAATGCATGGGTCTTCCACTATGTAGTTGACTAAGCCAGTGCCCATTTAGCATGTGGCTGTACACGGAAGCCACTGTACGAGAAACATGTTCAATCTCTAAGTCCCTGGGTGGTTTTCTTCTAGTGCACAACAAAAAGAGATTGCCATATAAACATGGTTCCTCTTGTTGCCACCTTGTCCAAAACTTGAGTATTCCTTGTCCACCCAGGTGGTTCATTGAGTACTTGTTTTATTAAATAAAACACAAGTTTTTTCAATACTTCATATAATCTCAACATGTATCCCTTCTCAATATATATAGCAGGGCTAAGCATATTACAACTACATTGTTTTCACTAAGGAATATAAGGGTATCCTAATAGGATTTAGCATAGCAAAATATAGTAGTCCTTATCATGCATGTTTCAAAAATCCACTAAGTGTAATGAAAAATAGTAGGACTTGGATGATAATGTCACTTGCCTTTTTAGTAGAGAATGTTGGTTCACTTCTTGGTCTTGCAAATATCACACTCTTCTAATTCCACTACAATACAATCAAGCAAACACATATTCAACACAACATTCAAACAACTTAACTCACATAAAATAACAAAACAAGGTCATGCATGCAAGCATGCAAAAGATAGTTTTATTTGCAAAGGTGGTTTCTACTAGGCTCTAAATATTGTAAGGTTCAAAGTGGTCATTTTCTAAAGTGGCAAAGTCATTTGTAAAAGGGTTTTATCTATAAACCATTTTTAAATCAATCATTATTTTATGTGGTGGAAAATGTTTTTAGCAAGGCAAAAAATTTATATTGTTCACCAAATAAGTTGTTAATTCACAAAACTTGGTGTTTAGGGTCAGTAGGTTTGAATCAACACATTTTCCAAAGGTTTTTCTCAAAAATCATTTCCATATCAAAATCAATGTTTTTATTTGACTAGAAATGAGCTAACTCAAGTATTTATTCCCAAACTTCACAAAATACATTTTTAAATCCATAAGTTGGTTCCTAGGGTCAGTAAATTCACAAAAAACCATTTTGCAAAGATTTCATCTCAAAAACATAACTAGAACAATTTTTATATTCATAACAAGCCTACACAAGTTTCTGCAAATTCAACCAATTTTCCATAAGCAAAACATTAAACAAAATGCATGGTTGGCTGGGGCTTGTTTTTATGAATCCATTGATATAAAGTTTGCAAAATTTGGACGTGTAGATTTTAAGTTATGATTTTTAGAAGTTTGCAAGTTAGTCAGATTCAAAATTCTGTTTTAAATAGAACTAGTGCCACGCGGCGCAACCTTATTGGCTGGTACCGCTTCGGGTGGATCGGCCTCCATGGATCGTTGGATCTAACTTAAACGAATGGATCAGATGGCGTGTACCCCTTCGTCTAGTTCTAATCTCAGCCGTAGGATTAACATCTAACGGTGTATATCTAATTGACCATACTCGAGCGGCGCTGACGGCGGCGCTCTGGCGACAGCGCACTGGCGTGGTCATCGCCGATGATGTACGACGCGAGAAGGCATGGGAGAGGGCTCACCGTGCTCGTAGGGAGGTGCTGAAGCTCAAGGTGGCGTTGGTTTGGCGAGGGGCGCTCGGAGCAGCTGGCAATTCCTCGCCGGAGTCGGTGGTGGCGTCGGGCACGCTCAGGCGTCGTCGCTGGCGTTGTTTAGGACCGCGCTAAGACAAAGCAGAGGTATGGTTAGGTGCGCACGAGGGTCGCGAGTAAGGGAGCGTCATCGGGGGGTGCTGGGGAGGTCGAGACTTACCAGGGGAGGTCGCCGGAAAAAGGGACAGACGCGACGGCGTTCAGTTGATGATGAAGCTGAGCTTCCAGAGCGCGCGGGAGTGAGCTGGGGCTATGGGCAGGTGTGCATGGGTCTGGAGAGCGAGCTAGCGTGCTCTGTGAGGAGAGGGGCGGCTGTGGTTCGCCGGAATTATCCGGAAACGCCGTCGGAGACAGAGGTGGTGTGGGGGCAAATTCGAACAGCCCTGGGGCAGAGGGGGAGAGGCGAGTGGGGAGAAATGTAGAGGAGGAGCGGGCGGTTAAATGTGCATAGTCACTGGAGGAATTAGGGCCGCTATCAACGCGTAATCAACGCCGGAGTTATTCAGCTGCAATGGCAGGGGCGACCGGGTCGTGGTGGAGACGATGAACAGGAGGGTGGGGCCTTGCTGTCAGCGAGGGAGAGAGATAGGGAGAGGGGGCCACCTGTCTATGACTTTGCGGGTGGGTTTGCACGTAGAAAACGTTTCGCTGAGAGGCGAGATGGTGGGCTGCGTTGCTGGGCTGTTTGGGCTAGGTGGGTTGGGCTGTTTGTTTCACCTTTTTTTTATTCAGTAATCTTTTTCTTTTTCTATTTGATTTTCCTGTTTTGAATTTCAAACAAAAAATCAAACACCCAAATGAATTCAAAACCTTGCTAACTTTGTATTGATTTCAGTTCTGTTAATCAACATAATTCAAAGTCCAAAACAAAATAATATTTATATTCTTTTTAGGATCCATTTATTAATTAATTAAAATAGTTCTTAGTTATTAAATCAAATAGGATTTGATTTATTTTAAAACTCTATTTGAAATCTAAAATAGTACCCAAAATCATTTCAGTAGGTTTTATTTGAAAATATAAAATACTTGGAAAACTCATTTAAAAGAAAATAACAAGTTTTAGTGTTTATTTAAAATGGGAAAAGCCTTTACTTTAATAAAATTGGTTTATTAATAAACTCTCACTATTTCATTTAAATAAACCTTTACTCTTTTAATCAAAACAAAATATTTTATTTCAAAAGCTTGGCCAAGGTTTGATTTGGCTCTATAAAAATAGTCCTTATTTATATTTCTACCTTTTCATTTGAAAACCAAATCTTTTTAAAAGATCCAAAAATAGTAATTCTACTTATTTAAAATTTTCTCTATTAATTGTTTATCTTTTCAAATCCCTTTAGGATTTGTTTGATCAAAAATAGGTTTAAAGGTTTCCAATTGGAATCAAAAGTTTATTCTCACCCTGAAAATCAATAAAGTTTTATTTTATTCATTTATTTTTCACATAACAAGATTTGAAAAATCTTGGGATGTGACAGGCTACCACCCTTAAAATAAATCTCGTCCCGAGATTTGGGAAGGCTAGGGTTACAAGTTGGTTCAAAGCACACCCTTAAAAATTTTCCTACTAAATTACATCTTGGCTTGCTTGGGATCTTGGGGAAACTTCTCTGGGCAAACATCTGCATAGTGTCCTTTGTTTCCACACTTGAAACATGTGACAAGGCTGAGATCCTTCATAGGCTTGTTTATCTTGTGCTTCATCTTTTCTGGACAGTTGCTTGCATAATGCCCTTGGTTACCACAATTGTAACATGTGATAAGTTTGAGTTCTTCACGTATCTCTTGTGGACAGGTTGCCACATAATGGCCTATCTCTTTGCAATTGTTGCACCATACTTGGCCAATCTCCTTATACTTATTCTTCTCTGGACATTCACTGGCATAGTGTCCCATTTCTTTACAATGATTACATTGCACATGGCTTTTGTCCTTCTTTTTCTTGGGTTTCTCCAAAGCTAGGAGTGCTTCTAGTTCATGTTCTTCATATGTTATCTCATAGGTAGGAATGTCTACTGGTTTCTTGGACCTTCTATTGCTCCTTGGATAATTCATATGCCTCTTCTTTGGTCCTTTAAATTGGGTCGTATTGCATGGAGGTACAAGTGGAGATTTTCCTTTGTCCTCATCCTTCTTGGTAGACTTGGCTCCCTCTTGATAATCTGCAATCAGTTGTTGCACTCCACCTTGTTTCCTTTGTTCAACTATGGAATAGATGGGGCATTGGATAGGGACATGATTATTTCCTTCACATAGGTAACAAGTAGCTTGAGAGGTGGGACATTGGCCAACTGGATGTTTCTCTTCACAGTTGGGGCATTGATCTCCATGCTCCTTGGAAGTGTGATCCTTGTCTCCACAAATATTGCAAGCTTTGGTTCCTTCTAGAATAACATCTTTGTCATCTTTGTTGTCACAAACTCCTTTGGAAGAGTTGCTTTCCATGTTGATCATTTGATCTGTCACCTTATGCAATAATTGGGCTTGGGTTTCAAAAAAACTTTGCATGGTTGGATCTTCCCCACTGGTGTTGGCTATGAATTGAGCTGTCACTTGGTTCAACTGGTTTTGGGTTGCTATGAGTTCTCTCATGTTGTCCTCTTGGTTGTTGTTGTTGTCATCAACCTTGATGTTGGAGTCTCTTGGAGTAGTCATCTGTTTGGGTTGAATTTGAGATTAGAATAGGCAAAAAGATTTCTAAGTAAGGATTCTAATCACACACTTCACAATTCACACAAACAATGTGCAGGCAATCACAAACAAACATTTCACTCAAACAACAAAGTTCAAGCACATTTTTAGGCAACAAAATATTTTTGTTACACCACATAAGTTGGTGGGTTTGATTTAAACAAAATATGGTGGTCCATCTATATGGTTCACTTGTGATCTTTCCATCCTTCTTGGTTGATTCTTCTTGAATGAGATCTTTTATTCTTGAGAAAATCCTTGGTCACAAAACTTCAAAGGTGATGATGGCTCCTTCTAAGTTGTGTTTCCTTAGTCTCCAAATCTTGAGCAAGATTTCTTGTCTCACTTGTCCTTAGTGATATCCAAGATTGAAGTCCTTGGTGAAAATGCTGAAGATGTTGAAGTCATTAGAGTTGAAGATGTTGAAGTCATTAGAGTTGAAGAAGTCATTTGCACATGGTGAAGTCTTTGGCCATGGGGTAGGCTTTGTTCATCAAGTTTTGAAATAGAGGAGATGTAGAATCAAAACCAAAATGGTTTGAGGAAAGAGTTTACAAGATTGTTTGTAAATAAGTTTTTGGACCAAATGCAACTCCTATTTTTCTCGGCCACATTGCATCAGACGGAGGAATTTCCGTTGACCCTGCAAAGGTGAAAGATGTCAAAGATTGGCAAGCCCCAACCACTCAAACCCATGTTCGTGCATTTCTCGGATTAGCGGGATACTACCGCAAGTTCGTAGAAGGATTCTCGAGTATCGCCGGACCCATGACCCAATTGCTGAAGAAGGACAAGAAGTTTGAATGGATGGACAAATTTGAAGCGAGTTTTCAAGAACTCGAGAGAAGACTGATTTCAGCCCCAATCTTGATCATGCCAGATATCACGAAGCCCTTTGACGTGTATTGTGACGCATCCAAGATTGGCCTCGGATGTGTGCTAATGCAAGAAGGAAAAGTTATATCCTATCTATCTCGACAACTGAAGTAGCATGAACAAAACTACCCAACCCATGACCTCGAGCTTGCAGCCGTAGTGCTAGCCCTGAAGACATGGAGGCATTACCTGATGGGAAACCATTGTGAGATTTATTCGGATCACAAGAGCCTGAAGTATATATTCACTCAGAAGGAGCTGAATATGAGACGGAGAAGATGGATTGAGCTAATCAAGGATTACGACCTGGACATTCACTATCACCCCGGTAAAGCCAATGTGGTAGCAGATGCCCTTAGCATATTTCCGTGTCGCTTGAACTCCATGATTTTGAAGGAGCAACCAAGTTTGCACAAGGAGATGGAAGATTTCCGAATGGAATTAGTGAGTGAAGGATTTTTGGCTAGCATAGAACTTCAACCCACTTTGATCAGCCAGATCAAGGAGGCGCAGAAAGGAAATGCTAGCATCGATGGAATCAAGCATCATATCGGTACAGGCAAAGTACCCGAATTTACCGAATACGGAGAAGGAGTTATGTGGTACAAAGGACGTCTTTGTGTACCAGCAGACTCAAAGTTGAAAAAGGTTATTCTGAAGTAATCTCATGATACTCTTTATTCTATCCACCCCGGAGGAACGAAGATGTATCAGGATTTGAAAGAACAATTTTGGTGGCATAAGATGAAGAGAGAAATCAGAAGCTATATCGCCAAGTGTGATATATGTCAGAGATTCAAGGCGGGACATCAAAGACCCGCGGGATTGTTGCAACCATTGCAGATTCCAGAATGGAGATGGGATTCCGTTGGAATGGACTTTATCACCGGATTGCCTACTTCTAGTAGGGGAAATGACTCTATCTGGGTCATAGTTGACAGATTGTCCAAAGTTGCCCATTTCTTACTAGTCAAGACCACATATCAGAGTTCGAAGCTAGCGGAGTTATATATCGCTAGAATCGTCATTTTGCACGAAGTCCCCAAGAACATCGTATCGGATCGAGGAACTCAGTTTACCTCGAGATTCTGGAAGAAAGTCTAAGAAGGTTTAGGAACCCGACTAGACTTCAGCACAGCTTATCACCCTTAGACCGACGGACAAACGGAGCGAGTAAATCAAATACTCGAAGATATGTTGAGAGCATGTGTGTTAGAGTATGGATCTAAATGGGAAGACTGTCTACCGTTCGCAGAATTTTCATACAACAACAGTTATCAAGCTAGTTTGCAAATGGCCCCATTTGAATTCATGTATGGAAGGAAGTATCGCACCCCTTTGAATTGGTCAGAAGTAGGAGAGAGTCAGATTTTCGGACCCGACATTCTACGAGAAGCAGAAGAGAAGGTTCACAAGATTCGTGAGCACCTCAAGACCGCCCAGTCAAGACAGAAGAGTTACACCGACAAGAGACGTCGAGACCTCGCTTTCAACATCGGAGAGTTCGTGTATCTAGAAGTGTCGCCATTGAAAGGAATGCAGCGTTTCCAACTGAAGGGAAAGTTAGCCCCCAAATATATCGGACCCTTCAAGATTCTAAACCGTCGAGGAGAAGTATCATATCAATTGCAACTGCTAGAAGAAATGTCAGCCGTGCACAATGTGTTCCATATCTTGTTACTTCGCAAATGCCTCGAAGTTCCGGAGAAGACGGAAGTTTTAAAGAATATTGATCACCGGACCATCGAAATCAACGATGACCTGACCTATCCTGAAGTACCCATCTGTATTTTGGAAGAAGCTTGCAGAACTACCAGAACCCGAAGCAACAAGTTTCTCAAGATTCAGTGGAGCAACCGCACAGAAGAAGAAGCTACCTGGGAGCGAGAAGATCACATCAGGACGGAGTTCCCAGATATCTTTAAATCCTAGGTAATATTTATCGTCCTTTTTCAAATCTCGGGACGAGATTTTTTTTAAGGGGGGAAGGTTTGTAACATCCCAAAAATATTAAACATGGATCATCAAACTCTAATCATAAAAATTAGGGTTAACAAAAACGTTCCCATCTCAAAATATGAAAGCATTCATATGTATGTGTATTTAAATTAGGAGTTCTTTTGAATTGCCATGGTTCTATGATTCATTGCTTGTAAAATGATTCTTAGGTGAAATAAACATCATCTAAATCATTCCCAAACTTTTCCCAAAGAAAAACAACTCAAAATGAATAAATGAAGTGAATGGTCATTTTTGCCAAATTAACTATCATGCCTACTTTGGCTATTCCTAGCACTCAGAACTTAACAGAAACATTTGTGGAGCTTTGCACCCTTGTTAGTACACATAATGAGGTACCAAGGCCCACTTTGTGATCTGCCAAAAGCATTCAAATGCTAAGTTTAAATGACAGTTTAAAATTGAATTATCTCATATGGGAAGATCCCACTATTTCAAAAACCACTCAAACAAGCTCAATTTTCAAAACCCAAGCACCCACAGAGTCTCAAACTCATGCCTAGCACACCCACCAAAAATCTTTTCAAAATTCAAAAAGAAGTTTCTTGCGGCCATTTCATCAAACACTTGGCAGGCAGAATTTAAACCAAATAAATTTCACTATTTCAAATAGTGTTCTGGCCAAACTTGTCTCCCATTTGACATTCAATTGATCACATTGTCCCTCCTGGATGAAACCAGGACCTAACTAACCCACCCCCTACCTCCTAGCAGCATGGCCATTGCCAAACCGAGCCCACCTCGCCGGCCAACTTGGTCGCCGCCGCAGCAGACCACCTCCCCCTCTCTCGCCATGTCTAGGAGTTAGCCAGCACCTCACCGCCGCCCACTGTCCCCTCCCCGAGCCAAGACCGGCCGTGGACCATCGATAAAACCCCGCGCCCAGTGCCACAGCGACATGCCGAGAACGTGCCAGAGCGTCGCACCCGGCACGCGTGCACACGCCGCCCCTCGACCGCAGCCCATGCCCACCGCGTCGCCATGACCCAGGAAGCACGCCAGACACCCCTATTCGTCGTCCAACACCCCACAGCCACCGCTCACCATCGAAGTCGCCGCCTCTGCTGCTCAGAGCGCCAGCCTCGCCCGACCATTTACCACCGCCCCTAAGACCGCATTGAAGTCCTAGAGCACCGCCAGGAGACCGCGCGTGGATCGCCACCCTCATCCATGCCGCTAGCAGCCCGTAGCCATGTCGCCACCGTTGCCTGCCCATCCCTCTCGGTCTCGCCGTCGAGCCTATAAAAGGAGGCCACCCCAGCCGTTTGCAGCACACCACTCCACTCCCCTCACCTCACTGATCGTTCCACCCTCTAGCCGGAGCATGGGGAGTAGCAGCTCGCTGGAATTGTACCGGAGCAGGCCGCCTCTGGAGGAGAAGGGCACCGCTGATAGCGACCACCCCTGGAGCTGCCTCGACCGTCCCTGATCTCGCCGTCGACCACCAGTTCGTTTTCCCACCTCGCCGTCGCCGCTGGAGCCCTGGTACGCCCCCTATGCACCCCCACCGAGCCGCTAGGGTTAGAGCTCACCGGTGATAGGTCCGTCGTCGATGACGATCCACAGCCGTTGATCCCCACTCTAATCCAACGACCCACACAGCCCCGTACCGCTTCGCGTGTTATGAGTCGCTGACTGGTAGACCCCTCCCCCCCCCCTATCAGCTGAGCCTCGCGGTGCGGAGTGACACTGGGCCGGCCCATTAGCGTCTCCCGCACGACCCAGCAGTTTAAATTTAGATTTTTCCAACACAGTTATGTACATAGATTCAAAAATCAACCCATCTCGATTCAATGAACCAAAATGCATGAAACCAATTTTGTTAGAAAGGTACTGAAATGCTTAATCCAAGCCCGTTGGATTCAAATCATTTGGATATGTAGATCAGCCTTGGTAAAAATAACAAGGCAGAAGCTTTTCTACATTCAAACATTTTTCAAAATTCAACCATAAGATCTTTTGAGTTGATTCCAACTCTCAAAAATCACATTTGATCATACCTTTTAGAATATATAAAAACATATGGGTTTACTTATAGAAATAATGTTCAAGTAATAAAAGAATGCCACATAGGCATTTCTAGTCACTTTATTTATTTAAAATACAAAGGTTAAACCTTATTAAATTGTGACACCACTTTAAATCACATTCCCATGAACTGAAATATGTGGTGATGATATGTGTCAACATGATCCCATGTTTGAGTTGGAGAATATTAAATCTTAAGTAGTTTTTCAATGAGTAGAAATTACTTTTCTCAAATTAAAATAAATAAGACAAATGCTTTAATCTTGTAATGTAGGTGATGATGCTAGATCATCTATAGTACACCTTTGTGTGATGATTAAAAATAGTTAATTATTGTTTGGTGATTGTGTACCTCGTATTTATTTATAGACGCTAGTACTGACCAAGGATACGAGGAGGAAGGAGGATAATACGAGGAAGAAGCCGAGGAGAACTTCAACCACTGCTCTGCTCAAGGCAAGCCAATACTTAAAACCTTGCAAGCTAACACTTGCAACTATGAAAGTTAGATAACCTAGGCAATGCATTAAGCATGCTTAGTTAGACACAATTGAGGATACTCAATCCTAGTTTTACTTACGAGCTTTATACTTTATTTCTTTATCAAAGCTTTCTCTTAGAGTTTACTTAAGTGGCTTGTAGATTCTAAAAATATAATTGAAGGTAGCATAAAGAGCATTAAATTTGTCCTAAGTAGATAATCTTGATGTCATCCTAAGGCATGAGATTGAACTTAACTAATCTCCACTTGTTTACCACCCCTCATTAGTACTTACCCCCACTTGTAGATGCTAGTGCTAAGCATAAAACTTGATCAACTTTAGATGGGAATACTTGGTGATAATGGTTATGAAAACCCTAGAATGATGAGTCATTATACTAAAATGTTTTGACATGTGTTTTCGAACACCAGATGATTTTGATGATGAAAATGTTGAGGCATGAGCCTTAGCCCTTGATAAAACTGATGGTTGTCTGGATGCGATACCCTTCCAATTTTACCGTATAACCACAATACCCAAAAATTGGGTAGGGCTTGACTGAAAATTTACATACCTTAGTATGGGTTCCCTCGCGGCCAAGGTCTGAGTTGAGGCTACCTTGTGAAGATTGTCCACATGTGCAATACCCAAGATGACAGTTGGTCATGGTTGGGAGGCCAAACTCACAGGAAAGGTGCCTATACTAGGGCGTGTCATGGAAAGGTTAGGATTGATTATCCGCATACTGAGTATGGTGAATTCATGATTGTTCCTGACGGATGTATCGAATGTTGTGGTGAAAGTGTACAATCTCTCCAGAGTGTCAAACTATTATAATAGCCGCGTCCGTGGTTATGGATAGTTGGAGTGGCCATACTGTTCCCCCGTCAGATGTTTTCAAAATGACTTATGAAATGAATTATGACTTTGACTTGACCACAACAGGGTTGTGATATGAAATTCAAGTTCCCACTTAGGTGTTATAAAACTTTCAACTAGTTTTCTTTGCTTCTGAACTTAGTAGAGGTAAATCTGGCTTTTTGCAGAACAACCCTAGAGTTTAGTGTCCTACTACAAAAACCCCCCCTTAACTTGTTAGTATTAGTTTGCGAGTACTTAAAGAGTACTCATGGCTTTGTCCCTGGCTATTCCCGTGGCCAGACTATGAAGAGGAGTACCAGGATGATGGACCGCAGGAAGGTTACGACAACAAGGATCATCTCCCATCGTCAGCATTGCCTATGACCCCGAAGATGGAGCTTCGCCTACGCTATCTTTACTATTACGTTATTCCGCTGCTTGAGTTGTATTAAGAACTGGATCATGAGATCCTTATTGTGTAAGACCTTATGTATGGTTTGTAATGGATGATGTACTGTGATATCCAAATCCGTTATGTCTCGCAAAAATGGTAATCCTGGGATTGCTATGTATGGCATAACAGGCATCTGAGATTAAAAATCTGGGTGTTCACACTGTCACTTCCCTTGATAAGTAGAGGCATGAACCCACTATCGAGCATAAATACCCCCTCTTGGAGTCACTAGCAACTAATTGGCCAAGATAGCTACTAACAAAGGAGAGCATGCAAGATCACAAACAACACGGACATGATAGAATCAATAAGACAAAACCATTAATCAATCTGACATAGTAATCTCAATATCCATCGGATCCCCGTAAACACAACATGCATGATTACAAATAGATGATCTCAATACCGGCGGCGCACCACTGTGGAACCCTAGGCGAAGTGGCGGCAGCGTCCAGGTATGTTTGGTTTAGGTTGAAGTCTAGGTCTAGTCCGTGGGTTCCTTTTCTTTCTTTTTTTTTCCTTTTCTTTTCTACTCAGAAACGAAGTCTGTATGTATACTTTAAGTCTAAGATTTCCGAATCTCCAAATATTCATCTGAGCTCCTATGTATATAAATTTATAGCCTGTTTTGATCAGCTTGACGAGACGAACCCAAACATGGTCTTGGATTTTCCATACGGCTAATGACTCAAAAAGTCAAATTTTGGTTGACTATAAAGAAATTGTAAAATTAACATTTAGAAATGGCGGGTTATTACAGTCTCCACCCGTTTAACATAATTCGTCCTCAAATTTCTCATTCATTACTCGACACATGAATAAAATGAAAGCTTAGACGAAACAGATTTACTCAACAGGTGTAAATAGTTCGGGATTTTCTCTCGCATCCTTGACTCAAGTTCCCATGTTGCTTCTCGCTCCATCTGATTTGTCCAAAGAACCTTGACAAACTTGAGAGTCCGACGCCTCATTACTCTATCAGCCTCCTCCAAAATTCTTACTAGGCGAGCCTCAAAAGTTAAATCTTGCTCAACTGTAATCGGCCCTAGTGTCATTTGCCGTTCTGGATCCCGGATGTACTTCCTCAACATCGAGACATAGAATACATTGTGTACACCTTTCATTGAGTCAGGCAACTCCAGACGATACGCCAACTTCCCCACTCATGCCACTATCTTGAAAAGTCTGATATATCGTGGGTTAAGCTTTTCTTTGATATTAAATTTCACAACACCCTTAGTAGGTGATACTCTAAGAAGCACCTCGTCACCTACATGAAATTCCATATTTCGTCTCTTGGGATCAGCGTAACTCTTTTGCCTGCTCTATGCTGCCAACGTGTGCTCTCTAATCTCAGCAACCCTCTCAGTAGTCTGCTGAACCCAGGCTGGCCCCAATACTGATTTCTCACCCACGGCAGTCCAACAAAGCGGACATCGGCACTTTCGTCCATATGAAGCCTCGTAAGGAGCCTTGCGGATGCTAGCTTGATAACTATTATTATATGAAAACTCAACAAGCGGCGAATGGTCCTCCCAACTCCCTTGCCAAGACAGAACACAACATCTCAGCATATCTTCCAAAGTCTGGATTGTGCGCTCTGACTGGCCATCTGTCTGGGGGTGAAACGATGTACTAAGCCTCAATTGTGTACCCAATTCACTATGCAAACTCTCCCAGAACTTTGATACAAATTTAGCATCTCTGTCCGAAACAATGGTTTTCGGAACACCATGCAAACGTACTATCTCCCGCACATATATCGGTGCCAGGTCACTTGCTGAGTTGGTCATTCGTATGGGAATAAAATGAGCAACCTTGCTTAGTCGATCCACGACCACCCAAATAGCATCCTTCCCTTTTTGAGTACGAGGTAGCCCAACAACAAAATCCATAGCAATGTCATCCCATGGCCACTCCGGAATCTCTAGGGGCTACAACAATCTTGATGGCCTCTTATGCTCAGCCTTCACTTGTTGACAAACACTACAACAAGACACATACTTGGCCATATCAACCTTCATTCGTTTCCACCAATAGTTTTCCTTCAAATCTTGGTACATCTTGTTCTCACCTGGGTGCACCGTATATGGAGTACGGTGTGCCTCTCTCAAAATATCTTCTTTTACTTGTGATTTCTGTGGCACACAGAGACGACCACGAAACCGAACAGCTCCCATGGAATCCAAGGTAAAATTTCCAATCCTCCCTTCTCGAACACGCTTTTTAACTTGCTGCAATAATCGATCTTGATGTTGTGCTTCCAAAACCCGCCTAGGTATGGCCGACTCAAGAATGAATTGTGACTCTGATTCTACAACTCCGGCATAGCAATATGAAATATCCATCCGCTCGAAATCAGCTATCAAGGAATTTACTGTGGAAGGAACTGGCTTACGACTAAGAGCATCCACAACCACATTTCCTTTACCCGGTGTATACTGGATATTAAGATCATAATCTTTAATCAACTCTAGCCACCTCCTCTGCCTTAAGTTCAAATCCTTTTGTGTGAAGATATACTTGAGACTTTTATGATCCGTGAATATGTCACACGTTTCTCCATAAAGATAATGCCTCCAAAGCTTGAGTGCAAAAACAACTGCTGCAAGCTCTAAATCATGGGTAGGATAATTTTCCTCGTGCTTTTTCAACTGCCTCGACGCATAAGAAATCACCTTGCCATTCTGCATGAGAACACATCCAAGGCCTACCAGAGACGCATCAGAATATACTGTAAAACGCTCTCCAAAATCCGGAAGTGTAAGAATAGGTGCTGACACCAACCGGTCCTTTAATAAATAAAAGCTACGCTCACAATCCTATGTCCACTGAAATTTTACCCCTTTATGTGTAAGCATGGTCATTGGCTTGGCAATGATAAAAAAATCCTTCACAAAACGCCTGTAGTAACCAGCCATTCCCAAGAAACTTCTCACCTCCTTTACATTAGATGGTCGTTCCCAGCCAACGACAGTGAAAACCTTGCTAGGGTCAACAGAAATACCTTCACTATTAATAACATGACCCAAATAGGCCACTTCCGAAAGCTAGAACTCACACTTCTTCAACTTAGCATAGAACTTATTCTTCCGCAATGTCTCGAGAACCATGCTCAAATGACGTTCATGTTCTTCCTCCGTCTTGGAGAAAATGAGAATGTCATCGATAAATACCACGACAAAATCATCATACTTATGGAACATGCTATTCATCGCCTCCATGAAATAAGCAGGTGCATTCGTTAATCCAAAGGACATAACCTTAAAATCATAATGTCCATACTTCATAGAGAACGTTGTCTTCTCAATATCCTCTTCTCGCACTCTTATTTGATTATAGCCTGACTGCAAATCGATCTTTGAAAATACCTTGGCACCCTTCAATTGATCAAATAAGTCCTCAATGTGTGGCATTGGATATTTGTTCTTGATAGTCACGGCATTAAGAGCCCGATAATCAATACACATCCGCAATGTCAAATCTCTCTTCTCAGTGAACAAAAAAGGAGCTCCCCAAGGTGAAACACTACGCCGGATTAAATCCTTGGCTAGCATATCATCAATTTGCTTCTTCGACTCGTCTTGAAAAGGACGAGCTAAACGATATGGAGCGATTGAAATTGGGCGTGCACCAGGAACAAGGTCAATACGAAACACCACATCCCGCTCTGGTGGCATACCCGGTAGCTCACTAGGAAAAACATCAGGATAATTTCTAACCACATGAATGTTCTCAATCTTCATCTCTTTACTCAAATTCCCCACCAAAGCCCAAAGAAATCTGTTCTTCAATACTCTCCGACCTGGAAACAGGCTAGCCAACACTGATAGAGAATGTTTAGGTGCACTGCACTGAAAGATTAACTGTTTACCGGATGGAGCCTCCAAAGAGATGGTCTTCCAGAAACAAGATATAACGGCGCGATAGCGGTGTAGCCAATCCATACCAAGAATAACATCAAAGGCCGGTAAAGGAATTACCATCAAATTTGCCACAAAATCTTCATTGTCTATGGAAATCACACATCCCGGACATACTACAGAACTAGTGATCAAGCCTCTAGGGGAACTAACTCGAACAAATTCAGAAATATTTTGGCTAGATAGACCAAATTTCTTAACAAAGTCAAGTGATACAAACGAATAAGTAGCACCGGAATCAAAGAGAATTAGAGCATCATGTGAATCAACCGAAAGTATACATGTAACAACGTCGGGACGACCCAGAGAGGAAACAGTAGGCATGGAATAGATCCCAGCTGGTGATGAATTCCCAATACTCTGTGGTGGTGGTGGTGGAGCAGTAGGTGGTGCAGGTAACTGAAGTGGGGCATGCGGTGTAGGAAGTGGAGTAGCTGACCAGTAATAACCTGGCGGTGGAGGTGGGAATTGTTGAGGCGGATATTGCGGTGATGAATATGCCTGATAGTGTGGCTGACACTGTTGAGAAGATGCCATCATATGCACTGAACCCTGGGAAGATTTGGCTGCTGATGCTGAACCACGAGAGGCTCCATCTCCGGATGACCCTGTTTTAGAAGATGTGGCCACCTCCCACTTGATGACAGAATTTGGGTTCTCCCTGTAGACCCTACTCATGTGACCATGCCTGCCGCACTGGTGACAAGACCCAGAAAAGTCACATTCAGCGGCACGGTGACCCTCCCCGCATGAAAGGATCGTATGGGCACCTAGAGGGGGGGGGTGAATAGGTGCTACTTCAAATTTTCTTCTTTTTCAAATTAAGGTTTGACAATAAGATAAATTCTCTAGATAATGCAACTATGGTGAATTTACCTATATGACAATTATGCAAGTGCTACCACACCACAAAGTAGTAACGAGTAAGTAAGATGCGGTAAAGGATAGAAGTAACCAAAGAGTGGACGTGGAGAAAGAAGGATTTGTTTCCCGTAGTTCCTTCCTTTTGAGGGGAAGTACGTCTACGTTTGGAGAGGGGGTGGTTTCAAACCACCAACGCCACGAAAGGCATCCCTTGTTCTCCGATGGATCTCACCCCAACGGGATCGATTCACCTTCCACTATATCGGCAACCTTCAAGGTGGAAGTCGGCACCGTTACAAGTTTGGGGCACACGTCCACAACTTAATCGGAGGCTCCCAAATACAAGCAAGCTGTCAAAGCAATCAAATACAAGCTTGTAAGAACCAAAACAAGAACTAGGGTTTCCAAGAAAACACTAGAGCAAAGGGGCCCTCAATGAAATGAGGGGGAAATGAAGATCTCTTTTGGTGAAGTAGTAGATCGGGGCCTCCTCCTTCGTTTCCTCAAAGATCAAGGACTTTGGGTGGTGGAATGAGGAGATCTTGAGATTTGGTGGCTCCAATGGACTCCAATGGTGGTCTTTGACTTAAATGAGTTGAGCAATTAGTCCCAAGGTAGGTGGAGGGGTATTTATACCCCTCCACGAAATATGGCCGTTGGAGCATTTAATGTACCGGTAGTTCCGGTACTCAAGCGATAGTACCGCTTGCAAGCGGTACTACCGGTCAAGTACCGGACCAAGTACCGGTGGTGCTTTACTTCATCAGTTGTCTTTAGTTTTGGGCGGTATCGCCCTTGCGGTACTACCCCCAAGCGGTAGTACCGGTCGTAAGACGCGGTACTACCAGTCTGGGCGGTAGTACCGGTCCCAAGTACCGCTTGGTACTGACCAAAACGGAGAGGGGTGAGTGTTAGTCAGTATGGCCCGGTACTGCCGAGCGGTACGACCGTGTCAAGCGGTAGTACCGCTTGTATCAAGCGGTACTACCGGTTGGACCGGTAGTTCCGCTCCGTGGTACCGGGTGGTACTGACTAGCACACACCCTTACCAGTTTTGCTCGGTGCCAACCGGTACTAGAACCGGTAGTACCGGTGCCAAACGGTAGTACCGGTCATAGTTCCGGTACTACCGGTTGGCACATTGGTTTTTCGCAAAGGGCATTGATATGCCAAACTTTGTGCCACACCCTTATCAAACCTGTGATACACTTAGCACACGATTAAACCGATAAGTGTGTTGTTATCAAACATCAAAATCAGAGGGATATGAAAATGCTCTTTCAATCTCCCCCTTTTTCGTGTTTGATGACAATACACTTTTTGCATGATGATTTTAATAGAAAGCAAATGGAATTTGTAAAATAGAGACGGGACTCCCCCTAGATGTGTAGAAACAAACCTCCCCCTCTATTTTACAAACTCAACATGGGTGCACAAATAATGATACTAGCATTTGAAATCATACCTTTGCACAAAACATGTGATGAGGAATATATAGACAATAGATACCGCATAACATCACAAGATGGATCCAATGAAATAAACCACATAGTCTCATAAGATGGATCCATGAAATAACCACGTAGTAACCACATAGTCTCACACGACATAAACACATAGTCTCACACATAAATAGAGGGAAATCGAAGTTCACAAGCAATAAAAGGATCAAAAACGAAGAACGAGCTTGTGACTTCCCATGCAACACCCGTGCCTAAAGTGCAACTTCTCCTCCTTTGGCATCAAGACGCCAAAAAGGGACAAGTGCAAGACTACCGTCCCGATAGTCAATCCTCCTCATCCTCAGAGTCCTCCTCGTAAGGTGGTGGCGCGTGGTGTGAGGAAGAGACATCATCGTCCCAACGGCTTGAAGGGAATATGCCCGAGAGGCAATAATAAAGTGGTTATTATCGTATTCCTTGTTTATGATAAATGTTTATTTTGCATGCTATAATTGTATTAATACAGAAACGTTAATACATGTGTGTTTAATAAACAAACAGAAAGTTCCTAGTTATGCCTCTCTCATATACTAGCTCGTTGATTAACAAGATGATCAAGGTTTCCTGATCATGGACATTGGATGTTGTTAATAACGGGATCACAACATTAGTGTAATGGTGTGATGAACATTCATCCGATGTATAGCATTACGATCAAAGTCATTGAGTTTATATTTCTATAACAACTTACGAAGTGATCCTTATCCTTAGACCATGAGATCATGTCAATCACTAACACCGGAAGAGTTTCTTGATAACATCAAACGTCACACCGTAACAGGGTGATTATAAAGATGGATTCAGAACTACTAAAGTGTTATGTTGAGGCCCATGGATCGAGAGTGGAATTTGTTCATCCCGATGACAGATAGATATGCTCTGGGCCCTCTCGGTGATATCACATTGATTAGCTTGCAAGCAAGTGATTTGATCAGTAGAATGTTATATCACGGGAACAAGAAAAGAGTACATGTCAGTAACGAGATCAAACTAGGTATGGAGATACCGATGATCGAATCTCGGACATGTAATATATCGCGAAACAAAAGTATTAAGATACTAGCGTAAAAGGTTCCGACGATCACAAGAAAGTCATCGTTGAATGTGTAGGAGTCAGTATGGGTCTCTAGATCCCGCTTCTGATTATTGATCCGAGAGGGGTCTCGATCATGTCCGCATTATTCACGAACCGTAGGGTGACACACTTAAGAGACACCGACATCCAATTGGAGCAAAAGTTTCATGCCGAAAGAATGAACAAGCGCAGGAATTTATTTCACTAGATACCGAAACAGGTTTTCGGGTGAAATTGCATAAAGTTGTTATGCATGTGAAATAGAATTCTAGCAAGGGGTTATTTTTGAATGTTTGTCATTAAAGTAATTGACAAAATTCTGAATAAATAAAAGAGTTTTATTAAAATGAGAGCTTGCATTAAATTTGGTGGAAATTTAATGCATGTGAGTGGATTTTTGAGTGGAGGCTTTTTAATGGGAGTGGAGGCTTTTCATTTTGAGTGGGAGCTCCACCCACATGAATGTGGAAGAGGTGGGGGCAGCCCCCATGGCTGGGCGCCATGCCCCTTGGGTTCCCCCCTCTCCCCTATAAAAGGCCCCCCTCTCCTCCTCTCAAAGCACACCTCCTCGTGAAGGATCTCTCTCCCCCTCTAGAATTTATTCCCCATGGTCTCGGACTAGCGAGATACATGTTCGCGGTGGCTATTCGGCAAGAAAGAGTTGTGCTTCCGCTGCATCGCTGGAGCGAGGAGGCGGAGGTTGCTCGGTGCCTCGAACGTGTGTGCGAGCACGGATGCGCTGCTGTTTTGCGGCGCTAGGACTTCCTCTCGATCTTGAGATCGGCAAGAGATCGTCTACATCAACCACGAGTTTGGACTCGTTAAGCTTTGTCGGTCTTCAAGGGTATGTTCTCTACGGATGTACATCCGCCCGTTGTTTGTATCTAGTAGATAGATCTTGGTACATAGTTGTTCCCATCGTAGGAAATTTTTTGTTTTCTATACTGCGAACCCTATAGTGGTATCAGAGCCGGATCTATGCGTAGATACTTTGCACGGGTAGTACACATATGAGTATGTGGGCGATGATGATCATTTTATTGCTTCTTAGTTGTACTTTGGATATTGGTGGCATAGTGGGATGAAGTGACCCGGACAAACTTTACATGTCCTCGCACATGAGACCTGTTCCACGCTTGACATGCAACTGGTTTTGCATAAGTGGCTAGCGGGTGTCTGTCTCTCCTACTATAGTCAATATCTAATTTGCAACGAGTTGTCAACAATTTGGTTATCCTCGTTGTGGTTCATGTTCGTAGGTAAGAACGGTTCTATCTTCGAAAGCCCTAAGCCACGTAAAATTTGCAATGGATAAATTAGAGGCGTCTAGTTTAGATTGTTGCTGGGCTAGTGATATGATATGGTGATGTTGTAAGTAGAAGTATGAGATGATACTCTTACAACACACATAACGTGTAATCTCCATAGACCTTGGACTTACACATATAGGTATGATAGTGATCATACCACGATGCACATGATAGAGATCATATGCGGGAACCATATCATTCCACTAATAAACATGTGATGTTTAATAGCATCTTATATTGCTTGTTTGGCGTTTTATTAGCATAATAATATGATCCCTCATTTAAATATCAAGATAAGAATGTGTTCTTCCTTAAGTATGCACCGACAATGTTTCGTCGCTTCAAGACATCACGTGATGATCGGGTGTACTTGAATCCACGAGCATATCTCGGGTGTAAGACAGTTACACACGCGAATACTAAGGTTCTTACTTGGCGAGCCTAGCATGTACATACATGGCCTCGGAACACGGACCGAAAGGTTAAGCATGAGTCATATGTTTTGATATGATGACCATATGGATGCTCTCCTTTGAAGCTACACCGACTCACGTGATGATCGGACTTGGTGTAGTGGATTTGGTTCATGTAATCACCAAAAATACACGAGGGATGTTGTTTTTTAGTGGGAGTTCATTTCTAATTTGGATTAGTAGAACTCAATTTATCATAAATTAAATCAAAGTGAATTTGCATAATTTGTTGTAGTCATTGGCATTCGTTCACCGCCTTATGCTTAGTTATAATTGAGATAATAGAACTATAGAATTCTGGATATATACTTTACGAACTGGTATCATACTGTGTTGAGTGTCAATCTAAAGTTTAAAGTCCTATTGCAAACTTTCAGCAAACTCTATTTACTCCGTGAAATTTAATAGTTGGTATTAAATCGAGAGTAACAATTCCAGTGTTAGTATCTTAAGTATCATGTTTGCCTCCATGATTCTTGATTGTTTTAATATCAAGTTTATCTAGGAGCTGAAAGAATTGTTTCAGAAACCATCATGTGTGGCAGATATAATGATATCTGAAACAATGTTTTGGTTGCAATATGATAGAGTATAATATATGTTCTCATATTGGATGAGAATTTACGAAGGTTGGAGATGCTAGACATCTTAATCATCCAAAAGGGTTTTGGAAAGTAATGTTATACTCACGATTCGCCTTTATAAGCTACAGTAGCTTGATCATGAAAGTCGTCATGATAAGGATGAATAGAAGATGTATGTAAAGTGTTTACTACACTAAAAGATTACTAAAGAATGGATTTTGAAAGAATACCGATCATTTGATGATGGTGATCTACTTCAAAGTGCAAGTCCAATGGTATTATTATTTGAATATACACGCTTTGGACTATGTGTCATGTATATGGCGCCACTTTTGATGTTGATAGATTCTTTCAAAAAGTAAATGTTGAAAGAGAATCTATAAAATATATTTGGCAGAAAAGAAAAGATTGGAAATATCCAATTTTGGTATATGGATGATATACATGTTATGGTTGTATTCTTTACTTGTTAAACAATGTGGTTCTTGGGTATTGGATACTGAATTGGTTGGTATGAAATTTCATACGGAACAACGCAATTCATGAACCACAATGGCCTAAGTAACTAGCAAGAGAATATGTGATGATGTTCATCGAAAACAAACAAACTGTTGTTTGTATTTCTCGTTGACATCAAAGCTTGACTTCAAGATTTGTTTTAGTAATTGTTATTTAAATCAGGTATTATGAGAACAAAGGCTGTTCAAATAATTACCGTATTCCATATAAGATGGATGATTTACAAATCTAGTTAGAGAAATCACATCCATAAAGCCTAATGCTAAAATGTCGCAAGACAAATGATTGAAAGATCACTTACGAAGTGACATCGCTGTTTAAATTATATTGGAAAGAAAACATGAAGAAACTTCATTTTCATGGATTTTTGGAGTCTTTGATTTGATCAAGTGACGCTTGTAAGACTTTCCTCGGGATAATTAGAACTTCGTTCAAAGGCCAAAGAAGAACGAACGACTAAATTATTGGAATTTATACATATTGATGTATGTAGTCCATTATGTGTAGTCGTAAGCGATGGGTTTCAACTTCATATGCTTTCTCCGGAATTTTGAGTGAATGTTCACTTAATGAGAAAGAAGTATGAAATATTTGAAAACGTTCAAAGACTTTCAAGATGAAGTGGAAAATCATTGTAACAAGAAAATAAATGATTTATGGTTTTATCATAAAGGGATTTATTTGAGTTACAAGTGTAACAAGAAAATAAATAAATTATGATTTTATCATAAAGGGATTTATTTGAGTTGCAAGTTTAGCAAAACACCTAGATTTACATATCCCGAAACACCATAGGAATATGGAGTGTTTGAGATTTGTAATGAAACCTTGTTTGACATGGTTGGATCAAAGGTGTTATTTATAAAACTGCCATTATGTTTTAAAAGATTAAAGCTTTAGAGACTTCCGCTTTTACACTGAAAAGAGCTCCATCTTGATCCGTTGAAATGACACCATGGAAGTTATGGTTTGGGGTAAAACCCAAGTTGTCATTTCTTAAATTTTGGTATGCTAAACATAAGTAAGATGTTTACAACCGAAGTCGGATGAGCATGTCTTTGTAGGTTATTTCGAATAACAATTGGTTATTCCTCCATAACACCAAGGACAAAAGGGTTTGTCGCTTGAAACGTGAAGTTTCTTGAAGAAGGAATTTTTCATAAATGTTAAGTGGGAGGACAATAGAACTTTGATAAGGTTAACGAACCTTAGCTATATGTGCTGAGTTGCGCAGTGCCGGAAAATGTTCCGGAGGCAGCCAGAATGCTCATGGATTACGTGCCTCAAAGGTTGCGGTCACGGAGGTCTAAAGTTCCTATTGAACCAAGAAGGTCGGATGAACAATCAAATGATTAAGATTTGAGAGTAAATCATTATTGTTTGACAATGATGAACCGACTATATGCAAAGAAGCGATGATGGGCCCTGACTCCGTCAAATGGCTTGAAGCCATAAAATCCGTGATAGTTCCATACACGAGAAATCAAGTTTTGAACTTGGAAGACCCTCCAGAAAGGTGTAAAAACCTATCGGTCGTATTTGGATCTATAAAGAAACAGACATGGATGTCTCACATCTATGAAATATTCGACATGTCGTAAAGTATTTTCTGACAATGTTCAAGGAGTTGACTATGACAAGATTTGATCTTTCATAGCGATATTTAGTCTGGACGGATTAAAGTAGCAACCACCACATATAATTTGGTATATGGTAGATGAATAAACAAAACAAAGTTGTTTTAATAGAATGGTTACCTAGGACGTGTACATGACACGATCCAAAGGGTTTTTGTTAAATTCAAAGGATGCTAAAAGGGCATGCAAACTTCAATGGTTGAAGTAAGCATCGCGGAGTTGGAATCTTCACCGTGATGAAAAAGGAGTTTTTGATCTGGAGACGATGAAGATGCTTGCATTTGCAAGAAATTAAGTGGGAGCGCTGAGACATATTTCTAATACATTATGTGTAGGACATCTTGTTGATTAGAAATGATGTATCTTTTATTAACAAAGGTTAAGAATTTCATTTCGATGAAAGACTTAGGCAAAACCCGAATATTTAGCGTGAATGTCTATAGTGGATAGACTGTGACGCCAATATGGTTGTGCCAAAGGTACATATATGAGATATTGAAGGAGTTAAATATAGAAACGACAAGAAACAGTTCTTGTTGCATGGAAAGGAATTGAATCAAGATTCAAGTGTATCGACACTTGATAAGTGAAACAAGATTCAAGTGCTTTGACACTTGATGAGTGAAATCAAGAGAATGTTTTGATCAATCATACCATGATATGTACACATCCAGATATGTCCTATGCTCTAAGTGTTATGAGCATATACCAGAATGAATCATAAAATGATCATTGGATGATAGTGAGGATATTCTTATGATCTTTTTGAAAGAACTAAGAATATATTTGTGTAGAGGTGACAAACAATTACAAACAGTTCATTGTAAAGCGTTACATTGATACTAGTTTTGTCACAAGATACAAATAAAGTTTATCTCAATTTAAACTATGGATGGCACAATGTAATGGAAAGAAGATTCCATGATGGATTTGGATGAAATCCATAGTTAATACATTGTGACGAATACTACAACAAAAAGGGCTAAGTATATGACTGCTATAGTAGCAGCAAAGGAGGGAATTTGTGTCAAGAAGTTTGTTATCAAACTAAGGTGTGGTTCGCAACGGGCTAACACTAAAGATATATTGTGTGACAATAGTATCGACATGATTTAACCCCAAGGAACTAAAGGTCTCACCAAAAGACCAAATTTATACAATGCCATCTCATTGGAGAATGAGTGATGCGTGAAGACGCAAAGACATGCAAATACACACAGACCTGAAGTGTCAGATTTGTATATTATGTTAACCACTTGCAATTGCCTATATGGAACACCAGAAAGCCATAGGTGTTCAATACGCAAAGTTTTCAAACTAGATTATTGTCTCTAGTGCAAGTGGGAGACTGAAGGGAATATGCCCAAGAGGCAATAATAAAGTGGTTATTATCATATTCCTTGTTTATGATAAATGTTTACTTTGCATGCTATAATTGTATTAATACGGAAACGTTAATACATGTGTGTTTAATAAACAAACAGAAAGTTCCTAGTTATGCCTCTCTCATATACTAGCTCGTTGATTAACAAGATGATCAAGGTTTCCTGATCATGGACATTGGATGTTGTTAATAACGGGATCACAACATTAGTGTAATGGTGTGATGAACATTCATCCGATGTATAGCATTACGATCAAAGTCATTGAGTTTATATTGCTATAACAACTTACGAAGTGATCCTTATCCTTAGACCATGAGATCATGTCAATCACTAACACCGGAAGAGTTTCTTGATAACATCAAACGTCACACCGTAACAGGGTGATTATAAAGATGGATTCAGAACTACTAAAGTGTTATGTTGAGGCCCATGGATCGAGAGTGGAATTTGTTCATCCCAATGACGGATAGATATGCTCTGGGCTCTCTCGGTGATATCACATTGATTAGCTTGCAAGCAAGTGATTTGATCACTAGAATGTTATATCACGGGAACGAGAAAAGAGTACATGTCAGTAACGAGATCAAACTAGGTATGGAGATACCGATGATCGAATCTCGGACATGTAATATATCGCGAAACAAAAGGATTAAGATACTAGCGTAAAAGGTTCCGACGATCACAAGAAAGTCATCGTTGAATGTGTGGGAGTCAGTATGGGTCTCCAGATCCCGCTTCTGATTATTGATCCGAGAGGGGTCTCGATCATGTCCGCACTATTCACGAACCGTAAGGTGACACACTTAAGAGACATCGACATCCAATTGGAGCAAAAGTTTCATGCCGAAAGAATGAACAAGCGCAGGAATTTATTTCACTAGATACCGAAACAGGTTTTCGGGTGAAATTGCATAAAGTGGTTATGCATGTGAAATAGAATTCTAGCAAGGGGTTATTTGTGAATGTTTGTCATTAAAGTAATTGACAAAATTCTGAATAAATAAAAGAGTTTTATTTAAATGAGAGCTTGCATTAAATTTGGTGGAAATTTAATGCATGTGAGTGGATTTTTGAGTGGAGGCTTTTTAATGGGAGTGGAGGCTTTTGATTTTGAGTGGGAGCTCCACCCACATGAATGTGGAAGAGGTGGGGGCAGCCCCCATGGCTGGGCGCCATGCCCCTTGGGTGCCCCCCTCTCCCCTATAAAAGGCCCCCCTCTCCTCCTCTCAAAGCACACCTCCTCGTGAAGGATCTCTCTCCCCCTCTAGAATTTATTCCCTATGGTCACGGACTAGCGAGATACATGTTCCCGGTGGCTATTCGGCAAGAAAGAGTTGTGCTTCTGCTGCATCGCTAGAGCGAGGAGGCGGAGGTTGCTCGGTGCCTCGAACGTGTGTGCGAGCACGAATGCGCTGTTGTTTTGCGGCGCTAGGACTTCCTCTCGATCTTGAGATCGGCAAGAGATCGTCTACATCAACACGAGTTTGGACTCGTTAAGCTTTGTCGGTCTTCAAGGGTATGTTCTCTACGGATGTATATCCGCCCGTTGTTTGTATCTAGTAGATAGATCTTGGTACATAGTTGTTCCCATCGTAGGAAATTTTTTGTTTTCTATACTGCGAACCCTACACGGCTGTGCTGAGAGATCCACTGATCTTCTGGAGTGATGTTGGTCTCGGATCCCTCGGAGACAGTCAAACCCTAAGCAGACATTATTTCCTTCTGCCGAGCACTAGCCTTCTTGGCATATACATGCGCCTCATACATGCGCTTCTGGTTGTCCATGTGAAAGCAGAAGATCTTCTTGAGCTTGGTCTCCATCCTTTTAGCCCAAGAGGGCCTAGCATTCTTGCGACGGGAGACCACATAGTCAGTGTCATGACCACTGTCAGCATCCTCAGAGTCATCCTCTTCATCTTCAGCCGCCACAACCCGGGGTTTAGCATGTGTCTTGATCTTGAGGGCCTTGGGCCTGTGCACAATGAGAGGGCGAGTGGAGAGAGTCCTAGCAATGGGAGGGCACTTGGACACAATGAGGGCCATAATATACGGAGCAAATGGTGGAACCCTCCGAGTGTAGGCAGCAGCAACCATCTCATTCCATATATAGTTCGCCACATCAAGATGAGTGCTAGAGTCACGGTTGAGGAAAGTGTTGAACAGCAAGTCGACAGAGAACCCATGTATCTCATCCTTGTTGCTCGCACGAGGGGCAACCGTCTCACGGAAAATGCGATGGAGAATGTCATATGTGGGGAGAAGATCCTTGATCTTGCCAGCAATTCCACGACCCTGGATATACAGAGGTGTGAGAACATCCTTCTTGGAGGGGTGCTCCCGAGTGTGACAGCGAAAACCACAAGGAGTGTCCCGGCCGCGATCTTCATACCCCAATATTGCAGCAAACTCCGCAAGTGTGGCCTCCTTGATTGCACCTTGTGTCATCCAGGTAATCTTCCGAGAGCAGCCAACGGAGAAATGTGCAGTGGCATAAAACTGTGCAATAAGAAGTGGCTCATAGTTATGCTGGAACTCCATAATAGGGAACATGCCAAGGTGAGAGCAGATTTCCTTAGCCTCTGCAAAGTAGTCAAGATTCTTGTTCATGTGTTCCATGTCTATATACTGCTGGGGCACCACCATCTGAATATTGGTCATAAGAACCTCATGATACACACGCTCTTGGAAATCATTGAAGAAAAGGCTGTCAGCTCTATCCTCGTCCCGGTTGCGAGAGTATGCATTGCCAACCCTGAGAGCCCTAAACTCTGCATCTGAGATGTCTGACAGTTTCTTTGGCCCTGATGGCCCTGAGATAAGACTCTTGGTATGCCCTGAAGAAGGGGGGCGAGGGGGAGGAGCGCGGCCACGCCAGCCGAACGCTTGGAAACCCCCTCACGACCACCTCGAGTGGCAGGCAGCTTGGAACGGTGTCTTGGTTGTGGCATAACCTCTTCCTCAGACTCAGTCTCCTCCTCAACAATCTCATGGCTCGTCTTGGAATGTTTGCGCGCACCCCGAGAACCATCTTCATCTGTGAAAGCACGAGGGAGGATAGCAAGGGGGTAAGGGCACAAGAATCAAAGGAGCAAACGAGAGAATCAAATATTGAACAAAAAAATGCGGTCAGTTGGGGCCGGTACTATCGGACCAGACGACCGGTAGTACCGCTTGCAAGCGGTAGTACCGGAAAAAAGTTCCGATACTACCGCTTGAGCGGCACAAGTTCGTCAGATCTGATGAGATCGGACCAAATTGACGGCATTAAACTGCAAATAGATGATTCTACTCGGTAACAAGGAAGCATATGGCAATACAACCTTTCAAAAATGTCAATTCCTCCACAAATCTAAGCCAAAACCTAGATCTAATGGGGAAATCAAACGAGGAGAGAGAAAGGGCGGTTGTACCGGGATCCATGGCGGTGGAAAGGAGTGGGAGCCCGCCAACAGGCCGAATCCAAGGGGAATCTGGAGAGAGGAGGGCGCAGCAGGGCTCCGGTGGCTTCAAGGTCTCCGGTGGCGGCGCAGGATTGAGTGGAGGGCGTGGGGAATAATGAGGCACTGAAGGGTGCCTCTCCCCACGCGACCAATATATACCTGGAAACCGTGAACCGGTAGTACCGGTGGTAGGAGCGGTAGTACCGCTTGTAAGCGGTAGTACCGGTTCCCCACCCGGTAGTACCGGTGACCGGTACTACCGGACATGTGGGAGGTAGTACCGTTCCTGGAGCAGTTCTTCCAGGAGACGACCTGGGAACTAGCCAGGTCCGGTAGTACCGCTCCCACATCCGCTAGTACCGGTCCCATCTGATTCCAAATGCCAGGAAACAACGGTGATTCTTGTGCAGATAGATAGAGGGTTTTCGTGAGGGAGTAAGGAGGCTTGGGTTAAGACAAGTGATCTGGGAAGCACATGCACTCTAAGAAAACAATTGGAAGAAAAAATAAACCCCAAATTAGAGTGCATGAGACTAAGAACGATGAATACAATCCAAATAGATGACAACCATGAGTGAAAACCAATTCAAAAAGGTGACAAACACGAGTAAGCACATCAACCTCTCAATTGAGAGGGGGGCGGTGGCCTAGGCCACCATATTTGAGTATACTCGGCTTGGCACCACGAAGATATATCTTGGGTCCATTACCGAAACTCATCATTTAAGCTCACATATCACAAAATGATATTAAGAGGAATGATTTTGTTTACTTTTTGCATAATGGGGGAGGGATGGTCCAATCAATTAGGACCGCACTCCCCCTATATCCATGCCTACACCTAAACCAAATATGGGTCGAGTATTAGGTGAGAGTGCAAGAGAATCAAGTCAAGCTCCTTGAATCTACGATATTTAGTTCATTCCTCAAGTAGCAAAACCTTGCTTCATCAAGTGGCTTCGTGAAGATATCGGCAAGTTGATCTTTGGTTGAGACATAGGATAGATCAATATCACCTCGAGCAACATGATCTCTAATAAAGTGATGACGAATCTCAATATGCTTTGTCCTTGTGTGATCCATCGGGTTGTATGCAATTTTGATGGCACTTTCATTATCACATAGAAGATGCACTTTGTCACAATGGACATCGTATTCCTTTAAAGATTGCCTCATCCATAGCAATTGAGTGCAAGCACTAGCGGCAGCAACATACTCAGCTTCGGCGGTGGAGAGAGATATACAATTTTGCTTCTTAGAAGACCAACATACCAAGGACCTACCAAGGAATTGGCAAGCCCCGGATGTTGATTTTCTATCATCCTTGTCCCCCGCCCAATCCGAATCTGTGTATCCACAAAGAGCAAATGTTGAGCCTTGAGGATACCAAAGACCATAAAGTGGGGTATGAACTAAATATCGAAAGATTCTCTTAACCACCATTAAATGGCTTTCTTTAAGAGCCGCTTGATATCTTTCACACACACCTACACTCAACACAATATCGGGTCTAGATGCACAAAGGTAAAGCAAAGAACCAATCATAGACCGGTATAGCTTTTGATCCACATCTTTACCATTTGGATTTTGTTCAAGATGAGTCTTTGTAGCCATGGGAGTAGGAGCTCCATTCAAATATTGCATTTTGAATCTCTTGAGCATATCTTGAGTATACTTGGCTTGATTGAAGAATGTTCCTCCTCTAACTTGCTTGATCTCAAAGCCAAGAAATACTCTCAACTCCCCCATCAAGGACATCCGGAACCTACTAGTCATAAGCTTTGAGAATTCATCATTAAAAGCTTTGTTAGATGAGCCAAATATAATATCATCAACATATATTTGGCATACAAAAAGCTCCCCATTGACCCTCTTAGTAAAAATAGTGGGATCGATTTTCCCAACTTCAAAGCCACGGTCAAACAATAACTCTCTAAGGTGCTCATACCACGTGCGTGGAGCTTGCTTGAGCCCATAGAGCGCGTTATCAAGTTTGTAGACATGGTTTGGGAAGTTGGGGTCCTCAAATCCCGGGGGTTGCTTAACATATACCAATTCATTTAAAGGACCATAAAGGAATGCACTTTCTACATCCATTTGTTGCAACTTAAAGTTGTGATGTGTCGCATAAGCAAGAAGGATACGGATGGACTCAAGGCGAGCCACGGGTGCATAAGTCTCTCCATAATCAATGCCTTCAATTTGAGAATACCCTTGTGCAACCAATCTAGCCTTGTTCCTTACTATAATTCCATGCTCATCTTGCTTGTTCTTGAATATCCACTTTGTTTCAATAACATTGCGGCAATCCTTTGGCTTCTCAAATAACTTCCATACTTTGTTTCTCTCAAATTTGTTGAGCTCTTTGTGCATAGCTTCTAACCAATCCGAATCTTCAAGAGCTTCCCACACTTTCTTTGGTTCAATCATGGAGATGTGTGCTTGGTGTTCACTGAACCTCTTCAATTGTGCTCTTGTGGAAATACCTTTCCTTAGATCTCCAACAACATTTTGGAGGGTGTGGTCTCTTATTTCCAACATTCTTTCCTTTCTAGCTTCACGACGAGAGTGGATCTCCATATTGTTTCTTGGAGGACCCTCTTCATCATTTTGATCCTCGTCTTGACCATCATCTTGACCTTGATCATCATTAGAATCATCCTCTTCATTGGGAGGCAAGGATTGACCTTGGTCTTGATCAAGTGCTCTTCTAGCATCAATTTGAGCTTGTCTCAAAACAGTTTGGATGGATCTTCCTTGACAAATTGACTTAGCACCACTTGACAACCCATTGAATGGACCAAGCTCCCTTTGACTAGAGTTCACACATTGATCATCGTGTTGAGGGTCCACATTCTGTCTTTGGCTTGGGTCAATGTCCTCTTCGGTGGATGGAGCATGTTGAGGTTGTGAAGATGAGGGCTCCACTTGAGTGGGGCATAGTTCTTCTCGATCCGCCATAAGGGGTTCCTCAACGGGGCGGATATATCCCACACCCATTCTTCCTATGTCATCCTGAGGCATTTCATCATCTGCATCACAAGCATCAACACGCCCCCCTTGGGGACCATCATATTCTTCGAAGGTCACACTACAAGATTCTATGACGGCTCCGGAGAGCTTATCATAGATTCTATAAGTGTGAGATTCGAGACCATAGCCAACAAAAATACCTTCTAATGCTTTAGACTCGAATTTAGACAAACGAACACCTTTGATGAGATAGAAACACTTACAACCGAACACCCGGAAATAAGATATGTTGGGCTTGTTACTGGTAAGTATCTCATATGGAGTCTTGTTGATTTTCTTGCGGAGGTAGAGTCGGTTTGAAGCATGCCAAGCGGTGGAGATGGCTTCGGCCCAAAAGTTGTATGGAGATTTAAACTCCGCCAAGTCCTAGCCATCTCAATAAGAGTCCGGTTCTTCCTCTCGGCCACACCATTTTGTTGAGGGGTGTATGCAGCGGAATATTGATGTTTAATCCCCTCATCACTAAGGAAATCATTCAAGGTGTAGTTCTTGAACTCGGTGTCGTTGTCACTTCTTATAATCAAAACGGGAACATTGTATTGCCGTTGAACCAAGTTGATGAAGTCGATAAAGGTCTTTTGAGTCTCACTCTTCAACTTGAAGAAATAAACCCAAGAGTATCTTGAAAAGTCGTCAACAATCACCAAACAATATTTCTTCCCACCAAGACTTGCATGAGATGGAGGACCAAATAGATCCACATGGAGAAGTTCCAAGATCTTGTTAGACTTGATTTGGTTCGTGGGCTTATGAGGAGCGTCGTGCATCTTCCCTAGAACACATGCCCTGCAAACACGATCTTTGGCAAAGGAAACATTTTCTTTTAGTCCAACTATATGGCCCTCTTTATGGAGACTTTGCAAAGTTCTCATATTGACATGCGCTAGTCGGCGATGCCATAGCCAAACCACATCGGCCTTTCCGAATAAGCACATCGGACCGGTAGTGGTTTGCTTCGAAAAGTCCACCACATACAAGTCATGTTCGACGTACCCAACGAAAGCGACCTTGAGAGACTTGCTCCACAAGAGGACCACAATATCTACATCAATGAAGACGGCAAAGCCCATCTTACTAAGAGCAAGGACAGAAAGTAGATTGTATCCAAGGGTCTCAACAAGCATGACGTTCACGAGTGTAATGTCGTGAGCAACCACAACCTTGCCAAAACCCATTACCTTAGACTTTGATTTGTCGGCATATGTCACGGTGATTTGATCATCATTAGGCTTTAACTCCTTGACAATAGATGAGCTTCCGGTCATATGACATGTGCAACCACTATCAAGCACCCACTTTGACCCTCCGGAAGCATAAGTCTACAAAAGATCAAGCTAGTTTTTAGGTACCCATTTTTCAATGGGTCCTCTTTTGTTAGCAACAAGGGTCTTGGGAACCCAAATAGACCAAGCAATATAACCATCATAAGGACCAACGTATTGTGCATACACATCACCATAGTAATCACGCATTAGAACATAGTGAGGGTTAGCACTTCCCGCAAAGTCATCATGAGACATAGTTTTACCACTTGTGGTCTTACTCTCCACAATGGTCTTGTTGGTCTCTTGTGCGGGTTTGGCCTTCTTCTTCTTATTGTTCTTCCTTTTGGTTTTGGAAGCATAACCAATGCCCCCTTTGTCACCACTATGCCTTTGCTTTATCAAAAGATCATCAATTGACTTGTTGCCTTGTGGAAATGTGGCCTTAGCAAGCTCCCCCTTCAACCTAGCATTCTCTTCAAGAATAGTTGTGCTACTAGATGGAATGAAGTTACTAGGTGAAGGTATTTTGGCCAATTGAGTTTGAAGTGTTTCATGGGACTTTGTGAGAGACAAGAGTTCACCCTCCAAGGCCTTGTGAGCCTTGTTGAGCAATCTAAAGTCCTCGGCAAGTTTTCCATGAACCACACCAAACTCAATTTTGTCCTTTTTAGCCCTTTTGTATCTAGCAATAGCATGATCACGCTCTTTGATGAGTTTGTTAACAATGATGTCATTGGCCTCATGAAGCACTTCAAGTTTTGACTCAAGGGACAACCTAGTCACTTGTTCTTCTTCTAGAGCATTGCTTAAAGCCTCTAGCTCAATCATATGTTCATGACCAAGTTTACATCTAACATCTAGAAGCTCTTGAGTATGTGAGAGTTGATCTAAGATGTTCCCAAAATGTAGTTTAGCATCACCTTCTAGGTTAGTCATGAACTCATCAAAGGCAATTAATTCCTTTTTAACATCAAGAGACATTTCATCATCAATTTCATCATTATCTAAGAGAGTAGAGCGGGATGATGAGGATACCTCCGTTCCTCTTGCCATAAGGCAAGTGACGTTCTTGGTGGAAGAGTTCTCATTTGGAGAATCAAAGAGTGAGAGTGTCGGAGTAGAGGTGGTGGCTAGAGCAGCCACACTATGTGAAGTTTCTTCTTCCTCATCTTCATCATCTTCATTGTCGGATTATTCTTCATGAGTGATCAAGACAATTTCACCTGACTTCTTGTTGACGGGATTCTTTTTTATGAATGGTTTCTTGTAAGGTGCCTTGAGCGTCTTCTTCAACACAAGCTTACCACCATGATCTTCTCTCTTCTCATAGGGGCAGCTTGCCACAAAGTGATAGCGGTCACCACAATTGAAGCAAGTTCTCAACCTAGTGATACTCTCTTTTCCCATTTGGATTGCTTCTTCGTTGCATTTCCATCTTGGCCTTGGCGGGGTTCTTCCAAAAGTTCTTTGCATAGAAAGCCATATATTGACCATGAGTAATCTTGACTTCATCGGGATGGTCCATGGAGAGTCCTCCATCACTGTCATCTTCATCCCCAAGGTCCACAACTTTGGCCTTCAAAGCCATATTGACCACATTGCTCATACCGAGGGCATGAGCACGAGCATCTTTGGCATTCTTGGCGGCAACCTTGAAAGCGGCCATCTCTTGCATAACTTCATTTGAGGTCATGAGATGGTAGTTGTGTCTTCCTTGTAGGCTCTTCAAGTCGGTGGGCTCAAAAGGCATGAGTGCACTCACATATTTCCTTTTTATCCATGCATCATCCACATGTGAGGCACCCACATTTCTAAAAGCGGTGGCAGTGGTCTTGAGCCTTCGATACATGTCTTCGTTATCTTCACCTTCTTTCATGTAGAATCCTTCGGCTTCATTGATTAGAGCATCATATCGGTTCCTCCTCATACTCTCATTTCCAACAAACAACACAGTGAGAGCATCCCAAGCTTCCTTGGCAATGCTAAAGTGCTTAATGTGTGGATAATCCTTTGTCCCCAAACCTTGTTGAATCATATGCAAAGAAGTGGCATTGAGTTGACTATTGACAATCTCTCTTCTTGTCAAGTTGGTTGGAGGCCCAATAAAGAGTCCATGCTCGATGATGTTCCATAGTTCAATGCAAGAGCTGCGCACATGAATTCTCATTAGTGATTGCCATTGAGCAAAAGTAGCAGACTCTTCAAGCTTAGGTGGGTCCCCCTATTGTACACATGAGGGTGTGGGATGGGAGGATCGGGAGAGTACCAAGAATCACGGTTGTCACCCTTCCCCCCATCATGTTGTGTGGAGGAGTTAGCGTGGTCTTGTTTACCCCCCACCATCATACCCTCGGGGGATACCGACGTATTCCCTTTAGGTAGAATGGATGGTTGATCCTCTTGAGGAGATGGGGGTGATGATCCTCCTTTGTCTTTAAGAAGTTGCTCGAGCATCTTCTTGACTTTGTTGACCAAGGAAGAGCTCAATCTTGTTTCCAAGTTTTTGAGATCTTCCATGGTCACCGGTGTTGGCTCACTACCACCATCCCCTTCGTCGCTACCCATATTCTTAGGCGGTAAAGCCCGAATAAAGAGCCGAGGCTCTGATACCAATTGAAAGGATCGTATGGGCACCTAGAGGGGGGTGAATAGGTGCTACTTCAAATTTTCTTCTTTTTCAAATTAAGGTTTGACAATAAGGTAAATTCTCTAGATAATGCAACTATGGTGAATTTACCTATATGACAATTATGCAAGTGCTACCACACCACAAAGTAGTAACGAGTAAGTAAGATGCGGTAAAGGATAGAAGTAACCAAAGAGTGGACGCGGAGACACAAGGATTTGTTTCCCGTAGTTCCTTCCTTTTGAGGGGAAGTACGTCTACGTTTGGAGAGGGGGTGGTTTCAAACCACCAACGCCACGAAAGGCCTCCCTTGTTCTCCGATGAATCTCACCCCAACGGGATCGATTCACCTTCCACTATATCGGCAACCTTCAAGGTGGAAGCCGGCACCGTTACAAGTTTGGGGCACACATACACAACTTAATCGGAGGCTCCCAAATACAAGCAAGCTGTAAAAGCAATCAAAGACAAGCTTGTAAGAACCAAAACAAGAACTAGGGTTTCCAAGAAAACACTAGAGCAAAGGGGCCCTCAATGAAATGAGGGGGAAATGAAGATCTCTTTTGGTGAAGTAGTAGATCGGGGCCTCCTCCTTCGATTCCCCAAAGATCAAGGACTTTGGGTGGTGGAATGAGGAGATCTTGAGATTTGGTGGCTCCAATGGACTCCAATGGTGGTCTTTGACTTAAATGAGCTGAGCAATGTGTCCCAAGGTAGGTGGAGGGGTATTTATACCCCTCCACGAAATATGGCCGTTGGAGCATTTAATGTACCGGTAGTACCGGTACTCAAGCGGTAGTACCGCTTGCAAGCGGTACTACCGGTCAAGTACCGGACCAAGTACCGGTGGTGCTTTAGTTCATCACCTGTCTTCAGTTTTGGGCGGTATCGCCCTTGCGGTACTACCCCTAAGCGGTAGTACCGGTCGTAAGACGCGGTACTACCGGTCCCAAGTACCGCTTGGTACTGACCAAAACGGAGAGGGGTGAGTGTTAGTCAGTATGGCCCGGTACTGCCGAGCGGTACGACCGTGTCAAGCGGTACTACCGGTTGGACCGGTAGTTCCGCTCCGTGGTACCGGGTGGTACTGACTAGCACACACCCTTACCAGTTTTGCTCGGTGCCAACCGGTACTGGAACCGGTAGTACCGGTGCCAAGCGGTAGTACCGGTCATAGTTCCGGTACTACCGGTTGGCACATTGGTTTTTCGCAAAGGGCATTGATATGCCAAACTTTGTGCCACACCCTTATCAAACCTGTGATACACTTAGCACACGATTAAACCGATAAGTGTGTTGTTATCAAACATCAAAATCAGAGGGATAGGAAAATGCTCTTTCATCGCACTTGAAACAAAGCATGCCCTGTCTTGGAACGGGTCGTAGGAATGTAGGTGATGTAGAGTGTGACCCTGAATAAGACTGAGCCCATGACTGCCTGGGCTTGAATGACTGCTGAGTCCGTTGCTCTGGCTTGAACTTCTTGAAGTCGGAACGCTGAGTAGACGCACTCCCATCCTGGTAGTTCCTCTTATGGCCCCCACCATTGTTGTTGGCACCATTTTCACGAGTTTTCTCTGCCCCGGTGAGTTGATATTGTAACTCCAAACCCCTAGCCTGCTCAACCATAGAGAAATAGTTGGATGGGCGATTCACTCCCATCACATGTCGATATCGCGAATTAAGTCCCTCGAAGAACCTCCTTGCTTTCTCTGGCTCATTCTTATTAATATGGTCCACAAAATGAACCATCTTACTAAACTCAGCATCATACTCATCCACCGTCTTGTTTCCTTGCTTGATATTCCTGAGGGCAACATCCATCTTCTCCTTGAATGAAGTCGGGTAGTACTTAGCAGTGAATTGTGTAACAGAAACATCCCATGTAGGCGGTCCATGAGCCGATGTCCAAGCTGCACGGACTCCGTCCTACCAAACATCAGCTAGACCCTTCAGCTGAAAAGCCACATACACAACTCTGTCCTCTGGAGTCATCACTGATGCATCCATGTATTTCTGCATGGTGCGAAGCCAACTTGCAGCGTCCATTGGTGTCCCTGATCCATCAAACTTGTCCAATTTCATATCCAGCCACTTGGTGAGCATCATGTTCGCCCCATGATGTCCATCACTATTCCCAGATTGGCTCACTTCCTCATCTGACCCCTCTGCACGACCATTTCGGCCAGCACGGCCACGAGCCCGACCCCTACGATTCGGCGCCTTAACTATACAACACATTATCAATAATCAGTAAACAAAAACAAATAAGATCAAATAATTTCCATCTTCCCTCAAATGGATAAGATAAACAAGCAAAATTAAATCAAAAGAACGCAAATGAGATGCATGTCCCATAAACCCCATCCTATAGAGCAGTGTGTCATTTTTTTTTTGTCCTAACTCAAGTTTTTTTTAGATTTTTTTTATAAACCTTATCCTAACTTATTACGCCAGATATCTAAAGACTAGGCTCTGATACCAACTGTAACACCCCAGATTTCTACCTAGCTGGCGGTGTAACCACACTTCTTAAATTATGATCGAAACTAACTAAATTCAAAATTTCGGTAGCACCTCCTTTGTTTCAAAGGACATCCACGACAGGCAAAACACAATATAATGTATAAAGACAGTAAAGACCATATAACTAAGTAATCCACACAGTTCACATAGTGCATAATCATTCCATGACACGAGTACTAACGGTGGAGCGACCAAAGGCTCACAAGAACATGCAAACGACTCCACAAATTATGACAAAGGAATAATGGTAAACTAAGTATTATGTGTGATCAATATTCTATGATATGTAGAATGGATGTGTGGGCCAAAGTGGTGGCGATCTACTCCCTCCCATGCATGTCGCTACGCTGAGTACCTGAAATCCAAATAAAACCCAAAAAAAAACACAAGGGTGAGTAAAAATATACTCAGCAAGCACAAGTTCAGAACCAAATCGACATCATACAAACTCCAATACTCATTCCAAATGATATCTAGAAACACCATTAAACTTATTTTGTTTTACGGTACGGGCATTCCGGAATATTCACTGTTAACTTCCTCACCGGCCTCGCGGAATAGTTAAACAAGCAAATTATCACCGACCTAGCCCAAGCGCACCGGATTAGTCACATAATAACTTAATTCACCGTCCGCTCCGGATTAGTTACTTGTAACTTATTCACCGCCCTAGCTTAAAATAATATTTTCGACAACATCTCAAGGCATGAACACCAAAGAAAGAACCAAGATCACGCAGCCAACAATTTAGGATGGCAAATATAACACAAAGGATTCGTCATGCACTTAAAACGGATGTTTAAACTGAAGAACCACCCTCAGCACCACCCGCAGCCCCAAATCCTGTGAGAGGGACAGTTTTAGAAACTATTCTAGAATGAAATAGCCTAAATTACAAAAGTAGACTTAATTCTAATTATGTCCAGGGGCTGAATCCAACCATACTCCATTGAGCCCCTCCATAGTAACTAGCAGCAGCTCACTCTAAAATTGATCAATTAAATTCTTAGCATTCTTCAACTAACAAAAATAACCTTCGAGTATCAAACTACATCACAGCAGTAGCACGTGGGGATCCTTCCAAGAAATAGGGAAAATTCTGTTTCAGCAGAACACACGCATACTAAGCAACCATCTAATCCAAATAAGAGCCGCATATTACTAGAATTGGCTACAGATTGGAAATAGGATGAATAGCAGCTTAGTTCCCAAATCCAGTGTAGCTGACTGCAGGACTCAGTACCACAATTAATCAGGCGATTGAACTAGGTGCGAACAAGTCTCCAATTCGAGGAAAAGAACTAACGTGTGGTGACCGGCGGAAAGACTCAGGTACCTGATAATGAACAGCAATGGAAGAGGGAGTCGAGCTGATGCAGGCGACAATGATCAGGCACGCTCGCACCGGAGCAGATACCGGCGGCGCACCACTGTGGAACCCTAGGCGAAGTGGCGGCGGCGTCCAGGTATGTTTGGTTTAGGTTGAAGTCTGGGTCTAGTCCGTGGGTTCCTTTTCTTTCTTTTTTTCCTTTTCTTTTCTACTCAGAAACGAAGTCTGTACGTATACTTTAAGTCTAAGATTTCCGAATCTCCAAATATTCATCTGAGCTCCTATGTATATAAACTTATAGTCCCTTTTGATCAGCTTGACAAGACGAACCCAAACATGGTCTTGGATTTTCCATACGGCTAATGACTCAAAAAGTCAAATTTTGGTCGACTATAAAGAAATTGTAAAATTAACATTTAGAAATTACGGGTTATTACACAAAGATTGGTCATAAGAGAGTGAAGCCTATGGCAAGTGTGTCTTGAAGAATAAGATAATCTCAAGTGTACCTACAAGACATCAACATAATAAATAACAAAGAAATAAAGTGCAAGTTCAAGAAGTGCCATCTCGAAGAGATCATATGCTTGAAGATTTACATCCTTATGTTGATCATGGATATGTGAATATATGAATAAAACAGAGGCTCTTCCATAGTGGAGTATTGGGGAGAAAATTACAAGTCTTCACCAAGATAGCGCAATCAAAAAAGGTGTTCCATCTTGAGCTTTAGAAGATCGTCATCATCAACATCAAGTGAAATATACACAAGGAAAAGGTTTGGTCTTGATAGTGTTTTTTTTTCTTACCGGTCTCATGGTGTTAGTTGGGGAGACCGGTTTATAGGATAGATAACCGTACTATCAAGAGGGGCTCTTGAGTGAGTAACCTGATCATATCCCTCGGTGAGAGCTCAAACCTTTGCATACTTGGCATCATGTTTCTTGGTTCTTATTTGGGTATTACTCATGTAAGGATTTAGAGCTTGTGTTAATCTCCATGACAAGCTCAAGTTTATCGAAAACAAATTTCATATGCATTCTCTATTGCGTTTTCAATGTTGGAGGTTTTACCGGTTCGTCTGTTTGAGAGAGTTCTTTTGTCGTTTGGTTCTATCCTCCCTTGCTGTACTATGATGTTTCTCTGTATGATCCTGTAGATCTTATTGTCCTCTTTAAAACGAGCCCAAGATCATCGAAAACAGAGTCCAGATGCAAAAGTTATGATTGTTTTAGTTTCGCTGTTTCTGCCAGTTTTTAGGGGGCGGATTATCCGGCCATGGGGGCAGATTATCCGTCCCAAATATCCTCCCCCTATACTGAGGGACGCGCCGCGAAGTCCTTAGCCATTTTTTTGGCCCAGGGAACCCGGGATATCCGGGGGAGGGGCGGATTATCTGGCCTAAAAGGTCCCAAACGGTCATATTTCGTTGGTAAGGGGTATAAATAGACCCCTTTTCCTCCTTAGGCTGGTGTCTTGCATTCTCCTCTCCTCCATTGTTTTGACCTTCAAGAGCTTGCAAATACTCTCAATCCCTCCAATATTTCTTGAATCTTTTTGGGGGGTTTGAAAGGGGGGATCCAGATCTACAACTCCACCAATCCATCTCTCCTCTATGTGAGGGGAACATATTGGGATCTAGATCTTGTGTTCTTCCTCTCTTATTTTCCCACTAGCTTTTGTAGCTTTGGTGGAATTTGGGAGAGAAGGACTTGAGAACTTCTTGTGTTCTTGCCACTGCATTTGGTGCATCGGTTTGAGTTCTCGGTGAGGATTCGATTGGGTGAAAGGTGAGAAGCTTTTTACTCTTATGGGTTCATGGAACCCTAGACGGTTTAGTTGTTTTGTAGGTTTGTGGATTACTTGGGGCCTCCAATTAAGTTGTGGAGCTTTCCTCGAGCTTGTTTTTTGGGATCCTCCAATTGAGTTGTGGAGACGTTCCCCAATCTTTGTGAGAGGTTACAGATTGCCACCGACAAGTGCACCGATAGTGAAGAAGTGAACCAGGCCTCTTGTGGCGAGGTTCACAGGAGAATAGGGTGAGGCCTTTGTGGCGTGGTGGTCTTAGTACCGCCCATCCCTACAACGAGACGTACTCTCTTTATGGGAGGTACTTGGTAATAAATCATCGTCTCTGCGTGCCTCGGTTATCTCTATACCCGAGCTATTTACTTATGCACTTTACTTTGTGATAGCCTTCGTGCTTGAAGTCTTATATCTAGGTATCACATAGTTGCTTGTTTTGCTTATCATAAGTTGTTGGTGCACATATGTGAACCATAGTTTATATAAGTTTTGTGCTTGACAAAGTAAATGCTAGTTTTATTTCACCTTTGTTAAGCCCTTCTTGTAAAAGTTTTAAACCGCCTATTCACCCCCTCCCTCTAGGCGGCATCTGTATACTTGTCAATAGGGTTATAGCCAAAATAAAGGGGATGATTGGTAAATCCCCCAAAATCAATATAAAACATGGATATAACATTATATATGATGCAAATATGTGGGAAAACATGTTAAAAAACTACAAAGTCCATGTATGAATTTTACATGCATCACCAGGCAATAATGGTGTTTTGTAGAAACACAAGCTCAGGGTCGAGTGGAAGCATCCAACTTCACTACCTTGCAGTCACGAGGCAATTTCATCACTTGCTCGTGTCCTTTGATGTGCTTTACAAAAGTATTTGAAACTTGTGTGTTATCACCTATGTTCTAAAAAGGAGATAGAAAAGAATATGTTCTCAAGAATAAAAGATTCTACTATCATCCTAAGTGATGGTAAGTATTAAGATTAGCAATGGAATCTAGGATTCCATGTGCAAGGAGATTCACCAGATATGAATTAAGAACCCATGACATCAGTGATTCTAGTGTCGTATGATACGCGTTAACCATGAGATCTGGAATATGACGGAGAAGTCAGCTGGATCTTCTTCCTTTTGTGTGTTGGCATACGACCTTAACGTGACGCTGAGGTTCCTTGTGTGGATCCAACATATGGGTTGGCACCCTTAGGCCCCACGATTTTGTTGTCTAGATTATTTGTGAGCGGCTGCCGGAGGTACGATCGGACCATTCTTATGGATCTTGCTAGGGGCATCACCGGCTCATAGAGTCTTTATGGTCCTATTAGAGTTGTAGCTTGCCCTAGAAAGGGGGGCTTAACAGAGATATAGCTAGAATAGAGGATCGTGCTGGAATATGGGGTCGTGAAGAAGGGCAGTGATGGGCTTGGATCAATCTCTAGGCCCCACATCAAGGAGTTGTGGACAGGAAAGTATGCCCGATTGTGCAACAAGGATTTGATCTCTCATGGGTAAAGCAACATAGCTCTGCAGAGTGCAAGAATTGTGACATGTTAATCCCTATTCTAGAAAGGAGCTACAAACATGACAGGAAAGGAACTCCATAAAGTTTTGGTCAACCTGTGAAGGCAGGTGGGTATAGCTTTTGATTTTAAAAGCAACATTTGAAGACATGTTTATGAAAATTGCATAGTGCCAAAGACTTATAGTCTGAGGTGGTAGATAGAGCATCAAACTTCCCACCTTGCATATAATGAACTTGCTAGGTAACGCTGTTACTCACTCTTTTCTTTTGATCCCTTGCTTAGACTCTGAAGAGACAGAAGATACCCCAATGTATTCTACTAAGGGCCAGGATCATGTATACTACGAGCAGTCGGACCTGTCCGGTGGAGTGTAAGGCAATGAGTCAGTGTATTTTCCATGTTAGAACTTAGTACTTAAGTTGGGCCGAGCAGCATAAACTCTACATAATAAGTGTTGAGATCACGTTATGTTATGTCGTTTGGATCTTCCGTTCTTTCGCTGGAATATATTAATTAATTTGTGTATGGTTTGTAAGTTTGAACGACTTGGAGGTACTTATCTTTTGGTATTGTAATAATAATGTGTATGTTTGTAATTTGGACCCGCAATGTTTCTATTGTACCACTCCGAGAGGTGTGATATTTGCGGAATGGTGTTTCATGAGTGTTATATCAACGACTATAGTATACTACAACATGCAGTGGTATGTTGGGTCACCGCAGATTCATACTCTCATATTTGCAAGATTTACTGGCAATACTAAGCCTAATCCGATTAAAGACCTGAAGAGCTAGACTATAGCAATATTCCATCCCCGCTGGAATAAGGCCAAGGAGGGACCGCATCCTGCGAAACCTTGCCGCGATGGAATGCAGATGACCTTGCAGGTGTCTTCTTTGCCAACAATGACGTCGGTCAAGCCGCGGCTCGTCCTCCCTAGCTAGCTCCACCGTTGTCACCTCCCTGGAGGTATACGTTCTTACCATGTTTAGTACGGATCTATCATTTAAACACAGTTAGCAATGCATGATATGTTAGAATATTGTCTTAGGCTCGTGTGTTCGGTTTTTATATTCATGAGAAAAGCTAGCAAGGACGAATTCATTAGAATATTGTGTTTCGATAGGTGTGTATCTTATACATATCTATGGCATGATTTAATTGTTAGTTCTATATGATATCTTGTGTATATCTGGATTGAATGGTTAGATCTGTTGTGTATGACTGGATTTCATTGTTAGATCTTATGTGTGCAAGATCTATTATTTCCATATTTATATGCTTGCTTATGTTTTGAATGATCTATTTCTACCACACCCTCATGTGGTTACTGATGTGTGCAATTATCATATTATGATAAGGATGATTTGATGGCACTATGTAGAATTTGACTTCCTTACCCTTGCAAAAGAACTTATGAGGATACGTGTAACTATCTATGCGTAGGCATCAAAATTAATCTATTTTGCTTGAAGCATGTCACTGATTCACTTTCTCATTTCTATGTACAAACAGTTGAGAAGCATTTCAGTCCATAGGCTATCGATAATAACTGTGTTGTTGTGATGCTCTGTAGCACTGCTTAGAACACTTTATTCATTAAGAGCATCATATGCAATATCACAAAGGTGACATGAAGATCATAGTGAAGGTTCTGAACAAATGTGCTATTACCAGATATGATGTGGAAGATCAGGCGAACAGAACCTATCATGGCAATAACGATGTAACCAATTATTTCTAAAGCTCTCTATTTAGTCATTTGTATAGCTATCAATTGAATCTATGTCAAAATACATGTGTACATGTGGAGTATAACAAAGCACAATCAAATAAAATTCGGTTCCGCTGATTTATTTGCATGCAATGTTGAGTTTTGGGTACAGCTGATGTACATTTACTACATGTTCATAGCTAAAGCGTGTGCGATGCTCGAAATAACCATGCGGCTGGACTAAATAAATGTGTGGAAAGTGAGATAAACACATATGCTAAACTGACATATTATGTTCGGATCGTAGAACATGCCGACGATTAAGCACGGAAATGGGTTTCCGGAGGCTCGGATGTTCGCAAACAATTTTAGATCTCGAATCGTTTTAAGTTTTTCACACGGTCTGGGAAACCGTGTGTGTAGTAGAGGCTCATCGCACATACATGGTTAGCGACGACGGTTCGATTTATCGTGTGTGAAAGGTTATTTCCACCTTGTGCTAACGCCTGATCTGTACTAGTGTGCATTTAAAACCATGCAATATGATTGTATTATGGTACAAATATGTTTGTATGTGTCAAAAAAAAAAAACGGCCAGAAACTATTGGGAGGGCCGATGAGGGGTTGGCGCTCCCAATGCGGTGGCAATGTGTGCTGGCGGCCCAATAGTGCATGTCTGATGTCATTGCCGACAACCTGTTTTAGGCGCCAGTGATGCTCTTATACCTTGCCCAAAAAAACTAAATCTAAGCAAGGAAGGAATTTAGCCAAGTCATATGGCCTTTTTGCTGGGTTAGCACGCGGGAATATATGATCTAGCACGAGAAATATAATTTATTAATAACGGTCTTTCATCCCTTTTTCTTAAATTGGGAGGTAGAACTATAATTAATTTCCAAAGGTGTAAGGGTTTCGCTTGGTTTGAATCGAGTGAAAAGTCGATCGACGAGCTGTCCTGACATGAGGAAAGCCAAAGTTTGGAAGGAATAACAGAATAAGGCATCTTGAAAAAAGAAAAAAGCTTCTTGCCAACAACCCAAATTATTAGCTGTATAAATTCCCGTCGTCGTTGTCAACGTGAATAGTACGGAGTATGTAGTATTGTGCAAGCTTTAGCTAGTTAAGCCATACCTCGTGTGTTCTCTCTCCATTAAAACATATATAGCCAGTCCTGGGGTTGAAACTTGAACCATTTCTTTTTGCTGTGCACGTGGTGAAGCTAGCGAAGCCATGGGAGGCACCCTGCGCTTCCTGTCGGACGTACTGCTGCTGCTGGGAGGCGACAGCCAGAGGCGGCACAACAGGAAGAGGCGGCAGTTCAACACGGTGGAGCTCAAGGTGCGGATGGACTGCGACGGCTGCGAGCTCAAGGTCCGCAACATCCTCACAACCATGAAAGGTTCGTCGTCACTTTGAGCTCATCGTCTGCTGCGTCGTCGTCGTTGCACTGACGGTTGGCTAATCTGCGAGCTGAATAATAATGCAGGTGTTCAGTCGGTGGAGATCAACCGGAAGCAGCAGAAGGTGACGGTGAAGGGGTTCGTGGAGCCGCAGCGGGTGCTCCGGCGGGCCCAGTCGACGGGGAAGCGGGCGGAGCTGTGGCCGTACGTGCCCTACACCAACCCCTACATGGCGCCACCGGCGTACGACAAGAGGGCTCCCGCGGGGCACGTGCGCAAGGTGGACGCCGTCATGCCGGTCACCGCCGGACAGGAGGAGCGCCTCGCCACGCTCTTCAGCGACGACAACCCAAACGCCTGCTCCCTCATGTAATAAACATCACGCCTTCCGGTATTAACCCTGCTAGGCCCGCCGGTTGATGATTATACTGTAGTACTAATTTGAGCTTCTGGATTCGCTCCACGAAATTAATTAAGCGCCCGGGGTCCGGTTCGTTTTTCCATAAAAGGAGTACATCTAAAAGACATGATCTCGCAAAGAAGGAAGCGTATATCTCTACTAGTAGTATAGTACTTTAAAAGAATATGATTGTTCCGTTTTCTGTCCAGACATTCACTCTGTCCAACGTTCTTTCTTTTAGACTTTGGCACTTCTTTCTCGAAGAGCTTCTTTGGAGGCTTTAGGGAACTTGGCATGTCATGTTTTCTCTTTTGGGAGCCAACATAAAAGGCTTGGTTTGGTTCTTGTTCTACCTCATGAATCTTTCCTCTTCCTGGTCGGTGAGTGTCTACTTTTTTTTCATGGGGTTGTAGTTGATCTTGAATTGATCAAATTGATCAGGGAAGGACTCCAATATCATTATCACAGAGAGATTGTCTTAAAGTCTTCAGCTTTTGCGAAGCAGATATCATTTTCATTATGTAGCTCCTGACTTCTCCATTACTTTCATACTTCCCAAGTAACTTGTAAAGAAGCTCATGTGCATAAACCTTTTCAGAGCCTTGGAATTGCTCCTCCAAGGCTGCCATGAATTTCTTAGGAGTATCCTTCTTGGGGAGAGGCCCAATAATCTCAAGTGAGATGGAAGACGTCATCGGTAGCATAGCCACATGATTTGAGTTTTTGGATTCGCTCCACGAAATTAACTAAGCGCGCGGGTCCAATTCATTGCTCATAGTTTTGTATCCATAAAAGGAGTACATCTAAAAGAGATGATCTCGTGAAGAAGGATGAATATATCTCTATCTCTACTATTAACTAGCATAAAGCATAAATATATTGTTCAACCGCTTATTTAGTCTAAAGTTGTACTCTCTCCGTCTCAAAATAGATATCGCAGATTTTTCAAAATTTGGATAAATCTAGACACTATTTATTTATATAGATACATCCAAATTTTGATCAAATTTTCGACATCTACTTTGAGACGGAGGGAGTACAAAATCAGCGACACTTCTTATTGATCGGAGGGGTATTAGTTTTCGACTAGCCTTTTCTAGATTGTTTAACTCCTAGATTATGGCCTTTATATTTTCATCTTAATCTAAATTAGGTTGTTGCACAACATGTCCTATAGTACCACCCGCTCGGCTCATGATTGTGCTACTATGAGGAAAATAATCGTATGGTTAAACAGTAACAGGTATGAACTGCGCCAAGTTATAGGATTTCATCAAGTTAAATCTGGCTTGAAATTGAAAATAAATCCGGTGCACTAATACCCAACGTTGTTGCTCCTAAAGATTTAGCTAACTTGTGCATTGACATTCATATATTTAAGGCGAAAAAGGGTTTCATAAATCAAGACACTTCTACAGGGAGGGAATCAAACCTCGAAGCTAACACCAAAATGGCTAACACCTACCACACAGCGGTCAACGGTGAAGGAGCCGCTGCGCGTTGTCGGGTACAGAAAGGTGAGACACTTGTGGTGAGGAAACGGCCACGACCTCATGCACCTACCAGGTCCAGGCATCTGTCAAGAATGAGGTAGCAGATGCCGCATGTCACTTCGTCGCCAAGCGCCATTAGTAGCAGTGGGGCATGAGATTACAGAGATTTGGGAGGAGAAATCTGAAGATCGGCGGGGGTATGATAAACAGAGTTTATAACATAAAACCAACATTTTTCTATCTAAATTTCGAAAAAACTTGGAATCACAAAAACCACCACCCTAAAGCTGATTTTTTGCAATGTGTGCTAACCAGTCGATTGGTGCGAATTGACTATGGATCTGACAAAGGGACCCACCAGCTTGCGACGTTAATGGACGCCATATAGCATGAAATCACTACTCTTCTTCTTACATTTCGAAAAACCCCCGCCTTTCACTGAAATCGCAAAAAATATCACTCTATGGCAATTTTTTTTGCAATGTGCACTAAATACTGATTCCACACGAATTGACACCGGGTCTGACAAGATGACCCCGCCAACTTTGATGACGTGGCACCACGCGGGACGGCGCGCCATCTGCAAGTTTGCACGCAGATCCTCAAGTTTTTAAGCAAATTATGCAATTCAGTAGATGAACTGGTGCAATGACATGCTAGAACAGCTAGCAGTCCTGCACTGAAGAAGTTCAGATTTCAATCAATCAACCTTCATAAATGGCAAGTGGCATGCACCACCGAGGCTGCAGCCGAGTGCAAGCTTCTGTAGAGCCAAACGGAGAACGGAGGATATAATGCAGCACAACTTTACAGAAGTAACATCAGCCCAGCTAAAACTTACAAAAACAGAACCAAAAGGTCCGTCTAATACTTGCCAATGGATGTGGCCAACTATGGACAAGTGGGCAACGATAGATATAGATATAGCCAATAGTACTACAACAGTACTGATAACGTCTTACTGGAGTTGAATTCCAAAACTGGCCCAGAGGACTAGACATCAAAAAACCATTGAAGGTACCAATATGGCTTAGGCACGGGCCACCTGTCGTACAAATTCTTTGTTGAATAAATAGAACAAGCGGTGTAGTATATGACTTTCGACCGTGAAGAAGAGGATATACCTGTTTTTAACGGCAGATTCGCCCATCATGTTGATTGGGCTGTTCATTCCTCTGTCATTAGGAAAAAGCACAATTGATAAATATTGTGCCTACGCAACAACAACCGGGGCAGTATTTTGTAGAGAAAAAAAGAACTGAGGATAACACATCAGGGGAAAAACAAAAGGTACCTTTGTGATGGGAGATCCATCTTGCTTAGAACTCTTGCAATAATACGCCTTGGCAGGTAAGGCGTTTTACAAGTTCCATCGTAGAAGTTCATGCCAGCATAACTTCCATCAATAAAATTAACAAGGGGACCTCCAATCCCAGCCTAGCACAAGAAATACAATGGACAAGTTGTAATGCTTTAGATAAATAAACATGCCCTAAAAAATTCTTTAGATAAATAGATTATGACAGCTTAGTAATAAATGTATTGTAGAGGAAATACTCGTAGATTTTCACCAGCATACCTTCTTGATTTTACAACTAGACAGCTTAAGGTGTTTGCAGTCAAGCTTGCTAGGTTTTTCATAAGGCTTCTTAGCCACTACACCAATTGTCCCCATTAATATTCCATCCTTAACCTCACGCCCTATAGCTACTACCTTTTTACGTCCCTTTTCTGTGTGGAAAATATTCTCCGGACGAATAGCACGTAGATGCTTCTGAACACTGATTACAGCAATGTTATAATCTAAATGGTACAGTTCCAGTTTCCCTGTAGCTTGCTGATTCGGTGGGAGAAATACATCAATCTGCAGCGGTAAATTGAGCTCAGTTAACCATCATCTAACTTAGAGGTCAAGAAAAATAATAAGGGGCGGCAACCTTCAATTTCTCGTCGATCTGTCTTTGTCAACGGGACTCCTAATCAAACTGGCCGAGGTTAGAATGACCGGCGTGCCATTTTTATGCCACTTTATAAGATAGCCTGTGCATGTGAAAGATCTCTTGTCTCCTACATATATAATAGCAACTTTGCCCAATAGTCAGTCGAAACAATGTTAATGTGAAAAAACTAATCGGTGTAGAACTGTAAAAATCACCATTGTATGAAGTAAGCAAGACAACACGCCGGCATATATTTGTTACGACTTATTTCCGTAGTTTAGAGAAGACCAACTCCTCAATATCACAACGCCAGAGATTGTAATCTAAGCCTTTATAACCATATAGGTCACCAAAATCATCTTCAAGTTTATCACGCAAACTCCCATCGACTGTTTATAGAAACAAGTACAGAAGTTGTGTTACTGCGGTAGCTAGAAAAAGTTACTCCACTGAAGGAAGTCGAAACTATAGGAAGCAATGGCTTACAGTCGAGCACAAGTGGTGGCGGCTTAGGATATCCCATGGAGGTTAGATAGTTGACAGTATTCCAATGTCCTGAGGCAAATTAAAGCGACCAGTATTAGTACTCAGATGATGTGTGTATGATTGACTCCACATGACATCCTGCGCACAATGATCAGTAGGTAACTATAGTATACAACGATAATTCACACCTGATGGGACTATGCTGAATAAATCTTCAGGCAAGGTATATTCACGGAAGTTGGTAGAGTTTGGACTGCAATAGAACAATGTCAAGTAGTCATGATAAGTAAATAAATAAATACAGGGAAGTACTAGCTGAAGAACATAACAGCTAAACCAACAGTTAAAGGATTAAAGGAGTATCTACTAGCAAAAGCTCTAAACTAGCAACACGAGATGTGATAGTGATGCAAGTACGCCCACCAGGTAGAGGTAGAAAGAACAAGAACGTTATTAATGTACAGATTACTGTGTGAGACTCCCAAGGCTCCAATGCTTGTATCAAAAATTGGTTCAGCTTACGATATATAGATACGTAACTTGGGTAAGATATAGCTCTGGATACATGTACTTTTCAAATTATTGCAAGTGTAGGAGACTCATGTGTACTTGTCAAAATATTGCAAGCGTTCACAAAGCAACTGGCACGGTAGGATTGAGGTCCTATTCTCTTTGGTATCACAATCAATGGTCATCCCCAGAAAGTGTCCATCCTTGAGTTATTGATCACGAACTAGTGGTGATTAGATACAAATTCAAAAAAAAAAACAAGCGTAAAGAAGCATAGTTACCATCGAATAAAGCAAGCGAGACAATATCAGAAGCCAACGGATCATCACAATGCACATCTGTAGAACCAAATGCCTTCTCTACAAAACTCCGGCCTGATGCAACTGGATCAGGATGTCCATATTTTTCACAGAAATCTTGCCTCTGCTTTTTCCACAACTGGTTGACTAAACAAGGAACATGGTAAATGAAACCACGACTGTGAGATTCTCTATAATAGTGCAGGAACATATGCAAGAGAAGAAGCAGAAAGCATGAGAACTGACTCACGTTTTACCATTTCGATTACCCTGAGTGTTCTGGCAGAAATATCCCCTGAAACCTGTCGTTCTTTTGCTAGTTTCCGTCTTTGTCTGGCTCTTCTGTCCCTTGCCTGTTTCTGCGTCTTGATCTTGACAGCCAGTCTCTTTTTTTCGTCTATGGCTCTTTGGTCCCTCTTGTCTTTCTTCTTCTTTGCAGCCTTGAAACAAACAAAAAAAAGTAATAATGGACGGAGATGCTTAGTAGAGCCTCAGTAGCTAGTAGTCAACTTGCAGTTTGGATTTCAGCAAATTTGTACCTGCCATGTGTTGTTAATCTAGCACCATCGGGGTCCTTCGTGACCCCTTACCCGTTCAAAAAAAAAAAAAACTTTGTCAATGCTATAGTAAAGACTCACTAGCAGTCAACTTGCCTGGTTGCATTACTGACACAATCTAGTTGTTTCGGTTCACAAAATCGAAAACACCCGCTGTTAGGATAACTGATGCGGTTGGAAGGAGGAAATGTAGAAAGAAGAGAGATGGCATTGTTTGAGGAAATCTGCAAAGAGAGGGAGGCCCGAGAGTTGTCTGTTTGGGAGATTTGTACTTCCTCCGTTTCAAAATATAAGATGTTTGAGGTTTGTGAATCAAATATATCTAGACTACTTTTAGCATATAGGTTCACTCATGTTTGGAGTGAATCTACACACTAAAACAAGTCTAGATACATTATCTTCACAAACTAAAACATCTTATATTTTAAAACGGAGGGAGTAAAAGGGAAATCCCACTTTTGTTCATCACTTCTGATAAATGTATAAGTGGTAATGCTAATTACTTATATCTAATCGTTCCCGCAGCTGTTGCCAAGAACCTTAACCGCCGACGGCGCCATGCTGAAATCGAGCTCGTCGGCGACGGACGGAAGCCATGTTGTTACCGGCGTGGCCTTTTTGTTTTGGCGAGAAGAACCGGAGACGTCTCCCGGCCCACACCAGATGGGCCGCGGGTGCTTCTGCCAGAAAGGGAGGGGAGATAGAGCTAGTCTGGTTTGTACCCTGAGCGAGCTTCATGCCTGGGAAAAACTGCCCAAAGCCAGAGCTGGCTATTTTGCTATTGCTCAATTCTGATTGAATTTCCGCCTATTTTGTATGCTCGTAGGATGCATTAAGACGCGGAAATTGTTGATTCTTGCAATGGGCGGATGCAGCGACAACAAACTTGTGAAAGATTCTCAGACCTGCTAGAGACACTAGTATCTGGCTATCAGGCACGCCTCTGATAGCATGGATATATAACTATATAACTAGCCTTTTCTGTGGATGAACAAGACACATTTTTCAATGAAAAACCTGGATGGCAAATTGGCGTATTCATGAAGATTGCTGCTGGTCGGCGGGAATTGCCCGTGACTTGCTCCTACTGCCCTACTGGAACTAACCGACAAAAAAATGCTTGGCATTTGGCAACAGCATCAGGTCGAATCAGAGTTCAGACCAAGAGCGCGCCCCGTGGCCGTGGGTTGGCGACTGGGGCTCCGGCGAGTTGCACTCCGGCAGAACGGTGCGGCTGCAGTGGGACCTGGACGTGCTCGACGACGACGGCAGGCACCGGGGCTCGCCGCTGTACTGGATCACGTCGCCGCCATCACGCTGCTGCTGCTGCTGCTGATGATGATGCCACTCTTTGCCCTTCCGCCCGCTCTGCCCGCCACCGTAGTAGTACCCCTGCTCAACCTCCACGGCGCGCGCGAACGCGCCGGAAAGCGGGTCCAGCCGCTCGTAGAGGATCCGGAGGACCTGCTTCATTGATGGCCGCGCGCCGCCATCCTTGTGGGTGCACCAGTGGATCACGTCCGCCATCACCTGCAGCTCGTCCAGGTCGAACGTGTCCGCCACCGCCGGGTCCACCAGCTCGTGGAGGCGGTAGTCGGTGCCGATGAGCTCGCGGGACCACTCCACCAGGCTCCGGTTGTCCTGCACCACGGGCCTCCCCGTCACCAGCTCCAGCATCAGCACGCCGTAGCTGTACACGTCGCTCTTCGCCGTCAGCTCCTGGGTCACCACGTACTCGGGGTCTACGTAGCCTGCACGGAGATACACACACGGTACTGACGAAAATGTTGATCGAAACAAATTAGTACTTGGTGTTCACCTGTAGACTCAAGGCATGGCCTAAAATAGAGTACACGGTCGCCTTACCAGGAGTGGCCTGGATCTTGACAGTCCTTGTGGTGGAACTGATGGTAGTATTAGCACCACTTGAGTAGTGTGCATGGCCACACCCAGCAAGCTATTGAAAACCAATCCATTAGTCTCTGACGAGTGTGGAATTTTTAAACTGAAAATTTAAGAGTATGGATTGATCCCGGTGTACCTTTGCGAGGTAATTCTTGTCCAAGAGAACATTGCTAGGCTTTATGTCTCCATGGTACAACGGAGGGTCACAGTAGAAATGAAGGTACTCCTGAAGCCAAGATAGTTGGTGTTGGCACAATGAAAAGAAATCAAAATACATTTGGTGTACGTATGAATTACAGTTTTGAGTGAAGACTATCTATTCCAATTGCCAACTTAGGAAAAAAAGGGAAAATCACAATGGAGTAAGAATTACTAGAGGCGATTCAGAAATCTGAACACTGACTTCCAGAAACTTACCAAAGCATTTGCAACGTCAATGGCAATTTGTATCCTGTTTTTCCATGGCAGCAAAAGTTTACCTGGGGCTGCAAAGAGAAGAATGCTTTTCTGCACATAATTCAACAAAAGATGTAGCATAAGACAAAGAACAAAAATGAAACATGAGTCCTGAGATATTACAGTGAAGGTGATCCTTGAGGCTTCCATTTTCCATGTATTCATACACCTGGAACCTAGACAATGTGAAATTGTAAAGAGCCATAATATGGTTAAATATCTGAACTTAATTATAGCAAACCTTACCTCTCAAATCTTGTTAAACAGTATCCTTTAAGTCCAACAAGATGGCGATGATGCAGCCGCCCAAGAATTTCCATCTCTTTGCAAAATTCCAGCTGACCTCCTTTTGGTGAGCTCTCCACGCGCCGAACGGCAACCACAGAACCATTGGTCAGTTGCCCTTTGAATATTGTAGCATTATCATTCCCTCCCAACCTGGTGCTAAAGTTTCTTGTTGCCCTTCTCATTTCTGAGTGACTAAATCTGCCAAAAATGGTGGAAGTACCTGCAAAACAATATTGATCTTACAACTAATTCTGATAGAAGGTAATTCAAAGAATGCAGAATCAAACATCACTCCGTCAAGTTCGACTTAAAGTAATCATACGATTTCCTAAAATGAATTGGTCAAATAGAGCATAATAGTAAGAACTATAAGATCTGTGGCCAGAAAAAATCATATAGTCCCTTTTGTCATTTTCCTGATGAATAGTTTCAGGATCATGACCATCGAATGGCTTCAATGTCTATTAAAGTTGGACCAACCTTACATGGTAGTTATTTTTTAATTGAATAAAGTGGAAGTGGTGATATGTCAGATTCAAAGGTAGATATTTTGAACTGAACAATAGGAAGTGGTTAAATGTGTTGATTGCAAAGGGCTATACATATGACACATTTTCCATAAGCTACATTGACATTCTGACTTCTCTTGCTTACCACGTGCAAACCTCAAAGCCATAAATACAGATGTTTCAAATAAAACAGGAAATGAATAAGAAAACACTACAGTCCATAGAGTCAATGTCAAGTGAGAAGCTTTCCCCTATTATAGCTGACCCGGTATGCAATCTAACCTCATGGAACTGTTAAAAGTCATTCAAACATCTAAATTGACCAAATATTCACAAAAGAATAGAAGTACCCTGACCACAACTCATTAAATGTTTACCTTCTTGGCCCTTCTTCACACAGGACCTCAATGCTTCTAGAGGCTTAATTCCCTCAATCTTTTCCAGTTCTTTGCTCTTTCTACGGATAAGTAAAATTAGCACTATCACTAGTGTAACCGATAATCCTGTAACCAAGGCCCCAATTGCTGGGAATAGTACACGCTTGTAACTATGATGATGATTGGATGACTCTCCAGTCCCAGGTAATTGTTCCACAAATGGACTAGGAGAAATATTTTGTGCAGGATGTCCAGTTGGGGATGGCGTCGAGATGTTCACTGCATCAGAGATTCAACAAATTGTTACAATATTGAGAAGTTCGAAAGTCAGAGAAAGTCAAAGTATAAATCTCACACATCACTTCTAGATCACATACCACATTCCATCACAACCATGTCTGCTATGAAGAACAAAATAAGGGATTGTATTATGTATTACTACTAGAAAATACCTAGACAGTTGAAATGCCACTACAAAATGGACAATATCTTCTATGCTACTACTTTCCATTACATTGCAATTATATGCCATCACTGCCAATGACGTCACTGTTAACCGTAACGTAACAAAATCAAGCAAGAGATCTGTATATTTTTCAGTATAAAACTTTTCAGCTTAAATTAACTATCTGGCCAACCAACATATAAAATTGAAACGGTTTAGTATGAAAAGAAGCCCAAATAAACTCTATTTTACCAAAAATGTATATCCATATCAAACTTATACATTCAGTGACCATGTCAGAATTAATTTAATAAACAAATAATTTGCCGGCCGTGGGATGTGTACAAATGTGCACACCAAATTAGTGCTACACAGCTGAGGCTTTCAAAATGACAATGACGGAGAGCATGTAGATTCAGGAAATGCACTAGCCTTAACAGAATTGAACAAAATAAAAAATGGTATGTCTTTATGAGGTGCCAAATGGTGTATATATCAACATAGATAAGTTCCACAAAACAGGAGTTAAAGATCCTGTGGGGTTTATGCATTATACTAGCATTAACACATCAGCACGAAAATGTTACTCCATCCAGTACAAAGTGTTGCCCAAATCTGTCTAGGTTCAATGAATCTACTAATTTGGATCAGAGGTAGTATATATTTTTCGCCCTAGAAGTTGTCAAATACATTATATGTTAGCCTAGATTAACTTTGTTGACAGAATCACATTAATGTCCTCTAGTTTTGGACAATAAGGATGTTTGCACGGACAAGGTCATCACAACACCCTAAAAGGTAATCTGGGGGCACAAAATTTGACAATGGCACTGTCCATTCTATAGAAGATGGGAGAAAAATCAAACCTTGAAGAGCGCTAAGCCCCTGAACGCTGAAAAAGCAACTCGCTGTATCAAGAGTAGATATGTTCCCTTGACTCACGAACGCAACAAAGGCAGCATCGCGGCAGGTATTCAATGTGATATTATCTTGTTGTCCCACAAGATGGCGGAGGTATGACAAACCAGAATTTAAGCACCTCTTGCAACTGACGTCATCTGGGAGTGAGGTTGCACAGCTTCTAGCGACGTCGCTGAAATTCGCAGACTGCAACATCTGGACAATAGTAGTCATCCCGACACACTGATAGGATGCCTGAATCTTGATCCCAAGGCCACAAAACGAAGCTGCAGTAGGAAGTACCCCATTCGACACCAACGCGTCAGAGATGTTGCCAATACAGGCATCGGCAAGTTCAGCTGGAACCCCGAGAGTGCCTGTTGTGTTTGCGTACATGGCAGATGAGACCGCAAGGACAGCGTTGATATAGCGGCAGCACTTCGAGTGCCCAATTTGGTCCGAGCATACAGAAGCTATCAACGCATAGTTTGGCCAACTGAAATCCAGCGGACAGTCTGCATGATCAAAGAACAAGTATAAGGGACGACGCAAAAAATTCAGATACAGTATTGGCTATTTGCCTGGCCATAATCAAAAGCTTCTGAATATAACAGCCTCGTCACTACGTATCTTTACCAAATTTGGCAAGCGAGTATTAGACGGAAGAGCAATTGACGCACTAGTACACAGCGATACTTGATGTTCAGACCTTGAATTGTGATGATATCCAACAGAACCACCGGGAACATATCACATGACCAGTACCGGCCGGGTACGTGCCTGATGGATTGCGTGTCATAAATTAGATATCCAAATCTGCCTCCTTACACCAGAGGTGCTACGGGACCGAATGTAGAGCATTTTGGCAGTACATAACATAAGGCTAGCACACAAATAAGAAAACAAGCCATGTGCATGCCGACTTGCCGAGGAGCATCAGGCAAATCTCAAAATATCAAGTGAGATCAATTAGTGGTTCAGTTAACGCCAAATGCCAGGACGGAGAGCTTCACGGATAGCAAGTCCAACGGCCATTGAAACCCAAGAGCACGAAAGGCCCTAGTGGCCAGTGGGTGCGCTGCGTGTACAGCACCCCCAATTAGGTAGCGAATTGAATGGCGTGAGGAGTCCAGTGCGAGTGAGCTAGAGGCGGTCCCCTTTGGCCGGACGCTGCCGCTGCAGCAGCGGACGACAAATGTGCGGCCGTGCCAATCGTGCTCAGTGAGTGTTCCCCTGCTTGGTGACTCCGTCTCAGAACCTAAAAACGCCTAATCGCATCTTAAAATTGCAGTTCTACGGTACAGTGGTAATCTGAGCCGAATCGTCAGACGAAACAGAAGTCAGTGACGGTAGGTGCTCATCCGGAAGGGGGAGAAAACGAAAGCAGTAATCAAGCAAAGCGCGCTCGCAACCGTCGCCATGGCCGACCATCCCCTCCAACTGCAAATGTGGCTACAGACGGACGGAATCCGCTAACGAGATTGGGCAGAACGGTTTACCTGCCGCGATTGCCGCGGACGGAAGCGGGGCCAGGAGCGCGGCGATGGCGGCGGCGGCGGCCAGCGCCGCGCAGAGGATCGGACCGGGTCGCCGCATCCGCGAGCGGCGCAGTGCAGTCGTCGTATCGGCTGCGGCGAGAGGAGGAGCAGGAGCGGCGCGGAGCGTGGGCGGAGCAAGGAAGGAATGGGATGCCAGGCTGACGCTGCCCCGACGCCAACCCAATATGCTCTTTGCTCGCTAGAAAAAATGGTGCGACTGCTGCCGCTTTTGCTCTGCGCCGCGCTTTGCTTTTCCGGGTCGCAGCAGCGCGGCGCCTTTTTCTACCCGCGCCTCGGCGGGCTTCGGGATGGGCAGGCGGGGCGGGCACGGGCGCGCGGAACTGCGAACGCGACGCTATAGGGGGACTTGGGGTTGGGGGACTCGGCTCCGGCTCCGCGGACCACGGGTGGATCGCACATGGCGTGGTAGACGCGGCGCCGTATCCAAGACCCCGTACTGTAGTACACTGTGTGTAGGCGTCGCTGGTGTCCTTTTGTGGCCGATCATGGCCTGGTGAGCCCAGCCCAGATGCTTTGCCGCCGATTCTCCGGGAGAGCCGGTGAGACGATAATAGCCCTCAACGGTCAACACAATGTCCACTGTCTCTGTCTGGACCATTTGTTGCGCATGAACTACTATTAACAATGCGCACGCTTACCAGCGTAACGGAATCGCCCAGAAAATTGTTCGGACTCCGGAAAGTTGCCGAATAACCTACGCTAACCCCATGTGCTCAAAGTATAAGGGTGTGTCAGTCTGTGTTGCGCTTCCCGCTCCTTATCGTTGTCTTAGGTTGATCGCGGTGTAGGGCTCGTCTCCGGTGAACCTAAGACGGTGCCTTCTTGAGACTGACCAACCCCGTCATCCGCTCGACGTCGCCTTTTAATCCGTCAACAGTGGATGGTGCGTTGACAAAGAGAGTTTAGAGCAAGAACAATTAAAAGTCAATAGCCGGTTATAAGTCGTCGCTTAATGTGTATAATAGTAAGATTTAGAAATGGAAAATGATACCAGTAAGGCCTTGTTCGTTTCTTGTGGATTAAATCCAGACGTGTAATTGTTTCAGATCTGGATTGGGTTGATCTCATCCAACCACCCAATCCAAACTTACATCCGATCGATCCTTTCTTATAATTATTTATATTTCCACCAGCCGTTCTGTTAATCCAGTCCTCGTTGTCTTTTTTGTGTGTTGTGTGTTGCGTGATGGAAATTATTCCACGCCTTAGGTGACGATGAAAATTTTCCAGCCCAAATCAGTGGAAGATGGACTGGATGAGTTGGGCTAAAAATTACGGTGGGTCTAAACGAAGACTAGAAATCAGCTGGGCTGGAAAAATTATCACGTCGGACTGGAAAACCATGTTTAGGCCCCGATCCAAGGCAATCCATGCCGATGTGGGATTAAACGAACGGGGCCTAACCCGGGGGATGGCGTGCTCGCGTCCCCTGGCTTCTGCGTACGCCACGCGTCCCACGACGTGCGAGGCAGGGACTGACGGGCCCACCAATGCTTATCGTGTTCTCTGCCTGGTCGTCTTCTCCATCGATCGTCTTCTCTATCTTCTTCCATCCGAGTCTTGCTCCTACTAAATGGATCCTGTTATCGGATGGAACCCCTCCACCGGCGAGGTTCTACCACGCGCTCGTTCTCCCACGCGCTGCCACCAGCCACTCCCTCGCGCGCCGCCGACCCTCCTGCACTCCCTCGCGCGCCTCCGGCCATCCCCATGTCGGTCGATTTGACTACGACGACCCCCCGGTGCTGCTGCTAGCCTACAATACCACCACCGCACGACACCATCCAGATGCTCGTCCTCCTCTCGACGCACACCCCCCAAGCCATCCCCAGTCCATACCTGTCCCAAATCCTCCACCACGGGCCAGAAGGTAGCTCACGCAAGCGATGGTAAAATTCACCACCGCTATTGCTACAACCGTCCCCTGGGCTTGCTACAAGGGGTGGTCGGGCTTGCTACAAGGGGCGGGAGGGCTTGCTGCACGGGGCGACGGCGGCTGCCATGGGTACGCTGGTGGCTGTTGGTGGCTGTTGCTACAGGAGACAACGGCGGCTGCTACAAGGGGTGGTCGGGCTTGCTACAAGGGACGGGAGGGCTTGCTGCACGGGGGAGACGGCGGCTCCCATGGGCGGCTGCTACATACGCTGGTGGCTGTTGGTGGTTGTTGCTACAGGAGACAACGACGGCTGATACACGAGGCGTCGGCGGCTGCTACATGCATTGGTGGACGTTGCTACAGGCGGCGACGGAGGCCGCTGCACGCGGCTGCTACTAACCGGCGCCGCGCGGCCGCCATGGGTGCTACCCAAGGCCACCGGTGATACTACCACTGGTCACGAGTGATGCTACATAGGGTCAGCGGCGGTGCTACCAGCGTGGTCGACGCCGGCTGGTTCTGCTACCGACGGAGGCCAGTTCTGCTATATACGGCGGCCGGCTCTGCTACCTTGGGCCGCCGGCGTTGCTGCGAGGGTTGGGCGACGTGTTAAGCTCCCTTTGATGCTGCAAACCAAAGGTTGGAGCTTCCTCGTCGGCGGCGGATTGTCGCACGGGGAAGCATGGTGCGACTACTAAAATTTCTGCCCAGCCATACCAGGGAGCACCACTGTGAAGAGGATATTTTTGCGATCGATAGAAAGACAGGTATCTCGGTCAACTTCCCGTATACGTCGCCGGTCCCGGGGGACACGTGTCGATCGTTGGACCCGGGGGATGGGAAGTTTCCGATCCCCCGGGGGACGCCTAGCACGCTCCTTTAGAAATATACTAGTACTTTATTAATTCATGATCCACCTTCCACTCTTACATGTTGCCTAGGAGCACGTGCCATAAGAGCCAATATATCTTCTTTCACCTCTTCTCTCTCTTTCAACTAAGCAAATATATATTATTTAATCTTTTATAGTCAGCTGACTAGAACTTATTGTACTTGCTCTTAGGCCATCCCATACGGGATCCCGCAAACGGACTCCACGCGTCCGATCGCGTCCTCGTGGACCGAGGCCAAGGTCTAACGCACACCCGCAAACGAACCGGACAGCGCGGCGCGGTCCGGTTCTGCGCAAACCGGGGCAAAACATAGGGCTGGTTTGCGGGGGCTCAGACACCGGCATCGGACAAGACCGGTCCATAGCTGGGTCCGCGTGTCATACACACAAAAACGCTAAATAACTGGTTGTCATTGCATAAACTTTTAGACCCGCATGTCATACATACAAAATTACTAATAACATTAATTAAGCTAACCAAACTAAGCATTGCCCCGTCCCTGGCCGGAGGCCATGGCCGTGTCCTTGGCCGCCTGCGGCCGCGAGGCGGCCAAGGACAAGGTCTTGGCCTTTGTTGCCTGCCTCCGGTGGTGACGCGCCAGGGTCTCCACCTCACTCAGCATGGCTGTCGTTGCACATGCGCGGTTGTGCGCCGCTCTCGCCTCCCGGTTGGGCAGCCGCCACCCCCGCAGCCCACAAGGTGGCCGCGTCCTCTAGCACCTCCGCCAGCACCTCCCGCTTGACCTCCGCACGCACATCCGCCAAGTCGTTCCGTTGGGCGGCGGCGTTCTTGGCCAATGTTGTGGCCTCTGCCAGCACCTCCCGCTTTACCGCCTCCGCCAGCTCGTCCGATAGCTCGCCCCGTTTGGCAGCGGCCTTGGACAAGATGTTGCCCAAGGCCGTGGTCTCTGCTGTCTCCTGCGCATCCTGTCGCTGCCGCTCCTCCTCCATCATGGCTTCGGCGGAGAGCCGAGCGGTCTTCTCGACCACCAGCAATTGTTGCGCTTCCCGCTTGTCGCAGTCCTCAATGGCCTCCTCTGCCTCCCTCGCCACCTCCTCAGCATCCATCTGAAGCTTCTCGGCGGGTTGTTGATCGGCGTCCTCCCTGGCCTTGAAGGTCGTGTACAGCTCGCAGACGTACTTCTCTAGGATGTAGTGCACAGCATCGATGCTATCAAACTTCGCCCTCCTGTAACATCCCAGCATTTAGGAACCAACGAAGGGTAGATTTAGGAATTTGTGCATATGCATGCATTCATCTGTAAAATGTGGGTAAATTTTTTGTCAAATAAAAACCTAAAGTGATCAGAAATTCTTTCACTCTCTATGTATAGGAGTAGCTCTGAAGAGTGATCGTTATAAATTTTGACATGATCTTTATGAATTAGTGTATTTTGGGGGGAAGAATTTGAATTCAAATTTGAACTTTGAGTTTATATTTTAAAATTAGAAATTGATAATTTAAAATGAATTCTAAAATGATTTAGTAATATTATTAGATTTGATCAATAAATAATAAATAGTAATAGAAATTCAAATAAGAAATGAATATTTTATTCCTTATCTTTATTCCATGAATAAGTTACAAAGATTAACTCGTTGATACAATAAATAATCTTTACAGAAAGGTAACTACAAAAGGAGAAATATATATATTAATAAAATATTACACATTCTTTACAAAAGAAGGAAATAAAAATTACAAGGGCATTTATTTATCTAAGAGTAAACCTATACTAAATCTTGAGTCTTCGGATCTTGTACCTACAAAGTAAAGAACAAACAAAAAGGAAAATGAAAATTAAATTATTAATTTTACTCTCAGTAGAGAGAAGTGAGTTGCACTGCTCAAGTTTATATCATTGAGTAATCTTTTAGGGGCAAGTTTCACCAATATGAAAGAATTTGATCTTTCATAATAAATAAGCCATAAGTCAAATGATCATAGCAAGTAAAAAGGGGGCAAGTTTCACCAAGCAGGATAACAGTAAAAAGATAAAAGGGTAAAACACCTCACTGATCTCATCCACAACCATGCAACAGACACAGGCAGCTCAATCACCAAACTGCATGGGGTGTGTTGTCAACACAGCTACAACAGCTCAATCAATTAAAAGGACCAAGCACAGCCATGGGCAAACACTAGTGCATCTCTGTATTTCCCACACCACACCAAGAACACTCAGCTTCACAAAGCTAAGTAAACCACCAGCCAACAAAACCTCACACCAGATCAATCCAAACATCATCAGATGCTGACATAAGGAGAGGGAAAACTAGGTGGACAGCAAGGTCAATCTCACAGGAGCTAGGAGGAGCAGGGCTGATCAAGGCCAAACACAGGAATCAGGGGAAACAAGAACAACACGAGGAGGTGAAGGACGGGATCAGGCCAGCAACACCACTAACACATCAAGCCACCACAATCATCAAATTTTGTGGTAAGTATCAGAAACATCCACATGATCTGTTCATCTTACCCAAACATAAAATATGTGTTGTTTCACAAGATAACCTCTCAGTGATCACCCAAGTGGGGTGAACCTATCCTAGAGGAATTGAAATGTAAAAGACCAAAAGTAAACTTTACCAAACCACCAAAATCTCAGACCAGCATCATGGATCTGGTGATACTAAAACAATTTATATATTTCATCAATTGTTCTTATAAAATCTGGACACATCTCTTAAAAAGAGTAGCACCTCAGATTTCATAAGCTACAAACAAACCAATCATCTTAACCAACTTGGATCCAAGATCCAGTTTGCAACCATGTTATTCTAGCATATTTGAAAGGGACGACAAGATAGGAATCTAGTTCCTGGAGCCTCAGACCAACATCATAGGCATAAAAATCAATATAAGCTTGCAACTTATTTTAGACATTTATCCCAATCTCAAGTACTGACCACAGTAAAGCCATTAGAAGAATCAACTTGTGTGCCATACTAAGATGGTGTCACAAGAACAGATCCTACAATCAAGCCACTATTTATCATTTCCCTGAGATTATACTCAGAGATCATTGAACATATTTAGTTATCTTCAGAGTATCATTAGACTCTAATGATTAAGTTTAGTCTATGGATAAACATACAAGCCAACAACCACTGATGCAGTGAATAACCACTGACAGTGTTACTGTCAGCATTAAAGTAATAACAGCAAGTGAACACACTAAGCATCAATCTCACCCAACAGATTTCACAATCATGCCATCAGGTTAACTAGATTAATCACCAATCAGAGGCAACCTTATCTAACCACTAGCATCAGCTTCACAATGGCAACAGATAATCAAATCATGACAGTCAACCTGAAATTGCAATGATCACAATTCATACTAGGCATCACCACCAGATCAAAATTATCATCTCACAAGCCACAAAGGATGAAACCTAGAACCAAGGATGAACCCTAGAACCAGGAATGAACCCTAGAACCAGTACAAGCCTAATGGAGGATAGCCACTAGTTACACATAGAGATACTCGAAGTAGACAAAGGCACGGGTGATAATCGAGAACTAACTCACCTACGGTCCTCGCTGGAGAATTAAAGAGGAAGCAGAGGGGCCGACGAACTCGCGGCGGCACGGGGAGCACCTCAGAGGGCGCTGCAACCTGCACACAGCCACGGCGGCCACAGCAAAAAACGAGGGCGCAAGAGCACCACACTTCACCACGGGAGCTTCGGCGGCGGCGTCAATGGCACCACCCCAAACCTAGGGTTCGGGATGGGGCTAGCCTGGCCACAGAAGGGCCCCAAAACCAAATCGAGTCGGAGTAGGTGAAGCAGCATGGTCGACAACCTCGTTATACACCACGGCGGCGGGAATCGCACGGCGACGGCGCCAGCGACCACGGGGTCAAGGAGAAGAATAGGATGAGGACGAGAGAAGGAAAGGCGGAGGAAGGGGCCGATGGGGCCAGTACCTCTTTGGGATTGACTTTTGACTAGGCCAAGTCTGGCCCAATAAGCCTAATGGTTAGCCCAGGATCCTAAAAAGGAAATTTTGATAATTAATAAAAGACCAAAATACCCCTATAAATAAATAAAATTATAGAAAATAAAATAGAAGTCCAAAAATTGTAAATAATATATTTTTAGATTCATAATAATCCAACCTATTTAAATAAATTAAGAGATAATTTATATATATATAATTTTTAGTCAAGAATTTTATAATATATATATTCCTCATGGAATTTTAAAAAATTAAAGAAAGAGGATAAAAATAAATAAAAATCACTTTTATTTTATATTATTATTGTAGTATTTTAGAAAAAATGCTGAATAAATATTTAGAGTAACCAAAATAAATTCTTTTATTTAAATGCTAATTCTTAAAAGAATTATTAAACAAATAAATACAAGAATTTATATTAAATAAAAGATTTTAGATTTTAACTCTGTAAATAATTTATTACATTATAAAATAGTAAATATGATATTCAATAGATATTAAAGGTTATTCTTTAAAATGAATTCCTTTATTACTTAAAGAAATTCTAGAAAACTAAAATAATGGGTCAAACACATAAAGAAGATAAATCATAAATAATGCATTACATGACTATGCATATTCATGTTGCTTCTTTAAATATTGTCCTTACCGGGCAATAATGATGTTTTGTAGACATAGAAGCTCAAGGTCCAATGCAAGCATCCGACTTCACTACCTTGCAATCACAAGGCAAGTTCATCACTTGCTCATGTCCTTTGAAGAGTCTTTATCAAAGTATTTGCAAATTGTGTGTTATCATTTATGTTTCAAGGAAATAAAATACTATTTTATCAAATAAATAAATTGATGATATCATCCTAAGTGATGATATAGAGAAGCTATAGAACTTATGGTTCTATTAGCAGCAATAATAATCATCTAGGAATTTAACAACCTCTGACATCAGTGATTATAGCGTCGTATATTACGCGTTAACCATGAGATTTGGAATGGGACGGAGAAGTCAGTTGTATATTCTTCCGCTCGCATGTAGCTAGATGTGCAGGTCGTGGCTGTTATCCTCGTAGCGTCCATTTAATTGGTAATTCGTAGAGGATATGCAGCATATGGGTGGGAACCCTCATCGACCCACGATAGTTCTGGCATCTAACGGTTTGTACAAACCATTGCTGTAATTCAATGGGTGGGAATAGTGTACACCAAGGAGGCATGTGAGGTCATGAAGGGGGCAGTGATTGGCTTGGATCACCTACTGGGCCCCACATCATGGAATCATGGACGGGAAAGTACGCCCGGTTGTGCAACAAGGAGTTGATCTCTCATGGGTAAAGTAACGCACCTCTGCAGAGTGTAAGAACTGTACCTTGTTACTCCCTGTTCCGGGAAGAAGCTACGAACGCGGCAGGAAAGGAACTCCATGAAAGTTCTGGTAAACCTGTGAAGGCTGATGGACATAGTTTTTAACAATAAAATCAATATTTGAAGAAAGATTTACGAAAACTGCATAGTGCCAAGGACGTATAGTTCGAGGTGGTAGATATAGCATCAAACTTCCCACTTTGCATATAATGAACTTGCTGGGTAACGCTGTTACTCACATTTTCCTTTGACCCCCTGCTTAGACTCTAAGGATCCAGAAGATACTCCAATGTATGCAGCTGAATGCCAAGATGACGTTTTCTATGAGGAGCCTGACCTGTCAGGAGGTGTTGAAGGAGTGGACTACGAGATCCGATATGGAGTGGATGGCAACGAGTCAGATTAGTTTTCTTAGTTATTAGTAATCAATTGAGCCAAGCAGCATGAACCTTATATAATAAGTTGTTGAGCTCAACTCTGGGATGGAGTTGTTACTTTCAACTTCCGCTGAAACACTTTATATTTTGGTTTGTAAGTTGAATCTTTTGAAGTCTTGAACTTCTGGTATTGTAATAATAATAATGTGTGTATGTTTGTAATTTGGACCCGCAATGTTTCTGTTGTACCACTCTGAGGGATGTGTCATTTACGAAACAGTGTTCTGTGGATGTCATGTCAACGACTATAGTGTACTACACATGTAGTGGTATGCTGGGTCACCGCAGTTGGTATCAGAGCAAATTGCTTTGACCTTAGGTTGGAAACCTAGTAAAGGGTATTACCTGTAGGAGTGTATAGCAACGATAAATAATTCTCTAAAAGGGTATAATGGGTATTCAAATGAGGATATTCCGTTATATGTTTTAGTGCGATAATTCTTTGTTATGATACAATATATTACTGATTACTAATAAAAATATTATTGTTATATAGAATTATGGCACCAAAGTTTCCAAAACAAACTTTGGTAAGGAAAGAGGAGACTCTCGATGACTACCAAGGATCATTCACTGATCAGCTTCGTCAACTCTTAAGGATTTTTAGTTGTCCAACTAGAATTCCGGTGAATACCATAACCTATTATGATGGTCGTATGTTATCCAAGTATCGTGTGAGTATCCAACTTCCAGAGGAGCTTGGATTATATCACGATATACCTATAGGTGAAGGTAGGAGTCACTTAGCAGCATACCATGTCGCTGTTGTGGAGGCGATAGCCAATATCCGGGAGCATAAAAGCCAAGGAGTTAGAAGGGAGCATATTTTCTGTGATTCCTCATGATTCTATAGACTCGGAGCCAGTACCGGATCATCTTACTTTGGTGAAGAAACATCCTAAGTTAGCTTCCAAGTTTATGGATAGATATCGAACACTTGTTGCATCTTTCTATAAGACATATCAAGTTATAGTTGAAGATAAAAAATGATATGTTAGAGGATCTAACTGATCCAGAAAGAAGGAAGCAGTTAGCATTCCAGTTAAAGAAAGAAGCAAGGAGTAGTGCAAAACCAATCTTTAAGGATATACCTATAGATCCCAACTCTTTTACACTATATCCTTATTCACCCAGACCAGAACCTACCTATGATCCTACTTTAGATATGAGGTATTCTGTACCACATGGTTCGGAGGACGGATCTGATTTCGAACTTCCTATCAAGAATTCTGATGGTTAGAGAATGGGATCATTTGAAGGATCCGAAGGAAATCAGATGTCCATAGATGGGTCTGACAGAAATGTTGGACAATCCAGTTGGATGGGTGCAAGAACCAATCCTAATAACTGTAGTAGAAATACCATATTCGTAGATGATCAGTATGAGGAAGAAGATCCTGAGGAGAGAGTGTTTGAATCATCAACATCTTCTCAAAACCCAGGGAATATACATTATCCGGTGTTTAACTATCTTGCCAAACAGAGCACCTGGGGAGCAGCAGAATCTTCGTATTCTATTGACAACTCAAGGAATGAAGCTTAGGAGATGCAAGTAGGTGATAATGTTGAACATGTTTCTGAAGACTTTTCAGCTGAGCTGGATGGAGTCAATGCACTCAGGTTGAGTAATGACTCAAGTTCTGATACTTCAGATACTGAGTATGTTCCTTTTGGAAGGCCATTTGTTCCACGGACTATGTGACGGACGTTACGTCATCACAGTTGGACTTCAGGCATGTATGATGAGCGTCGTGGATACTAGAAGCAGGTTGTTTATTAGGAAGTATCGGGGATTGCGTATTGTAATCCGAGAGAATAATGTAGATAAATAAGTGAGGTAGTATGTTTACTTTATTCTAGTACCTGTAGGGTACAAGTTGTAATGACTCCATACTTTGTTAAGTGGCTTGTAATGTATAATATGTGAAATGCATATTTGGATTTTATTTGGGATTTTAATTTCCATTGGGTGACTAGTTCTGTGCGTAAAGTTGAGCTCAGAACACATGTGCATGATGTAATTATGAGTATTCACTTTATGTTGTAGGACTAGGGGGTCATGGAATCGGGCGTAGAAACCGAATCTGACCAGCAGCGCATGGAGCGCGAGGCCAAGGAGAAGGCAGATGCAGATGCTGGAAATCAGGGAACATTACCACCACCAATGAGGCCGCTAATGGAGCAGAACTTTATGCAGTACATGCAAATGATGCAATAAAACCAAAACAAAATCATGGAAGAGTTGTTGGGACGAGCAGGAAACCAGAGAGCACCTGAAGGTGGAGGAGTGAGTCTTTCCGACTTCCAGAATGCAAGGTTGTTACCTTTTGCACCAGCCCCTGAACCAATGGATGCAGAAGATTGGCTAGCATATACGGAGAGAAAGTTGAAGACTGTAGGTTGTAATGATGAGGAAAAGCTGAGGTATGCAACTCATCTTCTAACAGGACCTGTGATACGTTGGAAACATATCTATAATTTTTGATGCTCCATGCTTGTTTAGTATCTACTTTGCTTTACTTGTCTACACTTTGAGGTGCTTTTTACATGTTTTATGGTACTAACCTATTAACGAGTTGCAACAGTGTCAGATGCCTGTTTTCTGCTGTTTTTGGTTTCAGAAAAGTTAGTAAAGAAATATTCTCGGAATTGGACGGGACAAACGCCAAAGTAAATAACTTTCCGTGGGGAACAAGAAGTCCAGAGGAGAGACGGAGAAGTGGGCCAGGGAGGCCACCCCCCCAGGCGCGGGGTCAGGTGGACCCACGCCTGGGTAGGGTTTGACTACCCTGGTCGCCTCCCGGACTCCCCCTTCGCCTATAAGAAGCCCCTGATACAGAAACTCTCGGTACCCAATCAGAAATCCATGAAACCGTTTGTAGCCGCCGCCACCATCGTCCCTAGATCGGGGGGATCTGAAGTTCTTCTCGGCACCATGCGAGAGGGGAGATCATCCCGAAGGCCTTCTCTCCGGTATGATTCATGAGTAGTTACACCTTGGACTATGGGTCCATGTCGTAGCTAGATGGTTGTATCTCCTCCTTTGTGCTTTCATGTATAGATCTTGTGAGCTCCGTTCATGATCAAGATCTAATATATTTGTAATCATGCATGTTGTGTTTGTGGGGATCCAATGGATATTGAGATTATTATGTTGGTTTGATTAATGGTTCTATATTTATGATTCTATCATGTCTGTGTTGTTTGTCATCTTGCATGCTCTCAGTTGCTAGTGGTTATCTTGGCCAAGTAGTTGCTAGTGACTCCAAGAGGGAGTATTTATGCTCGATAGTGGGTTCATGCCTCTAGTTTCCAAGGGAAGTGACAGAAATCTCTTCGGTCGTAGATGTGTTGTTGCTACTAGGGAGAAAACAACGGTCCCTTGTTCATGGAACATGTGGATTGTTTACCTTACACACTTTGCTTAAAGCAGTTGTCTGTTGCTTGCAACTTAATACTGGAGTGGGTTCGGATGATAACCTCAAGGTGGACTTATAGTCATAGATGCAGTTGGATTACGGTCTATGTATATTGTTGTATTGCCCCATCAACTTCATAGGATCTTTCTAGCTAGTAATTGCATTGTTATGTCTTGCTCAGTTCCTGTGAATTGCCCCACTGTAATTTGTTTACCCTTCATGCCATGTTGTTTATCTAAGGAGAGCACATCGAGTGAACTATGGACCCCGGTCCAATCTTTACCATTGATACATCTTCCACTGTTACTTGTTTACTTGTTGCAAACCATTACCTTCCACACCATACGTTTAATCCTTTGTTACAGCAAACCGGTGAGCTTGACAACCTCACTGATTCGTTGGGGCAAAGTCTTGAGTTTGTGTTGTGCAGGTCTCCATGTTGTTTCCGAAACCTGTGTGACATTTCCTTCCTCCTTCTGGTTCGATAACCTTGGTTTATACTGAGGGAAATCTTGCTGCTGTACTCTTCATACCTTGCTCTTGGGGTTTCCAAGGAAGCACTCTTCCTCCCTGTTGAGTGTAGCATCAAGTAATTTCTGGCGTCGTTGCCGAGGAGGCTAAGGACGTCTTCACTAGGGGAGTCCTTCACTTCCTTTCTCTTTACTTTGTTTTTAGTTTGCTTTGTTTCTTTTGCTTGGTTTTGTTTGCCTCTTTTCAAAAAACCCAAAAAAATTAGTCTAGTTTGATTTGCTTTCTTTATTCAAAAACATAAAAAAAATTAGTTCCTGCTCTAGCTGATGCTGCTGTTTTTGGCTTGCCCACCTTTGCCAAAATGAGCTCTGGTGAGAACACCAAGTTGTGTGACTTCACTAGCGCCAACAATAATGATTTACTAAGCACACCTATTTCTCCACCTGCTCCTGATGCTATCTTTTATGAAATTAAGCCTGCTTTGTTGAATCTTGTGATGAGAGAGCAATTTTCTGGTGCTGGTTCTGATGATCCTGCTGCCATCTTAATAGCTTTGTTGAACTTTGTGAGATGCAAAAGTATAAGGATGTAGATGGAGATATTATTAAGCTCAGGATTTTTCCTTTCTCTTTGAGGGGAAAAGCTAAATAATGGTTGCTATATTTTCCTAAAAATAGTATTGATTCTTGGACTAAGGGAAAATATGCTTTTATTGGAAAGTACTATCCTCCTGCTAAGATTATTGCTATGAGAAGTGACATTATGAAATTTAAACAGCTTGATAGTGAACATGTTGCTCCTGATTGGGAAATAATGAAATCTTTGGTTAAAAATTTCCCTACTCATGGACTCACTTCTTGGATGATTATCCAAACTTTTTATGCAGGTTTGAACTTCTCCTCAAGAAACCTGTTGGATTCTGCTGCTGGAGGCACTTTTATGGGACTCACCTTGGGTGCCGCAACAAGGCTCCCTTATAATATGATGGTTAACTACTCTGAATGGCATGTTGAGAGAGCTCCACATGGTAAGAAGGTAAATTCTGTTGAGGAAACTTCCTATTTGATTGAAAAGATTGATATTATTATGGCTATGCTTGTTAATGGGAAAGCTCCTCTAGATCCTAATAGTGTTCCCTTAGCCTCTTTGGTTGCTCAAGAAGAGCAAGTTGATGTGAACTTGATTAGAAACAACAATTTCAACAACAATGCCTATAGGAATAATTTTGGTAGCAACAAAAATTATAGGCCTTATCCTCCTAATAATGGCAATTCCTATGGAAGCACTTATAATAATGCTAGAAGTGCCCCCTCTGAACTTGAAGTCATGCTCAAGGACTTTATTAGTAAACAAACCACTTTCAATAAGACTATAGAGGAAAAGCTTTTAACTATTTAGAAAAATATATCCTCTTTGTCTGAAGCTCAAACTTCCTTGGTTAATAAAATGGCCGCTAAACCTGAAACTATGGAAAACACCTTTGCTACTTCTCATGTCATACAAGTTACTATAGATGAAAATGTTAGGCTGTTAGCTCAACTTCATGCTAGGTGGGAAAGAGAAGCTAAAATTGATAGAAACAATAGTGTGTGCACTATCACCACTAAACCACAAGTAGCCCCTACTCCTCCTCCTACTATGCCTAAGCCTATTGATCCTACTACTAGTGATGCTAAGTTTGATTTTGATATTGATGGTTGCAATATTTCTGAAGTGATTATGTTCCTACAAAAGCTTGCTAGGAGTCCTGATGCTAGTGATATGCATGTTGCTTTTACCAAACACATTACAGATGCTCTTGTTAAGATTAAGGAAGAGAAGCTAAAACACAAAGCTTCTGTTCCTAGGAAAGTATAAGATAGTTGGGAACCCATTATTAATATGCAAGTGAATGACTTTGATCTCAAAGCTTCATGTGATCTTGGTTCTAGTGTCTCTATTATGCCTAGGAAGATTTATGAAATGCTTGATTTACCACCATTAGAAGATTGTTATTTAAATGTCCCACTCAATGATAATGCTAAGAAGAAACTCATGGGGAGTGTTAATGATATTCTCATTATGGTTAACAATGCTTATGTCCCTGTTGATTTCTATGTTTTGGATGTTGAATACAATGCTTCTTGTCCTATTACTTTGGGAAGACCTTTTCTTAGAACAGTTGGTGCCATCATTGATATGAAAGAAGGCACCATAAAATATCATTTTCCATTCAAGAAAGGTATTGAACACTTCCCTATGAGGAGAGATAAGTTGCTTTTTGCTCCTCCTTTGAAAGCAAAGTTTGATGTTAATGCTTCTTCATTTGAAAATACTTGATTCTTCTTGCTTCTTGTGCCTACCTTAAAGGCGTTAAAGAAAAGTACTTGTTGGGAGATAACCCAAGAGTTTCCTTGAGTCTTGGAAGTTATTACTACTGTAATGACCTCTCCTTATCCTTTTTGTTTGCTTTTTGTGCCAAGAATAACCTCTAATGAGAGGGAACTAAGATTTGGGGAGTTGCTGTCCTAAAACAGATTTCTGTCCTCCACCAAAAAAAATCTTGAGGAGGCTCTGTAACTAGTATTGAGCTCAAAATTTACGAATAAATCCCCCAATATGTTGACTAACTTTCGTCAGTTTAACACTTTTTGATTTGAGCAACAGAAGATGTTCGAAAAAATTCGTTTCTACCTGCTGGTCTGTTTTGACAGATTTCTGCCATTATTTGCATTTGCTTCTTATTGATTCCTTTTTGAGCTCTCTTCAGGTAAATTGAGTTTCTTTGAAGGAGTTACTACAGTAGATTGTGTTTTTAAGTGAAAAGCCTTGCTGTTCCACAGCTTTGCCAGTGGTCTAATACCTTTTGAATAAGCTAATGTTGCTAATGAAGATTGTGTGAAGTTTTGTATGAAGGAAAAATTTCAGGTGTAGAGAGAGAACGATGCAATGTGATGAAGAATGGACAAAATCTCAAGCTTGGGGATGCCACCATGGTGTAACCCCAAGAATTATCCAAAAAGTACAAGCATCAAAGCTTGGGGATGCCTCTTCATCAATAAAAAGCTCAGGTCTGTCTAGACACTTCACTTTTATTGTTTCATGCACAGTTGTGTTGTTCTTGGAGCGTCTTAGTTTTCGTTTGCTTTGCTTATTTTTTTAGTTTGCTTTAGTAGTTTGGACCCCCGTTCTCGCTGTGTTGTTTTACAAATAAGTTTTCTTGGTGTTTGGAAAGGAGTAGTAAGTTCTTGCTTGAAGTGCAAGAGGAGCTTGCATTGACTGTGACTAAGACTTTAGCATGACACGCTAGGTGTTGTTTTAGCATTATGCTTAGTGATTATTGCTATAGAATGTATTTTTCCAAACAATTGGGATTGCTTAGTGTGCCTTGAAGGAATAATGCGTTGTTTTAGCATGCAAAAGCATAGTATTGTGGTATTCTCCTTTGATGTTTTGCTTGGGTTGACTTGGCACATGCTCACACCATGTTATGACTATGACAAGTCACCATTAGCCTCTATGATCATTTAGTACTTGACTTGTACCAGTCTTTGCTTTGATTAGTCTACTTTGTTGCATTGCATAATTATGGCCATTATTTCTCTCTTAGTTGGTTGCTCCCAGTCTTTTGCTAGCCTCCACTTGTATGAGTAAGCTCTACTCATGCTTCCAACTCCCAAGAAACCAAGTTATTCCAAAGTGTCCACTATAAACTCCTATGCATGGTGTGTTACACCACTCCAAAGTATATTCTTGTTTTTCATCTATCTTCCAATTAAAAACTATTTTGTTATGTGAAAACTTAGTGATTAAATCCCTCACGAACTTGATGGCACATTTTATTCTTTGCCCCTAATAAACTTGAACCATTGAGGAAACTTTGTCGTATATGATTGCACTTATAAGTTGGGATTAGCAGAACCGTGCTGTCATGGGGAACGTTTTCAACATTGCACTTGTACTTTTTTGTACTTCGTTGATATCATGCTCTTTTGTCTATGGATGTTACCGGTGTGAAATGAAGTGGGAACTTGTAAGTCCATGGAGTTTGTATTTTGTGTTAGAGAAACGCCTAGACCGCTAGCCTAAGCCATGCTTAATCATGGTGGAAACTTGCAGCATCACCATAGTGAGCTATCTATGAAGCATCCTCAATAGAAATTTATGCATATGGTAAATAAAAAGATTGTTGAGATGCTCCTTGTCTGCTTGCCTTATCATTTTGGTTATGGGAAAGCTCCTGTACCATGTGCAAGGGGTACCCCGTTGGCGGTTTTCAATGATATGCAAATACTTACAGTGACAAGAACTTGCCTGGGCCCTAAGTTGAGTATCCATGAGGTGTAGCCCTCATAGTCAAGGGACTTGAGATTGCCAACTTATACTTTGTCAAGCATATACTCCAGCTTTGCCACTTTAACCTTAAGCACTTCAAGATGCTTATGATAGGGGAAATGAGGGCTGAAAGCTAATAAGTACCATAATTTTTGGAAGCTCTTTTTGAAACTTGTAATCCCTGCTTCCTTTACAAAAAGGCCTTTCTTTCACCATTATTTGAGTCTCCGCCTTCTACCTTTAGGCACCATTAAGAGAGCATAGTTGTCATTCTGTGTGCAATGTTCCAAAGCTTATTGATTGATGCATATTGTGCTATTACTTGTTCATGTGCTACATGTTTCTAGTCACCCTTGTGAACTTTGCAGGTGTCCTATGCATTATATTGCTACTCTATGAGGGACAAGTTGATTACCACTATGCTATGTTTTCTGCATGTGAAACAAACAAACATTTTTCAATACATATTATTCATGATATTTGTTTGTAGCTTGCCATGTTGCATGCATAATTACTATGTACTATTGTTAGAACTCCATCTTTCATGCACATGTTTAGAGTTCTTTGATCCCAGCTTTCAATGTTTGCAAATGGTTGGATCTTTATTGTGAGGGTGCATGTTCACCTTAAAAAATATTCTTTTATCACTTAACTACTCGAGGACGAGCAGGAGTTAAGCTTGGGGATGCTGATACGTTGCAAACGTATCTATAATTTTTTATGCTCCATGCTTGTTTAGTATCTACTTTGCTTTACTTGTCTACACTTTGAGGTGATTTTTAAATGTTTTCTGCTACTAACCTATTAACAAGTTATAACAGTGCCAGATGCCTGTTTTCTGCTTTTTTGGTTTCAAAATAGTTAGTAAAGAAATATTCTCGGAATTGGACGGGACGAACGCCAAAGTCAATACTTTCTATGGGGAACAAGAAGTCCACAGGAGAGACGGAGAAGCGGGCCGGGGAGGCCCCCCCAGGCACAGGGTTAGGTGGAACCGCGCCTGGGTAGGGTTTGCCTACCCTGGTCGCCTCCCGGACTCCCCCCCTTCGCCTATATAAGCCCCTGATACAGAAACTCTCGGTACCCGATCAGAAATCCACGAAACCGTCTGTAGCCGCCGCCACCATCGTCCCTAGATCGGGGAAATCTGAAGTTCTTCTTGGCACCCTGCTGGAGGGGAGATCATCCCGGAGGCCTTCTCTCCGGTATGATTCGTGAGTAGTTCCACCTTGGACTATGGGTCCATGTAGTAGCTAGATGGTTGTATCTCCTCCTTTGTGCTTTCATGTATAGATCTTGTGAGCTCCGTTCATGATTAAGATCTAATCTATTTGTAATCATGCATGTTGTGTTTGCGGGGATCCGATGGATATTGAGATTATTATGTTGGTTTAATTAATGGTTCTATATTTATGATTTTATCATGTATGTGTTGTTTGTGATCTTGCATGCTCTCCGTTGTAGTGGTTATCTTGGCCAAGTAGTTGCTAGTGACTCCAAGATGGAGTATTTATGCTCGATAGTGGGTTCATGCCTCTAGTTTCCAAGGGAAGTGACATAAATCTCTTCGGTTGTAGATGTGTTGTTGCTACTAGGGAGAAAACAACGGTCCCTTGTTCATGGAACATGTGGATTGTTTACCTTACACACTTTGCTTAAAGCAGTTGTCTGTTGCTTGCAACTTAATACTGGAGGGGGTTCGTATGATAACCTGAAGGTGGACTTATAGTCATAGATGCAATTGGATTACGGTCTATGTATATTTTTGTATTGCCCAATCAACTTCATAGGATCTTTCTAGCTAGTAATTGCATTGTTATAACTTGCTCAGTTCCTGTCAATTGGCCCGCTGTAATTTGTTTACCCTTCATGCCATGTTGTTTATCTAAGGAGAGCACCTCTAGTGAACTATGGACCCCGGTCCAATCTTTACCATTGATACATCTTCCACTGTTACTTGTTTACTTGCTGCAAACCATTACCTTCCACACCATATGTTTAATCCTTTGTTACAGCAAACCGGTGAGCTTGGCAACCTCATTGATTCGTTGGGGCAAAGTCTTGAGTTTATGTTGTGCAGGTCTCCACGTTGCTTCCAACACCTGTGTGATGTTTCCTTCCTCCTTCTGGTTCGATAACCTTGGTTTCTACTGAGGGAAATCTTTCTGTTGTACTCTTCATACCTTGCTCTTGGGGTTTCCAACGAAGCATTCTTCCTCCCTATTGACTGTAGCATCAAGCTGCAACATCATGGTGGGAAAATCAGTTAGCCATGCAACATCCAGGAAGAGAGTATACTTGGGAAGAGTTCAAGCAGAGGTTCTGTGAGTATCATGTTCCGGGAAGTGTTATGGAGTTGAAGCAAAGGGAGTTTGAGGAGCTTTAGCAAGGTTATACTAGTGTCATGAAGTACATCCGGGAGTTCAGCCAGTTGTCTCGTTATGCCAAAGATGACGTAAGTATTGAAGAGAAAAGGAAGAAGCGTTTTCTGCGGGGGTTAAACCCGTTCGTGAAGATGCATTTAAGGTTGGCCAATAAACAAACTTTTCAGCAGTTACTAGATGCAGCCATCACTTTTGAAGATGACTACAAGAATGTCCAAGAGGATCAAAGGAAGAGAGCCAAGAAAGAGACAAAGAGGATTCAAGCCAGTAAACCTAAACCCAATCTTGAGTTCAAACCCAGGAGCAAAGCTTACAGCAACAATAAAAATAACAAGGGCAATGGTGGAAATCAGTCCAATCCGTGGAGAAATGTTATTAGCAACAATTGTGGACTTCGAGAGCATTTCTAGAGAGAATGCAAAAAGCAAGTAGTCATTTGTTACGGTTGTGGCCAGAAAGGTCATATCAAGCCTGATTGTCCTAATAAACCACCAGGTGGTTAGCCTACGAAGGGTGGAGGACAAGACAGTGCAGGTAATGGACATCCCAATCGAGGAGGAAATAATGTCAAGAACAACAATGGCAAGAGGAACAGACCCACCGGGAAGCTGAATTGTGCAAGGTCAAGTTGGAGGATATTCCTGTAGTAAATGAGTTTCAAGATGTTTTTCCGGCAGAGCTACCAGGAATGCCACCAGATCGGGAAATAGAGTTCACTATTGACCTAATTCCAGGTACAACACCAATTGCTCAAGCACCATACAAGATGGGTCCAAAGGAATTAAAAGAACTAAAAGAGCAAATTGATGAGTTATCCAAGAAAGGATTTATTCAAGAAAGTGTATCACCATGGGGAACTCCGGTGATCTTTGTTGATAAAAGAGATGGAGGAAGAAGGATGTGTGGGGACTATAGAAATCTCAACAATGTTACCATCAAGAATAAGTATCCATTGCCTAGAATTCAGGATCTGTTTGATCAAGTTAAAGGAGCTGGAGTATTTTCAAAAATTGATCTAAGATCCGGATACCACCAAATAAAAATCAAACCGGAGGATGTTCCGAAGACAACAATTGTCTCAAGGTATGGACACCATGAGTATCTTGCCGTACCATTTGCATTGACCAATGCACCAACAATATTCATGAATTTGATGAACAAAATTGTCGTGGGAATGACCACGGCAGATGCTACAGTCGGCAGCGAGTAGTAGAACATGGGGCAAGGGCGGCCAGCCATCTGCGGTGCGAGATGAGGGATGAGACACAATGATTTACCCAGGTTCGGCCCCCGGAGGGTAAAGACCTACTCCTGCTAGATTGTATTATGGGGAGAGTACAATGGGGCGAGCTCGGCGGAGCAGCGAGTCGCTTGGGTGTATGATGGAATGTATCCTCTATGCGTCCTCTAGGGAGGTTTATATAGACCCACCTCCCTAGGGTTTACATATCTCAACCGAATCAGTTAAGGTTTCAGCGATTCTTTAACCTAATCCGACTGGGCCTATCTACGCTTCTGGGCCTTCAGCTTCCAGTCGCTTGAGTCCACGCCAGATCTTGATCCAGTCGCCGTCCTGCGGTCCCACTCGCTGGTACCTGGGCCAATAGGAAACGTCCTGCTGGGTATACCCTGGTAGGCATATCCCCATCAGTAGTCCCCGAGGCCGTCGTTGGTTGGTCGCAGGCGTTCACTGGCAGTCGGAGTATACGGGTCCAATGCGGACGCCCAGTCGAATCGGCGGCGGACTCCTGAATAAAGGAAAAACTAGTTATCATAGTCGCAATAACGGCGACCAGTCGGGTCGCAGCTCGGCGATCGGGTCGGCGAATACTCAGTCACTGTTATAGTGATCAGGTCGGCGAATACTCAGTCACTGTTATAATGATCGGGTCGGCGAATCGTCGAGTCACGCGGAGCGACGAGTCGAATGGATGAAGTTGGACCGTCAAGTGGGGTCAAAACTAGCCGTTGGAGTAATCCAACGGTAACTTCGGCATAATTACCGCGTAGTAACGGCTCCCGAAATTGGCGGGTAGCAACCGCTATATAAGGAGAATGACAGGCGAACGGGGAAAGACTCCTTCGTCCTTCCTCCGATCTTGCCCATCTTCATTTTCCACTCCACATCGCGATCCAAACAATCCAGAGAGCCCCGACCTCCGCGAACTTCCAACCAATGGCCCCCTCCACTGAACCATGGGGCAGATCCAAGTGTAGTAGGGCGCTACTGGCATCCTTCGAGGAGGCCGGGATCCTGCGCGCCGGCAGATGGCGCATCCCCGCGGCAGGAGAAGTGACTCCGGACCTGTGCGAAGGAGAATTCATCTGCTTCACTAGCCACCTGGAACGGGGGCTGGGGTTTCCCACTTCTCTCTTCTTCCGGCGCTTCTGCACCTACTACGGGATCCAGCCGTCGGACCTAGGCCCGCATAGCATCGAGCAGCTCGCCATTTTCGTGGCGTTCTGCGAGTGCTATCTGGGCTGTAGGCCCTACTTCCCCTTGTGGAAAGATCTGTTCCATGGGAGGATCAGCCGCGAAGAATCAGGCGGCCTGATGCTGGCTGCGGGTGGCCTGGCGTTCCAGCCGAAGTCGAAGGCGTCGTTCTTCGACCTGATGCTGCCCGCCAAGGCGGCAAACGAATGGAAGAAATCCTGGTTCTATGTCACCGAGTCGACTCCAGACGGCGAGGCGGCGCTTCCAAGGTATTCCGCCAACCGTCCCGAACCGCGTCGGCTCCAGGTCGGCAAGCTCCCGCTGGATCAGCGGATGGTTGTCGACGAAATGTTGCAAACCATCCGCGGTCTAAAGAAGAAGGGCCTCCAGACCATTAACCTCTACAAATGCTGGTTCGGGCGGCGGCTCGTGCCCTTGGCCCGCCGCGACCATTACATGTACGAGTACATGGGTAAGGACGATCCGACGAAGTCTTCCTTCGCCGAGTGGCATCTTGACGACTACACTCTGTCCCTGAAGAAAATTACCCAGGCGGTATACCTGGACGCCAAGGCCGGGGTTGCCCCCTATACCGCAAGGCGCCCAGCTCCGACGGTAAGTCGCCGTTTCGCCACCACTCACAGTCGCAGATGATGCATTCGTGGTTGTGCTGATAATGTCTCATGCTTATTGTAGTTGTTCCAAGTGGTGGAAGGGTGGCTCCCACCCGCAGACGACGAGAACTCTAGCTCGTCCATCCAGGACGGGAGCGAGTCGCCGTCCACCAAAGGCGACGTCGAGAGCGACGATGGTGATGATGACGAAAACGACGAATACGAGCCCGTGGAAGACGCCGCCCAACAGTTCGCAAGACTCGCGGGCAACACCAGCGCGAGCTCGAAGCGAGTAGAAGCCTCGAGCCTCACGATGATGATGACGACGAGCTTCCCGAGCACACCTCACATCGTGAGGCCACGCCGTCGAAGAAGAAGAAAAGAAAGAGAAGAAGGAGGCGAAGGCTCCGCCGAAGAGGAAGACGAGGCCGGCAAAACAGACATCTCCACCCCGATCCACGACCAGTTCTGAAGCCACCAACTCGGCTAAGGGCGAGGCGGCGCGCACGACCATGGCGCTAGAAGCTGCACCCCCCTGGACGAGGTGCCTCTGGCGGCGCTACCACCTCCATTCGCTCCGGTCTCTGGGTTGGGAGCTACTCCGGCTGCAGCAGCTTCGCCTCCCAGGGAAGCTCCCGCAGCCGTCGTTATGGAGGTTCCTGCCGCAGCCTCGTCTTCAAAGAAACCCTCTGTGTCTTGGTCACACGGTGTATTCGAGATGGGCCTTAGTCGGAAGTTGGGGCCCGATCTGGACAAGCCTGCCAGCATCCGCACCAGTCTGCGGTTCATACCAGTCGCCAAGTAAGTCATGTTCATCTGCTTGTCTTCCGCTGTAGTCGGACAGCCTTATTCATATCGTTGTTTCACAGGACTGGAGTTAAAAAGATCGGCCATCCTTCTGTGGCCAAGGTTCCGCCAGTCGTCACCGGGGAGGACCCCTCACGGAAGAGGAAAATCGACGAAGTCGCTGCTCCCGCCGACAGTGCCAAGAGGGCCAAAGGCGACGACGTCGTCACAGTCTCTGATGACACGGCGGTTGCTCCGAGCGAACCTCCGACTGCGGCGGAGGTGGCCTCAAAGACCAAGGAGGCTGTTGCTTCGCCAGAAGTGGCCGAGCCGGCTCCTAGTGGTGCCGCGGCATCTGCTGCAACTTTCCCTCGCTTTATGGCCAAAGCGGCCACAGCGAGTGGCGCAGCGCCAACGAGCTAGACGCCTGGGGTCGCCGAGACGGAGGTCGAGCAGCGTCGCGGACACACTCCGGTCATGCTTGCATCTGTGGACGTGCTGCAACTTCACGGCATGCTGGGCACAGCCATCCAGGTATGTCCAGCCCTCGAGGATCGGTCCACTGAATTTCAGTGGTCGGATTCTTAGTATTTTTGTAGCATCCAGTCCCCGAGTGCCTAGTCGCTGAATTTCAGCGAGTGGGCACTTAGGATTTTCGATGTCCAGTCCCCGAGTGCCTAGTCGCTGAATTTCAGCGGGTGGGCACTTAGGATTTTCGATGTCCAGTCCCCGAGTGCCTAGTCGTTGAATTTCAGCAGGTGGGCACTTAGGATTTTCAGTGTTGTTGACGGTTTAATTTGTGTGCAGGGCCTGCAACGCGAATCGTCCGATCGGCTTGCAGCAAAGTGTCGCATGGAGAAGGAACTCGTTGCCGTCCAGGAGACGAACAAGGGACTCCGAGCAATTGCAGCCGAGGCGGAGGAGGTCCGCCGAGGCCTTGTCCCGGCGGGCAACCTGACGACTGCTCAATCTGCTTTGAGTACGGCCGAGAAGCGAATCGCTGATCTGGAGCGTGAGCTCAAAGAGGCGAAGGCGGAGGCGAGCTCGGCGGAGGGGCGAGCAAAAGCTGCTGTTATGGCTGCCACTGAAGAGCGGAAGGTGTCTGACGCACTCGTTATTGGGCTGCAGAACGACTTCTCCTCGCTTCAAAGCTTCATCACGGGCCTCTGCCGTCCGCTAATTGGTAAACCTTTCTTCCTCTTTCCTCTGCCTGCAATATCTGCGTTGTGGAGTCATTGGTGTACTCACTGCCGGCTTCTGTCCACAGGCAGGATTATTGATAGCTCGGAGGAGGCGCAGTCATACGACGCGCGGCAGTGTGTGACCACTCTGGTCGACTCGGCCGCGTTGTCCGCGACCTGCATTCGCGCATATCTTCAGGAGATATCGCCCACGAAAGTGATTCCCAGCGGCCTCGTCGAGGTACGGCGTTATCTGGAAAAGGCTCCGTCAGTCGTCGAATTCATGACGCGGTCGGCCTTCCGGCGTGGGGCGGCGACGGCGCTCAGCCTTGGGCTTGCCCATTTCCCGGAGTACTTTGACCTTGATGATGTGACGAGTGGCTACCCCTCGTCGACGGGCTCTGTGGAGATTGCCGAGGTGTTGAAGCTGACGGACCGGGCCGCGGTGTATTCTGATCGTGTTTGGGCAATGGGCGACCTCCTCCCCTATCAGGAGACGACTGTCGCCCCCAACGATCCCGAACCGAAGCATCTGGACTTCAAAGTCGAACAGCCGTTCCGTGCGGCGATGGCGGGTGAGTTGACGAGATATCCGTCGAACTCGTACGTGCCCTTCATTCGCAACCGCAGGGGTGGCGGTGAGTCGGCGTCGAAACCTGCGGAGTAGAAGCATTGTGTCCTGGGGCGTTAGTAACAAATAGATATTGGGCTTATCTTGTATTTTGGAATGACTTTGTTCTGCTGTAACGGAAATTCGTGTTGTTTTGTGAATTGTTTCTCGATTTTGAATGTTGATTGGACGAGTCCCCGAGCGCGTCCGCCCTTTTTATGGGGTTTACCTCGTTTGTTATGTGTTTGCGATTTTGAATGTTTTGTCAATTGTTTCGCTATTGAGGTCGACTCGCCAGAGCTCGGAGAGCCAGTCGCAGGGCGACTCCCGTGGGTGCTCTTTACTTGACCGTTTTCCCGTGCGCGAACGAGGTCGGGTAGCCGAGTCCCCGAGCGTGGTACTTAGTGGTTCTAGTCGCAGCTCCAAGGTAGGTGAGGACTAAGCGCGTTAGAGTAAGCGCGTCACTCCTGCCTGACCTGAAGGATCAGTCGCATGATGAGTCCTGGGCACGCTCTCATACTAGGCGTTTTTCCCTAGCCGCTCATATTTGACTGGACGTTCGTCCCCGAGCGTGGTACTTGGCCGTTCGAGTCGCTGTGCCGAGGATGCGGATGACTTTGGTTGCTGTGAGGAGCGAGGGCAGTTGTCTTGGCTCGGTAAGCCAGTCGGGCTAGGCTACTCCAATGGGGCTCCGGGTTGGCGTTTTTAGTGGACGTTACAAGTCCTGGGGTCTCCCAGTGCCCTTGTACCGCACTACTTGGCCGTGCCGGTCGCTTTACCAAAGGTTGACTTCTGCGAATAGCTTAACGCTGTTATTACGAGTGCGAGTGGCACAAGACATGGAGAGTAGACGCAATTTACGGTAACCGATCTGTTTTATTTCATGGCAGGTGGAGGGTACATGTATGGAGTTCTAGGAGTAGAACTTCCGTAGGAGGTTTACATTCCACGGTCTCTTGACATCGAGTTTCCCATCTCCTCGGACGTCGGTGAGGTAGTAGGCGTCGTTGCCTAGGACTCGCCCGATGGAGAATGGTCCCTCCCAGGGGGAGAGCTTGTGTATGCCCTTCTTGTCCTGGATGAGGCATAGTACCAGGTCGCCTTCCTGGAAAGTGCGATTCTTTACTCGCCGGCTATGGTAGCGGCGGAGCCCTTGCTGGTAGATGGCAGTGCGGGAGAGAGCTAGGTCGCGTGCCTCGTCGAGCTGGTCGACTCCGTCTTGTCGTGCGAGTTCGTTTGCAGCCTCCGTGTAGTTGACCACCCTTGGTGAGTCGTGCTCGAGGTCGGTGGGCATGACTACCTCGGCGCCGTACACCATGAAGAAGGGTGTAAATCATGTCGACCTGTTGACGGAGGTGTGAATGCCCCAAATGACGGAGGGTAGCTCCTTGACCCAGCACCCGACGGTGCGCTCAAGTGGTACTTGGAGCCGTGGCTTCAGGCCATGGAGGATGCTTTGGTTGGCTCGTTCCGCCTGGCCGTTGGACTCCGGGTGGGCGATTGAGGCGAGGTCGAGTCGGATGTGATGTTCCTCGCAGAACTCGGCCATGGCTCCTTTGGCGAAGTTGGTGCCGTTGTCCGTGATGATGCTGTTTGGGAACCCGTAGCGATAGATGAGCTCGCGTAGGAACTTGGTGGCGGTCTTCCGGTCGCATTTGCGGACTGGCTTGGCCTCCACCCATTTTGTGAATTTGTCGACTGTGACCAGGAGGTGGGTGAATCCGGAGGGGGCCTTCTTGAAAGGGCCTACCATGTCCATGCCCCACACGGCGAACGGCCAGGTGATGGGGATTGTCTTGAGCGCCGAGCTCGGCATGTGGGTCTGGTTGGCGTACTTCTGGCGTTCGATGCACCGCTAGACAATGTCGACAGCGTCTGCGTGTGCGGTGGGCTAGTATAAGCCTTGTCGCATAGCCTTTGCGACCAGAGAGAGGGCGCCGGCGTGGTGTCCGCAGTCGCCGGAGTGAATGTCTTGGAGGATTTTGCGTCCTTTAGCGGGTTGAACGCAGCGTTGGAACACGCCGGTCACGCTGCACTTGTGGAGCTCGCCGTTGATGATGACGAAGGATTTGAAGCGGCGTGCTATCATCGGGGCATCCGTTTCATCTGCTGGCAGGGTGCCTCCCTCCAAGTAGGCAGTGTACGGCGCGGTCCAGTCGTCTGGCTCGGTGATAAGTGCGACCAGGGCTGCCTCTGGTTGCAGCGGGATTCCGATGTCGATCTCCCTTGGGGGAGAGACGGAAGGCTTGGTGATGGTGTCGAGGAAGACGCCGACGGGTGGCGCGAGTCGAGCCGAGCCGATGCGAGAGAGTGCGTCGACCTCCTCGTTCTTTCGCCTGTCAATCCACTCGATGGAGTAGCCTGCGAAGTGTCCTCCCAGCTTGTCCACTGCTTGGCGGTATGCCGCCATGGTGTGGGAGACGGCGTCGCAGGTGCCAGCGACTTGCCCTCGGCCATGTTGTTGGTGCAGGGGGTGAAGTCGAGGTAGAGGACGTAGCGGAGCTTGTCGCCCTTTGGAGAAGTGAGCACGATCCATGCTCCTGCGCCGTCCGCGTTCTTGGAGCCGTCGAAGTGTAAGCTCCAGTGATGGAGGTATGGCAGCTTTTCTGGCTGCTGGGCCTCTTCCCAGTTGGTGATGAAGTCCGCGAGAGCCTGCGACTTAATCGCTTTGAGCGGCTCGTACTTGATGTTGTGGACGCCGATCTCGATGGCCCACTTGGCGACTCGCCCGGTCGCCTCACGGTTGCGGATGATGTCCTGCAACAGTGCTGAGGAGACGACTGTTATCGGGTGCTCCTGGAAGTAGTGTGGCAGTCGCCGCTGTGCTCTGAAGACCGCGTATACCAGTTTCTGGTATTGGGGGTAGCGCTGGCGTGACTCGGTGAGGACTTTGCTGATGTAGTACACTGGTCGCTGCACGACCATGACGGCGCTGACGACGCGCTCGGAAGCGGCGACGTAGACTAGCATGGGTTCCTTGTCGACGGTGGCGGCGAGTAGCGGTGCTGCGAGTAGCACCTTCTTGAGGTCGCGGAGCGCATCATCCGCCTCCTTGTCCCACTGGAAGGTGGGATTCTTGCGCATCAGGCGGTAGAGGGGCATCGCATTTTCGCCCAATCGAAGGATGAAGCGATTGAGAGCAACGACTCGCCCGACCAGCTTCTAGATGTCGCGCAGGCACTCGGGTTTGCCGAGTCGAGCGATCGTGTCGATCTTGGTCGGGTTCGCCTCGATCCCGCGCTTGGAGACGATGTATCCTAGTAGTTGCCCAGCTGGTACACCGAAGGTGCATTTGCCTAGGTTTAGCTTTAACTTGTATTTCCGCAGGTTAGCGAATGTTTCCGCCAGGTCAGCGAGTAGGTTGCTCTGGCGAGCGGACTTCACCACCATGTCGTCGATGTAGACGTGGATATTGCGGCCAATTTGGCTCGCAAGGCACTCCTGCATGCACCGCTGGTAGGTCACCCCGGCGTTCTTGAGGCCGAAGGTCATGGCAGTGTAGCAGAAGGCTCCGAATGGCGTGATGAACGCCGTCTTCTCTTCGTCCTCAATGGCCATTTTGATCTGGTTGTACCCAGAGTAGGCGTCAAGGAAACATAGCGACTCTAAGCCCGCGGTGGAATCGATGATTTGGTCGATCCGCGGGAGGATGAATTGCCCCTTCGGGCAGGCGCTGTTTAAGTTTTTGTAATCGATACACATCCTCCAGGTCCCATTTTTCTTCTCGACCAGGACTAGGTTTGCCAGCCACTTGGAGTACTTGATTGGCCGGATGAAGCCTGCAGCAAGTAGACGCTGCACCTCCTCATCGATGGCTCGACAGCGCTCTTCATTGAAGGGCCGCAGCGACTGCTTGACAGGTCGCACTTTGGGGTCGGCGTTGAGTTTGTGCTCAGCGAGTTCCCTAGGGACACCAGGCATGTCAGAGGGATTCCATGCAAAGATGTCCCTATTCTCACGGAGGAACTCGATGAGCGCGCCTTCCTATGCTGGGCTCATGCCCGTCCCGATCGTCACCGTCTGGCTGGAGTCGCCTGGGACCAGCTCGATGGTGCGGGTATGCGTTGTTGCCTCGAAGGCTGAGGTGTTGCCGCCCTCCGAGTTGGGCTTCTTGAGTATGGTGGGGCCGTCATTGTTGACCCCACTCGCGTACTTGGCGAGCTCGTCGGCGTGGTTGGCCTCTGCCGCGATGACGGCGTCGGCGAGTTCAGCTCCTTTGGCCTCGCACTCGGCGGCCATGTCGGGGTCGCCGTGGATGGTGATGACGCCGCGCGGTCCGGGGAGCTTCATCGCGTTGTACGCATAGTGGGGCGCCGCCATGAACTTGGCAAACGCCTGGCGCCCCAGGACGCAGTGGTAGGGGCTGTCGAAGGGCACCATCTCGAAGACGATCCGCTCGGTGCGGAATTTTGCTGGTGTGCCAAAGTTGACTGGCAGCATGACCTTGCCGATTGGGTACGCCTTCCGACCGGGGACGATGCCATGGAACATGGTGTAGGTCATCTCGACCATCGACTGCGGGAGCCGCAGTCGCCTGAAGGTGTCCAGGTACAGGATGTTGATGGAGCTGCCACCGTCCATCAATGTCTTGGGGAGCCAGTAGTCTCCCACCTTGGGCTTGACCACCAGGGCGACTCGGCCTGGGTACTCGATTCGTGGCGAGTGGTCCTGGCGGCTCCAAGTGATTGGTTGCTCAGACCAGTTGAGGAACTGGGGGACGTCCACCTGGGCCACCGTGTTGACGGCAATGGCACGGGCGATGACCTTCTTCTCGCGCTTCGTGTTGAAGCCTGTGAAGGTGTGGAGCGAGCCGGCCACGCTGCCGAATTTTCCGCCATTTGGCGGGTTGTTGTCGGGGTCTTCCCGTGCGCGCCGTGCCTTCTCGATCTCCTTGAGAGAATGACAGTCGGCGGTCGTGTGCGTAGTGGGCTTTCCTTCCCTGCTTTGAAATACACAAGGTTGGTTAAGAAGGGCCGCAGGGTCGAACCTAGGCTTCGCCTTGTAGTTGCCACCGTCGCGGCGTTGCCCCCCGTCGCGGCGGAAGCTCTTGGGCTCGCGCTGCGTGTATCCAGCGTTGGCGACGAAGTCGACTCGCCCGTCACTGCGGCGCTTGTCGGTGAGGCAAGTGCTGCTGTAGCGTAGATCGGATCGTCTTTCATTGTCGTTGCCGCTCGTGCGGCGTTGTCCTCCCGACTCGTCGTCGGTTTCTTGGTTTGGGTCTTCCTCCGCGTACCTTTTGGCGATCTCTAGGAGATCCAGTATGTTGTCAAGTGTGCGGTACGCTCGTTTGAGCTTGGCGACCAGGGGCTCGTAGCGGCACGAGGTCTTGAAGCAGTGGATCGCGGTGTCTGGGTGGATACCGACCGCGTTGTACCACAGTTCTTGCCACCGTTGGACCCAGCTGCGGGTCGACTCGCGAGGTCCCTGGACGCATCGTTCCAGGTCCTCGATGGTGGTGGCGCGGGTGTATGAACCTTCGAAGTGCCTAACGAAGGCATCGCGCATCTCTCCCAGGAGTCGATGCTATCCACGGGAAAAGTGTTGATCCACTGCCTGCACGCTCCCTCCATCATCAGGGGAAGGTAGCGAGCGGCTAGTAGATCGGTGTGGCCGGCGATTCCCATCGCCATGAGGTAGGTATCCAGCCACACGGAGGGATCGTACGAGGGGTCGTACTTCTCTATTTCCTTCGGCGCTTTGAAGTTCGTCGGGTATCTCTCGCCTCGGATCATCGGTCCGAAGCACCGGGGCCCGAGTCGGCTTAGCGACCCCCTCGGCTCACCGTCGCGGCGGTTGGTGAGGGTATGCCGCAGGTCGTCGGGCTGGCGTGCGCGCCAGCCCTGGGTGTTGATGATGTGGGTGCGAGCGTCGACGGGTTGACCGTTGGCGGCGACGAAGTTGGTCGCCGGCCGGGGGTCGTTGGTGGAGAGTGCCGCGTTCGCGGATCGGTGTTGGAGCTGTAGTGGTTCGGGTGGCGGGCAGTTGAGGGTGTTTGCCGCCATGGGGCGGCCGCTTGAGGCCGCTCTGCTGCCCGATGAATGCGAGTACATCCGACCATGTGAGTCGACGCCTGCGTTTTGTTGCTCGACCGCTTTTGCGAGCAGGGCCTTGGCGTACTGGATCTGCAGGGCTCCTTCACCAGTGGTCGCGATGTTGTCGACTGCTGCTCGGCCCGCGACGAGGTTGTCCATTGGGGTGGAGAACAGCGGTAGGCCGTTCGCGTCTCGCTCCCGTGAGGAGACCACGATCCGCGGCTGGTCCCTGGGGGGTGCGCGGTTGGGTGGTGGAGGGGCGCCATTGGCCGTTGACCCTGGTGGGGGCCGAGTGCTTCCTTCTGGTGGCCCGTTCTTGCAGATCGCGCGCTTGGCCACGCGGGACGGGTTGTTATCTTCGTCGAAATTCAGGGCGCGCCCCTGGACAGTGGGGTTCAGGCGCGACCTGATTCGGAGCTGGTGGTAGCGCGACAGCTCCTGCGCTGTTACCTGCTCGAGGCGGAATTTTTCGCGCTCGGCTTGTTCCTTGCGGACTGCTTCCGCCAGTTTCAGGCGGATTTCCTCGACCTCCGTTGCCGTCGCGTTGGGGCGGATCGGCGTGGAGAATGGATCTTTCGGCGGGTCGGCGCCAGTCGCCATGTAGGTCACGGCGTGGCGGCCGGTTCCGTCGCGAAGGTCGGCGGAGTTCTCCGACCCGGAGTCGAAGTCGAAGATCCCAAGGATAGAGGGATCCTCGAAGTCTCCGACGTTGGATACCTGGGCGATGGAGCCCGCGGGTGACGCGGCGACAATGGACCCGGCGAGTGACGCCCGGGTCGCCGAATCAGCGTCGTCGTTAAGGGCCGCGTCTTCCGCGGCCGCGGAGGTTTCGGCCGCGTTGCTGTGGGCCAAGTCGTACTCGGAGGCGAGGCGGTGGATCGTGTGGACCTGGCTCTCAGAGAGCCGGTCGCGTGGCGGCGACTCGCGGATGCGAGCCGAGTCCTCCGAGATGATGACGTCGGTGAGGCCGACGAAGAGGCTGATCGTGCCGACCGGCAGGATCATGCTGCGCGTGACGGGTCGCGTCGCTGGCACGTAGCTGCTCGGCAAGATCTAGAGCATCTCGCCGATCGCAATCATGCGGCCGGTGGCGATCGTCTCATTGATGGGCAGATTGGATCTCGCCGCAGAACACCGGCCTGACCGGCCAGGCCCCACGGTGGGCGCCACTGTCGTGGGAATGACCACGGCAGATGCTGCAATCGGCAGCGAGTAGTAGAACATGGGGCAAGGGCGGCCAGCCATCTGCGGTGCGAGATGAGGGCTGAGACACAAGGATTTACCCAGGTTCGGCCCCCCGGAGGGTAAAGACCTACTCCTTCTAGATTGTATTATGGGGACAGTACAATGGGGCGAGCTCGGCGGTTAGGCAGCGAGTCGCTTGGGTGTATGATGGAACGTATCCTCTATGCGTCCTCTAGGGAGGTTTATATAGACTCACCTCCCTAGGGTTTACAGATCTCAACCGAATCAGTTAAGGTTTCAGCGATTCTTTAACCTAATCCGACTGGGCCTATCTACGCTTCTGGGCCTTCAACTTCCAGTCGCTTGAGTTCACGCCAGATCTTGATCCAGTCGCCGTCCTGCAGGTCCACTCGCTGGTACCTGGGCCAATAGGAAACGTTGTGCTGGGTATACCCCGGTAGGCATATCCCCATCAAAAATGTTCATGCCGTACTTGGACAAGTTTTTCATAGTGTTTATTGATGATATTCTGATATATTCCAAGGATAAGGAAGAGCATGCTGAACATTTGAGAATAGCATTGCAGATCCTAAGAGAACACAAGCTTTATGCTAAGTTCAGCAAGTGTGAATTCTGGTTAGATGAGGTAGAATTCCTTGGTCATGTGATCAGTAAAGATGGGATTGTTGTAAATCCATCCAAAGTTCAATCATTATTAGAATGGATTGCACCAACCAATGTGAAACAAATTCGAGGTTTCTTGGGAATGGCTGGTTATTATCGGAGGTTCATTGAAGGTTTCTCCAAAACAGCTGGATCAATGACCAAATTGTTAAGGAAGAATACACCATTCATCTGGGATGAGAAGTGTGAAGCAAGTTTTCAGGAGTTAAAGACTAGATTAACTACCGCCCCAATTTTAGCAGTTCCTGAGACAGGGAAGGACTTTACAGTATACTGTGATGCATCCAAAGAAGGTTTGGGTTGTGTATTAATGCAAGATCATAAAGTAATTGCTTACGGATCAAGACATTTGAAACCTCATGAAGATAATTATCCAACTCATGATTTGGAATTAGCAGCAATAGTCTTTGCTTTGAAAGGATGGAGGCATTTTCTTTATGGAGCAAGGTGTGAATTATACACTGACCACAAAAGTCTCAAATATTTCTTCACTCAAAAGGAATTGAATATGAGACAGAAGCGTTGGTTATAACTAATCAAGGATTATGATCTTACAATCAATTATACCCCTGGGAAAGCAAATGTTGTAGAAGATGCTTTAAGTCGAAAGAGCGCGGATATTCAGCCTAGCAATTGGGAACTACCAAAATAGTTACAGATGGATTTGGAGAGATTGGAACTTCAATTCCTAAGGACAGAGACTCTTGGTGGATTAGATACTATGGAGGTAGTTGCAGAACAAAATAGTGATCTCAAGCACGAAATTTTTAGACATCAAGCAGAAGATCCTTTTATTGCTGAAGAAATTCGGAGGATATCTCAAGGACAAGCATCAACTTTTTGCCTAGGAGATTTTGGATCTTTATGGTTCTAAGATCGTCTTTGTGTTCTAGATGTGCCAGAGATTCGTGAAGTGATACTTCGAGAGGCACATAAGACACCATATTCCATTCATCCAGGAAGTACCAAGATGTACATGGACTTGAAAGAATTATTCTGGTGGAATAACATGAAAAGAGATATTGCAAAATATGTGTCAGAATGCCATACTTACCAAAGGGTAAAAGCTGAACATCAAAGTCCAGCAGGACCATTGCAACCTTTGGAGATTCCCGAGTGGAAATGGGAGGAAATTGGTATGGACTTCATCATAGGATTAACCATGACACCAAAACAGAAGGATATGATATGGGTGATTGTTGATAGACTCACTAAATGTGCACATTTTATCCTAGTAAATCAGAAAGATAATGCGGAGAAATTAGTAGAATTTTACATCAAGGAGATAGTAAGTAAGCAAGGAGTGCCCAAGAAGATCGTAACTGATAGAGGATCAGTGTTTACAACAGCATTTTGGAAGCAATTGCATGAAGCACTTGGTTCAAAGTTAGATTTCAGCACAACCTATCATCCAGAAACTGGGGGTCAAACAAAAAGAACCAATCAAATATTGGAAGACATGCTAAGGACTTGTGCATTAGATTTCGGAGGTTCGTGGGAAGATCATCTACCATTGGCAGAATTTTCCTACAATAACAACTATCAGAGTACTCTGAAGGTAGCCCCATATCAAGTACTTTATGGAACGAAATTGAAAGTACAAAGGAAGTCGCCTAGAGGGGGGTGAATAGGCTTTTAAAATTATTACGGTTTAGGCTCAAGTAAATGCGGAATAAACTAACGTTTAATTTATTGAGCACAAAACCTAGCCACTAAGTTCACCTAGGTGCACCAAGAACCTATGCTAAGCAATACAAGCAACAAGGTGATAGCAAGGTATAAATACTTCAAGAACGATGGCTATCACAATGTAAAGTGCATAAGTAAAGGGTTCGGTTGAGAGATAACAGATGGACACGGATACGAAGATTTGTTTCCCGAAGTTCACTTCCAAAGAAGCTACGTCTCTGTTGGAGAGGTGTGATGGCGCAATGCTCTCCGAACGCCACAAATGGCTCACCTCGAGGTGTGGTGGCTCGATGCTCACCCAACGCCACACAAGGCCTCAGCCCGGATGTGGAAGCACGCAACTCACCGACGCCACAAAAGGCTCACCCTATTCTCCCAAGTGCGCACCACAAAAGGCGGGCACTTGCTCCACTATGGGACGCTTGAGGGTGGTCACCGAACCCGTACAAGATTGGGGCTAACTCCACAACTCAATTGGAGGCTCCCAACAACAAAGCCACAAAAGGCCAACAATGCCACAAAAGGCCAACAACGCCACAAAAGGCTACAAGACCACAAAAGGTCAACAAGACCACAAAAGGTCAACAACCCAACCACACAACCGTCTAGGGTTCCAAGGAACCCATGAGAAACAAGCTCACAAGCTTGAACTCGCCGAATCTTCGAGGATAACTCAAACCTATGCACCAAATGCAAGGACAAGTCCTTCTCTCCCAAATTCCAACAAAGCTACAAAAGCTATTGGGGGAATAAGGGAGGAAGAACACAAAAGGAGAACAGAAAACTCTCCAAGATCTAGATCCCAATGATTCCTTCACAAAGAAGGGATTTAGCTTGGGGGGATTATAGATCTAGATCTCCTCTCTCAAATCCCTCAAAAGATGCAAGAATCATAGGAGGGGAAAGGGAGAGGGAAAGCTTCTTCAAGGTTGACAATGGAGGAGAGAGAGAAAGCCAAGAACCAAGAAGAAAAGCCGTGTCCCACGAAGGGGAAGAGGAGCCCCTTTTAAAGGGCTCCCAGATCTGCCCGTTATGGGCATTCGCGACACCTGGCCAGAACTTCCGGTGGGAGGCCGGAAGTTCCGGTGGCACACATCCAACGGTCGAAAACTGCGGAGCGAGAAACTGAAAAAATGAATCATGGCCGGAACTTCCACCGGTTCACCGGAACTTCCGGTGGGAGCAAAACTTCCGGTGAAAGTTCCGACGGAAGTTCCGTCAAATAGACACAATGAAAACAGAAGGTTACTGAATGTGAGCGGAACAAGAGCCGGAAATTCAATCGGAACTTTTTGCCTGAGCGTAACTTCCGGTCACTGGCCGGAACTTCCGGTGAGAGCGAAACTTCCGGTGGAAATTCCAACTGAAGTTCCGTCAAATAGCATATCCAAAACAGAAGGTGACTGAGCGTGAGCGGAAGAAGACCCGGAACTTCCACCGGAACTTTCAGCGGCAAAATGCCTAGCGGAACTTCCGACGGCAAGCCGGAACTTCCGGTCAGGGAAATTCCAGAAACCAGAAAACCAGAAACGCAATAACTTTTGCATCCGAACTCCAAATGGGATGAAACCAATTTTGTTGGAAAGATAACGACGAATATAATCCAACAAACATTGGGAATCACCTTGGTAGAAAATACTATGAATATATATGTGAAGTATCCCCCAAGGCGTGGAGCCGGAAAACTCGCAAGATCAAAAACCGCAATAATATATGCAAGTGAAATCCTTAAATGATGAACTAGAGCTTGTTATGATGATGACCACAAGCTCTAGATCCTCTCATGGACAAGAACCAAATAATAACCAAGAAAGATGATGCTATGAATGCAAAGGTTTGAGCTCTCTCCGAACGATGCAACGGGACACCCGCTTGAGAGCCCCTCTTGGTAGAACGGCAATCTATCCTAAACCCGGTCTCCCAACTAACAACACGAGACCGGCAAAAAGAGAAGCCCTATAAAGAACATACCTTTGCCTTGAGCATCCCACTTGAACTTGATGTAGACCGTCTTGTTCTTCTATAGTGGGAACACCTTTCTTGGATCCTCTTGCTTGATGAAGATGAAGACTTGCAAATTGCTCCCCCATACTCCATGGGGAAACCTCTTCTTTGAACTTGTCTTCATCATTCCATGAGCACGAGGATGGCAAGATTCAAGCATGAGATCTTCTAGAGATGGCGCATCTTGAGCTCGCCCTTCTTCATCCCTACTTGAGGTTGATCCATCTTGATGCAACTCTTTGCACATGCCTGGATCGAGCTTCAAGCTCCTTCTTTCTTCATGATTCCAATGGGCATAAAGCCCTTGAACATTTCTTCATCTTCCAACCTTGAGACCAACACATGGCCCAAGCGATGCCAATGGACAAACCTACAAGTGAAACTCAATTTACACATTAGTCCATAGAGATTGTCATTAATTACCAAAACCACACATGGGGGCATACATGCCCTTTCAGAAATGCAGATCACCAATATGTTGGTATGAGCCTGGGAGTAGCAAAGAATTTGCGCCAGACTATATCAAGGAAAGGCAAGATATCATCGATATAATCAAGGATAGATTGAAAATAGCTCAAAGTAGGCAGAAAAGTTATGCTAACCTAAGTCGAAGATCATGGTATCCTGAAGTAGGAGACATGGTATATCTTAAAGTAAGCCCAATGAAAGGAGTTAAAAGTTTTGGAGTTAAAGGAAAATTGAGTCCAAGATATATAGGACCATTCAAAGTACTGAGTCAGAACAGGACCATAACTTATGCTTTAGAGCTACCATCAAGGTTGGCTCAAGTTCACAATGTTTTCCATGTGTCACAACTCCAGAAATGTCTTAAAGTTCCTGATGATGCAATTACACATCAAGAGGTGAAATTACAAGCAGACCTGACTTATGTTGAGAAGCCTTGTAAAATTCTGGAAGAGAACTGGAAAAGGTTAAGAAATAGGGAAATCAAATACTATAAGGTACAGTGGGAGCATCACCCCGAGAGAGAAGCCACATGGGAGAAAGATGATGACTTAAGAGAAGCCTATCCAGAACTATTTAGGTACACATCAGCAAACTTCGGGACAAAGTTTAATTTAAGGGGGGAAGTCTGTAACATCCCAGCATTTAGGAACCAACGAAGGGTAGATTTAGGAATTTGTGCATATGCATGCATTCATCTGTAAAATGTGGGTAAATTTTTCGCCAAATAAAAAACTAAAGTGATCAGAAATTCTTTCACTCTCTATGTGTAGGACTAGCTCTAGGAGTGATCATTATAAATTTTGACATGATCTTTATGAATTAGTGTATTTTGGGGGAAAGAATTTTAATTCAAATTTGAACTTTGAGTTTATATTTTAAAGTTAGAAATTGATAATTTAAAATGAATTCTAAAATGATTTAGTAATATTATTAGATTTGATCAATAAATAATAAAGAGTAATAGAAATTCAAATAAGAAATGAATATTTTATTCCTTATCTTAATTCCATGAATATTTTTTTGAGCAATTATGACAGTAGAGAATAAGTTACAAAGATTAACTCATTGATACAATAAAGAATCTTTACAGAAAGGTAATTACAAAAAGAGAAATATATATTAATAAAATATTACACATTCTTTACAAAAGAAGGAAATAGAAATTATAAGGGCATTTATTTATCTAAGAGTAAACCTATACTAAATCTTGAGTCTTCAGATCTTGTACCTACAAAGTAATGAACAAACAAAAAGGAAAATGAAAATTAATTATTAATTTTACTCTCAGTCGAGAGCAGTGAGTTGCACTGCTCAAGTTTACATCATTGAGTAATCTGTTAGGGGCAAGTTTCACCAATATGAAAGAATTTGATCTTTGATAATAAATAAGCCATAAGTCAAATGATCACAGCAAGTAAAAAGGGGGCAAGTTTCACCAAGCAGGATAACAGTAAAAAGATAAAAGGGTAAAACACCTTACTGGTCTCATCCACAACCATGCAACAGACACATAGGCAACTCAATCACCAAACTGCATGGGGTGTGTTGTCGACACAGCCACAATAGCTCAATCAAGTAAAAGGACCAAGCACAGCCGTGGGAAAACACTAGTGCATCTCTTTATTTCCCACACCACACCAAGAACACTTAGCTTCACAAAGCTAAGTAAACCACCAGCCAACAAAACCTCACACCAGATCAATCCAAACATCATCAGATGGTGACATAAGGAGAGGGAGAACTAGGTGGACAGCAAGGTCAAGCTCACAGGAGCTAGGAGGAGCATGGCTGATCAAGGCCAAGCACAGGAATCAGGGAAAACAAGAATAGCACTAGGAGGTGAAGGACAGGATCAGGCCAGCAACACCACTAGCACATCAAGCCACCATAATCATCAACTCTTGTGGTAAGTATCATAAACATCCACATGATCTGTTCATCTTACCCAAACATAAAATATGTTTTGTTTCATAAGATAACCTCTCAGTGATCACCCAAGTGGGATGAACCTATCCTAGAGGAATTGAAATGTAAAATACCAAAAGTAAATGAAAGATCGTATGGGCACCTAGAGGGGGGGGTGAATAGGTGCTACTTCAAATTTTCTTCCTTTTCAAATTAAGGTTTGACAAGAAAGGTAAATTCTCTAGATAATGCAACTAAGGTGAATTTACCTATATGACAAACAAGCACTAGCTAACACAACACTAAGCAAGAACAAGTAAGTAAAGTGCGGTAAAGGATAGAAGTAACCAAAGTGGTGGACGCGGAGACATAAGGATTTGTTTCCCGTAGTTCCTTCCTTTTGAGGGGAAGTACGTCTACATTTGGAGAGGGGGTGGTTTCAAACCACCAACGCCACGAGAGGCCTCCCTTGTTTTCCGATGAATCTCACCCCAACGGGATCGATCCACCTTCCACTATATCAGCAACCTTCAAGGTGGAAGCCGGCACCTTTAAAACAAGTTCGGGGCACACATCCACAACTTAATTGGAGGCTCCCAAATACAAGCAAGTTGTCAAAACAATCAAAGACAAGCTTGTAAGAACCAAATCTAGAACTAGGGTTTCCATAGAAAACACTAGAGCAATGGGGCCCTCAAATGAATGAGGGGGAAATGAAGATCTCGTTTGGTGAAGTAGTAGATCAAGGGCTCCTCCTTTGATTCTCCAAAGATCAAAGACTTTGGATGGTTGAGTGAAGAGATCTTGGCGATTTGGTGGCTCAAATGGTGGTGGTAGTCTTCAATGAAACGAGCACTTTGTCCCAAGGTAGGTGGAGGGGTATTTATACCACTTGGAGGAATCTGCCCGTTGAGGCATTAAATGCACCGGTACTACCAGTACTCAAGCGGCAGTACAACCGGTACAACCGGTCAGGTACCAGACCAAGTATCAGAGGAGGCACCACTTGGTCGAGCCAGCCACGGTCAAGCCCGGAACTACCTTGCGGTACTACCCCCAAGCGGTAGTACCGGTCATTAGACGCGGTACTACCGGTCACGGCAGTAGTACCGGTCCCAAGTACCGGTTGGTACCGAGGGAAGAGGAAAGGCCAAGTCCTTCCTCAGTGTTGCCCGGTACTGCCGAGCGGCACTACCGTGTCCAAGTGGTAGTACCGCTTGCCACAAGCGGTACTACCGGTTGGAGCGGTAGTGCCGCTCCGCGTACCGCTTGCCACAAGCGGTACTACCGGTTGGAGCGGTAGTGCCGCTCCGCGGTACCGGGTGGTACTGAGTAAAATTGAGGCCTATCCACCTCAATCGGATGTAACCTCCGGTACTACCGGTCAGCACAGGAGACTTTGGCAAGGGCAACTGTGGGCAATGCAATATTTGTGCCACTACCTAGAAAACCTGAGATGCACTTAGCGCACGATTAAAACGATAGGTGTGTTGTTATCAAACATCAAAATCACAAGGATAGGAAATGCTCTTTCAATCTCCCCCTTTTTGGTTTTTGATGACAACACACCTTTGCCAGATAATTTTATGAAGATACTACTGGATTTTGAAAAATAGAGATGAGGCTCCCCCTGGATGAATAGGATCAAACCTCCCCCTCTATTTTACAAACCCAACATAAGTGCACAAATATAGATACTAGCATTTGAACTCGTACATTTGCACAATAACTTGTGATGAGAAATATATTGGCAATGGATAACGCATATCATCACAAGATGGATCCGTGAAATAACCCACATAGACTCAACATACATAGCACGAGTAGTTCCCAAATAGTTAGTACATATAGTTCACACATAATTATGAAGCAAATAGGCAAATAAACTTCACAAGCAATTAAAAGATCAAAGCAAGAACGAGCTTGTGACTTTCCCATGCAACACCCGCATTCCTAAGGTGCACCTTCTCCCCCTTTGGCATCAAGACGCCAAAAAAGGGACAAGTGCAAGACTAACTTCCCGACATTCAATCCTCCTCCTCATCATCAAAGCCCTCCTCATAGGCTGGTGGAGCACAGTGCGAGGAAGAGACATCATCATCCCAATGGTTGTGCTTGGAGATCCATTGGTGTTTAGGGGTGATGTTGGTCTCGGAACCCTCGAATATGGTCAATCCTTGAGCTTCCATCAAGTCCTTCTGCCGAGCACAAGCTTTCTTGGCATACACATGAGCCTCATACATGCACTTTTGATTGTCAACTTGGAAGCAAAAGATCTTTTTGAGCTTGGCCTCCATCCTCTTGGCCCAAGATGGATGGGCATTCTTGCGCCGGGAGAAAACATAATATGCATCACGGCCACTGTCAGCATCCTCAGAATCAGCCTCAATCACATTGCCTTCTTCATCCACCTCATCACCTTCCACATTGCGGGGTTGGGCATGCTTCTTGAGCTTGAGTGTCGTGGGAATAGTCACGGCATATGCTGCAATCGGCAGCGAGTAGTAGAACGAGGGGCAAGGGCAGCCAGCCATCTGCGGTGCGAGATGAGGGCAAAGACACAGGGTTTTACCCAGGTTCGGCCCCCCGGAGGGTAAAGACCTACTCCTGCTAGATTGTATTATGGAGGTGTTACAATGGGCGAGCTCGGCGGCTAGGCGGCGAGTCGCTTGAGTGTATGAGGGAACGTCTCTCTACTCGCCCTATAGGGAGGTTTATATAGGCTCACCTCCCCTAGGGTTTACATATCTCAACCGATTCGGTTACAGATTCAGTAGTCGTTTAACCTAGCCCGACTGGGCCTATCTACTCGCCTGGGCCTTCAGCTTCCAGTCGCTCGGTACCTTGCTGGGCTTCAATCCACTCGCCGTTCTGCAGGCCCACTCGCCAGCTCATGGGCCAGTCGGAAACGCCCTGCTGGGTATACCCCAATAGGCATATCCCCATCAGTAGTCCCCGAGGCCGTCGTCGATTGGGCATAAGTGGCTGCTGGCAGTCGGAGTATGCGGCTTCAAAGCAGGCATCCAGTCGAATCGTCGGCGGGCTCTTGTATAGAGGAGAAAATCCGATGAACCAAGTCGCGGCTTGGGCGAGTCGAGTCGGCGGGACGCGGTCATGGTGATTGACCCGGCGAGCCGAGTGGCTGAAGTTGGACCGTCAGGCATAGTCAAACTAGCCGTTGGGGGTAATCCAACGGTAACTTTTGGCGTAATCATCGCGCGGTAACGGCCCCCTGATTTGGCTGGCACTCCCGCTATATAAGGGGAATGGCAGGCAATCGTAGAGCCATCTGCCCACCACTTCTTCCGAGTGCGCACATTTTCCTTCCTCTACTCCGCGATCCAATCGACTCGAAATCTCCCGATCTCCAACCAACCTCTCAGCCATGGCCCTTTCCACCGAACCATGGGGCAGGTCCAAGTGTACGAGGGCGCAGCTGGCTTCTTTCGAGGAAGCCGGGATCCTGCGATCCGGCTGTTGGCATATCCCCGCAGCCGGAGAAACGACCCCAAACCCGCGAGAGAGGGAATTCGTCTGTTTCACCAGTCATCTCGAGCGGGGGCTAGGGTTTCCGACGTCTTTGTTCTTCCGGCGCTTTTGCGCCTACTACGGGATCCAGCCTTCAGATCTGGGTCCCCACAGCATCGAGCAGCTCGCCATCTTCGTGGCGTTCTGCGAGTGCTACTTGGGATACCGGCCCTATTTTCCCTTGTGGCAAGATCTGTTCCACGGACGGATCAGCCGCGAGGAGGCAGGCGGCCCAATGCTAGCCGCGGGCGGCTTGACGTTCCAGCTCAAGTCCAAAGCTTCTTTCTTTGATCTGATGCTGCCCGCCAAGGCAGCGAGCGACTGGAAGAAGTCGTGGTTCTACGTGGCCGAGGCGACCCCGGAGGACGAGGTGGCGATCCCGCGGTACTCGGCCAATCGTTCTGAGCCGCGCCATCTCCAAGTCGGCAAGCTCCCCGACGACCAGCGGATGGTCGTTGACGAGATGCTCCAGACCATCCGCGGTCTGAAAAAGAAGGGCCTTCAGACGATAAACTTGTACAATTGCTGGCTTGGGCGACGGCTCGTTCCACTCGCCCAACGCGACCACTATATGTACCAGTACACGGGCCGGGGAGACTCGACGAAGGCCTGTCTCGACGAGTGGAAGCTAGAGGATTATATCCCAGCGCTGAAGAAGATCACCCAAGCGGTGTACCTGGATGCGCAAGCTAGGGTCGCCCCCTACACCGCGAAGCGTCCGGCTCCAACGGTAATTTCTTTACCTTGTTCGCAGTCGCAGTGTATGCAGTCGCGGTAATTCTGATTCTGTTTTTGTATTCATCGCAGCTATTCCAAGTGGTGGAAGGGTGGCTCCCACCTTCGGATGATGAAAGCCCGGGGCCATCCGCCCAAGACATAGGCGAATCGCCACCCGCGAGGGGCAACGAGGACGACGAGGAAGAGTCCGAAGAGGAAGTCGCCCCGTTGGTCCGAAAGACCCGCGGGCAACGTCAGCGCGAGATCAAGGCGAGCAGGAGCCTCGAGCGTCATGATGACGACGACGAGCTCCCAGAGACCACCTCGCGCCGTCAAGCCACTCCGTCAAAGAAGAAGAAGAAGAAGGAAAGGGAGGCGAGGGCCCTCCCGAAGAGGAAAACGAAACCGTCGAGGACGGCTTCACCGCAGCACTCGGCAAGCAGCTCCGATGTTCCCAGCCTTGCTGGTGACGATGCGCCCCCAGCGACAGCCGCGCTGGACACGGCGACCGTGGAAGTGCCGCTGGCCTCGATTCCCCCGCCATTCGCCCCAGTCTCTGGGCTGGGGGAGGCTCCGGCTGCAGCGACTTCGCCTCGCAAGGAGGTTCCGGCTGCGGCGGCTTCGCCTCACAAGGAAGCTCCGGTTGTAGCGGCTCCAACTCGCGAAGAAGTTCCCGCCGAGGATGTCCCAGAGGCGCCAGCCGCGGCCTCAACGACGAAGAAGCCGTCCGTGTCTTGGGCACGCGACGTCCTGGATCTGGGGCTCAGTCGCCGACTGGGCCCTGAACTGGAAAAGCCGGCTGGCCTCCGTACAGGGCTACGTTTCATCCCAGTCGCCAAGTGAGTGCGCTCGCCCTTCCTTAGTTTCCATAATTATTTCAATTGTCTTTGTTGATTCGATTAATGCGCAGGACCGGAGTGAAAAGGATGGGCCATCCGACCGTGGCCAAGGTACCCTCCGCCGCTAGCGAGGAAGATCCTTCCCGCAAGAGGAAAGCGGACGAGGTCGTCGCCTCAGCGGATGGCAGTAAGAAGGCCAAGGGCAACAACATCATCACTATCTCTGACGATACGGCGGCCGCGCCGGCCGAGCCCGTGGTGGAGGCAACCGCGTCTATGAAGGAGGGCGCTTCCTTGCCTGGAGCGGTGGAGGCGACTTCCTTTGGAGCGGGTGCCTCTATCGCTATGTTCCCCCGCTTCGTGACCAAGGCGGCAGCGGCGAGCGGGGCTGCGCCCTCGAGCCTCGCTCCGGGGACCGCCGATGCTGAAGTCGACCAGCGTCGTGGGCACACGCCAGCGTTGCTTGCGTCCATGGACGTGATACAACTCCATGCTATGCTTGGCGCAGCCATCCAGGTACATCCAGTCCCCGAGGATCAGGTCGGTGCTCTGCAGCGGCTTGATTCTTATAATTTCTCGTCTTTTATTTTCGTATCCAGTCCCCGAGTGCGCACGCGCCAAATTTTGGCGGGTGGGCACTTAGGAATTTCTTGATTGCCAGTCCCCGAGTGCGCACTCGCTGAATTTCAGCGGGTGGGCACTTAGGAATTTCTTGACCGCTAGTCCCCGAGTGCGCACTCGCTGAATCTTAGCGGGTGGGCACTTAGGAATTTCTTGACCGCTAGTCCCCGAGTGCGCACTCGCTGAATTTCAGCGGGTGGGCACTTAGGAATTTCTTTTGACTAACTTGTTCGATGATGTGCAGGGTCTGCAGCTTGAGTCGGCGGACCGATTGGCCGCGAAACAGCGTGCTGAGAAAGAGCTGGTTGTCATCCAGGAGGCGAACAAAGGGCTTCAGGCTGTTGCCGCGAAGGCAGAGGAAGCTCGCTAGGGGCTTGTCTCCGCCGATGAGCTGGTGGCGGCGCGATCTGCTCTGGGTGCCGCTGAACAACGGATCGCCGACCTTGAGCGCGAACTGCGGGAGGCGAGAGAAGAAGCAAGCTCGGCGGACGGGCGAGTGAGGGCCGCTGTTGCGGCCGCGGAGGAGGATCGCAAGGTGTCGGAGGTCCTTATTGCTGGGCTTCAGGACGACCACACGTCGCTTCAGTGCTTCATCACGGGACTCGTCCGCCCGTTGCTTGGTGAGTGCATCTTCCCTTTCTATTAGTTATGATTTTTGTGGTGTCCGTTGTACTCATCGTTGTCTTCTGCTCGCAGGTCGCATCATTGATGACGAAGGAGAGGCGAGTTCGCTCGATGCGAGGCGGTGCGTAAGCATGCTCGTCGACTCGGCGACGCTGTCGGCGACGTGCATCTGCGCCTACCTCCAAGAAATATCGCCCACGGAGGTGATTCCCAGCGACCTCGTTGAGGTGAGGAAATATTTGGAGAAGGCGCCCGCGGTCGTTGAGTTCATGTCGCGGTCGGCGTTTCGGCGTGGAGCGTCGACGGCACTGAGCCTTGGACTCGCCCACTTCCCCGAAGATTTCGACGTCGACGATGTGACGAGTGGGTATCCATCGTCGACTGGCGCGGTGGATCTGTCCGAGGTTCTCAAGTTGCAAGAGCGTGCCGCCACGTACTCGGAGCGTGTCTGGGCGATGGGCGACCTCCTTCCCTACCAGGAAACGGTCGTCGCGCCAAACGACCCCGAGCCGCCGCATCGTGACTTCAAGGTCGAGCAGCCTTTTCGCGTGGCGATGGCGGGTGAACTGACGACGTATACATCAAACCCGTACACCACGTTCATCCGTAATCGCCGGGATGCTGGCGAGTCATCATCAAAGCCTGCAGAATAGGGTAGTTTGCCTTGAAGCGTTAACAGCAGTTCTGCCATACGGGCATATTTTGTAACATAAGACAATGCAATATGCGATTGAATGGGATGTCGTTTCTATTTGGTATTTGTTTGTGTGCTTTTGGGTTGATTTTGGACGAGTCCCCGAGCGCGTCCGCCCTTTTGTGGGGTTTACCTCGTGTATGATGTTTGTTGTTTATCATGTGTGTTGTTGCTTTGGTCGACTCGCCCGAGCTCGGGGAGCCAGTCGCAAGGCGACTCCCTGGAATGCTCTGTACTTTACCGTTTTCCCGTACGCGAACGGAGTCGGGTGGCCGAGTCCCCGAGCGTGGTACTTGGTCGTTCTAGGCGCAACTCGAGGGTGGTTGAGGACTTAGCGCGTTGGTGTGAGCGCGTCACTCCTGCCTGGCCCGTAAGGTCAGTCGCTTGGCGAGTCCTGGGCATGCTCTCTTACTTGGCGTTTTCCCTGACCGCTCGTGACGAACTGGTATTCAGTCCCCGAGCGTGGTACTTAGCCATTCGAGTCGCTATGCCGAGGATGCGGAGGACCAAGGTCGCTGTGAGAAGCGAAGGTAGTTGTCTTGGCTCGTAGAACCAGTCGAGCTAGGCGACTCCAATGGTGCTCCGGGTTGGCGTTTTTCGTGGACGATGCGAGACCTGAAGTTATTCAGTGCTCTTGCACCGCACTACTTAGCCGTGCCGATCGCTGTACCATAGGTTGACTTCTGCATTTTAGCATACCGCTGTTATTACGAGTGCGAGTGGCACAAGTCATGGAGAGTGGACGCAATTTGCGGTAACCGTTTCTTTTATTTCATAGCGACTGGAGAGTACATGTGTAGGGTTCTTAGGAGTAGAACTTCCGGAGGAGGTTTACATTCCATGGTCGCTTGACGTCGAGCTCGCCGTCCCCGTGGACGTCGATGAGGTAGTAGGCGTCGTTGCCGAGTACGCGCCCGATAGCGAATGGGCCTTCCCACGGAGGGGAGAGCTTGTGCATGCCCTTCTTGTCCTGGATGAGGCGTAACACCAGGTCGCCTTCCTGGAAGGTGCGGGCTTTCACCCGTCGGCTGTGGTAGCGGCGGAGTCCTTGCTGGTAGATGGCGGTGCGTGACCGGGCAAGGTCGCGTGCTTCGTCGAGCTGGTCGACCCCGTCTTGGCGGGCCAGCTCATTTGCAGCCTCCGTATAATGGACGACTCGCGGCGAGTCGTGTTCGAGGTCGGTGGGCATGACTGCTTCGGCGCTGTAGACCATGAAGAAGGGAGTGAATCCCGTCGATCTGTTAACCGAGGTACGGATTCCCCAGATGACGGAGGGCAACTCTTCGACCCAGCACCCAGCGGTGCGCTCGAGTGGTACTTGGAGTCGCGGCTTCAGGCCGTGGAGTATGCTTTGGTTGGCCCGTTCCGCCTGGCCGTTGGATTCTGGGTGGGCGACTGACGCGAGGTCGAGCCGGATGTGGTGCTCTTCGCAGAATTCGGCCATGGCTCCCTTGGCGAAGTTGGTGCCGTTGTCCGTGATGATACTGTTTGGGAACCCGTAGCGATATATTAGCTCGTGTAGGAATTTAGTGGCGGTCTTCCCGTCGCATTTCCGGACTGGCTTGGCCTCCACCCACTTAGTGAATTTGTCGACGGCGACTAGCAGGTGGGTGTAACCGGAGGGAGCTTTCTTGAAGGGGCCTACCATGTCCATGCCCCATACGGCGAATGGCCAGGTGATAGGGATTGTTTTGAGCGCCGAGCTTGGTACGTGCGTCTGACTGGCGTACTTCTGGCACCCGGCGCATCGCTGGACGATGTTGACGGCGTCGGCGTGTGCGGTGGGCCAGTAGAAGCCGTGTCGCATAGCCTTGGCGACCAGGGAGCGAGCGGCGGCGTGGTGGCCGCAGTCGCCTGAGTGAATGTCGTGGAGGATTTTGCGCCCTTCAGCCGGTTGGACGCAGCGTTGGAACACGCCGGTGACGCTGCGCTTGTGTAGCTCGCCGTCGATGATGGTGTAGGACTTGCATCGGCGAGCGATCATTCGAGCGTCTGTCTCGTCTGCTGGCAGGGTGCCGTCTTCCAGGTAGGCGATGTAGGGCTTGGTCCAATCGTCTGGCTCGGTAATGAGTGCGACCAAGGTTGCCTCTGGTTGGAGTGGGCTCCGATGTCGATCTCCCTCGGGGGAGAGACTGGTGGCTTGGCGTTGGGTCGAGGAACACGCCGGCGGGTGGTGCGAGTCGAGCCGACCCGATACGAGAGAGGGCGTCGGCCTCCTCGTTTTGCCGCCTGTCGATCCACTCGACGGAGTAGCCGGTGAAGTGGCTGCCCAACTTGTCCACCGCTTGGCGGTACGCCACCATGGTGGGGGAGACGGCGTCGCAGGTGCCGGCGACTTGCCCCGCGACGAGGTCGGAATCTCCGTAGCATCGGAGGCGATTGACGTTCATCTCCTTGGCGGCTCGCATGCCGTGGAGTAGGGCCTCGTACTCAGCCATGTTGTTGGTGCAGGGCGTGAAGTCGAGGCAGAGGATGTAGCGGAGCTTGTCGCCCTTTGGTGAAGTCAATACTATCCCTGCTCCTGCACCGTCCGCGTTCTTGGAGCCGTCGAAGTGCAGGCTCCAGTAATGGAGGTACGGCAGCTTTTCTGGCTGCTGAGCCTCCTCCCAGTCGGCGATGAAGTCTGCCAGCGCCTGCGACTTAATCGCCTTTCGTGGCTCGTATTTGATGTTGTGGACGCCGATCTCGACGGCCCACTTGGCGACCCGCCCGGTTGCCTCGCGGTTGCGGATGATGTCTTGTAGTGGTGCTGAGGAGACGACCGTGATCGGGTGCTCCTGGAAGTAGTGCGGCAGGCGCCGCTGAGCCCTGAAGACCGCGTACACTAGCTTTTGGTACTGTGGGTACCGTTGGCGTGACTCGGTGAGGACCTCGCTGATGTAGTACACCGGCCGCTGAACCGGGCGCTCCTTTCCTTCCTCTGGTCGTTCGACGACCATTACAGCGCTGACGACGCGTTCGGACGCCGCGACGTAAACCAGCATAGGTTCTTTGTCGGCGGGGGCGGCGAGTAGTGGTGCGGCGAGTAGCACCTTTTTGAGGTCACAGAGCGCGTCGTCCGCCTCCTTGTCCCACTTGAAGGTGGGGTTCTTGCGCATCAGGTGGTATAGGGGCATCGCCTTTTCGCCCAGGCGGGGGATGAAGCGACTGAGAGCCGCTACTCGCCCGGCCAGCTTCTGGACGTCGCGCAGGCACTCGGGTTTGCCGAGCCGGGCGATCGTGTCGATTTTTGTTGGGTTCGCCTCGATCCCCCGTTTGGAGACGACGTACCCCAGTAGTTGTCCGGCGGGTACGCCGAAGGTGCACTTGCCTGGGTTGAGTTTTATCTTGTACCTTCGCAGGTTGGCAAAGGTTTTTGCCAGGTCGGCGAGTAGGTCGCCTTGGCGAGCGGACTTCACGACCACGTCGTCGATGTAGACGTGGATGTTGCGGCCAATTTGGCTCGCGAGGCATTCTTGCATGCACCGCTGGTAGGTTGCCCCGACGTTCTTGAGGCCGAAGGTCATGGCGGTGTAGCAGAAGGCTCTGAATGGCGTGATGAACGCCGTCTTCTCCTCGTCTTCGACAGCCATTTTGATCTGGTTGTACCCAGAGTAGGCGTCGAGGAAACATAGCGACTCCGAGCCCGCGGTTGAATCGATTATCTGGTCGATCCGCGGGAGGACGAACTGCTCCTTTGGGCAGGCGCTGTTCAGGTTTGTGTAGTCGATACACATTCTCCAGGTCCCGTTTTTCTTCTCCACCAGGACTGGGTTTGCCAGCCACTTGGAGTACTTGATTGGCCGGATGACGCCGGCAGCGAGTAGACGCTGTACTTCCTCGGCGATTGCTCGACGGCGTTCTTCATTGAAGGGCCGTAGCGACTGCTTGACAGGTCGCACTTTGGGGTCGGCGTTTAGTTTGTGCTCAGCGAGCTCCCTAGGGACACCGGGCATGTCGGAGGGTTTCCATGCGAAGATGTCCCTGTTCTCACGGAGGAACTCGATGAGCACGAATTCCTATGCTGGGCTCATGCCTATCCCAATCGTCACCGTCTGGCTGGAGTCGCCTGGGACCAGCTTGTCGGTGCGAGTGTGCGTCGTGGCCTCAAAGGTTGAGGTGTTTGCGCCCTCTGAGTTGGGCTTCTTGAGTATTGTGGGGTCGTCATTGTTGACCCCGCTCGCGTATTTGGCGAGCTCGTCGGCGTGGTTAGTCTCCGCCACGATGACGGCGTCGGCGAGGTCGGCTCCTTTGGCCTCACACTCGGCGGCCATGTCGGGGTCGCCGTTGATGGTGATGACGCCGCACGGCCCGGGGAGCTTCATCGCGTTGTACGCGTAGTGGGGTGCTGCCATGAATTTAGCGAACGCCTGGCGCCCCAGGACGCGGTGGTAAGGGCTGTCGAAGGGCACCAGCTCGAAGACGATCCGCTCGGTGCGGAAGTTGGCCGGAGTGCCGAACGTGACTGGTAGCGTGACCTTGCCGATCGGATACGCCTTCCGACCGGGGACGATGCCGTGGAACGTGGTGTGGGTCGTCTCGATCATCGACTGCGGGAGCCGCAGCCGCCTGAAGGTGTCGAGGTAGAGGATGTTGATGGAGCTACCGCCGTCCATCAGTGTCTTGGGGAGCCAGTAGTCGCCAACCTTGGGCTTGACCACCAGGGCGACTCGTCCTGGGTACTCGATGCGCGGCGAGTGGTCTTGCCGGCTCCAAGTGATGGGCTGTTCCGACCAGTTCAGGAACTGGGGGACGTCTGTTTGGGCCACCGCATTGACGGCGACGGCGCGGGCGATGACCTTCTTCTCGCGCTTCGTGTTGAAGCCTGTGAAGGTGTGGAGTGAGCCGGCCACTTTGCCGAATTTTCCGCCATTTGGCGGGTCGTTGTCGGTGTCCTCCCGTGCTTGCCGTGCCTTCTCGATCTCCCTGAGGGTGTGGCAGTCGGCGGTGGTGTGCGTTGCGGGTTTTCCTTCCCTGCTATGGAACGCACATGGTTGGTTAAGGAGGGCCGCGGGATCGAACCTTGGCTTGTTCTTGTAATTGCCACCATCGCGGCGTTGCCCTCCGTCGCGGCGGTAGCTCTTGGGCTCGCACTGTGCGTGCCCGGTATTGGCGACGAAGTCGACTCGCCCGTCACTGCGGCGCTTGCCAGTGAGGCGAGTGCCGCTGTAGCGTAGGTCGGTTCGGCGTCCGCTGTCGTTGCCGCCCGTGCGGCGTTGCCCTCCTGACTCATCGTCAGCTTCCTGGTTTGGATCTTCCTCGGCGTACCGTTTGGCGATCTCGAGGAGGTCGGGGATGTTGTCGAGTGTGCGGGAGTGTCGCTTGAGCTTGGCGACTAGAGGCTCGTAGCGGCACGAGGTCTTGAAGCAATGGATTGCGGTGTCCGGGTGGATGCCGACCGCGTTGTACCAAAGCTCTTGCCATCGTTGGACCCAGTTGCGGGTCGACTCACGGGATCCCTAGACGCATCGTTCCAGGTCCTCAATAGTGGTGGCGCGGGTGTAGGAGCACTCGAAGTGCCTGACGAAGGCGTCATGCATTTCCTCCCAGGAGTCGATACTGTCCTGGGGGAGAGTGTTGATCCACTGCCTGCACGTTGCCTCCATCATCAGGGGGAGGTAACGGGCGGAGAGTAGGTCAGTGTGACCCGCGATCCCCATTGCCATGAGGTATGTGTCGAGCCAGACTGCGGGGTCGTACGAGGAGTCGTACTTTTCTATCTCTTTTGGTGCCTTGAAGTTTGGCGGGTACTTCTCGCCTCGGATCATTGGTCCGAAGCACTTGGGCCCGAGTCGACTGAGCGACCCCATAGGCTCGCCATCGCGGCGATTAGTTAAGGTGTATCGCAAGTCGTCGGGCTGGCGTGCGCGCCAGCTCTGGTTGTTGATGATGTGGGTGCGGGCGTCGATGGGTTGTCCGTTGGCGGCGACAAAGTTGGTCGCCGGCCTGGGGTCGTTGGTGGAGAGTGCCGCGTTCGCGGGTCGGTGTTGGAGCTGCCGTGGCTCTGGTGGCGGGCAATTGAGGGTGTTTGCCGCTGCTGGGCGGCCGCTGGAGGCCGCTCTGCTTCCCGAGGAACGCGAGTATACTCGACCTTGCGAGTCGGCGCCCGCTCCCTGCTGCTCCACGGCCTTCGCGAGCAGGGCCTTGACATATTCGATCTGTAGGGCGCCGTTGCCAGTCGCCGTGATGCTGTCGACTGCTGCTCGGCCTGCCACGAGGTTGTCCATCGGGGTGGAGAACAGTGGAAGGCCGTTTGCGTCTCGCTCTCGTGAGGAGACAACTATCCGCGGCTGGTCCCTGGGAGGGGTGCGGTTGGGTGGTGGTGGCGCACCCATCGCCGTCGATCCTGGCGGGGGCCGGGCGCTTCCTCCTGGGGGCGCGTTCTCGCAAATTGCGCGCTCGGCTATGCGGGCCGGGTCGTTTTCGTCGTCGAAGTTCAGGGCACGCCCTTGAACGGTGGGGTTCAGACGTGACCTGATCCGCTGCTGGTGGTAGCGCGACAGCTCCTGCGCCGTTACCTGCTCAAGGCGAAATTTTTCGCGCTCGGCCTGCTCCTTGCGCACCGCCTCCGCCAGTTTCAGGCGGAGTTCCTCGACCTCCGTCGCCGTGGCGTTAGGAGGGATTGGGGTGGAGAAAGGATCCTCCGGCGGATCGGTGCCGGTGGCCATGCGGCGTGGCGACTGGTTCCATCGCGGGGATCGGCGGAGTTCTCTGACCCGGAATCGAATTCGAAGATCCCGAGGATGGAGGGGTCCTCAAAGTCTCCCGCGTTGGAGACCTGGGCGATGGAGCCCGCGGACGAGGCCGCGGTGATGGATCCGGCGAGTGACGCCGGGGTCGCCGAGTCGGCGTCGTCGGTGAGGGCCGCATCTTCTGCGGCCGCTGAATTCCCGACCACGTTGCTGTGGGCCGAGTTGTACTCGGAGGCGAGGCGGTGGATCGTGCGGACCTGGCTCTCGGAGAGCCGATCGCGTGGCGGCGACTCGCGGATGCGAGCCGAGTCCTCCGAGACGATGACGTCGGTGAGGCCGACGAAGAGGCTGATCGTGCCGACTGGCAGGATCACGCTGTGCGTGACGGGTCGCGCCGCCGGGACGTAGCTGCTTGGCAAGATCTGGAGCATCTCGCCGATCGCTATCATGCGGCCGGTGGCGACCGTCTCGTTGATGGGCATATTGGATCTCGCCGCAGAACACCGGCCAGACCGGCCAGGCCCCACGGTGGGCGCCACTGTCGTGGGAATAGTCACGGCAGATGCTGCAATCGGCAGCGAGTAGTAGAACGAGGGGCAAGGGCGGCCAGCCATCTGCGGTGCGAGATGAGGGCAAAGACACAGGGTTTTACCCAGGTTCGGCCCCTCGGAGGGTAAAGACCTACTCCTGCTAGATTGTATTATGGAGGTGTTACAATGGGCGAGCTCGGCGGCTAGGCGGCGAGTCGCTTGAGTGTATGAGGGAACGTATCTCTACTCGCCCTATAGGGAGGTTTATATAGGCTCACCTCCCCTAGGGTTTACATATCTCAACCGATTCGGTTACAGATTCAGTAGTCGTTTAACCTAGCCCAACTGGGCCTATCTACTCGCCTGGGCCTTCAGCTTCCAGTCGCTCGGTACCTTGCTGGGCTTCAATCCACTCGCCGTTCTGCAGGCCCACTCGCCAGCTCATGGGCCAGTCGGAAACGCCCTGCTGGGTATACCCCAATAGGCATATCCCCATCAGTAGTCCCCGAGGCCGTCGTCGATTGGGCGTAAGTGGCTGCTGGCAGTCGGAGTATGCGGCTTCAAAGCAGGCATCCAGTCGAATCATCGGCGGGCTCTTGTATAAAGGAGAAAATCCGATGAACCAAGTCGCGGCTTGGGCGAGTCGAGTCGGCGGGACGCGGTCATGGTGATTGACCCGGCGAGCCGAGTGGCTGAAGTTGGACCGTCAGGCATAGTCAAACTAGCCGTTGGGGGTAATCCAACGGTAACTTTTGGCGTAATCATCGCGCGGTAACGGCCCCCTGATTTGGCGGGCACTCCCGCTATATAAGGGGAATGGCAGGCAATCGTAGAGCCATCTGCCCACCACTTCTTCCGAGTGCGCACATTTTCCTTCCTCTACTCCGCGATCCAATCGACTCGAAATCTCCCGATCTCCAACCAACCTCTCAGCCATGGCCCTTTCCACCGAACCATGGGGCAGGTCCAAGTGTACGAGGGCGCAGCTGGCTTCTTTCGAGGAAGCCGGGATCCTGCGATCCGGCTGTTGGCGTATCCCCGCAGCCGGAGAAACGACCCCAAACCCGCGAGAGAGGGAATTCGTCTGTTTCACCAGTCATCTCGAGCGGGGGCTAGGGTTTCCGACGTCTTTATTCTTCCGGCGCTTTTGCGCCTACTACGGGATCCAGCCTTCAGATCTGGGTCCCCACAGCATCGAGCAGCTCGCCATCTTCGTGGTGTTCTACGAGTGCTACTTGGGCTGCCGGCCCTATTTTCCCTTGTGGCAAGATATGTTCCACGGACGGATCAGCCGCGAGGAGGCAGGCGGCCCAATGCTAGCCGCGGGCGGCTTGACGTTCCAGCTCAAGTCCAAAGCTTCTTTATTTGATCTGATGCTGCCCGCCAAGGCAGCGAGCGACTGGAAGAAGTCGTGGTTCTACGTGGCCGAGGCGACCCCGGAGGACGAGGTGGCGATCCCGCGGTACTCGGCCAATCGTTCTGAGCCGTGCCATCTCCAAGTCGGCAAGCTCCCCGACGACCAGCGGATGGTCGTTGACGAGATGCTCCAGACCATCCGCGGTCTGAAAAAGAAGGGCCTTCAGACGATAAACTTGTACAATTGCTGGCTTGGGCGACGGCTCGTTCCACTCACCCAACGCGACCACTATATGTACCAGTACACGGGCCGGGGAGACTCGACGAAGGCCTGTCTCGACGAGTGGAAGCTAGAGGATTATATCCCAGCGCTGAAGAAGATCACCCAAGCGGTGTACCTAGATGCGCAAGCTGGGGTCGCCCCCTACACCGCGAAGCATCCGGCTCCAACGGTAATTTCTTTACCTTGTTCGCAGTCGCAGTGTATGCAGTCGCGGTAATTCTGATTCTGTTTTTGTATTCATCGCAGCTATTCCAAGTGGTGGAAGGGTGGCTCCCACCTTCGGATGATGAAAGCCCGGGGCCATCCGCCCACGACATAGGCGAATCGCCACCCGCGAGGGGCAACGAGGACGACGAGGAAGAGTCCGAAGAGGAAGTCGCCCCGTTGGTCCGAAAGACCCGCGGGCAACGTCAGCGCGAGATCGAGGCGAGCAGAAGCCTCGAGCGTCATGATGACGACGACGAGCTCCCAGAGACCACCTCGCGCCGTCAAGCCACTCCGTCAAAGAAGAAGAAGAAGAAGGAAAGGGAGGCGAGGGCCCTCCCGAAGAGGAAAACGAAACCGTCGAGGACGGCTTCACCGCCGCACTCGGCGAGCAGCTCCGATGTTCCCAGCCCTGCTGGTGACGATGCGCCCCCAGCGACAGTCGCGCTGGACACGGCGACCGTGGAAGTGCCGCTGGCCTCGATTCCCCCGCCATTCGCCCCAGTCTCTAGGCTGGGGGAGGCTCCGGCTGCAGCGACTTCGCCTCGCAAGGAGGTTCCGGTTGCGGCGGCTTCGCCTCACAAGGAAGCTCCGGCTGTAGCGGCTCCAACTCGCGAAGAAGTTCCCGCCGAGGATGTCCCAGAGGCGCCAGCCGCGGCCTCAACGACGAAGAAGCCGTCCGTGTCTTGGGCACGCGACGTCCTGGATCTGGGGCTCAGTCGCCGACTGGGCCCTGAACTGGAAAAGCCGGCTGGCCTCCGTACAGGGCTACGTTTCATCCCAGTCGCCAAGTGAGTGCGCTCGCCCTTCCTTAGTTTCCATAATTATTTCAATTGTCTTTGTTGATTCGATTAATGCGCAGGACCGGAGTGAAAAGGATGGGCCATCCGACCGTGGCCAAGGTACCCTCTGCCGCTAGCGAGGAAGATCCTTCCCGCAAGAGGAAAGCGGACGAGGTCGTCGCCTCAGCGGATGGCAGTAAGAAGGCCAAGGGCGACGACATCGTCACTATCTCTGACGATACGGCGGCCGCGCCGGCCGAGCCCGTGGTGGAGGCAACCGCGTCTATGAAGGAGGGCGCTTCCTTGCCTGGAGCGGCGGAGGCGACTTCCTTTGGAGCGGGTGCCTCTATCGCTACGTTCCCCCGCTTCGTGACCAAGGCGGCAGCGGCGAGCGGTGCTGCGCCCTCGAGCCTCGCTCCGGGGACCGCCGATGCTGAAGTCGACCAGCGTCGTGGGCACACGCCAGCGTTGCTTGCGTCCGTGGACGCGATACAACTCCATGCTATGCTTGGCGCAGCCATCCAGGTACATCCAGTCCCCGAGGATCAGGTCGGTGCTCTGCAGCGGCTTGATTCTTATAATTTCTCGTCTTTTATTTTCGTATCCAGTCCCCGAGTGCGCACGCGCCAAATTTTGGCGGGTGGGCACTTAGGAATTTCTTGATTGCCAGTCCCCGAGTGCGCACTCGCTGAATTTCAGCGGGTGGGCACTTAGGAATTTCTTGACCGCTAGTCCCCGAGTGCGCACTCGCTGAATCTTAGCGGGTGGGCACTTAGGAATTTCTTGACCGCTAGTCCCCGAGTGCGCACTCGCTGAATTTCAGCGGGTGGGCACTTAGGAATTTCTTTTGACTAACTTGTTCGATGATGTGCAGGGTCTGCAGCTTGAGTCGGCGGACCGATTGGCCGCGAAACAGCGTGCTGAGAAAGAGCTGGTTGTCGTCCAGGAGGCGAACAAAGGGCTTCAGGCTGTTGCCGTGAAGGCAGAGGAAGCTCGCCAGGGGCTTGTCTCCGCCGGTGAGCTGGTGGCGGCGCGATCTGCTCTGGGTGCCGCTGAACAACGGATCGCCGACCTTGAGCGCGAACTGCGGGAGGCGAGAGAAGAAGCAAGCTCGGCGGACGGGCGAGCGAGGGCCGCTGTTGCGGCCGCGGAGGAGGATTGCAAGGTGTCGGAGGTCCTTATTGCTGGGCTTCAGGACGACCACACGTCGCTTCAGTGCTTCATCACGGGACTCGTCCGCCCGTTGCTTGGTGAGTGCATCTTCCCTTTCTATTAGTTATGATTTTTGTGGTGTCCGTTGTACTCATCGTTGTCTTCTGCTCGCAGGTCGCATCATTGATGACGAAGGAGAGGCGAGTTCGCTCGATGCGAGGCGGTGCGTAAGCATGCTCGTCGACTCGGCGACGCTGTCGGCGACGTGCATCCGCGCCTACCTCCAAGAAATATCGCCCACGGAGGTGATTCCCAGCGACCTCGTTGAGGTGTGGAAATATTTGGAGAAGGCTCCCGCGGTCGTTGAGTTCATGACGCGGTCGGCGTTTCGGCGTGGAGCGTCGACGGCACTGAGCCTTGGACTCGCCCACTTCCCCGAAGATTTCGACGTCGACGATGTGACGAGTGGGTATCCATCGTCGACTGGCGCGGTGGATCTGTCCGAGGTTCTCAAGTTGCAAGAGCGTGCCGCCACGTACTCGGAGCGTGTCTGGGCGATGGGCGACCTCCTTCCCTACCAGGAAACGGTCGTCGCGCCAAACGACCCCGAGCCGCCGCATCGTGACTTCAAGGTCGAGCAGCCTTTTCGCGTGGCGATGGCGGGTGAACTGACGACGTATCCATCAAACCCGTACACCGCGTTCATCCGTAATCGCCGGGATGCTGGCGAGTCATCATCAAAGCCTGAAGAATAGGGTAGTTTGCCTTGAAGCGTTAACAGCAGTTCTGCCATACGGGCATATTTTGTAACATAAGACAATGCAATATGCGATTGAATGGGATGTCGTTTCTATTTGGTATTTGTTTGTGTGCTTTTGGGTGGATTTTGGATGAGTCCCCGAGCGCGTCCGCCCTTTTGTGGGGGTTTACCTCGTGTATGATGTTTGTTGTTTATCATGTGTGTTGTTGCTTTGGTCGACTCGCCCGAGCTCGGGGAGCCAGTCGCAAGGCGACTCCCTGGAATGCTCTGTACTTTACCGTTTTCCCGTACGCGAATGGAGTCGGGTGGCCGAGTCCCCGAGCGTGGTACTTGGTCGTTCTAGGCGCAACTCGAGGGTGGTTGAGGACTTAGCGCGTTGGTGTGAGCGCGTCACTCCTGCCTGGCCCGTAAGGTCAGTCGCTTGGCGAGTCCTGGGCATGCTCTCTTACTTGGCGTTTTCCCTGACCGCTCGTGACGAACTGGTATTCAGTCCCCGAGCGTGGTACTTAGCCGTTCGAGTCGCTATGCCGAGGATGCGGAGGACCAAGGTCGCTGTGAGAAGCGAAGGCAGTTGTCTTGGCTCGTAGAACCAGTCGAGCTAGGCGACTCCAATGGTGCTCCGGGTTGGCGTTTTTCGTGGACGATGCGAGACCTGAAGTTATTCAGTGCTCTTGCACCGCACTACTTAGCCGTGCCGATCGCTGTACCATAGGTTGACTTCTGCATTTTAGCATACCGCTGTTATTACGAGTGCGAGTGGCACAAGTCATGGAGAGTGGACGCAATTTGCGGTAACCGTTTCTTTTATTTCATAGCGACTGGAGAGTACATGTGTGGGGTTCTTAGGAGTAGAACTTCCGGAGGAGGTTTACATTCCATGGTCGCTTGACGTCGAGCTCGCCGTCCCCGCGGACGTCGATGAGGTAGTAGGCGTCGTTGCCGAGTACGCGCCCGATAGAGAATGGGCCTTCCCACGGAGGGGAGAGCTTGTGCATGCCCTTCTTGTCCTGGATGAGGCGTAACACCAGGTCGCCTTCCTGGAAGGTGCGGGCTTTCACCCGTCGGCTGTGGTAGCGGCGGAGTCCTTGCTGGTAGATGGCGGTGCGTGACCGGGCAAGGTCGCGTGCTTCGTCGAGCTGGTCGACCCCGTCTTGGCGGGCCAGCTCGTTTGCAGCCTCCGTATAATGGACGACTCGCGGCGAGTCGTGTTCGAGGTCGGTGGGCATGACTGCTTCGGCGCCGTAGACCATGAAGAAGGGAGTGAATCCCGTCGATCTGTTAACCGAGGTACGGATTCCCCAGATGACGGAGGGCAACTCTTCGACCCAGCACCCAGCAGTGCGCTCGAGTGGTACTTGGAGTCGCGGCTTCAGGCCGTGGAGGATGCTTTGGTTGGCCCGTTCCGCCTGGCCGTTGGATTCTGGGTGGGTGACTGACGCGAGGTCGAGCCGGATGTGGTGCTCTTCGCAGAATTCGGCCATGGCTCCCTTGGCGAAGTTGGTGCCGTTGTCCGTGATGATACTGTTTGGGAACCCGTAGCGATATATTAGCTCGCGTAGGAATTTAGTGGCGGTCTTCCCGTCGCATTTCCGGACTGGCTTGGCCTCCACCCACTTAGTGAATTTGTCGACAGCGACTAGCAGGTGGGTGTAACCGGAGGGAGCTTTCTTGAAGGGGCCTACCATGTCCATGCCCCATACGGCGAATGGCCAGGTGATAGGGATTGTTTTGAGCGCCGAGCTTGGTACGTGCGTCTGACTGGCGTACTTCTGGCACCCGGCGCATCGCTGGACGATGTCGACGGCGTCGGCGTGTGCGGTGGGCCAGTAGAAGCCGTGTCGCATAGCCTTGGCGACCAGGGAGCGAGCGGCGGCGTGGTGGCCGCAGTCGCCTGAGTGAATGTCGTGGAGGATTTTGCGCCCTTCAGCCGGTTGGACGCAGCGTTGGAACACGCCGGTGACGCTGCGCTTGTGTAGCTCGCCGTCGATGATGGTGTAGGACTTGCATCGGCGAGCGATCATTCGAGCGTCTGTCTCGTCTGCTGGCAGGGTGCCGGCTTCCAGGTAGGCGATGTAGGGCTTGGTCCAATCGTCTGGCTCGGTGATGAGTGCGACCAAGGTTGCCTCTGGTTGGAGTGGGACTCCGATGTCGATCTCCCTCGGGGAAGAGACTGATGGCTTGGAGATTGTGTCGAGGAACACGCCGGCGGGTGGTGCGAGTCGAGCCGACCCGATACGAGAGAGGGCGTCGGCCTCCTCGTTTTTCCGCCTGTCGATCCACTCGACGGAGTAGCCGGTGAAGTGGCCGCCCAACTTGTCCACCGCTTGGCGGTACGCCGCCATGGTGGGGGAGACGGCGTCGCAGGTGCCGGCGACTTGCCCCGCGACGAGGTCGGAATCTCCGTAGCATCGGAGGCGATTGACGTTCATCTCCTTGGCGGCTCGCATGCCGTGGAGTAGGGCCTCGTACTCAGCCATGTTGTTGGTGCAGGGCGTGAAGTCGAGGCAGAGGATGTAGCGGAGCTTGTCGCCCTTTGGTGAAGTCAATACTATCCCTGCTCCTGCACCATCCGCGTTCTTGGAGCCGTCGAAGTGCAGGCTCCAGTAATGGAGGTACGGCAGCTTTTCTGGCTGCTGAGCCTCCTCCCAGTCGGCGATGAAGTCTGCCAGCGCCTGCGACTTAATCGCCTTTCGTGGCTCGTATTTGATGTTGTGGACGCCGATCTCGACGGCCCACTTGGCGACCCGCCCGGTTGCCTCGCGGTTGCGGATGATGTCTTGTAGTGGCGCTGAGGAGACGACCGTGATCGGGTGCTCCTGGAAGTAGTGCGGCAGGCGCCGCTGAGCCCTGAAGACCGCGTACACTAGCTTTTGGTACTGTGGGTACCGTTGGCGTGACTCGGTGAGGACCTCGCTGATGTAGTACACCGGCCGCTGAACCGGGCGCTCCTTTCCTTCCTCTGGTCGTTCGACGACCATTACAGCGCTGACGACGCGTTCGGACGCCGCGACGTAAACCAGCATAGGTTCTTTGTCGGCGGGGGCGGCGAGTAGTGGTGCGGCGAGTAGCACCTTTTTGAGGTCGCAGAGCGCGTCGTCCGCCTCCTTGTCCCACTTGAAGGTGGGGTTCTTGCGCATCAGGCGGTATAGGGGCATCGCCTTTTCGCCCAGGCGGGGGATGAAGCGACTGAGAGCCGCTACTCGCCCGGCCAGCTTCTGGACGTCGCGCAGGCACTCGGGTTTGCCGAGCCGGGCGATCGTGTCGATTTTTGTTGGGTTCGCCTCGATCCCCCGTTTGGAGACGACGTACCCTAGTAGTTGTCCGGCGGGTACGCCGAAGGTGCACTTGTCTGGGTTGAGTTTTATCTTGTACCTTCGCAGGTTGGCAAAGGTTTCTGCCAGGTCGGCGAGTAGGTCGCCTTGGCGAGCGGACTTCACGACCACGTCGTTGATGTAGACGTGGATGTTGCGGCCAATTTGGCTCGCGAGGCATTCTTGCATGCACCGCTGGTAGGTTGCCCCGGCGTTCTTGAGGCCGAAGGTCATGGCGGTGTAGCAGAAGGCTCCGAATGGCGTGATGAACGCCGTCTTCTCCTCGTCTTCAACAGCCATTTTGATCTGGTTGTACCCAGAGTAGGCGTCGAGGAAACATAGCGACTCCGAGCCCGCGGTTGAATCGATTATCTGGTCGATCCGCGGGAGGACGAACTGCTCCTTTGGGCAGGCGCTGTTCAGGTTTGTGTAGTCGATACACATTCTCCAGGTCCCGTTTTTCTTCTCCACCAGGACTGGGTTTGCCAGCCACTTGGAGTACTTGATTGGCCGGATGAAGCCGGCAGCGAGTAGACGCTGTACTTCCTCGGCGATTGCTCGACGGCGTTCTTCATTGAAGGGCCGTAGCGACTGCTTGACAGGTCGCACTTTGGGGTCGGCATTTAGTTTGTGCTCAGCGAGCTCCCTAGGGACACCGGGCATGTCAGAGGGTTTCCATGCGAAGATGTCCCTGTTCTCACGGAGGAACTCGATGAGCGCGAATTCCTATGCTGGGCTCATGCCTGTCCCAATCGTCACCGTCTGGCTGGAGTCTCCTGGGACCAGCTCGACGGTGCGAGTGTGCACCGTGGGGCCTGGCCGGTCTGGCCGGTGTTCTGCGGCGAGATCCAATCTGCCCATCAACGAGACGGTCGCCACCGGCCGCATGATAGCGATCGGCGAGATGCTCCAGATCTTGCCAAGTAGCTACGTCCCGGCGGCGCGACCCGTCACGCACAGCGTGATCCTGCCAGTCGGCACGATCAGCCTCTTCGTCGGCCTCACAATGAGAGGTTCCCGGGGGACAATGAGAGGACAAGTGGAAAGGGTCCTAGCAATGGGAGGGCACTTGGAAACAATGAGAGCCATGATGTAGGGAGCGAATGGGGGAACCCTTAGGGAGTGAGCCGCAGCGACCATCTCATTCCAGATAAAGTCCATCACATCAAGAGGAGTGCCGGAGTAACGGTTGAGGAAGGTGTTAAGAAAAAAAATCAACAGAATATCCATGAATCTCATCTTTGTTGCCCGCACGAGGAGCAATGGTCTCACGAAAGATGCGGTGGAGAATGTCATATGTGGGGAGAAGATCCTTGATCTTGCCAACAACACCGCGGCCCCGGATATAAAGAGGTGCAAGAACATCCTTCTTGGAGGAATGCTCACGCAAGTGGTAGCGGAAACCACAAGGAATGTCACGGCCACGATCTTCATACCCCAGAATCTCAGCAAACACAGCAAGAGTGGCCTCCTTAATAGCACCTCGAGTCATCCAAGTGATTTTCCGAGTGCAGCCAGTTGCAAAGTGAGCAGTGGCATAAAACTGAGCAATGAGAAGACGCTCATAGTCATGCTGAAACTCCATGATGGGGAACAAACCAAGGTGAGAGCAGATTTCTTTAGCCTCAGCAAAATAATCAAGATTCTTGTTGATGTGTCCCATATCAATCCACAGCTGCGGCACAACCATCTGAATATTCGTCATAATGACTTCATGGTAGACTCGCTCTTGGAAGTCGTTGTAGAACAAGTTTTCTTCCCTGCCCTCATCACGTGCACGGACATAGGGATTATCAACCCTCAGAGAGCGTAACTCAGACTCGGATATATCAGACAGTTTCTTTGGCCCTGATGGCCCTGAGCTGCAACTCTTGGTGCGCCCTGAGGAAGGGGGACAAGGAGGGGGAGCACTGCCACGACCAGCAGACCTCTTGGTGACCCCCTCATGACCCCCACGACCATATCGAGTAGCAGGAATCTTTATACGACGGCTAGGCTGAGGCATAACTTCTTCTTCCTCGGACTCCGTCTCTTCCTCTTCAATCTCATAAGATGCCTTGGAGCGCTTACGAACACCCCTAGAACCACCTGAACCTGTGATAGCAAGAGGGAGAACAGAAAGGGGGTAAGGGCACAAGAACCCAAAATTAACAAAGAAGAATCCATGTTTTAGTAAGATGTTGTGATCAGTTGGGACCGGTACTACCGGAGTTGGCAACCGGTAGTACCACTTTCGAGCGGTAGTACCGGAAAATTTTCCGGTACTACCGGTCGAGCGGTACGAGCATAGCAACGGTAGGGCACGGTCCCAAATTGGCCTCAACAGTTTATAAAACATTGATTCTACTAAGTAGCAAGGAATGTATGGCGGTACAACCCCAAAGCAAGTTACTTTCTCCAAGAATCTAAGAAAGACCTAGATCCAACAAAGAAATCAAGAGTGAGAAGGAGGGGACGGTTGTACAGGGATCCATGGCGGTGGAGAAGGAGCGGGAGCCCGCAAGGAGTCCGAATCCAAAGAGGATCCGGGGAGAGGAGGACGCGGCGAGGCTCCGGTGGCATCAAGAGCTCCGACGGCGGTGGTATGTGTGGAGAGCGGGGGGAATAATGAGGCACTGAAGGGTGCCCCTCCCCGTGCGTCCCAACCTATACCCGAAACGCCAACCTGTAGTACGGTACTGGAAGCGGTAGTATCGCTTGCGAGCGGTAGTACCGGCCCATCAACCGGTAGTACCAGACACCGGTAGTACCGGACATACGAGCGGTAGTACCTCTCCTGGAGTAGTTTCCAGGAAACGACCTGGGAACCACCCAGGTCCGGTAGTACCGCTCCTAACCCGGTAGTACCGGTTCCACCTGATTCCATAGCCAGGATCAAAGGAAAGGTTCTTGTGCGGATTGGATGTTTTTTTTTGGAGAAAGTAGAAAGGCTTGGGTTGAGATAATCACACTGTGAGAAGCACATCACTCTTAAATAAGGAAAAAACATATGAAAAGCCAACCGAGAGTGCATGATCTTAAGAACAACAACAACACGAAAATGACAAACATGAGTAAGCACCAACCTCTCGAATGAGAGAGGGCGGTGGCCTAGGCCACCATATTTGAGTATACTTGGCTTGGCACCACGAAGATATACCTTGGGTCCATTACCGAAACTCATCATTTAAGCTCACATATCACAAAATGATATTAAGAGGAATGATTTTTATTGCTTTGGGCATAATGGGGGGAGGGTTAGTCCAATCAATTAGGACCGCACTCCCCTTATATCCATGCATACACCTAAACCAAATAAGAGTCAAGACATAGGCGAGAATGCAAGGTGATCAAGTCAAGCTCCTTGAATCTATGATATTTAGTTCATTCCTCAAATAGCAAAACCTTGCTTCATCAAGTGGCTTCGTGAAAATGTCGGCAAGTTGATCTTTGGTTAACACATATAATAGATCAATATCACCTCGAGCCACATGATCCCTAATGAAGTGATGACGAATCTCAGTATGCTTTGTCCTTGTGTGATCCACCGAATTGTATGCAATCTTGATGGCACTTTCATTGTCACATAGAAGAGGCACTTTGTCACAAAGGACACCGTATTCCTTTAAAGTTTGCCTCATCCATAGAAATTGGGTGCAAGCACTAGCAGCTTCCACATACTCGGCTTCGGCGGTGGAGAGAGATATAGAATTTTGCTTCTTAGAAGAACAACACACTAAGGACCTACCAAGATATGTTGGAACATTCAAGATATGTTTTGGTTCAGTAAGGTTTGAAATTCAAACTTAGGCACCTTCAAAAGCTTGAACAAAGTTTCAAAACAAAATGAGTGAATAAAACCAATATTATGCCTATTGTATATATATATCATAAAGGCTTGGTTTTTATTATTTTCATTTGATCAAAGTGTTTTGAGTAAACAGTAGTGTTTGACACACATTTGAGTGCAAGGTTTGTAGTATAAAAACCTAGAGAAGTTTTGAATTCAAACTCATTTGATTTGGAGTTGAAAATCATTTCAGAAAAATCAAACAGAAAAAGAAAAAGGGGAAAAAAAGCTAACAGGCGAATCTGGCCCAACTGGCCCATCTAAGCCCAGCAACCCACCCCGCGAACCGTTATACGTTACTCACACCCGCACCCGCCGAGTGACTGACAGACAAGACCCACTCCCTCTCTGTTTCTCTCGCTGACAGCCGCGGCCCACACGGCGTCGTCGTCTCCACCCCGCGACGTGTTCTTCCCCAAATCACGCCGTGCGTTTCCTGGTTTGATTCGCTCGTCAATTCACGTTGATTGCAGGAGTAAATCACGCCCCCGTCTCGCCTACTTAAACCCCCTCTACCCCCTCTCCATTTCCCCCCAGACTCCAAGCACAAAGCGCCCCCAGGCTGCCCGCAATCATCCTCGCACCGCCGCAGACAGAGCTCGCTTCGGCGACCAATCCCGGTGAGCCCCGTGCGCCCCTTCTTCTCTAGTTCTCGCAGATAGCTTCGCCACTTCCTTGCGCACCTTCTGACACTGTTGGTTCCTCCTATATCGCCCCAGGTCGTCGTCTTCGTCAAGCACAACAAGGTTCCGACGACGTCCTCAACTCCGGCGATTAAATTCGGTGAGCCCCTTGTTCCCCTTCGCCTCTGATTCACACGAACGAGTTCGCCGTAGTCTTGCGCATATCCTAATGCCGTTTGTTCATGCTACAGTGACCAGGAGCGTCGCCAACGTCGTCGTCCACCCGAGCCCGACGCAGCCAGCAACTCCGACGAGCCCGTGCAGCCGTGTCCGTGCGCCCCTTGCCAAGCCGTCGCCAGGTTGAGCATCAGTGCATCGCCACGATTCTGGTAAGCATCTCCGATGACCCCAGATCCACCTGTAGCGCCGCACCGCCGTAGGCCGAGCTCGCCGCCGCCAGTAGCCACCGCCAGCGCCGCCCATCTGTGGTCGCTTGATCCAGGACCGTAGGATCTAGATCCAGCGCGTATAAACAGATCACTTATCGAAGCGTTATGAGTAGATCTGGGCCGTGCAGATTAAGTAGATCTAACGGCTCACAGACGCGATCCTGAGCGAACCAGTACGCACTAATCAGATTAAGACGCGTGGCTAGAGATTAGATTTAAAAACAGGATTTGAATCTATTAGTGGTTTGAATTTGTTTTAGCTATAACTTTTGATCCCCACGTTCAAATTTGACAAATTTTATATCAATGGAATCAGGAGAACAAGCCCTTTCTAAATATGCAATGTGTTTAATGTTTTGCTTCTGTTAAAATGGTTTTATTTACAGAAACATGTGTAGGGCTATTTTGAGTATATAAATTGTTTAAGAAATGTTTTAAGGTTTAAATAAATGTTGTTTGGCAAGTTTTGAACTTGTTTATGAACCAGTACTGTACACTTGCTTTGTTGAGTTTTAAAAACCATCACATATCATATTGCATGCATTCATATATTTTTGTTTGTATATATTTTGTATGTGATTGTTGCTATGATTTTATGTGTTGATTTTGGTGCCAATAGTGATTGTGATTGTGAGGAGTGTAGCTACTCTCCAAACTACCAAGGCAAGTGGTGCTTCATGATATTTTTATCCCTATGTTTTCTACTAAGCATTAGAAATATTTTGCTAGTCTTGCATGTTATATTTTGCTTATATGCCATGTTGGGAAATCCTAGTAGTGTAGAATTGCTAGGAAATTTCTAAGTTAAGATGCTTATCTATGCCATGATTAGCCTAGCTAGTAGCAACCAAGGGTGGTGAAATATACATGCTATGATGAAAATATTTCTAAGTCTTTGGACTTGTGTTTTGCCTAATAAAACAACTAAGTGAATGAAACACCTGGGTGTAATGGAAGGAATGGTTTATGTTGAGTGGTTACACAAGGCCCATTTCTATGGTTTACCTTGTGTATCTCACTTGTGGAAAGCCACCCATGAACAAAGAGATTTTAGTGGCCAAGTGTTAAGAAGCTTCTAGTGCAGCCACTTGGCAATATGGGTTGTGGCATCCCGCAAAACCACTACTAGAAAATCGCGTTGAATTTGTGCATTGCATCGTCATCATCATGCATTGTTCGCATAAAACTATTTTCGCAAAGCCCGATTTGTTTTCCAAACGCCCCATCTTTATTCAAACGCAAAGCCCGGTTCTCCGGATTAATTATTTTGGCCGCTATCGGTTTGCATACGGCCCGTTTAAAACAAATAAAAAGTTTAATTGTTTTAGCGGGGGCAGTCGAACGAGCCGAATCGACCCGAACGAATACCCCCAGGATTTTAAATCGGTCCAACCAGTCCCACCTCTAATCCTATTCCTACCAAACTACCTACCCAACCCTCCTCTCCACATCACTCCCTCCAATAGCCAGATGCCACCTCACCCCTCTCTCTCCCTCACCCAATCCCTCCCAGCCACCTCAGCAGCCACCTCCCCACCTGGCCACACACGCATGCACTCATCCCCACCCCCAGCACACAACGCACACACTACACGCCACACACCCACACCTGCCCTGTCCCTCTACCCCGGGCCCCACCCACGCGCGCCTCCCCTGGGCCGCCCTGGACCCACGCCCCGACCCCACAACGCACTCCCACGCACGCGCCCCGACCCAGCCTCGCGACGCCCTCATCTTCCTTCTCTAGCCCTCTGCCCCGCTCGCCATCAGCCTCCCGCGCCGCCGGAGATGCTCGCCCCGCGCAGGCCACCCTCCAGCGCCGCCTCGCCCTCTCCGGCAGCCGCCTCCGGCCGCGCCGGCCCTGCGCCTCCACCGCCTCGCCTGGCCGCCTCGCGCCGCCCTCCCGCTCCGTCGCGCTCGCCCGCCCCGCTTCGCCGGCTCCCCTCCCCGCTCCCTCTGGCACCGACCCGACCCCGGCCCAAGCCGCTCTCCTCCCCACCACCGCCTCTCCCTCCTCCGGCCCAAGCTTCCCCGTCGCCGGGTCCCCTCCCTCCGCTCCGGTCGGGCCAGCCCCGCCTCCCCTGAGCCGCCCGCCGACCTCGCCGTCGCGCCCCGCCTCGCGGGCCTCCTCTCCCAGGCCGCCCCGAGCTCTGCGCCTCGCCTCCGGTTCTGCCTCCGGCCGCGCCATGTCCGCCGCCACGGAGGGCCCCGAGCTCCGCCAACCCGTCGCGCCTCCCGCGAACCGTGCGCCGTCTGCCGCCCCGTTCGCCGCGCCCGCGACCTGCCCTCGCCGGAGCCGCGCCTCTGCCGCGTCGCGCCCCGCCGACCCTGCTCCTCCCCAAGCTTCGTCCCCAACCACCGGCCCCTGCCTGCCTCCCCCGCGGAAGACCCCCGCCCGAGCTCTGCCACCGCCAAGCCCGTCGCCTTCGTCCCCGTCGCCGGCCTCGCCGCGCCCCAGACCCCGCCTTCTGGCCGCCAGCAGTCGCTGCGGACGCTTCTGCAGTACCATCGCCGGGGCCCTATTGCTGACAGTCGCACGTCCCTGTCTCAGATGTATGCGTGTATGTACCTTTGAGTGCATGTGCTTTTAAAGATACTCAGATGGTGTGGCGACGATGGATGTCAAGATGGATCCAATGACCGCCAAGCTCTTCTTCACGGAGATCAAAAGGCCGTTGTCCGAGACCCCGAGACCGACCCCGGTGTTTGGGAGACCGGACCCTCGACACGCCAAGATCGACGCCAAGATCTACCCTCGGACGCCGAGACTCCGGCGCGACAAGTACTCCCCCGAATGCCAAGACCGACTCGATGGCGTGGACCCCACAAGACCCTCGCAACGGCAAGAACGACCCCGTGGGACCCGGCAAGATCTGGCCGACGACAAGAACGACACCGACCCGGAAGCACCCGTTTTCGCCCCCGACACCAAACCAAGTCCGGCTTCCCGGATTCGACAAGATCGACCCCAGTAACCCAAGAACGCTTCCGTCGAGAACGTTTCCGTCGAACCCTGGACCCGGAGACCGACCCCGAACCCCGGAACACCAAGACCGTCGAGACCCTAATGTGTGAACCCCTTTTCCGAGAACCCTATTTTTATAAATGGTCAACTACATGAATTGTTGCATATTGAATTGTTCATCTCGCATGCATATTTGTATGTGGTATGGGGGCCTTATGCCGATTCACCTAATAATTAAATATGGGGCCCATATGCGGGCAAATCTAGTCTCATATTGGCCTCATTTAAACTTGTGTAGCGAACCAGTACTATCTTCTGCCTTGTTAAACAACATTTAAATTGCGGGGTAGATAAATAACATGAACCCTCTAATTAATTGTCGGGAACCCGGTTCCACTTAATATGACCTAATTGCATCGCATCTTTGCCATGGCATACATCATGCATGCATCATGCCGATCTTCTGCCGTTGTATTAAATATTGCATCCGGTGTTTCTTCTAGTGATTTGCTTCTTCGCGGATAAGGCCGTTGAGTTGATGTGAGCTTCGCCTCGATCATCGGTCGAACCCTTCGACAATGTTTTCAGGCGAGCATCTTCCCCTTTCTACCTATCTTACTTTTATAGTATTTATTCCCTCCTGTTGATCTATTGCTATCTGTGTTGCGATGATTTAGTTTCCGTACCTGTGATATACCGTGCAGCCCTATATTGCCTTGGACACATCCTATTACCTGTTGTTTGGTAGATAGTTGGACTCGCGCGTCGTAGTCGCTTGCTCAAGTGCTGTTGCGTGTTGTCAGGTGCCACAGTTGTTGGAGTAATGCCGCAAGTTTGATGTTGGAGGTTATCATGGCTTTACTTATCGCTCACTTTAATTCCTGTTTAACAACTAAAATTGAAGTAAGCAGAGGCATCGGTGGGTGATAGATAATATTTGGTTTCCGAACGCCCACTTGTGTCCCGTAGGACCCCGAGTACTTGATACCTGTTCCTTGAATTATCGCGCTATCCACATCCGGGAGGTATATGGGACCCCCCTTAGCCAGAGCTTGGTTCAGTCTTATTTCTTGGGGCCACAAACTAGTTTGAGGTTTTATTTACGATCCTGTACTTATGCCATGCTTTACTGCTTTATTTACGATTGTGCGAGGTACTGCACACTGTACTGTTTTGGATCGGGACACGATTCCGCGGTGTCGACAAGCCCAGTTTTGGGTTCCCAGTCGTTCACAGCCGTCCACCCAAACCTTGAGTCCGTCTCGGAGCTTGCTTACTTCGTTGCGGGTAGACTCCAAGGGGTGGCCCCCTGAAATATTTCTGAATCCTGTGATTGCTTTGTCGTGAAGGCCTCGTTGGGTTTTGATTTGTTTTTTCCGAGGTTGATCGAGTGTGTGTTGCTATTGGTGCACCCCGGCCGGGTAAAACTTTCTGAAAGCCGTGTCCGCGGTTATGGACGACTTGGAGCACAGTATCTCGACCATAGACAAGCATAACTAAAGTTTATTGCTATAAATTTGACTTTATAATGACTAGTAATCAGCTCCACTAAAATGGAATGGCTAAATAATACTGCCCACAATTGCTTGTTTGTGTGTCGCTTGCGACCTTTGTACCTGACTAGTAAGTATTGCAACTACAACGGAATGGCTGAATAAAAGTACCAACAACTGCTGGGTTTTTTTTGGGTTATCTCATGACATCTGTATCTGATTAGTAAGTATTGCAACTATCACGGAATGGTTAACTAAAATGCCCACTGCTTACTTTATCAGGACGATTATCTATACTTGACTAGTAATTGCTGCAACGATAACCGAATAAATAAAATTGCCAACTGTGTGAGTTCCTCGGTTGACTTCCTCGTTTGGTCTCGAGGGGGGAAACGCCAGGATGGGTTTGATTGGTGGTAGTATCAGCTTGGTTCCGAGTAGGTCTTTCTTATCCCTATCTGATAACCGCCAGTTGGATCGAGTCTCTATAGGTTGTTTAGTGCATGCTGCCGCTGCCGCTCAGTCCACCATACCTTTGTAGGCGAGGACCGCCGAATTCTAGTCTCGCCGTGTACTGGCCTCAGTACTGACGCTCCTCTTTTTCATTTGCCCTTTGTCGGCACCCCTTTTGTTTAAGCAGGTTTTGAGATCGACGCCGTTAGCAGGGTTACCCTTCCGGCTTGGCCTGGGCAGGGTTATGGACGCCATTGGTTATTCTTCAGGGATCTTAGCCCCATTTGCATCTTGTCCGTAGTCGGACGCTCTATCATTTTCAAGGTGATTTGGATCTTTGTATATTATATCTGTATTCTTGACTCTTTGAGTCGCTGTTATATATATCTGTTCTGTGGGTCCCATCGAGGACTGTTGTGTAATGTTATTACTTCGTTCTCCACCCGCACGAAAGTGCCTGGTGGGCACCTTTGAATCGTTTCTATGCGGGTTTGGCGGGATTCGCTGAAACTTGCATAGGTCCGATTCTGAGGGTGTTACAGAGTGGTATCAGAGCCCAGCAGTTGCGATACCCCACAAGTCCAGCCTGTAGGATAACCTAGCTAACGGTCGCCGTAGAGTGTCAAAACTATTTTTGCAAACACGGTTGGATAGTTCTGATTAGGTCTGATTTTACTTCTTACCCCTTTGCTATTCTCCCCTTATCTCGACGTGTTTTGAATCCGCTCTCTTCTCTCTCTTCGAGTCCAGGATTTCTCGTGGTTGGGTTTCCGTTGTACCTTCAGGGTTTCGCTTCCTCCTCTGATAACGGTGTTCTACCATCCGGTGTTCATGCTGCCTGAGGAATCCGTCTACGGTGTTATCTTTCTTTGTTCCTTGTTTGTGCCTTCCGGTGTTTTCCGACGCGATGACCTCGTCTACGCCAGATCCGACGCAGAGACTGCATCACCCCTTTGATTCCGAACCTCGCTTGTCGAGATCTTCAGTCTGAATCCTGAGGGTTGGTTGCATAATCTGTCTATTCGTGTACATAGTAATGCTTTGAGTGCGGGATGGAGTCGCGACCATACCACTACTCTTATCATTCCTTTATGTACCTTGAATGGTGGATCGATGCAATTTTACTCCTTCCACGGAAGCTAGAGGTGGCTTAATTTGCTGATACCTCTACCTTCGACCTTTTTGTTTCCGGAGTGCTCTCTCGACGATCACGGACAACGACCTCTTGTTAGTGGTGTCGCGAAGATCTACACGATGCGAGAAGACGCAGATCGCCGACCTTCCTTCCGGTACCATGAGGCGGATCTCGAGGGCGAGATCCTTTGTTAGTGGTGTCGAATTGTGGCATCCCGCAAAACCACTACTAGAAAATCGCGTTGAATTTGTGCATTGCATCGTCATCATCATGCATTGTTCGCATAAAACTATTTTCGCAAAGCCCGATTTGTTTTCCAAACGCCCCATCTTTATTCAAACGCAAAGCCCGGTTCTCCGGATTAATTATTTTGGCCGCTATCGGTTTGCATACGGCCCGTTTAAAACAAATAAAAAGTTTAATTGTTTTAGCGGGGGCAGTCGAACGAGCCGAATCGACCCGAACGACCACCCCCAGGATTTTAAATCGGTCCAACCAGTCCCACCTCTAATCCTATTCCTACCAAACTACCTACCCAACCCTCCTCTCCACATCACTCCCTCCAATAGCCAGATGCCACCTCACCCCTCTCTCTCCCTCACCCAATCCCTCCCAGCCACCTCAGCAGCCACCTCCCCACCTGGCCACACACGCATGCACTCATCCCCACCCCCAGCACACAACGCACACACTACACGCCACACACCCACACCTGCCCTGTCCCTCTACCCCGGGCCCCACCCACGCGCGCCTCCCCTGGGCCGCCCTGGACCCACGCCCCGACCCCACAATGCACTCCCACGCACGCGCCCCGACCCAGCCTCGCGACGCCCTCATCTTCCTTCTCTAGCCCTCTGCCCCGCTCGCCATCAGCCTCCCGCGCAGGCCACCCTCCAGCGCCGCCTCGCCCTCTCCGGCAGCCGCCTCCGGCCGCGCCGGCGCTGCGCCTCCACCGCCTCGCCTGGCCGCCTCGCGCCGCCCTCCCGCTCCGTCGCGCTCGCCCGCCCCGCTTCGCCGGCTCCCCTCCCCGCTCCCTCTGGCGCCGACCCGACCCCGGCCACCGTCGCCCGCTGGAGCCGCGCCGCCCCGTCTGCCTTCCCCGAGCCGGCCCGCGTCCACCGCCGCCAACCGCTCTCCTCCCCACCACCGCCTCTCCCTCCTCTGGCCCAAGCTTCCCCGTCGCCGGGTCCCCTCCCTCCGCTCCGGTCGGGCCAGCCCCGCCTCCCCTGAGCCGCCCGCCGACCTCGCCGTCGCGCCCCGCCTCGCGGGCCTCCTCTCCCAGGCCGCCCCGAGCTCTGCGCCTCGCCTCCGGTTCCGCCTCCGGCCGCGCCATGTCCGCCGCCACGGAGGGCCCCGAGCTCCGCCAACCCGTCGCGCCTCCCGCGAACCGCGCGCCGTCTGCCGCCCCGTTCGCCGCGCCCGCGACCTGCCCTCGCCGGAGCCGCGCCTCTGCCGCGTCGCGCCCCGCCGACCCTGCTCCTCTCCAAGCTTCGTCCCCAACCACCGGCCCCTGCCTGCCTCCCCCGCGGAAGACCCCCGCCCGAGCTCTGCCACCGCCAAGCCCGTCGCCTTCGTCCCCGTCGCCGGCCTCGCCGCGCCCCAGACCCCGCCTTCTGGCCGCCAGCAGTCGCTGCGGACGCTTCTGCAGTACCATCGCCGGGGCCCTATTGCTGACAGTCGCACGTCCCTGTCTCAGATGTATGCGTGTATGTACCTTTGAGTGCATGTGCTTTTAAAGATACTCAGATGGTGTGGCGACGATGGATGTCAAGATGGATCCAATGACCGCCAAGCTCTTCTTCACGGAGATCAAAAGGCCGTTGTCCGAGACCCCGAGACCGACCCCGGTGTTTGGGAGACCGGACCCTCGACACGCCAAGATCGACGCCAAGATCGACGCCAAGATCTACCCTCGGACGCCGAGACTCCGGCACGACAAGTACTCCCCCGAATGCCAAGACCGACTCGATGGCGTGGACCCCACAAGACCCTCGCAACAGCAAGAACGACCCCGTGGGACCCGGCAAGATCTGGCCGACGACAAGAACGACACCGACCCGGAAGCACCCGTTTTCGCCCCCGACACCAAACCAAGTCCGGCTTCCCGGATTCGACAAGATCGACCCCAGTAACCCAAGAACGCTTCCGTCGAGAACGTTTCCGTCGAACCCTGGACCCGGAGACCGACCCCGAACCCCGGAACACCAAGACCGTCGAGACCCTAATGTGTGAACCCCTTTTCCGAGAACCCTATTTTTATAAATGGTCAACTACATGAATTGTTGCATATTGAATTGTTCATCTCGCATGCATATTTGTATGTGGTATGGGGGCCTTATGCCGATTCACCTAATAATTAAATATGGGGCCCATATGCGGGCAAATCTAGTCTCATATTGGCCTCATTTAAACTTGTGTAGCGAACCAGTACTATCTTCTGCCTTGTTAAACAACATTTAAATTGCGGGGTAGATAAATAACATGAACCCTCTAATTAATTGTCGGGAACCCGGTTCCACTTAATATGACCTAATTGCATCGCATCTTTGCCATGTCATACATCATGCATGCATCATGCCGATCTTCTACCGTTGTATTAAATATTGCATCCGGTGTTTCTTCTAGTGATTTGCTTCTTCGCGGATAAGGCCGTTGAGTTGATGTGAGCTTCGCCCCGATCATCGGTCGAACCCTTCGACAATGTTTTCAGGCGAGCATCTTCCCCTTTCTACCTATCTTACTTTTATAGTATTTATTCCCTCCTGTTGATCTATTGCTATCTGTGTTGCGATGCTTTAGTTTCCGTACCTGTGATATACCGTGCAGCCCTATATTGCCTTGGACACATCCTATTACCTGTTGTTTGGTAGATAGTTGGACTCGCGCGTCGTAGTCGCTTGCTCAAGTGCTGTTGCGTGTTGTCAGGTGCCACAGTTGTTGGAGTAATGCCGCAAGTTTGATGTTGGAGGTTATCATGGCTTTACTTATCGCTCACTTTAATTCCTGTTTAACAACTAAAATTGAAGTAAGCAGAGGCATCGGTGGGTGATAGATAATATTTGGTTTCCGAACGCCCACTTGTGTCCCGTAGGACCCCGAGTACTTGATACCTGTTCCTTGAATTATCGCGCTATCCACATCCGGGAGGTATATGGGACCCCCCTTAGCCAGAGCTTGATTCAGTCTTATTTCTTGGGGCCACAAACTAGTTTGAGGTTTTATTTACGATCCTGTACTTATGCCATGCTTTACTGCTTTATTTACGATTGTGCGAGGTACTGCACACTGTACTGTTTTGGATCGGGACACGATTCCGCGGTGTCGACAAGCCCAGTTTTGGGTTCCCAGTCGTTCATAGCCGTCCACCCAAACCTTGAGTCCGTCTCGGAGCTTGCTTACTTCGTTGCGGGTAGACTCCAAGGGGTGGCCCCCTGAAATATTTCTGAATCCTGTGATTGCTTTGTCGTGAAGGCCTCGTTGGGTTTTGATTTGGTTTTTCCGAGGTTGATCGAGTGTGTGTTGCTATTGGTGCACCCCGGCCGGGTAAAACTTTCTGAAAGCCGTGTCCGCGGTTATGGACGACTTGGAGCACAGTATCTCGACCATAGACAAGCATAACTAAAGTTTATTGCTATAAATTTGACTTTATAATGACTAGTAATCAGCTCCACTAAAATGGAATGGCTAAATAATACTGCCCACAATTGCTTGTTTGTGTGTCGCTTGCGACCTTTGTACCTGACTAGTAAGTATTGCAACTACAACGGAATGGCTGAATAAAAGTACCAACAACTGCTGGGTTTTTTTTGGGTTATCTCATGACATCTGTATCTGATTAGTAAGTATTGCAACTATCACGGAATGGTTAACTAAAATGCCCACTGCTTACTTTATCAGGACGATTATCTATACTTGACTAGTAATTGCTGCAACGATAACCGAATAAATAAAATTGCCAACTGTGTGAGTTCCTCGGTTGACTTCCTCGTTTGGTCTCGAGGGGGGAAACGCCAGGATGGGTTTGATTGGTGGTAGTATCAGCTTGGTTCCGAGTAGGTCTTTCTTATCCCTATCTGATAACCGCCAGTTGGATCGAGTCTCTATAGGTTGTTTAGTGCATGCTGCCGCTGCCGCTCAGTCCACCATACCTTTGTAGGCGAGGACCGCCGAATTCTAGTCTCGCCGTGTACTGGCCTCAGTACTGACGCTCCTCTTTTTCCTTTGCCCTTTGTCGGCACCCCTTTTGTTTAAGCAGGTTTTGAGATCGACGCCGTTAGCAGGGTTACCCTTCCGGCTTGGCCTGGGCAGGGTTATGGACGCCATTGGTTATTCTTCAGGGCTCTTAGCCCCATTTGCATCTTGTCTGTAGTCGGACGCTCTATCATTTTCAAGGTGATTTGGATCTTTGTATATTATATCTGTATTCTTGACTCTTTGAGTCGCTGTTATATGTATCTGTTCTGTGGGTCCCATCGAGGACTGTTGTGTAATGTTATTACTTCGTTCTCCACCCGCACGAAAGTGCCTGGTGGGCACCTTTGAATCATTTCTATGCGGGTTTGGCGGGATTCGCTGAAACTTGCATAGGTCCGATTCTGAGGGTGTTACATGGGCTCTGCCTGGATCACATAGGTTGCTAGAACTTAGCCATTTGGACAGTTGGTGGTAGTGGGATGATAGGTTGGAACGCGTCCATTTGGTCTAAGGGAAGGCTTCTGAAAGGTCCTGTCTTGGTGAAAATCAAGTCTGGTGGGGAAAGTGCACAACCTCTGCAGATGGAAGAATCTAAGTACTTAGCCATGTCCCTGGAAAAGGACAACTTGAGCATCAAGACATGGAAGCTATCAAGAATCTCCTCATCCCAATTTCTAAGTAAAACTTGTGGGTGAACAAGGGTGAAGGACCTCAATGTCTATTGGTGGTTCCTTAGGAAAAGTTTTGATAAACAAAACTTAGTGATTTCAACTAATAGGCAAAACCTATTTTGAGCAAAGCAAGCCTAAGCTACACTTAGCCAAATTGCATATAGTATAAGGTCCACCAAAATTATACTAAGTTATCACTTGCCAATACTATTCCAATGTATTGACCCATTGTGGTTGTAACTTGTGATGTTGCAGGTTACTCTGATGAGGATTAGGAGTCATGAGTCTACACTCAACATGTTTGCATGTGGCACATGAAGATGAAGACTTTTATCTATTTACTTATTTAAACTCTTGTAATAGGCCTGTGTCCATGGAGTTGTAAATACTATGTTGTCTCTGGAATGACTGTAATAATGACCTTTGTTTCTGTGTACTTCATCTTAAATTGTGGATGCTAGCATTGATCCAGGGACTAGCATTGCAATCACAGTGATCCTTTTCCTTTATAAAGGAGGGATCTTACAGATGGTATCAGAGCATTGTGTTGCCTGTAGGATTGTAACCCTAGGATTGAACAAAACCCCTTATAAAAATAGGAGTTGTATTTGTTCCAAAACTTATTTACAAACAATCTTGTAAACTCTTTTCTCAACCATTTTGGTTTAGACTCTACATCTCTTCTATTTTCAACTTGATGGATAAAGCCTTCTGCATGGCCAAAGACTTCGCCATGAGCTAATGAATTCAACATCTTCAACCTTGGATATCAACTCTAATGACTTCAACATCTTCAACCTTGGATATCAACTCTAATGACTTCAACATCTTCAACATTTTCACCAAGGACTTCAACCTTGGATATCACTAAGGACTACAAGTGAGACAAGAAATATTACTCAAGACTTGAAGACTAAGGGAATACAACTTAGAAGGAACCATCATCACTTTGAAGTTTTGAGACCAAGATGCAAGAAATTCTCTAAGGATACAAACTTCTTGTTCATGAAGAATCAACCAAGAAGGATGGAAAGATCTCAAGTGAACCATATAGATGGACCACCATATTTAGTTTAAGTCAAACCCACCAACTTATGTGATGTAAAAAAAAGAAAAAAATATTTTTGGTTGCCTATAAGTGTGCTTGAAACTTGTTGTTTGAGTGGAATGTTTGTTTGTGATTTCTTGCACTTTACTTGTGTGAATTGTGATGTGTGTGATTAGAATTAATTCCTTAGAGGTATTTTGCCTATTCTAATTCCAATCCAACCCAAACAGATGACTACTCCAAGAGACTCCAACAACAAGGATGGCAACAACAACAACCAAGAGGTCAACATGAGAGACCAACTGCTTGCAAGACAAACCCAGTTGAACCAAGTGACAACTCAGTTTTTAGACAAAAACAATGAGTTAGACCCAACCATGCAAAAAGTTTTGGAAACTCAATCCCAATTGTTGCAAGGGATGGCCACTCGAATGATCAACATGGGAGACAACTCTTCCCAAGGAGTTTGTGACAACAAGGATGACAAAGATGATATTTTAGAAGGAACCCAAGCTTGCAATATTTGTGGAGACAAGGATCACACTTCCAAGGAGCATGAGGATCAATGCCCCAATTGTGAAGAGAAACATCCAATTGACCAATGCCCCACATCTCAAGCTACTTGTTACCTATGTGAAGGAAATAATCATGTCCCTATCCAATGCCCCATCTATTCCATAGTTCAACAAAGGAAACAAGGTGGAGTATAGAAACTGATTGCAGACTACCATGAGAGAGCCAAGTCTACCAAGAAGGATGAAGACAAAGGAAAATCTCAGCTTGTACCTCCCAGCAATATGACCCAATTTAAAGGACCAAAGAGGAGACATATGTATTATCCAAGGAATAATAGAAGGTCAAGGAGACCAGGAACTATTCCTACCTTTGAGATAACATATGAAGAACATGAATTAGAAGCACTCTTAGCTTTGGAGAAACCCAAGAAAAAGAAGGACAAAAGCCATGTGCAATGTTGTCATTGCAAAGAAATGGGACACTATGCCAATGAATGTCCAGAGAAGAAGAAGTATAAAGAAATTAGACAAGTGTGGTGCAACAACTGCAAAGAGCTAGGACACTATCCCATCTTGAAAAAACTCTGGTTAAAGTTTGAATCCAACAAAATCCAAATCAAGAGAAATGCATTCCTCATAAAATGCATTTGGAAATTAAACACTTGGAAAATAAAACCAAACCCTAAACCCTAATGGAATAAAAATCATTTCCAAGTTATCTCCAAGCCTATGGATTTGATCCATATAAAAATTTGTCAAACAAACATTTCAAAAAGATCAAGAATGATAAATGGAAATATTATAAAACCATATAAATTTATTTCATTCAATTTGGAGCCATAGATAAAATCTTATGAATTTAATAAGATAAAGAAAAGTAATTTCCAAAGCTAATAAAGCACTTATCTAAAATCCATACCAAATGGTGAGCAAATAATCCTAAAGATATTTAAAAGGAATAAATAAATATCAAATAATATTTTACAAATTGGAATCACCAAGTTTGGATCTCTAAATAAAAAGATATGGATTTTATAAGATGAAGAAAGAAATATTAAATAAAGAACATTTAAAGACCAAATTAAATCTTGGCCTAATCTATTAAGCAAATGGAATGAATAGAATCCAAATCCAAATAAAATAAAAGGATAAAGAATTTCCAAAATAAAATAAAATGGCATTAACCATTCTATCCCTATTTTAATAAAGACAAATCTCTAATAGGAATAATTATATAATTCATGAGAAAATAGTATTTTTGAAATTTACCCCAAGTGAAATAAAAGTTGTTTAAGTCAACATAATTAAGATTAAAGAAATCTTCCAAATAAACTTTAGGGAATTAAAACTATATTTAATTCCATTGGAATTAAAACAAATACCCAATTCAAATGATTTATGAATCATATTAACTACTTTCCAAATAATTCAAGATGAATTATTTGACACCCTATTAAACAAATAAAAACCTACTGAAAAGATTTGGAAAGTTTAAAGAATTTAAATGGTGTTTGAAATATTATTAAATCTTATTTGATTTAAAACAAGGGCCTTTTTGAATAATTAAAAGACCCCAAAAGGAATAAAGTTTTATTCCAAAATTGACTTCAGATTATATTACTAATCAATATTTAAACCTACACAAATTTTGGTTGAAGGTGGAATTCAAATTGATGTTTGAATTGCTTGATCAAAATCAAAACAGATTAAAAGAAATGGAAAAAGAAAAAGAAATAGGAACAAAAAAAAGAGAACAAGCCAGCCCAGCCCACTAAGCCAGTCCAGCCCATCTTCCCTCTTCCCCCGCAGCGATTCGTTTCTCACTCAGAAGCAGACCCACGCAGTCGCTGACTACTGGACCCACTTTCTTTTTCTCTCTCTCGCTGACAACGCAGCCCCACTGCCCCGTCATCATCGTCAACCCCGCGACTTGTTCGTCCCCAAAGTTCGTTGTTGTTTCTGCCGTGAATGCGTGCTTTCAATTCGCGTTAAGGGCCGATTAATCCTGCGCTGCAATGACGCCCTCTTAATTCCCCCTCAGTTCCCCACCCTAGTACGCCCCCAGGCCGCTTAATTTCATCCATACTCTGCCACTGCTCCGACGACTTCCCCGGACGATTCCGGCAGCCCCTCGTCGCCCCTCGCTTCTTCGAGCACCCGAACAAACTCCCCAGACCCTGGTGAACCTCCCCGTAGCATCAGTTCACTCGCACGAGCCCTGTATCGTCGACTCCGTCATCGTCTGAACATCGCCGCCGTCTGCCTCTGCTCCGTTAACTTTTCCCGGTGAGTGTTGACCGCCTTTCTTCCTCTCAATGATGCATGCATGATCGCCAACCTCGTGCGCAGCTAATGTCGTTCTTACTTTGTCTTTTTGTGCTCCGTAGCGTCGCCCTCGACGACGACTGACCGAACCCGACGCCTTCGTGAACTCCGGCGAGGAATCCACGCCACCACCACGCGCCCCTTGCCTTCTCGCGAGCATGTTGAGCTCCAGCACGTTCCGGCGAACACGGTGAGCATACCCTCCCTTCTCCTAGCTTCCTGGAATAGCCAGAGCGCCGCCGCCCGAGAGTCGCCGCCGCTAGCCACCATCGAGCGCCGCTAGCTTTTGGTCACATGCTCTGAACCGCTAGATCTTGATCTGACGAATGCGATAGAACGAGAGTGAAGGGGTAAGTAGCAACCTGAGCCGCTCGATCTGTTTATATCCAACACACCTGAGAGCGCGATCCGGCAGAAGCGGTACCGAAGAATTAAAACACGCCGCGTGTCACAGAGTCTGATTTAAAAACAAGATTTGATCTATTTGTGATTCAATTTTGTAAAATCCATAACTTTCAAACCACACGTCCAAATTTTGCAAATTTTATATCAATGTATTCAGAAAGACAAGCCCTAGCCAACCATGTACTTTGTTTAGTAAAAAGATTCTGTTAAATTGTTTGTTTTTACAGAAACTTGTGTATGCATGTTTAGGATATAAAATTTATTCCAAAATGATTTTGAGGATAAAATCTTTGGCAAATGGTGTGTTTTGAACCTACTGACCATAGGAAACAAATTGTGGTTTCAAAAATGTATTTGGTGAATCAAAAGAATAAATCTTTGATTTAAACCATTTCTAGTCAAATAAAAATATGGTTTAATTGTTAAAAATGATTTTGGAGGAAAACCTTTGGGAAATGTTCTGGAAATAAACTCTCTGACCCTAAACACAAGATTTTATGGTTTGAAAACATATTTTGTTAAACCTATAGAATGTTGCCTTATTAAAAGCATTTCTTCACCACATAAAATAATGACTTGGTTTAAAAATGGTTTATGAATTGAAATCTTTTGCAAATGATTTTGCCACTTTATAAAATGACTAATAAGTCTTTTAGAATGTTTATAACCTATTATAAATCACTTATTGTAAATAAAACAATCTTTAGCATGCTTGCATGCATTGTTTTGTTTCTATTATTTTATGCGATGAATTGCTTGAAGGGTAGATTGAAATATTGTTTGCTTGATTGAATTGTAGTGACTTGAAGTGTGTGAACATTGCAAAGATCAAGGAGTGAACTTATACCCTCTACCAAAAAGGCAAGTGATGCTTCATACTTTGTCCCATTATTTTCACTATGCATTAGTGATATTTCTAAGTAGGACCTGCATGGAATTTTGCTAAGTGTAAACTATGCCATGGGAAATCCTAGTAGATGAAACCTTAGTAGATTTTCCTAAGTTAAGATTCCTACTACTATCATGCTTAGCTTAGCTAGTAGAAAACAAGGGTGGAATATATATTCATGCTATGGAAAATTTCTAAGTCTGAGGACTTGTGTTTTGTTTAATAAAACAACTAAGTGAATGAATCACCTGGGTGGAATGGAAGGATTGGTTTGTGTTGAGTGGTTACTCAGGGCCCATTTCAATGGACTACCCTGGTGTATCACACTTGTGGATGGCCACCCAGGAACAAAGAGATTTGAGATGTCAAATGTTGAGAAGCTTCAAGTGCAGCCACTTGGCATTATGGGCTCTTCCTGGATCATATAGGTTGCAAGAACTTAGCCAAATGGACAGTTGGTGGTAGGGGTTTGATAGGTTGGAACGCGTCCATTCTGGTCTAAGGGAAGGCTTATGAAAGATCTTGTCTTGGTGAAACCAAGTCTTGTGGGGAAAGTGCACCACCTCTGCAGAGTGTAAAATCTAAGTACTTAGCCATGTACCTGGCAAAGGACAATTTGAGCATCAAGACATGGAAGATATCAAGAATCTCATCATCCCAATTTTCTAAGTTAAAATCTTGTGGGTGAACAAGGGTTGAAGGATCACCAATTTCTATTGGGAGATTCCTTGGGAAAGATTTTGTCAAGCAAAAACTTAGTGTTTTCAAATGATAAGGAAAATCTATTTTGAGCAATGCAAGCCTAAGCTCCACTTAGCCAAATGCATGTAGATGATAGACTCCACTATACTACCATAGTATCACTTGCCAATACAATTCAAATGTATTGACCCTTGTGGCTGTAACTTGTTATGTTGCAGGTTTGTTTAATATTAGTGAAGTTTAATGATTAGGATTACAAGTCTACAACCAACATGTCTGCCTGTGGCACTTTGAAGATGAAGGACCCCATGCTATGGTTATATTCTGCTGCATTGTAATGAGATAGCCAAATGAGCTATGTAAGATGTAATAAATTACTTTATTCCTGGTTATAAAGTTGTATTATGACCTTTGTTTCTTGATATTACATCTTAACTGTGGATGCTAGCTATTGATCCAGGGAATAGCATTGTAAACACAGGGATATCTACCTTATTAAAGGTTGGGAACCTTACACAAATATAATATCATCAACATATATTTGGCATACAAAAAGTTCCCCATTGACCTTCTTAGTAAAAAGAGTGGGATCGATTTTCCCAACCTCAAATCCACGGTTAAACAACAACTCTCTAAGGTGCTCATACCACGTGCGTGGGGCTTGCTTGAGCCCATAGAGCGCCTTATCAAGTTTGTAGACGTGGTTTGCAAAGTTGGGATCCTCAAATCCTAGGGGTTGCTTTACATATACCAACTCATTTAATGGACCATTAAGAAAGGCACTTTCTACATACATTTGTTGCAACTTAAAGTTATGATGTGCCGCATAAGCAAGAAGGATACGGATGGACTCAAGGTGAGCCACAGGTGCATATGTCTCTCCATAATCAATGCCTTCAATTTGAGAGAACCCTTGTGCAACCAATCTTGCCTTGTTTCTTACTATAGTTCCATGCTCATCTTGCTTGTTCTTGAATATCCACTTGGTGCCTATAACATTGCGGCAATCCTTTGGCTTATCAACTAACTTCCATACTTTGTTTCTCTCAAAGTTGTTAAGATCTTTGTGCATTGCTTCCAACCAATCCAAATCTTCAAGGGCTTCCCACACTTTCTTTGGTTCAATCATGGATATGTGTGCTTGGTGTTCACTAAACCTCTTCAATTGTGCTCTTGTGGAAATACCCTTACTTAGGTCACCAACCACATTTTGTAAAGAGTGGTCTCTTAATTCCAACATCCTCTCCTTTCTAGCTTCACGACGAGTGTGGATCTCCTCATTGTTTCTTGGGGGACCCTCTTCATCATTTCGGTCCTAGTCTTGACCATCAACTTGACCTTGATCATCATTGAAATCATTCTCTTCATTAAGAGGAACGGATTGACCTTGGTATTGATCAGACATTCTTCTAACATCGATTTGAGCTTGTCTCAGGGAAGTTTGTATGGATCTTCCTTGAGTAATTGACTTGGCACCACTTGACATCCTGGAGAATGAATCAAGCTCCTCTTCACTAGAGCTGTCTCCTTGATCAACATGTTGAGGGTCCAAAATTTGTCTTTGGCTTGGGTCATTGCCCTCCTCGGTGGATGGAGCTTGTTTATGTTGTGAAGATGAGGGCTCCACTTGAGTAGAGCATAGTTCTTCTCGATCCGCCATAAGGGTTCCTCAACGGGGCGGATATATCCCACACCCATTCTTCCTATGGCATCCTAAGGCATTTCATCATCTGCATCACAAGCATCAACACGCCCCCCTTGGGGACCATCATATTCTTCGAAGGTCACACTACAAGATTCTATGACGGCTCCGGAGAGCTTATCATAGATTCTATAAGTGTGAGATTCGAGACCATAGCCAACAAAAATACCCTCTAATGCTTTAGACTCGAATTTGGAAAAACGGACACCTTTTTTGAGATAGAAACACTTACAACCGAACACCCGGAAGTAAGATATGTTGGGCTTGTTACCGGTAAGTATTTCATATGGAGTCTTGTTGATTTTCTTGTGGAGGTAGAGCCGGTTTGATGCATGGCAAGCGGTGGAGATGGCTTCGGCCCAAAAGTTGTATGGAGATTTAAACTCCGCCAACATGGTCCTAGCCATCTCAATAAGAGTCCGATTCTTCCTCTCGGCAACACCATTTTGTTGAGGCGTATATGCAGCGGAATATTGATGTTTTATCCCCTCATCACCAAGGAAATCATTCAAGTTGTAGTTCTTGAACTCGGTGCCATTTTCGCTTCTTATTAACAACACGGGGACATTGTATTGATGTTGAACCAAGTTGATAAAGTCGATGAAGGTCTTTTGGGTCTCACTTTTCAACTTGAAGAAATACACCCATGAGTATCTTGAAAAGTCATCAACAATCACCAAACAATATTTCTTCCCACCAAGACTTGCATGAGATGGAGGACCAAAGAGATCCACATGAAGGAGCTCCAAGATCCTTGATGACGAGATGTGGTTCTTTGGCTTGTGGGGAGCATCATGCATCTTTCCTAGAACGCAAGCCCTGCAAACACGATCTTTGGCAAAGGAAACATTTTCTTTTAGTCCAACAATATGGCCCTCCCTGTGAAGACTTTGCAAAGTTCTCATATTGACATGGGCTAGTCGGCGATGCCATAACCAAACCACATCGGCCTTTCCGAATAAGCACATCGCACTTGTAGTGGTTTGCCCCGAAAAGTCCACCACATACAAGTCATGTTCGACGTACCCAACGAAAGCGACCTTGAGAGACTTGCTCCACATGAGGACCACAATATCATCAACAACAAAGACAATAAAGCCCATCTTTCCAAGAGCACGGACTGGAAGTAAATTGTATCCAAGGGTCTCAACAAGCATGACGTTCATGAGTGTAATATCGTGAGCAACCACTACCTTGCCGAAACCCGTTACCTTAGAAATTGACTTGTCGGCATATGTCATGGTTATTTGATCATCATTTGGCTTTAAGTCCTTGACAATAGATGAGCTTCCGGTCATATGACTTGTGCAACCACTATCAAGCACCCACTTTGACCCTCCGGAAGCATATGTCTACAAAGGATCAAGCTAATTTTTAGGTACCCATTTTTCAATGGGTCCTATTTTGTTAGCAACAAGGGTCTTGGGGACCCAAATAGACCAAGCAATATAACCATCATATGGGCCAACATATTGTGCATACACATCACCATAATAATCACGCATTAGAACATAGTGAGGGTTAGCACTTCTCGCAAAATCATCATGAGACATAGTTTTACCACTTGTGGTCTTACTATCCACAATGTACTTGTTTTCTCTTGTGCGGGCTTGGCCTTCCTTTTATTGTTGTTCTTCTTCTTGGCTTTGGAGACAAAAACAATGCCCCCTTTCTCACCACTAGGCCTTTGCTTACTTATAAGATCATCAATGGACTTGTTCCCTTGTGGAAATGTGGCCTTGGCTAGCTCCCTCTTCAACCTAGCATTTTCTTCAAGAATAGTTGTACTACTAGAAGGAATGAAATTACTAGGTGAAATAATATTGACCAATTGAGTTTGAAGCGTTTCATGGGACTTTGTGAGTGACAAGAGTTCACTTTCCAAAGCCTTGTGAGCCTTGTTAAGCAAACTAAAATCCTCGGCAAGTTTTTCATGAACCACACCAAAACTCAATCTTGTCCTTTTTATCCCTTTTGCATTTAGCAATAGCATGATCACGTTCTTTGATGAGTCTATTTACAATAATTTCATTGGCCTCATCAAGCCCTTCAAGTTTTAGTTCAAGAGACATCCTAGTCTCTTGTTCTTCTTCTAGAGCATTGTTTAAGGCCTCTAGCTCAATCATGTGTTCATTCCCAAGTTTACACCTTACATCTAGAAGCTCTTGTGTGTGGGAAAGTTGATCTAAGATGTTCCCAAAATGTATCTTAGCATCCCCTTGTAAGTTAGTCATAAACTCATCGAAAGAAATTAATTCCCTTTTTACATCAAGAGACATCTCATCATCAATTTCATCATTAGCTAAGGGAGTGGAGTGAGATTATGAGGATACCTCCGTTCCTCTTGCCATAAGGCAAGTGACGTTCTTGATGGAAGTGTTCTCATTTGGAGAATCGAAGAGTGAGAGTGTCGGAGTAGAAGTAGAAGTAGTGGCTAAATCAGCCACACTATTAGATGTTTCATCTTCCTCATCTTCATTGTCAGAGGAATATTGTTCATGAGTGACCAATACAATTTCTCCCGACTTCTTGTTGATGGGATTCTTCTTGATGAAGGGTTTCTTGTAAGGTGTTTTGGGAGTTTTCTTCAACACGAGCTTACCCCCATGTTCTTCTTCCTTCTCATAGGCACAACCCGCCACAAAGTGATAGCGGTCACCACAATTGAAGCAAGTTCTCAATTTAGTGACATTTTCTCTTCTCCCACTTGGGTTGCTTTTTTGTTGCATTTCCATCTTGGCCTTGGCGGGGTTCTTCCAAAAGTTCTTTGCATAGAAGGCCATGAATTAACCATGAGAAATCTTGACATCATCGAGGTGGTCCATGTAGAGGCCTTCATCACTATCATCTTCATCTCCATGTTCCACAACTTTGGCCTTCAATGCAAGGTTGACAACATTGCTCATACCAAGGGCTCGAGCACGGGCATCTTTGGCATTCTTGGCGGCAACCTTGAAAGAGGCCATATCTTGCATAACTTCATTGGAGGTCATGAGATGGTAGTTGTGTCTTCCTTGTATGCTCTTCAAGTCGGTGGGCTCAAAGGGCATGAGTGCACTCACATATTTCCTTTTTATCTAAGCATCATCCACATGTGAGGCACCCACATTTATAAAATCGGTGGCGGTGGTCTTGAGCCTACGGTACATGTCTTCATGATTTTCACCTTCCTTCATGTAGAAGCCTTCGGCTTCATTGCTTAGTGAATCATACCGGTTCCTCCTCATGCTCTCATTCCCAACAAACAACACCGTGAGAGCATCCCAAGCTTCCTTGGCATTGCTGAGGTGCTCAATGTGTGGGTAATCCTTTGTACCCAATCCTTGTTGAATCATGTGCAAGGCGATGGCATTGAGTTGACTATTGACAACTTCTCTTCTTGTCAAGTTGTTTGGATCCCCAATATAGAGTCCTTGTTCGATGATGTTCCATAGTTCAATGCAAGAGCCACGCACATGAGTTTTCATTAGAGATTGCCATTGAGCAAAAGTAGTAGATGCTTCAAGCTCAGGTGGGTCACCTCTATTGTTTACATGAGGGTGAGGAATTGGAGGGTCGGGAGAGAACCATGCATGAGAGTCATGATGCTCTCCCTTCTCACCAACCCTTTTTGTGGAGGAGTTAATGTTGCCTTGATTATCCCCCACCACCTTATCCGTGGGAGATGCCGGGGCATTCTCTTTGGATGAAGGCGGTAGTTCCTCTTGAGGAGAAGGGGATGATGAGCCTACCTTATCATTAACAAGTTGCTTAATTAACTTTTGCAATTGTTAGATCTCATTGGCCATGGTGGAGCTCAATCTTGTTTCCAAGTTATTGAGATCATCTATGGTCACCGTGGTATGCTCACCACCACCTTCTCCATCATTGCTACCCATATACTCTTAGGCGTTAAATCCCGAATAAAGAGCCGAGGCTCTGATACCAATTGAAAGGATCATATGGGCACCTAGAGGGGGGGGGTGAATAGGTGCTACTTCAAATTTTCTTCTTTTTCAAATTAAGGTTTGACAAGAAAGGTAAATTCTCTAGATAATGCAACTAAGGTGAATTTACCTATATTACAAACAAGCACTAGCTAACACAACACTAAGCAAGAACAAGTAAGTAAAGTGCGGTAAAGGATAGAAGTAACCAAAGTGGTGGACGCGGAGACACAAGGATTTGTTTCCCGTAGTTCCTTCCTTTTGAGGGGAAGTACGTCTAAGTTTGGAGAGGGGGTGGTTTCAAACCACCAACGCCACGAGAGGCCTCCTTTGTTCTCTGATGAATCTCACCCCAACGGGATCGATCCACCTTCCACTATATCGGCAACCTTCAAGGTGGAAGCCGACACCTTAACAACAAGTTCGGGGCACACATCCACAACTTAATTGGAGGCTCCCAAATACAAGCAAGCTGTCAAAACAATCAAAGACAAGCTTGTAAGAACCAAATCTAGAACTAGGGTTTCCATAGAAAACACTAGAGCAATGGGGCCCTCAAATGAATGAGGGGGAAATGAAGATCTCTTTTGGTGAAGTAGTAGATCAAGGGCTCCTCCTTCGATTCTCCAAAGATCAAAGACTTTGGATGGTTGAGTGAAGAGATCTTTGCGATTTGCTGGCTCAAATGGTGGTGGTAGTCTTCAATGCAACGAGCACTTTGTCCCAAGGTAGGTGAAGCGGTATTTATACCACTTGGAGGAATCTGCCTGTTGAGGCATTAAATGCACTGGTACTACCGGTACTCAAGCGGTAGTACCGGTCAGGTACCGGACCAAGTACCGGAGGAGGCACCACTTGGTCGAGCCAGCCACGGTCAAGCCTGGAACTACCTTGCGGTACTACCCCCAAGCGGTAGTACCGATCATTAGACGCGGAACTACCGGTCAGGGCGGTAGTACCGGTCCCAGGTACCGGTTGGTACTGAGCGAAGAGTAAAGGCCAAGTCCTTCCTCAGCGTTGCCTAGTACTACCGAGCGGCACTACTGTGTCCAAGCGGTAGTGCTGCTCCGCGGTACCGGGTGGTACTGAGTAAAATCGAGGCCTGCCCACCTCAATCAGATGCAACCGGTACTAGGGAGCGGTAGTACCGGTGCCAAGCGGTAGTACCGGTTGTAACCTCCGATACTATCGGTCAGCACAGGAGACTTTGGCAAGGGCAACTATGGGCAATGCAATATTTGTGCGACTACCTAGAAAACCTGAGATACACTTAGCGCACGATTAAAACGATAGGTGTGTTGTTATCAAACATCAAAATCACAAGGATAGTAAATGCTCTTTCAGTAAACTTTACCAAACCACCAAAATCTTAGACCAGCATCATGGATCTGGTGATACTAAAACAATTTATATATTTCATCAATTGTTCTTATAAAATCTGGGCACATCTCTTAAAAAGAGTAGCACCTCAGATTTCATAAGCTACAACAAACAAATCATCTTAACCAACTTGGATCCAAGATCCAGTGAGCAACCATGTTATTCTAGCATATTTGAAAGGGACAGCAAGATAGGAATCTAGTTACTAGAGCCTCAGACCAACATCATAGGCATAAAATCAATATAAGCTTGAAACTTATTTTAGACATCTATCCCGATCTCAAGTATTGAGCACAGTAAAACCATTAGAAGAATCAACTTGTGTGCCATACTAAGATGGTGTCACAAGAACAGATCCTACAACCAAGCCACTATTTATCATTTCCCTGAGATTATACTCAGAGATCATTGAACATATTCAATTATCTTCAGAGTATCATTAGACCCTAATGATTAAGTTTAGTCTATGGATAAACATACAAGCCAACAACCACTGATGCAGTGAACAACCACTGACAGTGTTACTGTCAGCATTAAAGTAATAACAACAAGTGAACACACTAAGCATCAATCTCACCCAACAGATTTCACAATCATGCCATTAGGTTAACTAGATTAATCACCAATCAGAGGCAACCTTATCTAACCACTAGCATCAGATTCACAGTGGCAACAGATAATCAAATCATGACAGTCAACCTGAAATTACAATGAGCACAATTAATACTAGGCATCACCACCAGATCAAAATTACCATCTCACAAGCCACAAAGGGATGAAACCTAGAACCAGGGATGAACCCTAGAACCAGGAATGAACCCTAGAACTAGTACAAGCCTAATGGAGGATAGCCACTAGTTACACATAGAGATACTCGAAGTAGACAGAGGAACGTGTGATAATCGAGAACCAACTCACCTACAATCCTCGCTGGAGAATTGAGAGGAAGCAGAGAGGCGGATGAGCTCACGGCGGCACGGGAACACCCCACAGGGCGCTGCAACCCGCACACAGCCATGGCGGCGGCCATAGCAAAACACGAGGGCGCAAGAGCATCGCACGTCACCACGGGAGCTTCGGCGGCGGCGTCAACAGCACCACCCCAAACCTAGGGTTCGGGATGGGGCTAGCATGGCCACAGAAGGGCCCCAAAACCAAATCGAGTCGAAGCATGTGAAGGAGCATGGTCGACAACCTCGTTATACACCGCAGCGGCCATGGAGAACCACGGCTGCAGGAATTGCACGGCGATGGCGCCAGCGACCACGGGGTCAAGGAGAAGAATAGGATGAGGACGAGAGAAGGAGAGGCAGAGGAAGGGGCCGATGGGGCCAGTACCTCTTCGGGCTTGACTTTTGACTAGGCCATCTAGGCCAAGACTGGCCCAATAAGCCCAATGGTTGGCCCAGGATCCTAAAAGGAAATTTTAATAATTAATAAAAGACCAAATACCCCTATAAATAAATAAAATTCTAGAAAATAAAATAGAAGCCTAAAAATTACAAATAATATATTTTTAGATTCATAATAATCCAACCTATTTAAATAAATTAAGAGATAATTTATATATATATAATTTTTAGTCAAGAGTTTTATAATATATATATTCCTTATGGAATTTTATAAAATTAAAGAAAGAGGATAAAATTAAATAAAAATCACTTTTATGATATATTATTATTGTAGTATTTTATAAAAATGCTAAATAAATATTTATAGTTACCAAAAGAAATTCTTTTATTTAAATTTTAATTCTTAAAAGAATTATTAAACAAATAAATACAAGAATTTATATTAAATAAACGATTTTAGATTTTAACTCTATAAATAATTTATTACATTATAAAATAGTAAATATTATATTCAATAGATATTCAAGGATATTCTTTAAAATGAATTCCTTTATTACTTAAAGAAATTCTAGAAAACTAAAATAACGGGTAAAACACACAAAGAAGATAAATCATAAATAATGCATTACATGACTATGCATATTCATGTTGCTTCTTTAAATATTGTCCTTACCGGGCAATAATGATGTTTTTTAGACATAGAAGCTCAAGGTCCAGTGCAAGCATCCGACTTCACTACCTAGGTCCAGTGCAAGCATCCGACTTCACTACCTTGTAATCACAAGGCAAGTTCATCACTTGCTCCTATCCTTTGAAGAGTCTTTATCAAAATATTTGCAAATTGTGTGTTATCATCTATGTTTCAAGGAAATAAAATATTATTTTCTCAAATAAATAAATTGGTGATATCATCCTAAGTGATGATATAGAGAAGCTATAGAACTTATGGTTCTATTAGCAGCAATAATAATCATCTAGGAATTTAACAACCTCTGACATCAGTGATTATAGCGCCGTATATTACGCGTTAACCATGAGATTTGGAATGGCACGGAGAAGTCAGCTATATCTTCTTCCTCTCGCATGTAGCCAGTGAAGGGTTTTCGCGGCATAGTAAATTTTCTACGGATGCGAACAGAGGGAAGCCAAGATCTAATCTAGGAGATGCAAACAACGAGAGGGATTGGATTAGATCTTCATACCCTTGAAGATTCGCACAGCGGAACGTTCGTCGGAACGTGGGTGATGTAGTCGTACTCGCTTCTCCTCCTCGCGATCCGATCCGATCTAGCACCACAAGTGGCGATGCCTCCGTGAGATGCACACGTGCAGCACCTCGACGTCTCCTCCTTCCTTGGTCTAGCAAGTATGGTGGAGAGATGGGTTGGATCTACAACGCGATGGTGCGGTGCAATTGGTGGAGAATTTCTGCAGCAGGGCTTCGCCTACACGCAGTCGGGAGGGAGAGAGAGAGGAGGGCAGCAGGGCGGCTAGCTTTGGAGGGGAAGGTGTGGGGGGTGGTGCGCCCCCAGCCCTCTTTATATAGAGGGGTGGGGCGGCAACCCTAGCCCCCTCCCCCAAGCCAAGGCCGGCGGCCAAGGAGGAGGAGTGGGGGGCAAGGAAACCCCCCCCCCTTCTAGAAGCTCTATCTAGGGTTTAAACCCTCTTGGCCGGCTGGGCCCTATGGGGACTTGTGCCCCTGGCCCAATGCGTCCAGGGCACTCCCTCATAGGACCATGCCCCCTCCCGGAAGGTGTGGCCACGTTGGTCCCCTTCCGGAAGGTTCTAGAAGCTTCCGGTACAATACCGATTAACCCGGAACAATTTCGAACTCCAAAAACTGCACTGCCTTATATGAATCTTAATCTCCGGACCACTCCGGAACCTCTCGTGATGTCCCGGATCCCATCCGAGACTCCGAAAAAAAATTCATAAACCAATTATCCAATCTATCCTAGCGTCGAGACACGTTAAGTGTGTGACCCTGCGGGTTCGAGAATATGCAGACATGATCTTCTATCAATAATCAACAGCGGGGTCTGGAAACCCATATTGACTCCCACACATTCATCGATGATCATATCGGATGAACCACGATGCCAGGATTCAATCAATCCCATATATATATTCCCTTCGTCTCGCGATATTTTACTTGCCCGAGATTCGATCGTCGGTACCGTCATACCTAGTTCAATCTCGTTCACAGCAAGTACTTTACTCGTTCCGTAATCCGATATCACTTTGTGATTAACTCCTTAACCACATGCTTGCAAGCGGTGTTGATATCGATTACCGAGTGGGCCCGAAGTATATCTCTCCGACTTGGGAGGGACAAATCCCATCTCGATACATACAACCCAACAGATACTTTCCGATCATCTGAGAGACACCTTTATGATCACCCTCTCATAGGATGACGTTTGATGACCTCAAAGCTTTCTTCCGATACCAGGGAGTTGTATTATCTCATGGTCTAAGGAATACAATATTTGACATAAGAAAAGCTTCGCAAAGACGAACACGATGACAAATTGCTTCGCTTAGTTTGGGTCTGTCCACCATATCATTCTCCCAATGATATGATCTCATTATTAATTGACAACTCATGTCCATGGTTAGGAACCTTAACCATCATTGATCAATGAGCTAGTCCATAGAGGCGTACTAGGGACACGGTGTTGTTCATAAACCACACAAGTATTAAAGTTTCCGCTTAATACAATTCTAGCATGGAATATAAACATTATCATGAACAAGAATTATAATAATAACATCTTTATTATTGCCTCTAGGGCATAATTCCAACAGCCGAATGTGAAGGTCATGGTCGTTATCCTCGTAGCGTGCATTTAATTGGTAATTCGTAGAGGATATGCAGCATATGGGTGGGAACCCTTATCGTCCCATGATAGTTTTGGCATCTAATGGTCTATACAAACCATTGTCGTAATTCAATGGGTGGGCATGGTGTACACCAAGGAGGCATGCGAGGTCGCGAAGGGGGCAGCGATTGGCTTGGATCACCTACTGGGCCCCACGTCATGGAATTGTGGATGGGAAAGTACGCCCGGTTGTGCAACAAGGAGTTGATCTCTCATGGGTAAAGTAACACACCTCTATAGAGTGTAAGAACTATAACTTGTTACTCCCTGTTCCGGGAAGGAGCTACGAACGCGGTAGGAAAGGAACTCCATGAAAGTTTTGGTAAACTTGTGAAGGCTAATGGACGTAGTTTTTAACAATAAAATCAATCTTTGAAGAAAGATTTATGAAAACTGCATAGTGCCATGGACGTATAGTCCGAGGTGGTAGATAGAGCATCAAACTTCCCACCTTGCATATAATGAACTTGCTGGGTAACGCTATTACTCACCTTTTCCTTTGACCCCCCTGCTTAGACTCTGAGGATCCAGAAGATACTCCAATGTACGCAGCTGAATGCCAAGATGACGTTTTCTATGAGGAGCCTGACCTGTCAGGAGGTGTTGAAGGAGTGGACTACAAGATCTGATATGGAGTGGACGGAAACGAGTCAGATTAGTTGCCTTAGTTATTAGTAATCAATTGAGCCGAGCAACATGAACCCTATATAATAAGTTGTTGATCTCAACTCTGGGATGGAGTTGTTACTTTCAACTTCCGCTGAAACACTTTATATTTTGGTTTGTAAGTTGAATCTTTTGAAGTCTTGAACTTCTGGTATTGTAATAATAATGTGTGTATGTTTGTAATTTGGACCCGCGATGTTTCTGTTGTACCACTCTGAGGGATGTGCCATTTACGAAACAGTGTTCTGTGGATGTCATGCCAATGACTATAGTGTACTACACATGCAGTGGTATGCTGGGCCACCGCACCTCCGCTACCTCCGCCTCCCCTGCACCTCCGCATCCGCCTCGGCCTGCACCACCAACTCCGCCTCGCTCGGCACCAACTCTCACATGTCCTTATCGCCCTTCTAAGATTCACCGGCGCCTAGAGGGGAAGGGCAAGGGAGAGAAGGGGGTACGCCACGAGGGCGAACTTGCTGAGTGATACGTCCAATTTGCATCACCATTCTATATCATAAATTGCCTCTATTCATTCATATGTTCAGATTGTTATCCATTACCATATGATCTTTGATCTTGATCCATATGATGTCTCGTGAGTAGTTCGTTTAGTTCTTGAGGACATGGGAGAAGTCATGTTGTTAGTACTGGATTTGTGCTGAGATATTATTCAATGGTTTAGTAATTAAGTTGTGGTGCTATTCTTCTAGTGGTGTCATGTGAACGTCGACTACATGATACTTCACCATTTATGGGCCTAGGGGAATGCATTGTGTATTTGGCTACTAATTGTGGGGTTGCCGGAGTGACAGAAACCTGAACCCCCGTTAGGACACCATTGCACAAGGGAGCGTAGGATCCTAGAGTTTAAGGTTGTGGTTAGGTTTATACCTTAATTGCTTTCTTGTAGTTGCGGATGCTTGTAAGGGGTTTAATCACAAGTATGTATTAGTCCAAGTAAGGTCGGCACATTAGCACAGGTTCACCCACACAACAATTACAAAACCAAACAAGACTACTCAACTATATGAAGCGAAAGAACTTGACAGAATCCCCATGTGTCCTCGAGAACGTTTGGTCCTCATAAGTATTTCCACCGACTTGTCCTTTGCTAAGAAAGGATTGGGCCACTTGCTGCAATTGTTCATTGTCTTTATTACCTACACTTTATTTCTTTGCTTTATCAGAAAACCCCTAAAAGTCCGTTTGCTAAGTATTTACGGAGATTTCCTACTCCATACCACTAGTTAACACATTTTGCTCCTCGTTGGGATCGACACTCCTATTTATCGAAAGTACTACGATACATCCCCTATACTTGTGGGTCATCAAGACTATTTTCTGGCACCGTTGCCGGGTAGTGAAGCGCTATTGAAGAGTGGAACTGGTGAAGGAAACTTCTACTGTGAGTATTGCTTTTTATTTCTGTTTGTTACTTTGTTTCCAATATGGATAACCCCCTAGGTTTTCTATTTGGGAAAACTATTAGGGTAGTAGATGAACCACCACCTATTGAGATAGATCCTTTTAAGATACCTACAAGTATTGTTGATCGTGTTATGGATAATTATTATTTAGGGGATGGAACTGTCCATCCTGGTGATCATTTGCTTTTTATCCATGAATTATGCGGATTGTTTAAGTGTGCAGGTATCACAACTAAATAGGTGAAGAAGAAGTTACGCTCTATATCCTTGAAAGGAAGAGCTGAAGAATGGTATAAGCTGCTGAAGAATGGACAATCCATGGAATGGGAGGAAATAGTACCTCTCTTTTATTCTAAATTCTATCCTCCCAGTGAGATTCATAAGGATAGGAATTTGATATATAAATTTTGTCCTCATGATGGAGAGAGTACAGCTCAAGATTGGGGGAGATTGAAGTTACTAATGCTTAAATTTCCTATTCATGAACTCCCTAACAATATTATTATCAATAACTTTTATACTAGGCTTTCTCTTCATGATAAAGATTTACTAGATGCTTCCTGTGCTGGATCATTCACACGTATGAAGGAAGAAGCTAAATGGGATCTCCTAGACCGTATTCAAGAGAACACTGAAGCATGGGAGAATGACAAAGGAAGAAAGTCAGGTATAAACTATGATTATGAATGCATTAAATCCTTTATGGGAACTAATGACTTTCATGATATTAGTAATGAGTATGGTCTTGATTCTCAAGTTCTTTCAAAGTGTTTTAAGGCCTTTGCCTCTTATATTGAAATTCACAAAAAGGAGTGGGACAAGTACCATGCTCCTTATAAAGACATTTTTACCCATGTTCCTGCTAGCATTGAAGTTTGTACTGTTGATCCTATTTTGCCTGAACCTTATGTTGAGAAAATCCCTTTTCCTGCTAAGGTAAAGGAACATTCTATCATAGCTAATGTGGTTAGTAAAAGTGTAATAAAACTGTGGAACCTGATGAGCAAATAAACATTGAACCTGTGGTAGCTATTCTGAAAGATCTTGTCACTAAAAAGATAGAGGATGAGCACATTGTCTTCTGTGAAGACGCTTCTAATATTGTCTCTCATCCTAGAAAAGCTAGAAAAGCTAGTGTCCCTGTACTTTCTGTTAGAATTGTTGATCATTGTTATTATGGTTTATGTGATATTGGTGCTAGTTCTAGTGCTATTCCTTATGAGCTTTATAGGGAAATTATGCATGAAATTGGTCCTTGTGAGCATTAGGATATTGATGTGGTTATTCACCTTGCTAATAGAGAGATAGTCTGTCCCGTTGGAATTATAAGAGATGTGGAGATTTTTTGTGGTAAGATTAAATATCCTACAGATTTTCTAGTACTTGGTTCTGAAGCTAGTAAAACCTGTCCTATTATCTTGGTAGACCTTTCTTGAACACTTGTGGGGCTATCGTAGATTGTATAGGAAGGAAAAAGTTTTGACTAAGTTTGATGGAGAGTCTTATGAGTTTAATTTTTCCAAATTTTCTAAAACTCCTTATGAAAATGAACTGCCTAATGAGGATTTCAGGGTTGAATAACTTGCTGCTATTTCTCTTGCTCCTAACAATGCCTTGCAGCAGTTTATGGAAGATCATGAAAACGAGGTCTTCATGAAGGAAAGAAATGAGATTGACGAGGTTTTCCTTCGTCAACCTGAGTTACTTAAGCATAATCTACTTGTGGAAGATTTGGGTACCACACTACCACCTAAGGGGGCCCTGTTTTCGAATTAAAACCTATACCTGATGATCTTAAATATGCTTATCTAGATGATAATAAAATATATCCTGTTATTATTAGTTCTAAACTTTCAGGAAAGGAAGAGGAAAGGTTATTGGAAATATTGAAGAAACATCGAGGAGCTATGGGGAATACTCTTGATGATTTAAAAGGGATTTCTCCTACTATATGTCAGCATGCTATCAATATAGAACCTGATGCAAAACCAGTTGTTCAACACCAACGCCATTTAAATCCTAAGATGAAGGATGTGGTAAGAAATGAGGTATTAAAACTCTTTGATGCTGGCATTATTTACCCTATTGCTGATAGTCAATTGGTTAGTCATGTTCATTGTGTCCCAAAGAAAGGAGGAATCACTGTTGTGCCTAATGAAAATAATGAGCTTATACCCCAAAGAGTAGTGGTTGGGTATAGGATGTGCATTGATTTTAGAAAGGTTAATAAAGTTACTAAGAAAGATCATTATCCTTTTCCCTTTATTGATCAAATGCTAGAAAGGTTGTCTAAAAAGACCCACTTTTGTTTTCTTGATGGTTATTCTGGGTTCTCTCAAATTGCGGTGAAAGCGCAAGACTAAGAGAAAACCACCTTTACTTGTCCCTATGGAACTTATGCTTATAGGCATATGCCTTTTGGTTTATGTAATGCTCCTGCTACCTTTCAGAGATATATGTCTTCTATCTTTCATGGTTTTGTGAAGAAATTGTAGAGGTTTTCATGGACGATTTCTCTGTCTATGGAACTTCTTTTGATAATTGTTTGCACAACATTGATAAAGTTTTGCAGAGATGTGAAGAAACTAACCTTGTTCTTAATTGGGAGAAATGCCATTTCATGGTTAATGAAGGGATTGTTCTTGGACACAAATTTTTTGAAAGAGGCATTGAAGTTGACAGAGCCAAAATTGAAGAAATTGAGAAGATGCCTTGCCCTAGGGATATAAAAGGTATTCGTAGTATCCTTGGTCATGCTGGTTTCTATAGGAGGTTTATTAAATATTTCTCCAAAATTTCAAAGCCCCTTACTAATTTTCTTCAAAAAGATGTACCTTTTGTTTTTGATGATGATTGTAAGGAAGCTTTTGAAACTTTGAAGAAAGCTTTGATTACTGCTCCTATTGTTCAACCACCTGATTGGAGTTTACCTTTTGAAATTATGTGTGATGCTAGTGATTTTTTTGTGGGTGTTGTTCTTGGGCAACGTGTTGATAAGAAGTTGAATGTTATTCATTATGCTAGCAAGACTCTAGATGCTTCTCAAACGAATTATGCTACTACTGAAAAAGAGTTCTTAGCTACAATCTTTGTCTATGATAAGTTTAGACCCTATATTGTTGATTCAAAGGTTACTATTCATACTGATCATGCTGCTATTAAGTACCTTATGACAAAGAAAGATGCTAAGCCTAGGCTTATTAGATGGGTGTTGCTTTTACAAGAGTTTGATCTTCATATTGTAGATAGGAAAGGTGCCGAAAATCCTGTTGCTGACAATTTATCTCGTTTGGAAAACATTTCCTTTGATCCTTTGCATGTTAATGATAGCTTTCCAAATGAACAGTTGGCTGCAATAAGGGTAAGCCCGCATGAGAGTCCTTGGTATGTTGATTACTCTAACTTTATTGTTTCCAAGTATTTGCCTCCGACCTTTACAACCCAGCAAAGAACAAAATTCTTTTATGATCTAAGGCATTACTTTTGGGATGACCCACATTTATATAAAGGAGTAGATGGTATTATGCGAAGATGTGTTCCAGAGTATGAACAACAAGAGATATTGAGTAAATGTCATGGCAGTGCTTATGGAGGACATCATGCCGGGGATAGAACTGCACAAAAAAATTTACAATCTGGATTTTATTGGCCTACTCTTTTCAAGGATGCAAGGAAGTTTGTCTTATCGTGACGAATGTCAAAGAGTTGGCCATATTTCTAGACGCAATGAAATTCCTATGAATTATTCTCTTGTTATTGAACCTTTTGACTGTTGGGGATTTGACTTTATGGGTCCTTTTCCTCCTTCAAAAGAGTATACCCATATTCTTGTTGTTTTTGATTATGTTACAAAGTGGGTATAGGCCATACCTACAAATAGTGCTGATGGTAAGACCTCTTTAAAAATGCTTAAAGATGTTATTTTTCCTAGGTTTGGTGTGCCTAGATATCTCATGACTGATGGAGGCTCACATTTTATACATGGTGGTTTTAGGAAAACTCTTGCCAAATATGATGTTAACCATAGAATTGCTTCAGCTTATCACCCCCAAACCAGTGGGCAAGTAGAACTTTCTAATAGAGAAATTAAATCTATCTTGTAGAAGACTGTTAATAGATCTAGGAAAAAATGGGATAAAAAGTTGAATGACTCTTTATGGGCTTATAGAACTGCTTATAAAAATCCTATGGGGATGTCTCCTTACAAAATGGTTTATGGGAAAGCTTGTCACTTGCCTCTAGAATTAGAACACAAAGCTTATTGGGCAGTGAAAGAACTAAATAGAGATTTTAGACTTGCTGGTGAGAAGAGATTGCTTGACTTGAGTACCTTAGATGAGTGGAGAAGTGAAGCTTATGAAAATGCTAGACTCTTTCAGGAAAAATTAAAAATATGGAATGATAGGAGAATTATCAAAAGGGAATTCCATGTTGGTGAGAAAGTTCTTTTGTATAGGTCTCGTCTCAGATTTTTTGCAGGAAAACTACTTTAAAAATGGGAAGGACCTTTTGTTATTGAGGAAGTGTACCGTTCAAGACTTATCAAAATATATTCTTTGAAGGACAACACTACACAGGTGGTGAATGGCCAAAGGCTCAAACATTATATTTCTAGAGATTCTTATAATGAAGATGTTGATATTATTCAAATGGTGACTCCAGAAGAATTTATTAGAAACCAAACACCAGAATCTGCAGAGTTCGTCTTTGCATAGGTAAAAGTGGTGAAAACTGACACGCTACCCTATCTTTTTATATTTTTGATGTTTTTATTACATACGGAAGGTTACGAGATGGAACAGAGGAGGAAACGGAGGCCAGGGTGGCCACACCCACCTTAGGCGCGGGCCCCAGCTGGCCACGCCTGGAGGAGGTGTGAGCCCCTTGAACTTTGTCTGACATGGTTATACCCCACGAGTACATAACATTAGCATACCTAGTCCAGCACAAGAAAGCCCCACGACAAGATATGCGGCATGTGGAGATTTCGGGTGGCCCAAGCCCATGACGCCTTCGGATCCTTGGAGAACAAGACTAGAGTAGATAGAATTTCAAAGGGGACAAACCCTAATCTGTAACTGACTCGACCTACACCCGGTACCTGCCTATCTATATAAAGGCTAGGAGGGCACGACAAGGAGGGCCTCAACTCACCTCATACGCACCTCACACCAGATCGCATCTGCGCACCCCTGTAACCTTCGGTTTCGTCGTAATTAAGAGCAGACAAGCAGGAGTAGAGTTTTCCCTCCGGGGGCCTGAACCTGGGTAAACCTCGTGTCCCCGCATTGCTTGTCTGTTAACCGTTTCACGATCTCCAGCATCCCCATATTCTCCAAAACCCAAGTCCATAACAATGGGCATTGACGAGATCGATCCTCGTCAATTGGCGCCGTCTGTGGGAAATGGGGACGCTGATTGTGCGATCATGACGGTCCCATCCGGAGTGATCTACAACTCATTAGCGACGGAGAGTAACCTCCTCTTCGGCACCTTCGACTTCACCACCCACTCGCCAGCCACCCTGAGGTATTTCGAGTCCATCGGCGACGGGCTCGAGATGCTTTTCGGGAGCTTCTGCTTCTAGGTGGGGCATACCGGCACTCTTCGCCTCCCAGAGCGGGTGCCACCACCTTACATAAAGCCCACTTCATGGGTCCCACCCATTGGCGTGCTACGCACATCGACATTGACAGATGAGTCATATGACAGCAGCAGCTGCAACTCAGATCTGTGGGGCCCTCCCTCGGATGAAGGAACCTACAGTTTTAGATCCAAAAGTTACGGCAGCACCGATCTAGTCTCGGACACTACCTATGCGCTGTGGTCATCCAGAACGAATCAGAACTGCCACCAGGTTCAACTACACCAAATCCTCCTCCCAACCCACCCCTCAACCCGCAAGCTGGGAACAGAGGAAACAGGGAGATCCGCCTCTCAGGCCCAACGAAGGCGACGCCAATGCCTACCAGAAGATCAACCTCAACAAGGACAGATGGCGCCAGGCATGCGAAGCCATGGAGGGAAACATCATCCTACCTGTGAATGCTTCACGGGATCTACTGATGGCATACCACCGCCTCCTCATCGGTGAGAATAACTGGTAGGTGAAGCTGATGGAGGAGCTCGACAAACACAAGCAGGCGGCTTCAGAGTCCAGTGTGCGACGAGCTGCGCTCTCCGCCGCTGGCGGCTCCAGCTCGCATGGCAACAACGCCAACAAGCATCGCTCCCACACGGAGCACATGGACCCCACCGCACGTCGCGACGTCACGAGGGCCCTCAACACGTCCTTCATGTCGATGGACGTGAACGGCAACGTCATGCCAAAGACGCTGCAGGCTGCGATCATGGCAACCACCACGTACCTCGCGTCCCATCCACCTCCGGTGGGTGACCCGAAGAGCGCCATGCACAAGTCCGTGCTAGCCGGTCTCGGACTCGTCGGAGCTACGCTCCATGATGAAGCTCCTGCGGAGCCGAAGAAAAAAGTTGCGGTCAAGTTCATCCGCAGCCCTACACCCTCATCCGACGAGGATGAACACGATCTGCCGCTACATCGCAAGAGCTCACGGCGCCACAGCAGCGACTACGATGCTCGAAACGATCTCACACAGTGCAAGGTCGACAAGGTACGTGCCAAACACACGTGTTCAACTGAATCCGATGAGGATGACGACGGAGAGCTATGCGGAGCCAGATGCTTCAGCAGATTTTACACATAAACTATACAAAGGGCACAACGAGCCCACTCGAATACATACAAATTTTACATCAATCTTTTTTCTTTACCGGACCTACCTATGCTGGAGTATCACACTTGCTCGCTGCTCGAACAGATCAACGATATCTTCGCATACTGCCTCGCAGCCGCATAATGCGGGCGCATATCTCAAAGACTACTATCTGGTCGAAGGGGCGGCCCAGTCGCCACCTCCGCGAGATCGATATCGCGGCGATGCAGCCGAAAAAGTGAAAGAGCCGCTTTCACCCCAGCAACAAGCTGATGTCGCACCAACTCCCTAATGCGACCCACGTCTCGAAACATCGACAAAAGACCCAAAAGGGTGGAAGGTGCCTCATTCAGGGGAACATGATGAACAAGATGGACGCCAGGGAAGTCCTCGCCTGCTTCAGCACCCGAGAAACCTGGTGCACGTGATCTTTCATCGTCGCAAGGACAACGGCCCGATCACAGTCCATCCAGAAGAATCTGCCAGCCTCTAAGTCTTGTTGGGTTAGGCAATTCATCCAAACCGCAACGTGCTCCTTCTCTTCCCTCGGAATGAGATTGACACTTGCAGCAAGCACATAATAAGATGACGCACAAATAATGTGCATCCGAAAAAGAACATCAGTTCACAAAGACTCACATTGCAGTTTCTCGCTCATCTGCCGCAGCTCCCCCATCAATAACTCCTCCCTGGTAGTGGCTCGCTCAGCCTTCGACTTCCACACATCTACGTGGCCTCGAATGTCAAGGATATCCTTCTCTAGGCTGCGGACACAGTCGCGAAGAAAAGCCAGCTGTAACACGTCATCCAAGGATGGTCGCGGATCAGGAGTATCCGGAGTGACAATGGGAACCTCACCCGAAGGACCCTAGAGACAAGCAATTCAAGACATGAATATCACAAGTACCTCTGGTAAGAGCTCGAAACATAACTTATATACATCAAGGCCACCTCGTGGCATAAGTTGAGTTTGTTCATTAGCAAAAGATTACATTACAAAAGCAAAAGGATAAACTATCCTAGCTACAACACTTGAGCCTAGGAACCCGCATCCGGAGTGGCCTCAGATCCAGACTGCCTGCTCTTGGCCTCCTCCTGTTTCTTCGCCGCATACTCCACCAATAGATCAATAAGTTTTGTCCCATAACGCTTACAGCGAGAGGCAAAGAGGGCGAATGCTACCTCTAAGCCATCTGCAGTAGTCAGCATCTGGGAGGTGATGTGCGGTAGATCCAGCTCGGTTCCAGACGCCATGGACATCGCCAACCCCATGGAGGCGACGATGCCCTTCTGCTTGCGCTTATACGCCACAGGCGCATCCTTCGATAGAGCATCCGTCAGGGCGTCGACATCCTCAAGGGCAATGCCCTTGGGGACGATCTCCTTGTAGAAGCGCTTGAGCACTTCCTTGGCCTTTGTCATGGAGCCAGCAGCAGTACCGCAGCGATCTTCGATCGCTGTGGTGGCATCGGCCAGGGCATCTTCATGCTCCAGCACACCACGATCAAACGTGATTCCTGAAGCATCTGAAAAAAAGAAGAGAAGAGACCCGAATAAGAGCAAGACAAGGAGCAGTCGAAAAAATACAAGACCCAAGCAAGTAAAAGGAAATTCACTGGAGAAGGCTTTGGCTTCAGCCATCAGCCTATCTGCCATCTCCTTCTCGCGAGCGGCCGCCGCAGCGAGCTGCTCCTCATGATCAGCAGACTCCTTCTGTAGGCGCTCCCTGGCTACAGCAGCATCAGCAACCTCCTTTTGCAGGCGTCCCTTCGCCTCTGCAACATCTGTCGCTTTCTTCTCCTCTCGACCAAGGCTCTTTTCGAGAACGTCCAGCCGTCAAAGAGCCGCATTGTTTTCATCTGCAAACATCAAGAACCACATGATCAACACAAGCAAAGTCCACAGGATAGATGAACTACAAAAGGGTGAGTACATTACGCACCTTGAAGCTGCTGCATGCTAGCCTCCAGCGCCAGATGCTGCTGGATAAGAAGGTTAGCGCTGTGCACGAAGGGCTGCAAAATAAAACACAAACAAAAAGAACCATCAGAAACGACTCGGGTGCTACGCCCCGCAAGAGGAAACGACCAACGGGTCACCCGAACAGGGTTCGCGGGCTCCCCCAAAGAGATCAAGTAGAAAAACTTACGTGTTCAGGCGGGAACTCCGAAGTTCCGCGTGCGGTCTTCTGAGTTACGACTGCCCGAGCTTCTCGCTTGGAGAGGTTCGGGGCATCGTCCTCAGAGTCGGCACCACCTGAGGGGAGGAGTTGTCAGTTTCGACTCCCCTATAGCTTCTCGAGCGCCCTCACTGAGAGGCTCCTCTGAACAATGTCTGCAAGAAAAAGTCTGATCAAGACAAAAACTACATTACATAGACAAGTGACAGAATACAGCGCATACGGAATAACTTATGAATCAATATCCGACAATTTGAAGACGGGCATCGCCTTCTTCTTCTTCTTAGACGGCGGCTGTGGCGCCATCGCCCAATAGGCATGACGGGGATAGGTGTGGATGAGGCACCTTCATCCTCACCATGCTGCTCCAGGAAAGACGGGCCTCTGGGAGTCAGCGGAGTAGAGGCATCCGAAGACTCGCTCTGGGAGCGCTTTCGGGTCCGCCCCTCGCTCGGCTCGAGGGATTCCAGGGTCGGAGATTGCGCTAGAGGAAGTTCGGACTCAAAATCCACAACTTCATTGTCCGGCGCAACCGGAAATTTCTCAGGCAGCGGGGGCCTCATCCCAGCTACCTTGAGATCCTGCAAACCAAAGACGTCAAAACAGCGTGATTAGTAACACTAATCATAAGCAAATAGCACTCGAAAAAGGCGCAACGCGCATGACACAAGTCTCCACCCAAGGGACTGCATTCGCAACACTGAAGGGGTGGTCAAGGACTTCCATGGAGGTCCTCATCGGCCTTGTTCTTCAGTAGAGGATGAAGGGCTCTATTGAGATAGCCCTTGGACAACTCCTCGGATGAGACCCTTGTCGGGTCATTGCGGCCAGTATAGAGAAACATTGGATGCGCCCTCGCTTGGAGTGGATGCACCCGACGCTTGAGGAAGGTGCGGATGATGTCCATGCTATTGACCTCTTTCTCAGCAACCATATGGAGTACCTCCACACGACGATAGAGCTCCTCCACCTCCGCCACTTTGCCCTCCAAGATGTGATTCTTCCAGGATCTCTTCAGGATGATTTCCTGGGAGGAGTCAAAGGGAGCAAGGACAAAATATTGTCCGTCCACCTTGGCGTCGCGGATATAAAACCAGTTCTTCCGCCAGTACTAGACGGACTCGCACATCGAGAAGGAGAAGAAAATAATGGAAGATCGAATAGAGATGATGCAGCCGCCGAGCGGATAGACTCCGCCGATGCCAAACTGCCTCTTCACGGAATAGAGCTTCCGAAAAAGGCCAAAGTGTGGCTCGATACCGATCCAACACTCGCAGAAGGTGATAAAGCAGGCGATATGGAGGAGAGAATTGGGAGAGAGAGATGATGTAGTTGGATCCCATAAAAGAAAGGGAGTCCATGAATAAAATCGTGAACAGGAAGAGAGAGTCCACGAACGACAAAGTCAAGAAACATGAGCCGAAACCCTTCAGGTGGGCACGGGATTACCTCATCGCCGGGCAGGATGACGTCCTCCTTGTTCTGCGGGATCAAACCCGCATCGCGCAGCTTGCGCAGATCGGTATCACGCATCTCCGTGTGCCTCCACTTGCCATCAGTGATACGGGCGGCAGCAACAACCTTCTTGCCACCGCCGGCGCTCGAGCCAGCTCCGGTGGCGACCTTCCTCGACTTTCCCATCGTGCGACATCGAGTACAGCGGTGAGTGCGGATAAAAGACAAGGGAAATGAACGGAAAATTTCCAGTGCGCAGGGCGAGAGAGAAAGTGCTCGTGAAAATGGAGGCAATGGCGAGAAAGCAAATGGCAAAGGGTAAAACAAATTCACTGTTTACCCACGGTATTAAAGGACGAAGACGATGAACACGAGTCGTTGATCCAGAAGCCCTAGCGCGCAAACAATATCCAACCCTACACGTGTCAGCACAACAATGAACCGTCACCAGCACGCCGTCCACTATGCATGGAAACCGAGGAGACGCCGTAATTCTCGCCACGTTCGCGCGTGACTAGTCAACTTCAAGTCAGGCGATGGGACCCATGATCGTCCCGTCGCGTCATCTCTGCCGCTGCAGACGGTTGAGATCACCAAACGTCACCACTGACGTCATCAAGACTAAGCTAGCAACATCTGGAATTTTTTGTCTGACAAATCAAGTACTCACTCGAATCTACGATTCGAGCAACTACTCGGGGGCTACTCCTATCAGGAGCGCTGGCCGTGTACCTGAGACATGATTAAGGTACTGCATCTCTCAACTATCTTCGAGTCTATGACTCCACTAAGGACTCGGGGGCTACTCCTAGAGGGAGGATTGGTCAAGCATCCAAAAAAAATTGTCCTTCAGACCTTAAGCTAAAAATAACTAAACAAAAGTCTCTGCTCGAGTCTACGACTCGAACAGACACTCTGGGGCTACTCCCATAGGGAGCGCTGGTTGCGCACCATTGTAACTCCCATACGGACCATTTCCCCCCAATCAATTTTGCCTTCACGCCACCAGGCTGCCCACGACTCGCACGACTTCTCCGCTGTTCCGACGACTGCGCCGGCGAATTCCGGTGAGTTCCGAGCCCCCCTCTGCCTCTCATTCATGCTATCTTGTTCTGTGAGTCTCGGCGCATCTACTTACACACCCCACTTACCTTCGCATGACCCGTAGCTCCAGCAACGTCGACGACTGGCCGCCACCGTCTTCGGCTTCAACTCCGACGACCTCCAGTGGTAAGTCCAGACCGCCCCAAGCCTTGTCTTTCACACACACGTGTTCTCCGTGATCTTCTGCATCTGACCACACCCTCCGTTTGCCTCCTAGCGATCTACAACGTCGTCTTCGACCTCGAACAGAACCACCTGTCGCCAGACTCAACTCCGACGAGGAATCATCGCCGAGTCAGCACGCCCCTTCGCAAACCAACGCCACCTTGAGCTTCAGCAGCTTCTTGCGAATCTGGTATGACCCTTCTCCCTCTCGCGGATGACCTGGAACGCTAGCGTCGCCGTAGACTGAGCGCTCCGCCGCTCACTGACGCCGCGCGCCGCCAGGACATGGTCGCGTGCTCGAGCACCGTTGGATCTAGATCCAAGCGATAGGATAGATTCACTTATCAGCGAAGAGGTATGCGTTCAGAGCCGTGCGATTTAATTAGATCCTATGGCTGCAGAGCTCGATCCGGTGCGAATCGGTACGCGCCAGTAACAACGCGACGCGTGTCTAGGGTTAGATCTAAAAACAGATTTCAAATCAGAATTTGATCCAAATTTCAACTAGCTATAACTTTTGATCCACACGTTGGATTTTTGCAAACTTTATACCGTTGGATTCAGTGAATCAATACCTTTCTGAATATCCAATGTGTTTAACAAATAGTAACTGTTAAAATGGCGTTTTATACAGAAACATGTTTAAGGCTATTTTAAGTATAGATTTATTTTGGTAAATTGTATTAGTGCCAAATAAGTTTAGTTGGCAAACTTTGTGACTTGTTAAGTTTCTGTAACATGCACATGCTTGGTAGAGTTTTCAAATTCATCACTTAGTAAATCTTGCATGCATGCATTCATATTTTTGATTGTATAAAATTGTGTGTAATTGTATGCTACCAATTTTGTGTAGATTTTGCTAGTGACTGTGATTGTGAAGAGTGCTACTCTCCCCATTACCAAGGCAAGTGATACTTCATGATATTTCCACCCTTTATTTTGAATAAGCATTAGAATTATTTTTGCTAAGTCTTGCATGTTACTTTTGCCAAATGCTATGTTGGGAAATCCTATGTAGTATAGAATTGTAGAATTGCTAGGGAATTTTCCTAAGTTAAAGTTACTATGCCATGCTTAGCCTAGCTAGTAGAAAACAAGGGTTGGTAAAATATGTACATGCTATAGTGAAATAATTCTAAGTCCTTGGGGGCTCATGCTTTTCTTAATAAAACCACTAAGTCAATAAACCTCCTAGGTGGAATGGAAAGATTGGTTTATGTTGAGTGGTTACACAAGGCCATGGACTTGGCTTGTGTATCACACTTGTGGTATGCCACCCAGGCACAAAGGGATTTGGAGGCCAAGTGTTGAGAAAGCTTACAGTGCAACCACTTGGCAATATGGGCTCTGCCATGATCATATAGGTTGCTAGAACTTGGTCACTTGGAAAGTTGGTGGTAGTGGGAATGATAGGTTGGAGCGCGTCCATTTGACTAAGGAAAGGCTTCTGAAAGGTCCTGTCTTGGGAAACCAAGTCTGGTGGGGAAAGTGCACAACCTCTGCAGATGGAAAATCTAAGTACTTAGCCAAGTCCATGGCAATGGACAACTTGAGCATCAAGACATGGAAGCTACAAGAATCTCATCACTCCAACTTCTAAGTAAAATTTGTGGGTGAACAAGGGTGAAGGACCCCAATGTCTATTGGTGGTTTCTTGGGAAGTTTTTGACAAAGAAAAACTTAGTGATTTCAACTAATAGGGAAAACCTATTTTCAAGCAAAGCAAGCCAAGCTACACTTAGCCAAAATGCATATAGTAATTTAGTCCACTTAAAATTTACTAAGGTATCACTTGCCAATACTATTCCAAAGTATTGACCCACTGTGGCTGTAACTTGTGATGTTGCAGGTTACTCCGATGATGAGTAGGAGTCATGAGTCTACACTCAACATGCTTGCCTGTGGCACATGAAGATGAGGACTTGTGTTTATTTACTTATTCCATAAACTCTTGTATTAGGCCTTTGGCCCTGAGTTGTAAAAGACTATGTTTTATCTCTGGAATGAATGTAATAAACGACCTTTGTATCTGTGTACTTCATCTTAAACTGTGGATGCTAGCATTGATCCAGGGACTAGCATTGCAATCACAGGGATCCTTTCCTTTACAAAGGAGGGGTCTAACAGATGGTATCAGAGCACTGTGTTGCCTGTAGGATTATGACCCCTAGGATTGGAAAACCACTAAGGAAAAAGTTTCAACTACTTCTACACTTGTCTATTCTTCTCGTAAAACTTTTCTAATCTTCTCATTCTCATCTCCATTTGTAGATGAACTCCATCAACGAAGCCGTGAAGAAAGGACCACTCATGACCATGACCTTGGAGTGTGAAACTGAGTTTCCCAAAATTCTCAAGGACCTCATGGTGGAAATGGAAGCACATGGTGCAGCTGTTTACAAAGGCTTTCCAGTGATGGATGAAGGAGTGGAATATTGGTGGGTGCAACTTCACTTGTACAAAAACAAGGAAGACAACCACAAAGAAAGAGGATTCTGCATGTACACCAACACTGTGATGCACACCACATTCTTTGAGTCAGCCAGAGAAGCAGCTTGGAGGACTATCAAAGAACTTAGTGCTAGAGTCAAGTGCAGGATGCTCAATCTCCAAAAGACTTAGAGAAAGAGGAACTTACCCAAGAGTTGGAAGCCACCAACCAATAATTAAGGGGATATATTATAGACTTAGTGATGGAATCATGTGAACAAGATAGGTGGATTGCATCTAGGAACATTGTGTTAGCCACCAGATCCAGTGAGATAGGATTGTGAAAACACTTCGTTAGTTGGACCACCACCTATCACCTTATTTTCCAAAATGATACCTTGAATAAGTTTGGACCTTGATTGATGTAATGGATTCATGTATGCATGACTTTGTGATTTTGTGTTCCAAGGATGTATATGTGATGTTGTCTTGTTTATCTTAAATAGTGTTGTACTAACTTTTCTATCTTATAAATAGATGCCTATTACCATCAGCACTGTTGAGGAGTTCCAGGGTACCCGTTTCGGTCCTCGTATCGTTGAGCTTACCACTTTGCTCGATCTCCCTCTTCCCACCATCATGGTGCATCCACTCACCAAGTTCGAGAGGAAGGACCTCTGGGGCTTCAAGGTGAACCAGCCCAGACGCCAGACAGAGCCTACTACAGAGGCCATCATCTTCAAGCTGATGCACGACGACAGGGAGAGAGGCATGGAGGTAGTCATGCAGGATCTGATAGGACGTCTGTTAGGCCGTCACTCCCGACAGGTTAGGGGCACCCACTTCCACGTCTTCGGAAGACGTGATGTTGATGGAGAGTCCATCGACTTTGAGGACGACTCGAGGGACATAGCAGAGCCGATACGTCTCTATCTCCAGGACTTAGAGTCTCTTATCAGGCACGTGGACACGGACAAGACCAACGCCATGCTCAGCAATGACGAGCTCCAGGTGCAGCTTCGCGATAAGGACAAGATTTTCGCACAGCAGGATGAGATAGTCAAGGAAATGGAGACGAAGTTCGAGGCCCAGGACCGTAAGTTCAAGAGTCAGGAGAAACGCGTCCAGGATAGGAACAAGAAGATTCGGGACATGACCGAGGAACTGAAGTCCAAGGATTTCGAGCTAGAGCAGCAGCAGATGGTGATCGAAAGGCTTCGCTCCCAGAAGAGGGCTCTCAAGGCCAAGATAGATTCCTTGACTACCACGATTGAGGAGAACAAGACCGCGATGGAGAACGCAGGTCTTACCTTTGTCGAGGAGGAGATTGATGCTGATGAGTAGACTTGACTACTCATTTATCTTTCATTATCGTACTTGTTATTCTTGAACTTGTTATTGGACCATCCGACATGTGGATGGCTTGCCACTTGTGTGTGTTATTTCGAGAACTTTGTTATTCTGTTGTTGAACTTTTATCCTTGAGTTGCATGCTATGTGTTTGCTTGTGATGTATTGTGCATAAAACATCTAAGGGTATCTCATTCTTATCTCTATTTGAACAAACCACAGATGCCTCCCTATCGCGCAAACCCCAACCCCAACAACATCACTCCAGAAATGCAACAGATGATGAATGATCAGACGCAGCTTATGCAGATGATGACAACATTCATCCAAAACCAGAACAACAACAACAACAACAACCCCAATAACAACAACAATAATAACAACAACAACAACAACAACCCTCCGGGTTTTGATATGCTCACCAGATTTCTACGTTTGAGGCCAGCTAAGTTCTCGGGGACAACTGATCCCATGGTAGCCAATGATTGGCTACGTTCCGTGAACAAGGACTTAGTGACCGTGGGCTGCACGGATGCTGAAAAGGTCAGGTTCGCAGCGCATCTGTTGGAAGGACCAGCCGCCACATGGTGGGACAACTTCCAAATCACCACTCCTTTGGATGAGGTGACTTGGGCTATCTTTGAAGATGGCTTTCGCACTGCTCATATCTCATCAGGAATGATGAGTCTGAAAAAGAAGGAGTTTCACAACCTGAAGCAGCGCCACCGCAGCGTGGCTGAATAAATAGAAGAGTTCAACAATCTGGCGCGTTATGCACCGGATGAGGTTGACACAGATGCCAAAAGAAAGGAGAAGTTTCTGGAAGGCTTGAATGATGATCTAAACTTACAGTTGTCTGTGGCATATGTTCCAACTTATCAGTCTCTGTGTGACAAGGCTGCTATTTTGGAGAATAAAATGAAGCAAGTCGAGAGTAGGAAGAGGAAACACTCCGACAAACACAGCTCGGGGTCGTCTCACAAACGATCTCACTATGATGACAGTGGAAGCTCAGGATCCCATAAGCATGGGAAATTCAACAAGCACCACAACCACAACCGTCATGACAACAAGCATCACCGCAGTCATGACAATGATAAGTACAAGAACCACAATAGTGGACATAAGAGCCACCACAATGGGAATGGTAGTGGAAGTGGAAGTCAGCCTGCTAAAAAGGACATCAGTCAGGTTGAGTGCTTCAAATGCAAGAAACTGGGGCATTATGCCAATGAGTGCCCTGAGAAGAAGGTTGAAGGACCTAACAAGCCCAATCCTTTTCAGAAAGGACAGGTCAACCACATCAATGTGGAGGAGGTCTATGAGGAGCCTGACGCTGTTGCTGGTAAGTTCAGACTCAATTCCATTCCAGCATTTGTACTCTTTGACACTGGTGCATCTCATTCATTCATATCAAAAGCATTTGTTGATAGAAATGGGTTTGCATCGGAAAACATTGGGTGTCCAATAAAAGTTAGTTCTCCGGGTGGAGATATGATAGTGAGTCTTGGATGCCGGGATCTTGTCATAGAGTTTGGAAAGCATAAGTTTCCAGTGAGCCTGATAATCCTAGATTCCCAAGGACTAGACGTAATATTGGGAATGGATTGGATGGCTAAGTATGAAGGAGTACTAGATTGTGCTAATCGTACTGTTGCACTCACAACCCCAGAGGGAAAAAGAATAAAATTCAGGTCAAACTTTGAATCCAAAGGAAGTAAGCTGAATTCTCTTAAGGGGGTTAGCATGGATAGTGTGCCAATCGTGTGTGAGTATCCGGATGTGTTTCCGGAAGAGTTGCCAGGAATGCCACCAGATAGAGATGTGGAATTTCTGATATATTTGGTACCAGGATCGGGACCAATAGCCAAGAGACCATACAAAATGTCAGTTGATGAACTGAAAGAGCTCAAAAAGCAACTAGGAGAACAGTTGCAGAAAGGATTTATTCAACCAAGTTCTTCATCTTGGGGAGCCCCGGTATTGTTCGTGGAGAAGAAGGATAGAACACAAAGATTATGCATTGACTACCGTTCTCTCAACGAGGTAACCATCAAGAACAAATATCCTTTGCCAAGAATAAACGACTTGTTTGATCAGCTAGAAGGAGCATGTGTGTTCTCGAAGATTGATCTCCGGTCAGGTTATTTTCAACTCAAGATAAGAGAACAAGACATACCTAAAACAGCATTCACCACAAGGTATGGATTGTATGAGTACACTGTGATGCCTTTTGGTTTAACCAACGCTCCAGCATACTTCATGAGTATGATGAACAAGGTGTTCATGGAATTCCTTGATAAGTTTGTGGTCGTTTTCATCATTGACATCTTAGTCTACTCCAAGAGCAAGGAAGAACATGAAAGACACTTACGCTTGATACTTGAGAAACTGAGGGAACATAAACTTTATGCCAAATTCAGCAAGTGTGAGTTCTGGCTAGAAGAAGTTGGTTTTCTTGGTCATGTTATGACAAAGGATGGTGTAGCAGTTGATCCTGCTAAGGTTTCAGCTGTGATAGAATGGGAATCTCCAAAGAATGTGAAAGAAGTTCGTAGTTTCCTTGGCTTAGCAGGATACTACAGAAGGTTCATTGAAAATTTCTCAAAGGTTGCTAAGCCAATGACTGAATTGTTAAAGAAGGACAAGAAATTTGCGTGGTCTGAAGGTTGTGAAGTCAGCTTCCAAGAATTAAAGAAGAGACTTGTGACAGCACCAGTTCTATGTCTGCCAGATTTGGAAAAGGATTTCCAAGTATATTGTGATGCGTCTCATCAAGGTTTGGGTGCCGTACTTATGCAAGGCGGAAAAGTTGTGGCTTATGCCTCGAGACAACTCAAAACTCATGAGGTAAACTATCCTACTCATGATTTGGAGTTAGCCTCTGTTGTCCATGCACTCAAAACATGGAGACACTACCTTTTGGGAAAGCATTGTGAAGTGTTCACCGATCACAAGAGTTTGAAATATATCTTCACCCAGAAGGAAATCAATATGAGACAAAGGAGATGGCTAGAACTTATCAAATATTATGACTTAAGTTTGCAGTACCATCCCGGTAAAGCAAATGTAGTAGCAGATGCTCTAAGTCGTAAGGCGTTTGTAAATGGCCTTACCAAAGGTGAATTGCCAGATGACTTGTGTAAGCAATTCAAAGAACTCAGATTGGAGATTGTGCCAGAAGGACATCTTATGTCTTTGGATGTTCAACCCACTCTGTTGGATAAGATTAAAGAAGCCCAAAAGACGGATAAAGAAATCGAAGAGATTAAGGAAATGATTAGCCAGGGGAAAGCTAAAAATTTCCATGTAGACGAACAAGGTACTTTATGGCACGGAAAACGTATTTGTGTTCCACAAGACCCGGAGTTGCGGAAACTGATTTTACAGGAAGCCCACAACTCTCCGTATTCTATTCACCCAGGAAACACCAAGATGTACATGGATATGAAAGAAAGATTTTGGTGGAACAATCTAAAAAGGGACATCGCCGAACATATTGCTTTGTGTGATGTGTGTAGTAGAGTGAAAGCGGAACATCAGAAACCAGCAGGTTTGCTTCAACCACTACCTATTCCTGAATGGAAGTGGGAAACTATCGGTATGGATTTCATTACCGGATTACCAAGGACCAGGTCAGGGTATGATTCTATATGGGTAGTAGTGGATCGCCTAACTAAAGTGGCTCATTTTATACCCGTGAAGACAACTTATACAAGTGCCAAGTTAGCCAAAATCTACATGAACAGAATTGTATGCCTTCACGGTGTGCCTAAGAGTATTGTGTCTGATAGAGGAACTCAGTTCACTTCTCACTTTTGGAGATAGCTCCATGAATCTTTGGGAACGAGATTGGAATTCAGCACCGCTTTTCATCCTCAAACTGATGGACAAACAGAAAGGACTAACCAAATTCTTGAAGACATGTTGAGGGCATGTGCTCTAGACTATGGAGCAAGTTGGGATGAAAGTCTGCCCTACGCAGAGTTCTCTTACAATAACAGTTATCAATCTAGTATTGGGATGGCACCATTTGAGTTTCTCTACGGAAGGAAGTGTACCACCCCATTGCTATGGAATGGAGTGGGAGAAAGAAGTTTATTTGGACCTGATCTTATCAAAGACGCTGAAGAGAAAGTCAAATTGGTTAAGGACAGGTTGAAGATAGCACAGTCCCGACAGAAAAGCTACGCGGATTCTAAGCGTAGAGAAGTCACCTACGAAGTTGGGGATAGAGCTTATCTCAGAGTATCACCACTTCGTGGAGTGAAAAGATTTGGAGTCAAAGGAAAGTTGGCACCAAGATATGTTGGGCCATTCAAAATTCTAAGTCGCAAGGGAGAAGTTGCATATGAAGTTGAATTGCCAGAATCTCTGTCAGCTGTCCATAATGTGTTCCATGTGAGTCAGCTTAAGAAATGTCACCCAGAGATGGAAGAATCTTCTTTGAAGGATACCATACCTTTGGAAGAGGTTCAACTAGAAAGTGACCTCACCTATGAAGAAAAGCCTGTCAAGATTCTTGAGACTGCAGAAAGAGTCACAAGGACAAAAACTATCAAGTTTTGCAAGGTACAATGGAATCATCATTCCGAAGAGGAAGCAACCTCGGAAAGAGAAGATGATCTTCGGAAAGACCACCCTCACCTATTTGCTAGCCAATCCGAATCTCGAGGGCGAGATTCATCTTAAGGGGGTTAGATTTGTAACATCCCTAAAATCATGATTTCAAAGCCTGCATATCATTCATCCATGCATATAGATTTGAGATCAAAATTTCAAACTCCCTTCAGAAAAACAGAAGCATTTGATGTTATGATTTTATGTGGACAGATTTAATTCAAATGACCAACACCATTTGAAAGTTTGGAAGTTTAGGAACTTGGTTGCTTGCCTTCACTGTTGAAAAGTTTGTGTGTAGAATTTAGACCAAAGTTTTCAAATTTGAAATAATTCCAAATTCCCTATTTTAAACATTTCCAAACCAAGTGCCTAGTCTCTGTTATTTTGTTCTCCAAGCTTAACCAAGCCTTTGCAAAGCAACCCTATGATTTTATGACTATATTTGAGACTACTGCCACTGCAAAAATCCCAGAAAAATTTGAATTCAAATTGAACTTGATTTCATTTGAAAATCTATTCAGAAAATCAAAATAGAAAAGGAAAAGGAATAAACAAAAGGAAAAGGCTGTGCGCCAGGATTCCAGCCCAGTTTCTGAATAGGCTCAGTTAGCCCACCCGGGGGTTTTCTTTTCCTCTCTCACGCGCGAGCGCACGCACTCAGTCGCTGACAGCCAGACCCCACCTCCACCTCGCGCACTTCACTGACGAGCGGGCCTTCTCCACGTCAGCATCGTCTTCCCCCCGATTCCGCGCATGACTCCGCCGCTGGCCGTTGCAGCGCTGATCACGCGAGCTTAATTGACATTGATTCAGCGAGCGTTACTTGTCGAGCCTCGGGCTATAATATCTCCCCCTCCTCACGACCATTTCCCCCCAATCAATTTTGCCTTCACGCCACCAGGCTGCCCACGACTCGCACGACTTCTCCGCTGTTCCGACGACTGCGCCGGCGAATTCCGGTGAGTTCCGAGCCCCCCTCTGCCTCTCATTCATGCTATCTTGTTCTGTGAGTCTCGGCGCATCTACTTACACACCCCACTTACCTTCGCATGACCCGTAGCTCCAGCAACGTCGACGACTGGCCGCCACCGTCTTCGGCTTCAACTCCGACGACCTCTAGTGGTAAGTCCAGACCGCCCCAAGCCTTGTCTTTCACACACACGTGTTCTCCGTGATCTTCTGCATCTGACCACACCCTCCGTTTGCCTCCTAGCGATCTACAACGTCGTCTTCGACCTCGAACAGAACCACCTGTCGCCAGACTCAACTCCGACGAGGAATCATCGCCGAGTCAGCACGCCCCTTCGCAAACCAACGCCACCTTGAGCTTCAGCAGCTTCTTGCGAATCTGGTATGACCCTTCTCCCTCTCGCGGATGACCTGGAACGCTAGCGTCGCCGTAGACTGAGCGCTCCGCCGCTCACTGACGCCGCGCGCCGCCAGGACATGGTCGCGTGCTCGAGCACCGTTGGATCTAGATCCAAGCGATAGGATAGATTCACTTATCAGCGAAGAGGTATGCGTTCAGAGCCGTGCGATTTAATTAGATCCTACGGCTGCAGAGCTCGATCCGGTGCGAATCGGTACGCGCCAGTAACAACGCGACGCGTGTCTAGGGTTAGATCTAAAAACAGATTTCAAATCAGAATTTGATCCAAATTTCAACTAGCTATAACTTTTGATCCACACGTTGGATTTTTGCAAACTTTATACCGTTGGATTCAGTGAATCAATACCTTTCTGAATATCCAATGTGTTTAACAAATAGTAACTGTTAAAATGGCGTTTTATACAGAAACATGTTTAAGGCTATTTTAAGTATAGATTTATTTTGGTAAATTGTATTAGTGCCAAATAAGTTTAGTTGGCAAACTTTGTGACTTGTTAAGTTTCTGTAACATGCACATGCTTGGTAGAGTTTTCAAATTCATCACTTAGTAAATCTTGCATGCATGCATTCATATTTTTGATTGTATAAAATTGTGTGTAATTGTATGCTACCAATTTTGTGTAGATTTTGCTAGTGACTGTGATTGTGAAGAGTGCTACTCTCCCCATTACCAAGGCAAGTGATACTTCATGATATTTCCACCCTTTATTTTGAATAAGCATTAGAATTATTTTTTCTAAGTCTTGCATGTTACTTTTGCCAAATGCTATGTTGGGAAATCCTATGTAGTATAGAATTGTAGAATTGCTAGGGAATTTTCCTAAGTTAAAGTTACTATGCCATGCTTAGCCTAGCTAGTAGAAAACAAGGGTTGGTAAAATATGTACATGCTATAGTGAAATAATTCTAAGTCCTTGGGGGCTCATGCTTTTCTTAATAAAACCACTAAGTCAATAAACCTCCTGGGTGGAATGGAAAGATTGGTTTATGTTGAGTGGTTACACAAGGCCATGGACTTGGCTTGTGTATCACACTTGTGGTATGCCACCCAGGCACAAAGGGATTTGGAGGCCAAGTATTGAGAAAGCTTACAGTGCAACCACTTGGCAATATGGGCTCTGCCATGATCATATAGGTTGCTAGAACTTAGTCACTTGGACAGTTGGTGGTAGTAGGAATGATAGGTTGGAGCGCGTCCATTTGACTAAGGAAAGGCTTCTGAAAGGTCCTGTCTTGGGAAACCAAGTCTGGTGGGGAAAGTGCACAACCTCTGCAGATGGAAAATCTAAGTACTTAGCAAAGTCCATGGCAATGGACAACTTGAGCATCAAGACATGGAAGCTACAAGAATCTCATCACTCCAACTTCTAAGTAAAATTTGTGGGTGAACAAGGGTGAAGGACCCCAATGTCTATTGGTGGTTTCTTGGGAAGTTTTTGACAAAGAAAAACTTAGTGATTTCAACTAATAGGGAAAACCTATTTTCAAGCAAAGCAAGCCAAGCTACACTTAGCCAAAATGAATATAGTAATTTAGTCCACTTAAAATTTACTAAGGTATCACTTGCCAATACTATTCCAAAGTATTGACCCACTGTGGCTGTAACTTGTGATGTTGCAGGTTACTCCGATGATGAGTAGGAGTCATGAGTCTACACTCAACATGCTTGCCTGTGGCACATGAAGATGAGGACTTGTGTTTATTTACTTATTCCATAAACTCTTGTATTAGGCCTTTGGCCCTGAGTTGTAAAAGACTATGTTTTATCTCCGGAATGAATGTAATAAACGACCTTTGTATCTGTGTACTTCATCTTAAACTGTGGATGCTAGCATTGATCCAGGGACTAGCATTGCAATCACAGGGATCCTTTCCTTTACAAAGGAGGGGTCTAACAACCATATGAATTATTCGACTGCGATCCTTCGGATCAGAATACAACAAAAGCTTTCTGGCAACCTTGCCCAAACCAATTATCAGTGAGAAACAGTCTCCTTGGTCACCCGAAACACCTTCGCGGTGATAAAATTTTGGATGTTGTGTCTGCGACGCAAGGATAAGACCTACAGATATCATCTTATGGCCTGGTAACACACCTGACTGCGCTCTGCCAGAAAAATACCGTGTCAATAGGCACGACGAAAATTCTGACGGACGCGTTGGGTACATCACTTGAAAACCACTAGGATTCGACTCCTATAAGACCTCAATGGCCTGAGTCGAAATACGCCAGCATTTATTCCAGATTCGAGTCCGGGGACTCGAGTCTGAAGAAGATCGTGTTGTTTTGTCCTATGACAGTTAATTGGCCCTGATCCTTTGGGAGAGTCAGGCACACGCATCAACAATCCCTATGACCTAAATAATTTTATCTTACAAACAGGTCCGACTGCACCCGAAATATTGAAGAGTCCTCAGCCGAATCTACGATTCGACTGAACACTCGGGAGCTACTGACATGGTTATACCCCACGGGTACACAACATTAGCATACCTAGTCCAGCCCAAGGAAGGCCCACGACAATATGCGCGGCCTGTGGAGATTTCGGGTGGCCCAATACCATGACGCCTTCGGATCCTTCGAGAACAAGACTAGAGTAGATAGAATTTCAAAGGGGACAAACCCTAATCTATAACCGACTCAACCTATGCCTGGGACCTGCCTATCTATATAAAGGCTAGGAGGGCACGGCGAGGAGGGCCTCAACTCACCTCATACGCACCTCACGCCAGATCGCATCTGCGCACCCCTATAACCTTCAGTTCCGCCATAATCAAGAGCAGAAGCAGGAGTAGGGTTTTCCCTCTGGGGGCATGAACCTGGGTAAACCTCGTGTCCCCGTGTTGCTTCTATGTTAACCATTTCGCGATCTCCAACATCCCCATCTTCTCCAAATCCCAAGTCCATAACAATGGGCATTGACGAGATCGATTCTCGTCACCGTCTCCGCCTTGTTTTCGCACAGTACCTTCCTTATGCATTGAAACTTCGTAATATATAACCTCCTGGATCCCCCCGAGGTTCGTATATCGTGTTCTCATCGTGTTTTTGTTTCGATCTGTTTTTGTCAGGCAGATTTTCAGTTTTGGAGCCACAATGTCTTCCTTTGGATCACCCATGGAGGATTCCTCCATGGATGTCATCAACCTGTACATGTATGTGTTGAAGATTCATACCAAGGAGTTGATTTTCAAGGATGGTAAGGTGCAGATGAAAGAAGTTCAAGGCCCTAAAGGAGAAGGCAGTCTGGAAGACAGGATGCAAGCATTGGAGCAGGAAGTTTTCAGGTACAAGAAGATGGTGGAACGCGAAGTGGATGTCATCCACAAGATAAGTTTAGAACTCATCGCCAAGCACGAGGAGGAGGTTGCTGAGCTCCGGGATGGAATCCTCTCACTCCATCAGACCACCAACCAATTACAAGCACAGCTCTACGACATACAAAATCAAAACTGTGGATTGTGGAAACCAAGACATCCTCTCACTCCATCAGATTTAATCGCATAAGCTCTGCTGCTAGTTTTAGGATTGTGGAAACCAAGACATCCTTTTTGGATGGGGAACATTTACCTTGGAAGTCTGATGATGACAAGGGAACACCACCACCACCAAAGGAGTAATTCGTCATCAGGTTTGGCGTCCCCTTGGCTTGTTCCAAGCTTGGGGGAGTGTCGCGGTATCACATCATTATCTTTCACCTTTTACCTTTTTAGTAGAGTCATATCTTTGGTAGAGAAGTTATCTTATAGGTTGGTTTGCATTGTGGGAGTATCTCTCCTTTAGTTGGTTATCTATGTATCCCTTGGTGTGAGTGCCTTTATGGAATATTAATGAGAAGTCTCATCTTTTACTTTTTGCACTTCTTATTTTAGTTTGAAATTTCTATTATATGATTGATCTTGTTGATCAGTATTGGCATCACTTTGGGAGCATCAAGTAGATCTAAATCGGTTTTGGCAAACTGAGCTCTGGTCAGTAGCAACACTTTTTGAGGTTTGAAAGGAAAATATAAAGAGCTTTCAGGTATTTTGTATCATTTATTTTCTTTCTTGAATGGCTCATAATCTTAGTATTCTTTATTTAAGATCTTTTGTGTCTTCAAGGAAGATTGCATTTTTGGCTTTATCACTTGTATGTTTGCTTGTTTCCTTCAACTCTTTTGTTTGCTACCCAGCCTTGCTAGCCAAAAACCTGTTTTGAGAGGAGATACTTCTCATGCATCCAATCCCTTTGACCCAAAACCTGTGCCATTTGTGTCCACCATATCTACCTATTAGCATTATTGCTATTCCAAGCAAATTCTCAAGCTTCATCTACCTTTCAAATTAAAAATTATTTTGTTATGTGAAAACTAGTTAGTAAATCTCTCACGAACTTAATGGCACACCTTATTTTCTTGCCCCTAATAAAATTGAACCATTGTCTCATCAAAGTTGTATATGCTTGCATCTATACGCTGGGATTAGCAGAACCGTGATGTCACGGGAAACGCTTTCAACACCTGTAAATACATACCCAGTTGATATCATGCTCTTTTGTTTGCGGATGTCGTCGGTGTGAAATAAAATGGGATCTTGTAAGTCCATGGAGTTATGTATGTGTGTTAGAGAAACGCCTGGGCCGCTAGCCTAAGCCATGTCTAATCATGGTGGAAACTTGCAGCATCACCATACTGAGCAATCTATGAAGCTTTCCTCTTATATAAAAAAGAAGAGACATATTGAAAATAGGAAAGAGAGAAAAAAGCGCCATTTTCCCATGGAAAATAAGAGATTGCTGAGATGCTCATTGTCTGCTTGCCTTGTCATTTTGATTATGGGATAGCTCCTGTATCATGTGCGGGGGGTACCCCGTTGGCGGTTCTTTATGATACACATGTACTTACAATAACAAGAACTCACCGGTAACTAAAGTTGAGTAGCATGAGGAGCGGCCCTCGTACTCAAGGGACATGAGATTGCCAACTTATATTTCGTGAAGCATATACTCCATCTTTGTTCACTTTAACCTTAATCACCTCAAGATGCTTATGATAGGGTCAATGAGAGCTCGAAGCTAGTAAGTACCATAATCTTTTGGAAGCTCTTTATGAACTTGAAATCCCTGCTTCCCTCTATGAAGGGCCTTTCTTCTACTTCTAAGTTGAGTCAATAAACCTATTCCTCTCTTTCTCCAGCAAGCATTTGAGTTGTTGTGTTTGAAGCATTCATATGATGATTTATTCAATCATCTTCTTTATTTTCCTTGTTTCCACAAGACTCTTATCTATTGAGTATTACTTTGAAAGCCATCATTGTGAAAAACCTTTTATGTTTGAGCAAAGAGTACTCTTGTCGTAGAACTTCTACAAAAGCTTTATTTGTGAAACTATTTGCCAGTTGTTCTCTGACCCAATAACAAAGTTTGCCAATTCCAATTATGATTTATATTTATGCATCTCTATTGTGACTCCTATACTTGTTGCAAGATAAGTTGTATAATGGTGAGTTGCTTTATTCTATGAGCTATGTAATGGTAAGTGTGATGCTTCTTGTCCGTATTCTTTTATCGACACTTCACTTCATAAACCTGTGGACATGTTGACTGAGCTCAGTTTTTGCTTGGGGACAAGCGAAGGTCTAAGCTTGGGGGAGTTGATACGTCCAATTTGCATCACCATTCTATATCATAAATTGCCTCTATTCATTGATATATTTCATATTAAGAGGTGTTACTTATGTCTTTTCTTCTGTTTTTGCATGTTGGATGATTCTTGGAGGATGAACTGCCGGAGTCAGAATTCTGATGGAAAAAGCGGTGTTTTGATGCAATTTCACGAAGATCAGAAAAATACCAAAAAAACTACGGAAAATCCTATTTTACCAGAAGACGAAGAATGCTAGAAGGGGAGGTGGAGATGGGCCACAGGGGGCCCATAACCCCCCAGGCGCGGGCCACCCATAGGCCGCGCCTACAGGGGGTGTGGCCCACCTCTAGCTCCGCCCTCTCGCCTATATCTTCTCCTTGGAACCCTAATACACGGGTAGTGACCACAGAAAGATTCCTCCGCCTCTACGGGGCAGAAAACACCGAAAGAGAAAGAGCTCTCCGGCATACATATTTCTGTCGGGGAAATTCATTTCCGGAGAGGGGAGATCATCGCCATCAACACCATCATCAAGCTAGACTTCATCGGGATCATCATCATCATACACACCATCATCTCCACCAGCACCATCATCATCACTCCATCCCGCTATAACAATTGTGTTAAATCTTGCATAGTTCTTACGGGAAACTTTCCCGGTGTTGATTACTATTGTAGTTGATGCTTGTGAGTGGAACCATTGAATTATTGTTTATGTTTAGATTGTTATCCATTACCATATCATATTTGATCTTTATCCATATGATGTCTCGTGAGTAGTTCATTTAGTTCTTGAGGACATGGGAGAAGTCATGTTGTTGGTAGTGGATTTGTGTTGAGATATTATTCAATGGTCTAGTATTTAAGTTATGGTGCTATTCTTCTAGTGGTGTCATGTGAACGTCGAATACATGATACTTCACCATTTATGGGCCTAGGGGAATGCATTGTGTATTTGGCTACTAATTGTGGGGTTGCTGGAGTGACAGAAACCTGAACCCCCGTTAGGACACCATTGCACAAGGGAGCATTGGATCCCAGAGTTTAAGGTTGTGGTTAGGTTTATACCTTAATTGCTTTCTTGTAGTTGTGGATGCTTGCAAGGGTTTTAATCATAAGTATGTATTAGTCCAATTAAGGTCGGGACATTAGCACAGGTTCGCCCACACAACACTTACAAAACCAAAGAAGACTACTCAGCTATATGAAGCGAAAGCACTTGACAGAATTCACATGTCTCCTCAAGAACGTTTGGTCCTTATAAGTATTTTTCACCGGCTTTTCCTTTGATAAGAAAGGATTGGGCCACTTGATGCAATTGTTCGTTGTCTTTATTACCTGCACTTTATTTCTTAGCTTTATCAGAAAACCCCTAAAAATCTGTTTGCTAAGTATTTACAGAGATTTCCTACTCCATACCACTAGTCAACACCTTCTGCTCCTCATTGGGATTGACACTCCTATTTATCGAAAGTACTACGATACACCCCCTATACTTGTGAGTCATCACTGAGCTCAGCCCAGGTCATAGGGAGGTTGTTGAAGGGTTTCGCGGCATAGTAAATCAAAATTTTCTACGGATGCGAACAGAGGGAAAGCCAAGATCTAATCTAGGAGATGCAATCAACGAGAGAGATTGGATTAGATCTTCATACCCTTGAAGATTCGCACAGCGGAACGTTCGTCGGAACGTGGGTGATGTAGTCGTACTCGCTTCTCCTCCTCGCGATCCGATCCGATCTAGCACCACAAGTGGCGGTGCCTCCGTGAGATGCACACGTGCAGCACCTCGACGTCTCCTCATTCCTCGGACCAGCAAGTATGGTGGAGAGATAGATTGGATCTACAACACGACGGCGTGGTGTATATGGTGGAGAATTTCTGCAGCAGGGCTTCGCCTACAAACAGTCAGGAGGGAGAGAAGAGGGCAGCATGGCGGCTAGGGTTGGAGGGGAAGGTGTGTAGGGTTGGTGCGCCCCCACCCCTCTTTATATAGAGGGGGGGCGCAACCCTAGCCCCTCCCCCAAGCCCAAAGGATAAGGAGTGGGGGGCATGGACTCTCCCCTCTTCTAGAAACCCTATCTCTAGTTTAAACGATTTAAACTCTCTAGGATCGGCTGGGCCCTATGGGGCCTTGTGCCCCTGGACCAATGCGGCCAGGACACTCCCTCATAGGCCCATGCCCCCTCCCGGAAGGTGGGGCCACGTTGGTCCCCTTCCGGAAGGTTCTAGAAGCTTCCGGTACAATACTGATTAACCCGGAACAATTCCGAACTCCAAAAACTGCACTACCTTATATGAATCTTATTCCCCGGACCATTCCGGAACCTCTCGTGATGTCCCGGATCCCATCCGAGACTCCGAACAAAAATTCATAAACCAATTATCCAATCTATCCTAGCGTCGAGATACGTTAAGTGTGTGACCCTGCGGGTTCGAGAATATGCAGACATGATCTTCTATCAATAATCAACAGCGGGGTCTGGGCACCCATATTGACTCCCACACATTCATCGATGATCATATCGGATGAACCACGATGCCAGGATTCAATCAATCCCATATATATATTCCCTTCGTCTCGCGATATTTTACTTGCCCGAGATTCGATCGTCGGTACCGTCATACCTAGTTCAATCTCGTTCACAGCAAGTACTTTACTCGTTCCGTAATCCGATATCACTTTGTGATTAACTCCTTAACCACATGCTTGCAAGCGGTGTTGATATCGATTACCGAGTGGGCCCGAAGTATATCTCTCCGACTTGGGAGGGACAAATTCCATCTCGATACATACAACCCAACAGATACTTTCCGATTACCTGAGAGACACCTTTATGATCACCCTCTCATAGGATGACGTTTGATGACCTCAAAGCTTTCTTCCGATACCAGGGAGTTGTATTATCTCATGGTCTAAGGAATACAATATTTGACATAGGAAAAGCTTCGCAAAGATGAACACGATGAAACGATCTAATTGCTTTGCTAAGTTTGGGTCTGTCCATCATATCATTCTCCAATGTTATGATCTCATTATCAATTGACAACTCATGTCTATGGTTAGGAAACCTTAACCATCATTGATCAATGAGCTAGTCCATAGAGGCGTACTAGGGACACGGTGTTGTTCACAAACCACACAAGTATTAAAGTTTCCGCTTAATACAATTCTAGCATGGAATATAAACTTTATCATGAACAAGAATTATAATAATAATATCTTTATTATTGCCTCTAGGGCATAATTCCAACAGTTGTCCATGGCGAGGGAGGGAGGGAACGGCGAGGGAGGGGTTGGTACTGGTGCTCCGTACCGGCGGCCAGCCTATTTATATTCGCGGGGTTCGACGAGAATGGCAAGCGGGAAGGGAGAGCTGGGCGGGAAATGGCGCGACCTATGCGGGAAAGGCCAGGGCCAGCGGGCGAGAACTGGAGTTCTGGCGGGACAATCGCCGGCTACCATTAGCATTGATACTCCCGTCAGCTCGAGCTTGATGGCTCCCGGCGGATAAGGGGGTCCGCATATGGGGTAACCGGTTGGGGGCAAAGGAAAATTTTGATATATTATTTATATTTTTCTGATTAAATATGAATTAGTTATGAATTTTACAAGTTTATATCAATTTCCGCCATTTTTAAACATTTCTAAAAATATTAAATAAATTATGACGTCAACGGACATCAATATACCTTAACCCTAATCTTTTTACACCTCATGGGCATCTAGCCACTAAGGCTAACGGGTGGGACCTGGACCACGCAGGACATACTCGGCAGACACGTGACAGTCACGTCGGACTCGCTGGTGGGCACTGCAGGTGGTCGTCGCCGGCGACGTTTCCAGCGGTTCCAGGAAGCGTCGTTGGGTGCGTTCGAACCGTGCAATTGAGGTGAGCCTATCAGACCTAGCGCCGCTAGCTAATAGTCACCGGATCAAGCACGACGGCGAGCAGCGGTGATGGATCCCTCGAGCGCACAGTGAGAGGCGGCTACATGGATCAGACGACAAGGAGAGAGGGTGCTAGAGCACCAGGGGCTCACCCTGAAGCGGCTGGGGACGACGGCGAGATGAGGCAGGCTCAGAGCGACGACGAGGCAAGCTGCAGAGCTCATCGATGTCGAAGAAGACGAGAATGAGGCGGGCGATTGAGGGCGTCCTGGCTCGATTCCTTCGGTGGAGAGGAAGCTAGAGTCGATGTGGAGCGTTTGGTGAGGTTAACAGGGATCAGAGAGGGCAGCAACGGTAGCTATCGGCGGCCATGGAGGCTTAGGGTTCGGGATCTTGTGGTAGAGGTGATAGAGAGGGAGAGAGGGGGCTCTTGAGCGAGTGAGAGGATAGGGCGTCTTGGCAGTCTTATCCCCTCTCTATAGCGGTGGATGGGCGGGAATTGCCGCGCAATGGTCAACAGTGGCAGCGGCACGCAGCTGCTTCCAGCTAGAGGAAGACGAAAACAGATTTTTCAAAAAAAAACCTAGCAAACCTCGAAACCAACCCGTGGTCTAGATCTGGCGATCCAGGGGCTGGAACTCCAGAAAACCGCCTAGGTTTTAATAAATCCTTTGTTTTTGTTATTAAAGGCTCTATTGAAGTGATTTTAATCCATTTAAAATAGAGAAAAGGCAAGGGCACTATGGAGATTATAATATTTCCAAATTTTGATTTTTATAACATATTTTAAACCATTTTTCCATATTGTTAGGGTTTTGCTCTTGCATTTTTTCAAACACTTGCTCACATGCATATACTTTATTGATTTAAACACATGCATGCATTGCTTAAGTACTAATTACATATATTACAAACTTGGGATATTACCATGTGTCACCATATGGATAACCTGCAAAAAATTAGAATATTTTGATTTGTTAAAGATAATGTTATTTCTACATCTCCAGATAGACCAACATATGGCAGAAACACCAATGCAAATTCATGCCTTTGAAGATTTATCAACTTCGTTCAACCAATTTCGAAACATATTTGTCGGGGAGGTATATCGTAAGCAAAATTGACAGTACCCATACCAAACGAGCAAAAGGAGTAGATATAAATAAATGTTCAATGGTTTCCGGCGCCCCACAAAAAGAACATTTAGTACAACTTACCCAATTCCTTTTGACTAGATTATCCTTAGTAAGTAACACTTTATTGTGAAGGAACCACATAAAGTTTTAAATCTTTAGAGGGATTTTTAATTTCCATAGATATTTGCGAAGGAATACCGTATGATCATTCATAAGATCCTTATACATGGATTTTACAGAAAACACCCCACATGAAGTTAAATTCGAAACAAACTTATCTGATTCATGTGACAGCTGTACCATCATAAGCCTTTGGCATAAATCTAGCTAATCAGACCACTTATTACCACTAAGTACCCTCCTAAAACAAATGTTCAAAGGTAACTAGGATAATACTTGTGCCACAGTAACATTATATCGCTGCACAATAGTGTATAAGGATTGATATTGTTATGCTAGAGGTGTATCACCTAACCATATATCCTCCCAAAACCTAGTAGTAATATTGTTCCTAATGTTGAAATGACCTCTAGCAAAGAACTCATTCTTTACCCGCATAAGCCCTTTCCAAAACGGAGAATCGGTCGGCTTTTCTTAGACTTCAGACAAAGTTTTGTGACTAAGATATTTGTTTTGTAGCAGTTCCTACCATACACCCTCCTCATTCATTAACTTGAACATCCATTTGCTCAGTAGACATTTATTCTTAATTTTGAAAACCTCGATGCCTAATCCCCCTTGTTCTTTAGGTCTACAAATTATATTCCATTTCGTGAGTCTATATTTTATTTTGTTCTCATCACTTTGCCAAAAAACAAGATCTACAAAAGTCCAAACGTTTTCTTACACCCTTGGGTATTTCAAGAAAGGATAGTGTAAACATAGGTAAGCTTGTTAATACAGAACTGATTAGGACCAATCTATCATCATAAGATAATAGTTTGCCCTTTCAGCAACTCAATTTTCCTTCACAACGAGTTTCTACTAGGCACGAATCTAAATTTTTAAGTTTTCTATAATGAATAGGCACACCAAGATATCTAAACGGCAGAGATCCAGTCTCACACCCAAATATTTGCTTATATTGTAACTCGTCTTCTTTTGCTTTACCAAAACAAAAATTCGCTTTTATGAAAGTTAAACTTAAGCCCCGACATTTGTTCAAAGATACATAATATTAATTTCATGTTCACGGCCTTCTGTAGGTCATGTTTCATAAAAAGAATAGTATCATCCGCATATTGCAGAATTGAAACCCCTCCAACTACTAGATGTAGAATGAGGCCTCCAACTTGACCATCCTCCTTTGCGCGTGCAATGAGAATGGAAAGCATATCTACCAGAAATTAAAAAGAATCGGGGATAGTGGATCACCCTATTGTAAACCCTTTTAAGTTTGGAAATAATGTCTAATATCATCATTAACTCTTATGCCAACACTCCCTCCTTGAATAAATTGTTCAATCAATTTACACCATTCCGGCGTGAAACCCTTCATGCGTAGAGTTTGTTGGAGAAAAGACCATTTAACCTTGTCATATGCCTTTTCAAAATCAATTTTAAATAGGAACACATCCATTTTCTTCCGATGAAGCTCATGAATGGTCTCATGGAGAACAACTACTCCCTCGAGAATATGTCGTCCTTGCATAAACACACATTGAGTAGGTCTAATTACCTTTGAAGCAATCCCTGTAATATGATTAGTCCCTACTTTAGTTAAAATTTTAAAACTAACATCCAAAAGTCATATGGGTCTATATTGTTGTATCTGTACCGCATTTTCTTTTTTGGGTAGTAAAGTGATGACACCAAAATTCAAGTTAAACAAAGGAAAATTCCCTGAATAAAGTTGGGTGAAGAGTGCCATAAGATCACTTATGATCACATCCCAAAAATTTTGATAACCAGCTGATAGTTGTTCTTTTCTTCCAGTTCCTGCCAGATTATCCCTTTTCAGTGTACCCACATTGTGAATGATAGCCTTAGGATTTTCGAGGAAAGATAACATATAAAGTGAAATGCTACTAAGACAATTATTCTTGTGTTACTCTATCCCAAGTGAAGAGTAAATTCCCTTTCCACCATGTTAGCTTCTTCGCAAATTTTCCATTTGTTGGATCCCATTAAGATACAGCTAGCTTCTTCTCATCAATAGGCGTGCATGCATATTTCATTGAGAGTTCAGCAAATACACATATGAAAATCTCACTGTATTGTTGGCTTCTGTCCTTGGCTGCTCCCAGATAGAAAATCTTACTCTTGTGCAAGTTTATTTTAAGTCTAGAGATCTGCTCAAATAGACAAAGAGTATATTTCATATTCCTAGCATTTGATAGGTCATCCTCAAGCAGAAGAATAGTGCCATCAGCATATATTGAAGAATAGCTAGACCACCATCTACTAAGTGTGGGGTCAAACAAGATGTGATGTTCTCTTGTTTTGCCTTTCTGATCAACATGGTCAGCCTATCTCCAACTATATCAAATAATAGTGGAGCTGGTGGGTCCCCTTGCCTCACAATTGCATGAGTAGAGAAATAGGGCCCAATTTATCATTGACTTTAATTGCCACTCTTTTTTCTCTAAATGTTTTCATTATCCGGTCACACAGCGGTTCACCAAAGCCTTTTGCTTGCATCATCTGGCATAAGAAGGGACGAATTTACCTTGACATAGGCTTTTAAAAAATCAATTTTGAGAAGAAGGCCAGGTAATTTCTTATGATGCATCTCATGTATAGTTCATGAAGAAGGACAACCCCCTCCATAATGAACTTCATTTCCGAGAATCTCCTCCCCATTATTCATAAGAATTGAAACATGGGTTTTTCTTTTTCCTGCCACCAGCTTTCAAATGCAAATGCTCTCTATTTTCATTCCCCTGTTTTAAATCTTTCTCTTTTGCTCTTTGTCCCCATTTCATTTCTTCATCTTTCAGCAGCTTCTGCAGTCTGGTGTGCAAGTCTGTCTGACTGAGGACAAGTTTCTCCTTTCTTTTCAAGGTTATCTTTTTTAGAATATCTCTTATCCCTTTTTATATACACCCCCTCAACTTTGATGTGTCATCCTTTGACGTGCATGCTCAATCCTCTCAATTTCTCGTGACATATGTCTATATGATGGGTATGATGAGTTCTTCTACTCCAATTGTTTCAGATAATGTCATGACAATTTCCTTCTCCACCTAGTAATTCTTATATATCTAAATGAGCTGCAAGGTGGTGGTAGGCCCCATAATTCGGTAGCAAAGGCACATGATCAAATATATCTATGCTCGGTCCAATAACTAGTTCAAAACACCGTATCATTGGATGCGTGTATACTCCCTATGCTCCGGAAATAAGTGACTTAGAATTGTTTAAATTTACATATAAAATGTGTTTATATATATACGAATCTGAACTAATCTGGAGACGGAGGTCCTATTTAGAAACCACTGCTACTAGCAGGTGAGAAGTAAAAAATCAGTTGCATTCGAACCTTGGCTGAAAGTGAAACCCCATCGGCGGATCGTCTGTATCCGGCATGCACCGGGCCACCGTAACGGGCCACGGCGACCGCAACGGGGTGGGCCCCGCTCCCGCCCGTGCCGTCGCTCCGGCCTTGACACGCGCCGGGGCAAAGCCTAGCAGTGACAAGCGCCGCAGCGAGCGACCAAGGTAGGACCGGGAACACGGGAAAAAAACAGAGCGAAAACCACACACATAAGCAAGCGACGGCGGAGCCTCGAGTACAAGCCACGCCCACGCCACTAGCTAGCTTCCCGTCTCCAGGAAAAACGCAACAGCAACCGCGCAGGCGCAGGGCAGAGCAGAGGAGAGGAAGGCGGCGAGCGGCTTCGGCAAGAAGAACAGGGATGGCCAAGCTGCAGAAAGAGCCGCAGCCACCGCCGGTGCTTCTCGTCGTGGCTTTCGCCGCTGCCATCCTCCTGTGCTCGTGCCCCGCCGCCTTCTCTGCCCGGAAGGTACCGCTCTTGAGAATTCGAGGACATTGAGCTTTCTTTCTCGGCGGCGCTCGTGACGGCCGGTGGTAATGGCACTCCTCTGCAGGTTGGCGAGACGTGCGCTTTGGGCCGGAACTGCGACGCCGGTCTGCACTGCGAGACGTGCGTGACGGACGGCAACGTGCGGCCGCGGTGCACCCGGGTGAGCCCCGTGGACCCGCAGAGCAAGGCGCGGGACCTGCCCTTCAACCGCTACTCCTGGCTCACCACGCACAACTCCTTCGCCCGCCTGGGCGCCCGCTCCCAGACCGGCACCGCCATCGCCACCGCCTGGAACCAGCAGGACACCGTCACCCAGCAGCTCAACGTGAGTCCATCCGTCCAACCGCCGCTCCTCCCGCTATGCTCTAATTTCTCCCCCTCCGTTTACCCTGCGGCGGTCGTCGCCGAGCTGACCTGCGGGACCGGCACCACCAAGCTTAGAGCCCATGCAGAACCTGTCAGTGTGGAGCGGGTGAGGTGTCCCTGGACGCAACAGATGTCACGAGGCTCGTCCATGTGTCCAAAGGAGCAGGCGCCGGTCCTTTTCTATCGCTGGTTTGCGTGCACGGCCGCCCGCACGCTGCCGCTGCGTTTGCTTGAAGCGTTGCCGCGGCAATGCTGCACGCGCCGGCTACCCCGCACCGGCACCGCACACCCGGCACTGGCAGCCGCACACGTGACGTGATGGACACAGCCGGTTTCGTGTATCAGAGTCAGTGTGGACGAGACGTGCGGTGTCTGCTCCAGTTTGGGTAACACGTCAGTTTCTGCTAATACCGTACAACCATTCAATCCTCACCCCCAATAAATCAGCCCGACGCGATGTTCGGCTGTAGTGACCTCGAGTAATTGCGGGGGAAACTTGGTGCTAGTAGTGCCATTCTGGACGGTAAGCCCGAAATAGACAGCTAAAACGGGACGGATGGGGAACGCTTTGGCAGCACAGCACGAGAACAAACTCATCCCTTTGAGTTTTTTTTCCCAAACGCTTCGCGGTTTAACGCCTTGAATTCTATGACTCGGTCAATCGCCTCACATTTCCTCATATTTCCCGCTTGTTGCAGAACGGCGTGAGAGGGCTGATGCTGGACATGTACGACTTCCGGGACGACATATGGCTCTGCCACTCCTACGGCGGCGCCTGCCAAAACTTCACCGCCTTCGTAAGCCAAACCTCCTGCTACCAATCTCTCTCTCTCTCTCTCTCCCCCATTGCCTGACCAACACGCGGCTAACTGCCTGCCGCCCCATGTAACCATGTTCCGATGGACGGGCAGACGCCGGCGGTGAACGTGCTCCGGGAGATCGAGGCGTTCCTGACGGCGAACCCGTCGGAGGTGATCACGATCTTCATCGAGGACTACGTGGAGTCGCCGATGGGCCTCACCCGCGTCTTCAACGCCTCCGGCCTCACGCGGTACCTCTTCCCGGCGCGGCGCATGCCCAGGAACGGCGGCGACTGGCCGCTGCTCAGCGACATGGTCCGCGACAACCACCGCCTCCTCGCATTCACCTCCAAGCCCGCCAAGGAGGCCGCCGAGGGGTTCCCGCACGAGTGGGGCTACGTCGTCGAGAACCAGTGTACGTAATGTAAACGAGAATCACCGACCGACAGCACGCGCACGCACGAGGCATGACAAATTGTTTCATGATGCGCAGACGGGACGAAAGGGATGGTGGACGGGTCGTGTCCGAGCCGGGCGGAGTCGGCCGCCATGAGCGACCTGTCGAGGTCGCTGGTGCTGGTCAACTACTTCCGGGACCTCCCCAACTTCCCGGAGGCCTGCAAGGACAACTCGGCGAGGCTGCTGGCCATGCTCGACACCTGCCACGCCGCCTCCGCCGGCAGATGGCCCAACTTCATCGCCGTAGACTTCTACAAGGTGTGTGTGCCACGTTATTGCGAGCTGTATCAGTCTTCACTTCCGTTAGCATTGTCCGTGTGCTAATGCTGTCGATTTTCTGAATGACTCTGCCCCATAAATCTCCCAGAGAAGCGACAGAGGCGGCGCGGCGGAAGCCACGGACAAGGCCAACGGCGGACTGGTCTGCGGATGCGGAACCATCAGTGCCTGCAATGTAATGGGACATCCTGTCCTGCCTGCTCTTTAATTGCCACGTTAACTGAATATAATCCTGCTGTTTCCGTAAGTTTTCCATCTCACCTGGTTATTTTTTTACTACTGACGAAATCGATGCATGTGTTCTGTGCAGAGTAACGGTACGTGCTCGCCGCACAAACGCGGGGCCACGCCCAAAGGCATCTTCAACGCGACCTCAGACGCCGCGGCAGTGCGGAGGCTGCCGGCGACGTTGCAATGGCAGTTGCTCGTGCTGCCGTCCACTGTCATTGCTCTACTATCATGCTTGTAGAACTACACTGGAAGAATGTACCCTTAGATAGAAAACTTCGTTAAAGATTAGATTAGTTTGAGCACTTGCAATGGCAACTGCTCATGCTGTCGTCCACTCTCGTTGCTCTATTATTATGCTTGCAAAATGTACGTTGGACTCTATTCTTAGCTTGGAATCTTTTCATCTAAATATTAGATCAGTTTGCAGACTGTAAATCAAGGAACAGTTGCTTAGCAGGAGAGGAGACTTGAGATCAAGAATATTTGTCTGACAGCCACAGAAAGTATAAAGCAGTCCAATTGCGACTTGCTTAACTAGTTGATGCTCCACTCGTTACACTGTGGGTGTCGTGGTGGTGGCACGGCAGATGCCATGGGTAGACTAAAGTATGGGACCAATGAATACTAGAGGGATCCGGAAAAAGAAGATGTAGTGATTTCTACACTCAAATGACTAACATGCAGATCTTTATTTCTCCTCTTGAGGACTACAAGTGCTCCTTGAGCTGTTTGCAGGAAGAAGAGAGCTACTACACGAGCCTTACGGCGTAGAATCAATCGATCCCCTCTCGGGAGCCCGCGTCTCCCCTTATAAAGGGGTGCCTTGGTTCCTCCTAGGGCTGACGTGGTAAGCATATTCGAGGAATATGCTTGTCCCAATATGGTAACTCGGCGATCACCTTTCCGTGTCCCCCTTCTATCGACGGCAATGTTCCAGAGAGCCCCACATGTGCGCCTCGGGCTCCCTGACTGTCACCTCCGTGACCTTCTTCTGCCCTTCTGCTGCTCGGCTCCTTGTCCTTTATGCTTGGCTCTGTTCATATTCCCCCCTAGCTAGTGACTAGGGTTTGACCATAGGCACCTCCTTCTCCTGCAAGCTTCGTGTTACTCGGCCTGGTCTCGCATAACTCGGCTCTGTAGGGGTTCGTAGCATGGAAAACAAAAAATTTATACCGCATACAAACAAACAAGCCAAGATCTATCTACTAGATTGTAGCAATGAGTCGATGGAATAACTCACCCTCGAAGATTCCAAAGTGAATTTAACGAGAGCGGATTCTCGTGGGTGATGTAGTCGTACTCTTGCTGATCTCAAAATCGCGTAGACGATCCTTCCGGCGCTGCGTTCCGGGAGCGCTTCTGCAGTCGGTCACACGTTCGGTACTCGACGAAGACCTTCCTCTCCCTTGTTCCAGCAGGCAGCGGAGGTTGTAGCACTCTCCTCGCGATTCCGGCAGCACAACGGCGTGGTACCGGAAGTAGAGGGGAGATCTCGCAGGGCTTCGCCTTAAGCCGGAGCGAGTATGGTGGACTATGAGAGAGCCTCGGTGATCTAGGGTTTAGACACACCAAGTAGAAGGGGCTAGGCCGACGGCTAGGGCAACTAGAAGCCCCAACTCGGCGGCTTGGGAGAAACCCTAGGGCGGCGGCGGCTATGGTGGGCGGCGGCTAGGGTTAGGGTTTAGAGGGGCAAGGTGTAGGTCTTGGAGGGGCAGCCCTGCCCCTCCTTATATAGGTGGAGGGGGCGCGCCAAGGGGAGGGGAGTCCCTCCCCAACTCGGTCTCCAAGTGGGCCGGTGGTGGAGGGAGGGAACTCCTCCCCAAGTAGGTTCTTAATATTTTCGACTTGATGTGCTAATTCATTCTTTGCTGGTATGCAGCTAATATCAATAATCTTAATATCCTCCTTATCAAGAAGGTCAAAGCTCTGGAAGGTTAGTTATTCTCCTCGTCTATTGATTTTCTTTCGAGACTAATCATGGGTTTCTTATAACCTTCTGGCTTTGGTATAGCCGAGTTACAAACACTTGCAGCGTCGCATCAAGAATGCATATCCCTGCCTGATATGATGCTGCATTTTTTAGAACAAGCCGCCACTCATTCGACGCATCTTAAAGAAAAGGATGATGAGATAACCCTGTTACGTGCCGAGGTTGAGTCTCTCAAGCTCTCGCAGAAATCCGAATTGGAAAAAGTTGATCAGGAGTTCTATGAAGAAAAGAATCGACTAAGCCTGCAATTGCAGAAAGACAAGGAACTCCTCGATGTTGCCGAGCTGAAGAACCGGATTATGGGCGAGGAAATCACTCGCTTTGAAAAGAATAAGGCCAACTGGACCCAGGATCTCCAGAAAATGTTGAGTTATATTCATCGTAAGTTTCCGATTATGGCCGAGTTATCTTCTTCTCTTTCTTATTTTTAACTGATATGTTTTCCTTTCGCATAGATCATTTTCCGGAAGCTAGACCAGTGAGCTCTAAGGCAGTAATTTCTGCTCGTCAGCGCCGAGGTGTCCCCGCAGATTCGAGTCTAGAATACTCAATGGAAGACTTCTTGATTGCCGTCGGCGCTGCTATTGGACCAATGAAGATTATGGGCATGGATCTGGTGCAAGCAGCCATTCGGGCCTACCATGTTCTTTGGCCGAATACTTCTGGAACTCCTGATATTTACGAGGTCAAAATACTTGTGGAGAGATTAATGGCATCTCAGACCCAGTTAAACCTCTGGAGGGAATCTGCTGGGAGGGCTGGTGCTGATATGGCACTTACAGCCGTTCTGTCTTGGTACGAGGACATCTCGCTCGACACTTTGATGAATTTGCGCACTGGCTCTCGTTGGGTTGAGGATACAGAGTTCGTCGCTCGCCGCCAAGCTCGTGCCTTACAGCTTGTTGAGTATGTTGACATACATAATTGGATTGAAGGGCCGAGTTTTCTTCCCAATCCAGCGTATGATGTCGAAGTTGAAGATGTCTCTGATGATGATTCGGCCGATCAGGATGAGGCAGAGGGTGACTCGGACAACTCCCGTGACTCCAATGCAAGCTCGGATAAGTATGGCGACGCGCGATCTTCGTCTAAAGGGACTGAGCATTCTCGAGCTCAAGCTAATGTTTTTCAGCAGCCGAGGCTCTCCCCCGAGGCTACTATTTCTTCTGTTGAAGGTGAAGTAACTTCGGCTGAGGTGCCGTCTACCTCGGAGCGCCCAGTTCCTGAAAATACCTCTGCGCAGGAGACCGAGGTCGCCCCGCCATCATCCGAGATAGCCATTCCCGATGCTCCTGATCATGCTGCTGCCCCTTAAGGGTGCTTTGGCCCTTTTCGCTGTTTAGGTTCAAAAAAACTATTAAGTTATTTTCAGTCCCCGGTATGCCGGGCTTATGATGTCTATGGAACAATTGTCCGGCTTTTGGTGTGGTGCGAACCTTTTTGCCTTTCGCCGCTAAGGCATGGGTGATGGTAATTATTATTACTTTGTTCAAACAAGTCTCATTGCTTTATATCTTTGCTTTGGCGAACTTTGATTTTGTAGGTTCAGATTGTATTTTTCCAAGTGGCTGACCTTAGTTCGGCATTTATATTGCCTTCCCTTTATAAACTCGATAGCGTAGCTGTTGTGTTTTCAACTTCTATCTGAAGTACAAAGCCCGAAGCCCATATCTGGTAAAGTGATACAATAGGTTGCATCCCTTATCATACTTCGGTTTGCTGGGTTTGTTATTCTTTTTGCATTATCCTTAGAAATCTTTGTTTGTTTTCGCTTTGCTATTCCTCTGATTATTGAGACAAGTTTATATCATATCTTGCAAATTATGATCCTCAATTTTTGGGAGTCTCCGAGTCTGTAGCTGAGCTATGGAGCTTTTATGTGTCTGGCGACAAACAGTGGGTAATACAAGTTAGTCCCCGAGTTATCACTCGGGTCATCGAGTTCTTGCGTGTGCTCAAAGACTTATCTCGGATCATGCGGCAGTCCCCGAGTTAAGAACTGGGTTGCCGAAACATAATTCATGGGTTAACGCAGAGAATACTACGGGGTAGTCCCCGAGTCATCGCTCAAGGTGCCAAAGTTTAATACGCATTTTTAGAACAAGAAACCATCATGGGGCAGTCCCCGAGTCAATGCTCAAGGTATCGAGGTTTTTATGCATAATCCGAAATAAGGGATAATACGATACAGTCCCCGAGTCACTGCTCGAGGTGCTGAAACTCAATACATAATTTAGGAATAAGAAATAACACGGTACAGTCCCCGAGTCACTGCTCGAGGTGCCGAGGTTTAACACATAATTCAAAATAAGAAATAATACAGGGCAGTCCCCGAGTTACTGCTCGAGATGCCAAGGTTTACTACATAGTCTTAAAAAATAGAAACAACATTGTGCAGTCCTCGAGTCGCTGCTCGAGGTGCCGAGGTTCAATTCACGCTTGATACTCCAACTTGATGCGTCATATTACAACGTAAAACATATAGCTCCTAAGTGTAGAATGGGCGAAGTAAAGCTATGTTCCATGGTCTTTTTGATTCGTCGCCGGCTTTGTTTTCCTTGTTCTTTTCTGGTGACTGAGCATCGATTAGGTAATATGCAGCATTGTGCAATGCTTTACTCACGATGAATGGTCCTTCCCATGGGGTGATAGTTTGTGCATGCCGGCTGTGCGCTGCACTAGCCGAAGAACCAAATCTCCTTCTTTAAAAACTCTTGGATTGACTTTCTTGTTGTGATATCGTCGTAGGTCTTGCTGATAAATAGCTGATCTTGATAGTGCCAATTCCCTGGCCTCTTCTAGTAAATCGACATCAGCTTGCCGAGCTATCTCATTTACCTCAGTAGTTGTGTACTGGATCACTCATGGCAAATCATGCATTATGTCGGCTGGAAGCACGGCTTCTGCCCCATATACCAGAAAAATGGGGTATATCCTGTCGACCTGTTTGGTGTAGTCCTGAGGTTCCACAGTACTGCTGGTAGTTCCTCGATCCACCATCCTGCCGACCTTTGCAAAGGTTCGACAAGCTGGGGTTTTATTCCGGATAATACCAGCCCATTTGATCACTCTACTTGCCCGTTTGATGTTGGGTGAGCCACCGAGGCAACATCTAGTCTTATGTGCTTATCTTGGCAGAATCTAGCAAAGGCTCCTTCAGCAAAATTTGTGCCATTGTCTGTAATAACACTGTGTGGATAACCGTATCTCAAGATAATATCTTTGAGGAATTTTACTGTTGTTGGTCTATCACATTTTCTTATTGGTTTTACTTCGATCCACTTTGTGAATTTATCCACCATGACTAGAATGTGGGTCATACCGCCCCGTGCTGGCTTGAACGGACCTACCATATCCAAGCACCATACAGAAAATGGCCAAGTAATTGGTATTGTCTTTAATTAGGACGAGGGCATATGTATCTTGCTGGCGTATCTCTGGAAACCGTTACATTTTTCTACTAACTCTTTTGCCTCCTTCAACGCCGTCGACCAATAAAATCCATGCCTGAATGCTTTGGCTACTAAATCTCTGGACGAGGCGTGATGCCCGCATTCTCCCTGATGTATATCTAGGAGTATTTCCTGGCCTTCTGTCGAGTCAACACATCTTTGCAGCACGCCTGTGACGCTTCTCTTATACAGCTCATTGTTTATGATTGTGTAAGCTTTTGCTCTTCTTATTGTCTGTCTAGCCAGTACCTCATTACTTGGCAAGGTTGCGTCCTTAAGAAAGGAGAATATGGGTTGCGCCCATGTCGGCGTGATTTTCTCTGGGATAATCTCACTGTCGATTTCCATGTTTTCTGCCGACATAACAGCTTCGGATTTTTCTGTATTCATTCGTGCGATGGTCGGGTTCACTTTCAGAAAGCCCGGGTTGCATTCTTTGTCGATTTCCATTGGCACACTTCCTTCTTTCAATTCTGCCGAGATATGAATTGACTCGGACTCTGGTGATGGTGTAATCGATGGTTTTCTCAGGTGCTCTAGGGCAATACCTGGGGGAATTGACTGCCTAGTTGATCCTAATTTTGACAGTGTGTCCGCAGCGTCCTTTCCTGCCCGAGATATATGATGAAATTCACATCCATCGAAGTATCCACTGATTTTTTGCACATGGAATCTATATAGGGCCATATTAGCATCTAGTGCGTCCCAATTGCCTGATACTTGTTGTACTACTAGATCAGAATCCCCGTAGCATAGGATCCGACGTATACCAATTTCCTTTGCCACCTTTAACCCATGGACGAGTGCTTCATACTCGGCTACATTGTTTGATGCGGCGAAATGTATTTGCAGCACATATTTCAGCTGATCTTTTTGTAGGGGTTCGTAGCATGGAAAACAAAAATTTTCTATCGCATACAAACAAACAAGCCAAGATCTATCTACTAGATTGTAGCAACGAGTCGATAGAGGAACTCACCCTCGAAGATTCCAAAGCGGTTAATGAGAGCAGATTCTCGTGGGTGATGTAGTCGTACTCTTCCCGATCTCAAGATCGCGTAGACGATCCTTCCGGCGCCACGTTCCGGCAGCGCTCCCGCAGTCGGTCACACGTTCGGTACTCGACGAAGACCTTCCTCTCCCTTGTTCCAGCAGGCGTCGGAGGTTGTAGCACTCTCCTCGCGATTCTGGCAGCACAACGGCGTGGTACCGGAAGTAGAGGGGAAATCCCGCAGGGCTTCGCCTTAAGCCGGTGCGAGTATGGTGGAGCTTATGAGAGAGGCTATTAGTGGTATAGTAATTAGACACACCAATTAGAAGGCTCTAAACCAATTAGAAGGCTCTAAACCGCTGGCTAAAGCAATTAGAAGCTCTAAACCAAAACGGCTCTAAACCTGAGATTTAGAGGTGGAAACTTGTGTGTTCTAGGAGGGAGCCATGCCCCTCCTTTTATAGGTGGGGAGGCGCGGCCAGGGGAGGGGAGTCCCTCCCCAAGTCGGCCTTGGGCTGGGCGCCGGCTTGGAGGAGTGGGACTCCTCCTCCAAGTTGGTTCCAACTCCTCTTGCTTGTTTCCCACAGTTTCCTGTTTTAGCCGTTTGACTTTCAAACTGGCAATTTGACTTTCATGTTTTTTTGGAACAGCAAGTACACTTAGTACATGATGCAATCATTCAATGACACACTCATGTACCCCCCCCCCCCCCCCGGAGTGCCGGACAATCCGGAACCTTCTAGAACATTCCCGATGAAAACACCGGAATCATTCCCGAACTCCGAAACGGGACTTTCCTTATATGAATCTTATTCTCCGGACCATTTCTTGCTTTCTTCCATTCCAAACTTCTTTAGAACTTTGTCCAAATATGTACTCTGTGACAATGATATTTGGCGTTTCGATCTATCTCTATAAATCTTTATGCCTAATATGTAAGCTGCTTCGCCAAGATCCTTCATTGAAAAACTATTATTCAAATATTCCTTGACACTATTAAGAAGGTCCACATCATTCCCAATCAACAATATGTCATCCACATACAGTATTAAGAATGCTACAGAGCTCCCACTCACTTTCTTGTAAATACAAGCTTCTCCATAAGTTTGTATAAAACCAAAACTTTTGATTACCTTATCAAAACGTTGATTCCAACTTCGGGATGCTTGCTTCAATCCATAGATGGACCGTTGAAGCTTGCATACCTTGTTAGCATCTTTAGGATCGACAAAACCTTTGGGTTGCATCATATACAACTCTTCATCAATGTCTCCATTGAGGAATGTTGTTTTGACATCCATCTGCCATATCTCATAATCATAATATGCAGCGATTGCTAACATAATCCTCACAGACTTTAGCTTCGCTACCGGTGAGAAAGTCTCATCGTAGTCAACTCCTTGAATTTGTCGAAACCCTTTTGCGACAAGTCGAGCTTTATAGACAGCAACATTACCATCAGCATCTGTTTTCTTCTTGAAAATCCATTTGTTCTCGACAGCCTTCCGGCCATCCGGTAAGTCCACCAAAGTCCATACTTGGTTTTCGTACATGGATCCAATCTCGGATTTCATGGCTTCTTGCCATTTATTGGAATCTGGGCTCATCATCGCTTCCTCATATGTCTCGGGGTCATCGGTGTTGTCCACCACCATGACATTCATAACGGAATCATACCAATCTGGAGTGGTACGAGTTCTCGTTGACCTCCGAGGCTCTGTAGTAACTTCAACCGAAGTTTCATGATCACCATCATTAGCTTCCTCTCTTATTGGTGCAGGCACCACAGGAACTTCTTCCGGTGCTGCGCTACTCGCAATTTCGAGAGAAGGTTCGACAACCTCGTCGAGTTCTACTTTCCTTCCAGTCACTTCTTTCGAGAGAAATTCCTTCTCTAGAAAGGATCCATTCTTGGCAACGAAGATTTTGCCTTCGGATCTATGATAGAAGGTATACCCAATAGTTTCCTTCGGGTATCCTATGAAGACGCATTTTTCCGCTTTGGGTTCAAGCTTGTCCGGCTGTAACTTCTTTACATAGGCTTCGCATCCCCAAACTTTAAGGAACGACAATTTAGGTTTCTTCCCAAACCATAATTCATACGGTGTCGTTTCAACGGATTTAGACGGTGCCCTATTTAAAGTGAATGCGGCTGTTTCTAATGCATAACCCCAAAATGATAGCGGTAAATCTGTAAGTGACATCATAGAACGAACCATATCTAAGAGAGTTCGATTACGACGTTCGGACACACCATTACGCTGTGGTGTTCCCGGCGGTGTCAATTGTGAAAGTATTCCGCACTTCTTTAAATGCTCGCCAAACTCGTAACTTAGATATTCACCTCCACGATCAGAACGTAGAAACTTAATCTTCTTGTTACGTTGATTCTCTACCTCACTTTGAAACTCCTTAAACTTCTCGAAAGTTTCGGATTTATGTTTCATGAAATAGATATACCCATATCTACTCAAGTCATCTGTGAAGGTAAGAACATAACGATAACCACCTCGCGATGCTACACTCATTGGACCACATACATCGGTATGTATGATTTCCAATAAGTCCGTAGCTCGCTCCATCATACCAGAAAATGGAGTCTTAGTCATTTTGCCCATCAGACATGCTTCGCATCTATCAAGTGATTCAAAATCAAGTGATTCAAGAAGTCCATCGGAATGGAGTTTCTTCATACGCTTCACTCCAATGTGACCAAGACGACAGTGCCACATATAGGTCGAATTATCGCTTGATTTCAAACGTTTAGCTTCAATATTGTTGATATGTGTATTTCCACTATCGAGATTCAATAAGAATAGACCATCTATCAAAGGTGCATGTGCGTAAAACATATTACTCATATAAATCGAACAACCATTATTCTCTGACTTAAACAAGTAACCGTCTCGCAATAAACAAGATCCTGATATAATGTTCATGCTCAACGCAGGCACTAAATAACAATTATTTAAGTATAAAACTAATCCCGATGGTAGATGAAGAGGTAGCGTGCCGACCGCGATCACATCAACCTTTGATCCGTTTCCCACGCGCATCGTCACCTCGTTCTTCGCTAGCTTCCGTTTATTCTGCAGCACCTGTTTCGAGTTACAAATATGAGCAACCGAACCAGTATCAAATACCCAGGCACTACTACGAATACTAGTGAGATACACATCAATAACATGTATATCAGATATACCTTTCTTCTTGATGTTGCCGTTCTTCAAATCCGCCAAGTACTTTGGGCAATTCCGCTTCCAGTGACCTACTCCCTTGCAGTAAAAGCACTCAGTTTCAGGCTTTGGTCCAGCCTTGGTTTTCTTCGTCGGCGTGGTAACTTTCTTACCACCCTTCTTGAAGTGTCCCTTTTGCTTAGACTTGCCTTTCTTGAATTTGGTGGTCTTATTGACCATCAACACTTGGTGCTCTTTCTTGATCTCCACTTCTGCAGATTTTAACATAGCAAATAGTTCTGGCAACTCTTTGTTCATGTTCTGCATGTTGTAGTTCATCACAAAGTTCCTGTAACTTGGTGGCAATGACTGGAGGACGCGGTAAACCCCAAAGCATTAGGAATCACTATACCCAAGCTTTGAAGTTTGTTTGCGTGCCCAGACATCTTAAGCACATGCTCACTGACGGAGCTGCCCTCTTCCATCTTGCAGTTAAAGAACTTTTCAGAAGCTTCATAACTTTCAATTGCCGCATGAGTCTCAAAAATTAATTTGAGATCCTCGACAATATCATATGGGTCTGACTCTTCAAACCTTTTCTGAAGCTCCGATTCTAAACCATACAAGATAGCACACTGAACTATGGAGTACTGATTCTTCCGAGCGAGGTAAACATTCTTTACTTCATCGGGAGCATCAGCTGCAGGTGGGTCACCCAGCGGTGCATCCAGCACATAGGTCAAATTACCAGCTGTGAGGACAATCCTCAAATTGCGGAACCAATCCGCGAAGTTGCTTCCATTGTTTTTCAACTTTTCTTTCTCTAGGAACGCATTAAAATTGATGGTAGGGGCTGCCATTGATCTACAACATATTTGCAATAGTTTAGACTAAGTTTATGACAAATTGAGTTCAAATTAATTAATGAAATTAAACTAGGTGAACTCCCACTCAAAACAACATCCCTCACATTGTTTTAGTGATCACACGAACCAAATCCACTACATCAACACCGATCATCACGAGAGTTGATATAGTTTCAATGGCGAACAATCATCATGTTCATCATATCTACTATATGATTCATGCTTTACCTTTCGGTAATCCGTGTTCCTGAGACCATGTCTGTACATGCTAGGCTCGTAAAGATCAAACCTTAGCCACTACATAAGCAAATCTGGCTTGCTTACGTTGTATACACTTGCGGAATCTAACACACCCGATCATCACGTGGTGCTTCGAAACAACAAGCTTTAGCAACGGTGCTAACTAAGGGCGAACACTTTATGATTTGAAATTCATGTGCATGAGGGATCATCTTATAATGCTACCGTCGTCTACTAAGCAATACAAGATGCATAAAGGATTAACATCACATGCAATTCATAATATGTGATATGATATGGCCTTTCTTCTTTGTGCTTTCGATCTCCATCTTCAAACACGAACATGATCTCCATCATCACCGGCATTGCATCAAGGTCAATGACGCTTCACCATGGTTGTCGTCCACCGGCTTCAACTATTACAACTACTTTGAATAGACACGCGGGTCTTAACATAAATTAAAGACAACCATATGGCTCCTGCCGGTTGCCAACTTACAATAAGAAACATTGCATACATCAAATATAATCACAATCATGGCCATATCACATCACTGCACACCCCTGCAAAAAAAAGTTAGACGCTTCTACTTTCTTTGCATATTTTACGTGATTTGGGGCTTTCAATAAGTGTCGTTCTAACTTACGAACAAGAACCACAACATTGATACTAGCATTGTTGATTACCCGTTGTAAATTGGATCTTAACTATGCTAGGAGAAACAGGCACCCGCAAAGCCACTTATGCAATACAAGTTGCATGTCAAGCGTGGAGCAAGTCTCATGAACGATGTCATGTAAGGTTAGCCCGGGCCGCTTCATCCCAACATACCGCAAGATGCAAAGTACACAAAAAGCAATCTACAATAAAAGCATCAACGCCCACAATGACCATTGTGTTCTACTCGTGCAACAGATCTACATATAAACACGGCTCTGATACCACTGTAGGGGTTCGTAGCATAGAAAACAAAAAAATTCTATCGCATACAAACAAACAAGCCAAGATCTATCTACTAGATTGTAGCAACTAGTCGATAGAGGAACTCACCCTCGAAGATTCCAAAGCGGTTAACGAGAGCAGATTCTCGTGGGTGATGTAGTCGTACTCTTCCCGATCTCAAGATCGCGTAGACGATCCTTCCGGCGCCACGTTCCGGCAGCGCTCCCGCAGTCGGTCACACGTTCGGTACTCGACGAAGACCTTCCTCTCCCTTGTTCTAGCAGGCAGCAGAGGTTGTAGCACTCTCCTCGCGATTCCGGCAGCACAACGGCGTGGTACCGGAAGTAGAGGGGAAATCCCGCAGGGCTTCGCCTTAAGCCGGTGCGAGTATGGTGGAGCTTATGAGAGAGGCTATTAGTGGTCTAGTAATTAGACACACCAATTAGAAGGCTCTAAACCAATTAGAAGGCTCTAAACCGCTGGCTAAAGCAATTAGAAGCTCTAAACCAAAACGGCTCTAAACCTGAGATTTAGAGGTGGAAACTTGTGTGTTCTAGGAGGGAGCCATGCCCCTCCTTTTATAGGTGGGGAGGCGCGGCCAGGGGAGGGGAGTCCCTCCCCAAGTCGGCCTTGGGCTGGGCGCCGGCTTGGAGGAGTGGGACTCCTCCTCCAAGTTGGTTCCAACTCCTCTTGCTTGTTTCCCACAGTTTCCTGTTTCCCACAGTTTCCTGTTTTAGCCGTTTGACTTTCAAACTGGCAATTTGACTTTCATGTTTTTTTGGAACAGCAAGTACACTTAGTACATGATGCAATCATTCAATGACACACTCATGTACCCTCCCCCCCCGGAGTGCCGGACAATCCGGAACCTTCTAGAACATTCCCGATGAAAACACCGGAATCATTCCCGAACTCCGAAACGGGACTTTCCTTATATGAATCTTATTCTCCGGACCATTCCGGATCACCTCGTGATATCCCGGATCCCATCCGAGACTCCGAACAACATTCGGTCTCTTTCTCATAATACCATAACTACTCAAAACAACGTCGAATCCTTAAGTGTGTCTCCCTACGGTTCGTGAATTATGCGGACATGATCGAGACACTTCTCTGAACAATAACCAATAGAGGAATCTGGAAATTCATATGGCTCCCACATATTTCTACGATTACTTTGCGATCGAATGAACCACTTACATACGATACTAATTTCCCTTTGTCTCACGATATGTTACTTATCCGAGGTTATGATCGTCGGTATCTCTACATACCTAGTTCAACCTCGTTACTGATAAGTACTCTTTTCTCGTTCCCGTGATATGTGATCCCTTGTGACCAAGTCACATGCTTGCAAGCCAATTGGATGACATTCCACCGAGAGGGCCCAGAGTATATCTATCCGTCATGTGGATGGACAAATCCCACTCTTGATCCATGTGTTTCAACCAATACTTTCCGAACACTTAATGCCACCTTTATAGCCACCCAGTTACGGTGTGGTGTTTGATGTCATCAAAGCATCCATCCGGTAAAGGTGATATGCATGATCTCATGGTCGAAGGAATTAGGTTACTATGTATCAGAAAGCATATAGCAATTTGAACTATTGAAATGACTTTGATCTTTATGCTACGCTTATCAATAGGAGTATGTCCACCATATCATTCTCCTAACGATATGATCTTGTTGTTGATAACATCTCAATGTTCATGATATGGAAACCACAATCATTTAATCAACCAACAAGCTAGTGAAGTATAGAGGCTATACTAGGGACTTCAATTTAAGTTTACAATTCACACAAGTATTAATGTTTCCTTGTTAATACTATTATAGCATGAATATAAACATTTATCATAAACACAAAGATATAATAATAACTATATTTATTATTGCCTCTAGGGCATATCTCCAACACTTTTTTCGGTGAAGTCAACACTATCCCTGCCCCCAAGCCATTTCTCAGCTTGGATCTGTCAAAATGCATTATCCAATAATTCGGATCTGGTAATGGTGGTTCATATTGTACCTCGGCCCAATCCACAAAGAAGTTGGCCACTACCTGAGATTTGATTGCATCTCGCCTATCAAATTGCGGAGCATAAGGTGATAACTCGATTGCCCATTTTGCTATTCGGCCACTTGTGACGAGGTTTGATCTCATCAATGCCCATTGTTATGGACTTGGGTTTTGGAGAAGATGGGGATGCTGGAGTGTTGGAATTATGCCCTAGAGGCAATAATAAAGATGTTATTATTATAATTCTTGTTCATGATAATGTTTATATTCCATGCTAGAATTGTATTAAGCGGAAACTTTAATACTTGTGTGGTTTGTGAACAACACCGTGTCCCTAGTACGCCTCTATGGACTAGCTCATTGATCAATGATGGTTAAGGTTTCCTAACCATGAGTTGTCAATTGATAATGAGATCATATCATTGGGAGAATGATATGATGGACAGACCCAAACTAAGCGAAGCAATTAGATCGTGTCATCGTGTTCGTCTTTGCGAAGCTTTTCTTATGTCAAATATTGTATTCCTTAGACCATGAGATAATGCAACTCCCTGGTATCGGAAGAAAGCTTTGAGGTCATCAAACGTCATCCTATGAGAGGGTGATCATGAAGGTGTCTCTCAGGTGATCGGAAAGTATCTGTTGGGTTGTATGTATCGAGATGGGATTTGTCCCTCCCAAGTCAGAGAGATATACTTCGGGCCCACTCGGTAATCGATATCAACACCGCTTGCAAGCATGTGGTTAAGGAGTTAATCACAAAGTGATATCGGATTACGGAACGAGTAAAGTACTTGCTGTGAACGAGATTGAACTAGGTATGACGGTACCGACGATCGAATCTCGGGCAAGTAAAATATCGCGAGACGAAGGGAATATATATATGGGATTGATTGAATCCTGGCATCGTGGTTCATCCGATATGATCATCGATGAATGTGTGGGAGTCAATATGGGTTTCCAGACCCCGCTGTTGATTATTGATAGAAGATCACGTCTGCATATTCTCGAACCCGCAGGGTCACACACTTAACGTGTCTCGACGCTAGGATAGATTGGATAATTGGTTTATGAGTTTTTGTTTGGAGTCTCGGATGGGATCCGGGACATCACGAGAGGTTCCGGAGTGGTCCAGAGAATAAGATTCATATAAGGCAGTGCAGTTTTTGGAGTTCGGAATTGTTCCGGGTTAATCGGTATTGTACCGGAAGCTTCTAGAACCTTCCGGAAGGGGACCAACGTGGCCACACCTTCCGGGAGGGGGCATGGGCCTATGAGGGAGTGCCCTGGCCGCATTGGGCTAGGGGCACAAGGCCCCATAGGGCCCAGCCGGCCAAGAGAGGTTTAAACTCTAGATAGAGCTTCTAGAAGGGGGGGTTTCCTTGCCCCCCACTCTTCCTCCTTGGGGCCGCCGGCCTTGGCTTGGGGGAGGGGATAGGGCTGCGCCCACCCCTCTATATATAGAGGTCTGGGGGCGCACCAACCCCCTACACCTTTCCCTCCAACCCTAGCCGCCCTGCTGTCCTCCTCTCTCCCTCCCGACTGCTTGTAGGCGAAGCCCTGCTGCAGAAATTCTCCACCAATTGCACCGCGCCGTCGCGTTGTAGATCCAACCCATCTCTCCACCATACTTGCTGGACCAAGGAAGGAGGATACGTCGAGGTGCTGCACGTGTGCATCTCACGGAGGCACCGCCACTTGTGGTGCTAGATCGGATCGGATCGCGAGGAGGAGAAGCGAGTACGACTACATCACCCATGTTCCGACGAACGTTCCGCTGTGCGAATCTTCAAGGGTATGAAGATCTAATCCAATCTCTCTCGTTGTTTGCATCTCCTAGATTAGATCTTGGCTTTCCCTCTGTTCGCATCCGTAGAAAATTTTGATTTACTATGCCGCGAAACCCTTCATGGAGATCGTGGAACGGTTAGCAAACAAGCAACACGGGGACACAAGGTTTACCCAGGTTCAGGCCCCCGGAGGGAAAACCCTACTCCTGCTTATCTGCTCTTGATTATGGCGGAACCGAAGGTTACAGGGGTGCGCAGATGCAATCTGGCGTGGAGGTGTGTATGCGAAAGTATGAGAGAGAGAGAGAGAGATCTGTTGTGGTCAGTCTATCGGGGGTGCCATCCTCGTTGGTCCCTCCTAGCCTTTATATATGGGGAGGCTAGGTCTCAGGTACCGATACGAGTAGGTTACAAGTTGTATTCAAACTCTAGTCTTGAGCTTTCCTTGTCTTGTGCGCTTGGGAGTCCGTGTCCATATGGGCTTCATAGCAGCCAAAACGTCATAGGCGTCATGGACCTTGGCAGGTCGTCGAGTGGGCCTTCCGTCGGGCTAGACCAGGTATGCTAACATCGGGTACCCGTAGGGTATAACCATGTCAGTAGCCCCCGAGTGTTCAGTCGAATCGTAGATTCGGCTGAGTACTCTTCAATCTTTCGGGTGCAGCTATCTCTGTTTGCTAGAGAATGATTTGAGTGTGTAGGGATTGTTGATGCGTGTGCCTGACTCGCCCGACGGATCAGGGTCAGTTAACTGTCTTAGGACAAAACAACACGATCTTCTTCAGATTCGAGTCCCTTGACTCGAATCCGGAACATATGCTGGCGTAATTCGACTCAGGCCGCGGAGGACTTACAGGAGTGGAATTCCAGTAAATTTTAAATGATGTACCCAACGCGTCCGTCAGGATTTTTCATCGCCCTGCTGGCATGGATTCTTACTAGCAGAGCGTAGTCGTGTGCGTTGCCAGGCCATCAGATGATATATGTAGGTCTTATCTTTGTGTCGCAGACACAGCATCCGAATGTTTATCACCGCGGAGGTGTTTCGGGTGGCCAAGGAGGACGTTGCTCACTTAGCGTTAATTAGGGCAGAGTTGCCGAAAAAGTTTTGCATGCTGATCCGAAGGATCGCTGTCGAAGAATTCATAGGGTGCGCGACCAGCGCTCCCTATGGGAGTAGCCCCCGAGTGTCTGTTCGAGTCGTAGACTCGAGCAGAGACTTTAATTTAGCCGTTGTTTAGCTTCAGGTTCGTAGGACACAAATTTTTCGGATGCTTGAATCCATCCTCCCTATGTGAGTAGCCCCCGAGTCCGTAGTGGAGTCGTAGACTCGACGTAGGACTCGAATCTTGTGTGTGCGCGACCAGCGCTCCAGTTTGGAGTAGCCCCCGAGTGTCTGGCAGAGTCGTAGACTCAGGCAGAGACTCGAGTCTTGTATCATGCAGTTGTAGTCAGCAATCTCGTGTATGTACCGCTGACCTGGAAGTACATCGGGTGTGTGACCAGCGCTCCTGATAGGAGTAGCCCCCGAGTGTCTAGTCGAGTCGCAGACTCGAGTGGAGACTCATGCTAGGAGAAACCACTGACCCGGAAGTGCATCGAGTCAGCGTCTCACGCATAAGGAGCAGGGAGTCAATGTATAGGAGTGATGCGGCATTTTAGCCGGAAGGACTCGACGTTGCAGATGAAGTCGACGTTGTTTCTTCTGTCGGGTGCGTGGCCATCGCCGCTTTTGTCGATGATTGATGTGGTCATCCGAGGAATGCTTCGACTCGGGTCTTGGCGTCTGTTGACGTGACTGGCGCTGGTCGACTCCGTTGGAGGACCCAATAGAATAGCTCAGCGCATTTGACATCCTTGTAAGCTGTAGAAAAACATGACAAATTGTGAAGTACTTGTATCTTGTAAAGAAATATTTGCCTTTCGGCTTCTATAGTGAGATTCTGGTGCCGATCGAGTCGACACTTTTGCACTGTTTGCTAGGCCTTTTCGTTAGCCTGATTACCCTTAGTCTCAGTACCTTGCCGAGGCACTCGGAGTTCAAGGATTCGACGATCGGGCAGAATCAGCTACTCGGGCTGTCGCGTTCGAGGTGCTCGAGTGCGTGGAGCCGATGGCACATTAGGTTACTCGAAGATGGTGCAACCCCCGAGTGTTTCGAGTGCGATTAAAGTAAGAAAGAAAATCAACTATGAGTAGAGAACTTAGCTTTGTTGGTAGTTGCCATGGGCGAAGTTGATGCTGTAGCGAGTCACGTGGCGGACGTAATCGACGCGACGAGGTCGGCATGATGGCGAGTCGTCGAAGTCGAAGGATGTGGCGGGTCACCTCAGTTGAAAGACATGGTGGGTCGCCGCATCCAAAGACTGTGGCGGGTCGCCGAAGTCGAAGACCACGACAGGTCACCGAAGCGAAGGGAGCATCCGAGCCCCCGAGTCGTTGGAGCCGAAGATTGTGGTCGGTTACCACAGTCAAAGATCGTAGCGGGTCGCCGATGCCGAAGATTCAGTGGGTCAACAGACTCAAAGGAACCCCGAGTCACCTGAGCTGAAGACCACAACGATTCGCGAGAGTCGAAGACTCGGAGGGTCGCGCGGTAGAGTCGGAGCAGCCCCGGGGCATAGGTCAATGCGATCAGACATGGCTGACACAGCGGGTCGTCAGAGTTTTGTTTGGAGGGACTCGGCGTGGCGGCGAGTGACGCGGAGGACGAGTCATATGGCATTTAACTGGAAGAATCCAATGCGGCGGAATCAATCGGACTTTTTGCTCATCGGAGTTGCGTCTTCTTCTATTAGACTGTTTTCAAACATTGGTCTCCTTAACTTCCGAGTCAAGGAATAAATTTTGTGCCCGGAGCCGGCAGCAAAGGAATCGCACGGGCATGGCCGGTCGACTGACCTCGGTCACGTTGCGAGATTGCATGTCTTAACTGTGACCAATATGGTGTTGTACACGATTGCTTTGTATGTAGACATTGCTAGTACTGAAATTCTTCTCGGGACTTGATGCATAGACGTGTCCGGATGGGCCTTCCTAGTCTGTATGTGTGTAGTATGTGTGTGTTGTATTTCTCCACGGCCATAGCTTCTTTGATCCAGCAAAAATAATATGCATCGGGACTTGATCTTTTGACATGATCTGATATCTCTGATATTTCTGCATGCAGTAGCGCTCATGTTGCAGATAGATGGATGGTATGTTGATCTTATCCGGCCTCGCGTGATGTGCGCGTGGGGCGATCGTTGCTTCCAGTAATTGCAAGGAGACAGATTGGATCTCACGGCGGTAAACGGAGACACCATTAAAAAAATTGATTTCACGGATCAGATGCTTCAATCAGGCGGACGGGTTGGCCTCGGTTCAACTGCTCGCCGTCCCACAGCTTGCGGGGGTGACATAGTTTTGCGGCTAGCTGACGGACACCGATTTGGCCGCATGCGAGTAGGTCGATGATGATGAGGTCGAAGCATTGAAGCAGTACTACTCCTCGGAAGCCACCGAATCGTAGATCGCTGATGATGAGACCGTCAAGATTGCACAATCAGCGCCCCGAATTCCCGCAGACGGCGCCAATTGACGAGGTTTGATCTCATCAATGCCCATTGTTATAGACTTGGGTTTTGGAGAAGATGGGGATGCTGGAGATCGTGGAACGGTTAGAAAACAAGCAACACGGGGACACAAGGTTTACCCAGGTTCAGGCCCCCAGAGGGAAAACCCTACTCCTGCTTGTCTGCTCTTGATTACGGCGGAACCGAAGGTTACAGGGGTGCGCAGATGCAATCTGGCGTGGAGGTGTGTATGCGAAAGTATGAGAGAGGGAGATCTGTAGATCTGTTGTGGTTAGTCTATCGGGGGTGCCCTCCTCGTTGGTCCCTCCTAGCCTTTATATATGGGAAGGCTAGGTCTCAGGTACCGATACGAGTAGGTTACAAGTTGTATTCAAACTCTAGTCTTGAACTTTCCTTGTCTTGTGCGCTTGGGAGTCCGTGTCCATATGGGCTTCATAACAGCCAAAACGTCATAGGCGTCATGGACCTTAGCAGGTCGTCGAGTGGGCCTTCCGTCGGGCTGGACCAGGTATGCTAACATCGGGTACCCGTAGGGTATAACCATGTCAACTTGCATCTTTATTTCTCAATATCTCGGCTATGGGTGCTTCACAAATCACTTTTATCGGATGTTCTTCGAAGTAATGTTTAAGTTTTTTCGCCGACATGTATACTCCATAGGCCATCTTCTGGTAGTGCGGGTAGTTCTATTTTGAGGCCGATAGTACCTCGCTTAGGTAATATACCGGCCTTTGTATTGACTTATCATCTTCATTCCGTTCCACGACAATCACCGCACTTACCACTCTGTTAGTGGCAGCTACATAAAGTAACATAGGTTCTTTTGACAGTGGAGAGGCCAGGATTGGTGTTGTGACCAACATCTTTTTTAATTCATGAAACGCATTATCTGTTTGCGGTGTCCAAATGAACTTATCAGACTTTTTCATCAGTTGATACAGAGGTAATGCCTTTTCCCCCAGCCGACATACAAATCGACTCAGCGAGGCCAGGCAGCCCGTGAGTTTTTTAGACACCTCGGCAATTCCATTTTTTCAACTGCTCGGATTTTAGTTGGATTTGCCTCTATACCTCGGCTGGATACGAGAAAACCGAGTAATTTCTCAGCTGGCACACCGAAGGTACATTTTTCTGGGTTAAGCTTCATTCGGAACCTTCTCAGGTTTGCGAACGGCTGCCGAATATCATCGAGGAGCGTTTTGCTCTCTTTGGTTTTTATAACCACATCGGCTATATAGACTTGTACATTTTTTCCTATCTGGTCATGTAGACACTTTTGCATGAATCTCTGGTATGTTGCTCCTGTATTACGCAGGCCGAATGGCATGGTGCGATAGCAATAAGCCCCATACGGGGTAATAAACGCAGTCTTTATTTGATCGGACGGATTTAACGGTATCTGGTGGAAACCAGAATACGCGTCTACAAATGACAACAGCTCACAAACAGCGGTCGAATCAATGACTTGGTCTGTCCTAGGTAAAGGAAAAGGATCTTTGGGGCACGCCTTGTTTAGGTTCGTGTAATCGATACACATTCGCCATACGACGGCTACATTTCGGTCATCCTTTTTCTTTTCTACTAACACCGGATTTGATAGCCAATCCGGATGAAGCACTTCCATGATGAACCCGGCCGCAAGGAGCCGAGCTATCTCATCCCCTATTATTTTTCTCCTGTCTTCGGCGAAGCGGCGGAGAGGTTGCTTCACCGTCCTTGCTCCTGGTCTTACATGCAAAGAGTGCTCAGCCAACTCCCTCGGCACACCTTGTACGTCTTGAGTTGACCATGCAAAGATATCCCGATTCTCACGGAGGAAGTTGGTGAGCTCGTCTTCCTATTTGGCATCTAGGCCGGCACCAATCGTGATGGTGCGCTCTGGGAACTGCTCATCTATCTGGACCTTCTTTGTCTCTTTAGACGGCTGGAAAGAAACACTTCCATGTGGTTTGGCTAATGCCGGCATATTCAGCTGTGTCGACTGAGCGAGAGCCGCTACCTCCTGAATCCTTCTTTTTTCTCTTGCAATCACCAATGACTCGGCCAGGTTTGATCCGGCCGAAGCACATTCCATCGACTTCCTGTAATCTCCGGCTACTGTTATCACCCCTTGTGGTCCGGATAACTTCATTTTCAAGTAAGTAATGTGGCAGTTGCTCATGAATTTGGACAGTGCTGGCCGTCCGAGTAAAGCATGATAGCAACTTTCTAGGTCCACCACTTCAAACTCCAAATTTTCCGCTCTGCAATTCTCCCTTGTGCCGAATAATACATCTACTCGGACTTTCCCAATGGGTTCGCACGAAAGTCCCGACACTATTCCATGGAATGTGGTTCTTGTGGATTGCAGCATATTCTGCGATATTCCGAGTTTATGCATCCTATCTTTGTACATGATATTGATACTGCTCCCATTGTCAATGAGTACTTTTGAAAATTTCACATTAATGCTGGGCCCGACAAATGTCGGATCTAGTACGAGTGTGTACGACCCTGGATTCGGCATTATTTTCGGGTGATCCTTTATGCTCCAGGTTATTTCCTGATCTGACCAAGGCACATATCTTGGTACCGCCGGCATAACCGCATTTACCTCCATATGTCGGTGTTGTACACTTTGCCTGTCTTGTTGTTCTGTTGTAAACACACAATATGATTGATGATGCTCCCTATAATCATTACGTCCATTATTTCCGGGGTTTGCCCTTCCATCCTGACCTTGATTTATCACTTGATGCACTACGTCTCTCTGATGCGAATTATCATACCTCGGAGGAGGTGGGGGTAACATTAACTGCTGCGCATTTGCTCCACTTAACTGTGGCTGCTGCTGTTGATGCGCTTGATGAGGAGGCACTTGCATGCTCGCCGGGCTCGCCATTGCGTTTTTCATCCAAGCACATTGCCGAGTCGTATGATTAGCTGGCTTGGCCAGATTTGGAGTATGGAACTTACACGGTTGATCCACATGGACTCAAACGTGTATTTCAGCCTTTCCTGCCACTGCTTCTTCTGTTCTGGTGTCCACTGTCTCTTCCCTTCGTTCCTCGGTGTCCACTGCTGAGGACCATTTTTCTGCCGCTGACTGTTTCCGTGACTCGGCTGATCTTGCACTACCGCTGCCACCTGATTGGATGCGTATCTGTAATCCGGTCTTTCCTCTCTTCTTCTACCTCTGAATTCGTTGCGCCTCGATGATCCGGCTGCATCTCTTGCATATTGATCTTGATGCTCTCGATGCTCTGCCGACATTAGTTCTGGTTGTGTCGGATCCCCCAATGCATACGAATCTGCTATCCTGATGGTTTCTGCCAAGGTGGTCGGCATATCTCTTTGCAGCCTCTGCCATAATACACTGGCGTATCGGCAGCCTTGAGCAAACCAAGCTACCGCTTGAGATTCTATAACCCCTTCACATGAGTTTCTAAGGTTACACCATCGAGTCAAGAATTCTCTATCTGTTTCATTCGGCCTCTGCTTGCACATAGCGAGCTGCTGTGGCCTGTTTGGCCTTTTGTAGGTACTGGTGAAGTTGCTGACAAACATCTCTTCAAAATCTAGCCAACAGTTGATACTGCCTGCTGGCAGATTGTTCAGCCATACTCTGGTTGGTCCTTCCAGCATCTGCGGGACATATCTTACCGCCCATCGCAAGTTTTCACTAGCTATTTTTACTGCAGTGGCATAGTCAATCAACCAATCCTGTGGTTTTGTGCTCCCATTGTATGTTTTCGTGCCCCTTGCCAGTTGAAAGTTTGGCACTGGTGGCTCGCCCATGATCCGAGGTCCGAAACACGCCGGACCAGGCGGACCCTGTTCCTCTAACAACTCGGACCGATACAACCTGTCTAATTTTAATCTTGCATCATTTGATGGCAAGTTTTTGTAAATGATTATCTCCTGCGTTCCATAATGGTTGTTCCCACCATGTCCTGCATACTCCATATCTGAGTAACCATCATTGTACCTCTCGTTTGCCAGATTATGGTGAGCTGGTCTCAATTCTCGCTCTTGCCGAGGCTCATACCTCGGCTGAGGATCGGGCGGTGGGTCTCTCCTTCCCTCTGCCGGGTTATTGTTCTCGTGATTTCCTCTTCTGAGGTCTCCATTACCTCGGCTTCCGTTGACTTTGTTGGCACGGCCGGGGTTTCTTTCGCCACTGTTACCTCGGCTTCCGTTGCCTCTGTTTTCATTGACCTTTCCGGCTACTGCCGGATCATACGGAACGATTTGCTTATTTCTCTTTCCTGAAGTTACCGCTCTATATTTTCGCGCGTTGTTTCCGGGTGAGGATGCCGCTGCTACGGATAGTGCAGGCGCTGCTCCAGCCGAATGAACCATACGCGAGGCTCCCGGTCTTGCCGGGTCAGCCCTGAGCATTTCTTCATTCTGCTGGTTCGCAATGCGTACCAGCTCATTCACTCTTTCTTGCTGTTTCTGCCGGGCTTCGCCGGTTAATCCTTCTAACTCCAACGCAGCGGCATTTGCCGCCCTTAGGTTCTTTGCCGGGGTGCTATACCTCGGCAAGCCTAGATCAAATGAATCTGCCTTATGAGTCGTATGCTCTTTGTTGATATCATTCATAAGGTTTTTTCCTCTCAATCTTAATTCATCTACCCGCTCGGGAGCAACATCTAGTTTATTTGCCTTAGCATACTCTCGCAGGGTCCTGTTCAAGGACTCCCGCAAGACCGACACCTTTTTTGCCTCTACCAGTACTTTCTGCCTACTCTCTTCTAACTCTACTTGAGCATTAGCCGGATCAAGTATCGGCGCCACGGGCGTGGTCAGATTATCTATAGTTGCCTGAAGAATATTTTCTGGTCTTTCCAGAGGTAGCCATCTTACCCTTGCTGCCTTTGGGGTTGTCTCCTGCATCTTGGCAGACCGGAGACTCCGGTCTGGAGTTTCCAGATCAGTGGCAAATGAATGTGGTCTTTTCCCAAGAGTGTGTGTGTGTGTGCAGTTTATCAATGATAATACCAACCTGTGGACAATAACATACAGTAAAATGATCTACTTGTTGCTAACGAACACCAAAAGTGATTATGACAATAAATGCCCTTTCAACGTGCGACGTGGAGATAATTATGGCGTCGCCTCGGTTTCCATGCTTAGTGGATGGCGTGCAAGCGACGGTTCGCTGCTGTGCTGACACGTGGACGGTTGGATTTTGATGCTGGCTCTAGGGATTCCCGATGAACGGTCCCTGTTCATCGTCTTCATACTTATAATCTGTTGGGGAAAATTTGTTTGTTTTCACCGCCGCCATTTGCTTTTCACTGCTTCCACCTTCTTGAGCTTTTCTTCGCCGCGCGCTGGAAGTTCTTAGATCCTTACCATCTTCTTTTCTGCACTCACATTGCCGCCGTCTCCGCACTGCAATGGGGAAGTTGAAGAAGGCCTCCACCATGGAGGGCACCAGCACTGCTGCCGGTGGCAAAAAGGGCACCACCGCTACCTGCGTCACCGATGGTGGGTGGCGGCGTACGGAGACGTGCGAGGGCGACCTGTGCAAGCTTCGTGATCGGGGTCTGATCCCGCGGGACAAGGAGGCTGTCAAGATTCCTGGCGACGAGGTAATTCCCCGTCCACCCGCTGGATTTCGGGTCATGTTTGTTGCTTTTGTCCTTTGGGGCCTCTCTCTCCCAGTCCATGATTTTCTCCGTGGACTGCTTTTCTTCTATGGTATCCAACTCCACCATCTCTCACCAAATTCTCTTCTCCACATTGTCTGTTTCATCACTTTCTGCGAGCTCTGGCTCGGTATCGAGCCGCACTTTGGCCTTTTCCGGAAGCTCTATTCCGTGAAGAGGCAATCTGGCTCCGATGGCCAAAATCCCATTGGCGGCTGCATCATTTCCCTTAAATCCAATTTTCTCTTCTTCTCTTTTTGTATGTCTGAGTATGTCCAGTACTGGCGGAGGCGATGGTTTTACATCCGCGACTCCACAGTGGACGGGCAAAATTTTGGCATCGATCCTTTCGACTCCACCCAGAAAATCCAGCCGAAGAGGTCCTAGAAGAACCACATCTTGGATGGTGAGGTGACGGAGATAGAGGAGATCTATTATCGGGTGGAGGACCTCCAGGTGATTCCGGATGAGGAGGTGAATGGTGTGGCTATTATCCGCACCTTCCTCAAACGTCGGGTGCAGCCGCTCCAGGCTAGGGCGCACCCGATGTTCATTTATTCTGGCCGCCACAATCTGACTAGGGTTTCGACTGAGGAGCTCTCCAGGGGGGATCTCGACAGAATCCTTCGGCCGCTGCTGAAGTATAAAGCTGAAGAGGACTTTCCGGGGAAGTCGCTGACCCCTCCGTTCACTGCCTCTCGTCCGGTTCCGCAGGTGTAGATCTGGGGCGTGCGCGTAGCGCTATTTTCGAGTGTGTTTTTCTTGTATTCGTTTGTTCTGAAAGTTTGCTTTCTTTGTGCAGGAGTTCAAGGTACCGGGCATGGTGCCTCCACTACCCGAACGTTTTCCGGATGCGCCGGACAATGAGGTAGTGGACTCCATGTCTGAGCTTCCCTCGGCGCAGTCACCAGCTGAAGAAGCCCCCGAGTCGAGCGAGGGGCAGACCCGAAAGAGGGCGTGTAGCTCGAGCGAATCGTCGGATGTCTCGACTCCGCCAACGCCTAGGAACCCGTCGTGCCTTGTGTGTCACAGTGGAGGTGATGGTGGCTCTTCATCCCCTATTCCGGCCGTGCCTGTGCGGGCTGTAGCTCCGCAGCCACCGGCGAAGCGGAAGAAGGAAGATAAGAAGGGCAAGAGGTCCTTGCATGTCTTCAATTTGAGCGATATGGATTCTTAAGTTCTTTCGAGTGTGTTTTGCTATCATTCATTGTTGCTTGATTGTCTTTGACTGATGTTTTCCTGTGCAGCCACTCCTCTGATGGCTCGTTCAGTGATGCCACTCAGGAGATGGTGGGGGAGTCGAAGATGACGCCTCCCCCTTCGCAGACGGTGGCCACCTCTAGGGGCGTTGCTCCGAACCCTTCTCCGTAGGAGGATCGGGTGATTGTCTCCCAGAAGACTACAGTCGGACCTTTGGAGTCGCCGTATGATCATGTAAGTGCTTTCGTTCTTGCCATGGGGGGAGCCCGCGAGCATTTTTCATAAATCTGCTGATCATTGCTTCTGTTTTGTGCGCGTCTCAGGGGGAGCCCCCGAGTGTCTTTTGTATGTTTGATTTTGTTTTGCTCGTTTCGCGGGCGCATCCCCCGATCCCTTTTTCTGATAAGCTGCTTCTTCTCGCAGCCTTTTGTGCAAGGCGCCAACCAACTGGTGAAGCAGCATCTGGCATTGGAGGCCAGCCTGCAGCGGCTTCAAGGTTCATATTCAGATAGATCTTCTTCGTCTTCCTCTGCTTGCTTACATGTGAATCTGATACGTGTTCTTTTTTTCAGATGAAAATAATACTGCTCTCCGCGAGCTTGACGCTCTCAAAAAGAGCCTCGGGCGAGCGGAGAAAAAGGTCGAGGACGCCATTGGTGCAAAGGAGCGCCTCGAGCGGGATCTGTCTGATACAGCTGCTGCCAAGGAGAGCCTGCAGCAGGAGGCTACAGACCGCGAGGAGCAGCTCGCCACCGCCGCATCTTCGCGTGAGAGGGAGGTAGCCGAGAAGCTGATGGCTGCTGCCAAGGCTATTTCGGGTGAGTGATTTTGCCTGCTTGGTTTGTTTCAGCTGCCCTGGATCCATACCTTTGTTTGATTCTTACTGTCCCTTTATCTGTTTTCTAGATGCCGCGGGCATTGAGTTCGGCCGCGGTGCCCTGGAGCACAGTAGTGCTCTGGATGATACCACTGCGGCGGTCGAAGACCGCTACAGTACCGTAGTTGGCTCACTTGCCAAGGCTAAGGAGGTTCTTGGACGCTTATACAAGGAGCTCGTCCCCAAGGGTGTTGCCCTTGAGGATGTCGACTTGTTGGCGGATGCGTTGTCAGCCAATGCGCCTGCGGCGTACAAGTTCAAGCAGAAGGGCATCGACGCGTCCATAGGGCTGGCGATGGCCATGGATTCTGGAGCGGAGCTGGATCTTAATCAAGTCACCTCCCAGATGCCAACGGCTCCCGACGGATCCGAGGTAGCCTTTGCCCTCTATGCTTCCCGCTGTAAACGCTATGGGCCGAAGTTGATTGACCTGCTGGCGGAGTACGCGGTGAGGCAGCAGGGAGAGGCCAAGAGCAAGCAATCTGGCTCCGAGGCCACTCAGGATGCAGCTGCTTAGGCCCTGTAGTTGTAGGGTAGTTGTCGTCTTCTTTTTGTTGTAATATTTTTATGAACACTTCTTGTGCCACGCAGTGGATTTTTGTTGTATATAATGAATCTTCGAGCCGTTGCCCATTCGTGTGTTGTTAATATCCTTGTCTCTTTTCCTCTAGGGACCTTTGGGTGATGACCCTGTCGATACTTCGTCTGCTCCGCAGCCGCGACCATCCTTGGATGATGCGTCGCAGCTTGTGTTTCTTCGTGACCGCGTCCGCAATCTTGAGAAGGAGTTGCTTGGTATCCGAGGTCATGCGGACGTTTGGAAATCGAAGGTAGAGTGAGGAGCCGCCAGAAAGGAGTATTTGATGGGGGAGCTATGGCGTTTAGCCGAATAGCTGCAGTGTGAGTTTCTTCGAGCTGCTGCTCATTTTTGGATGCGCCTGTTGGCTTGTCGTCTTACTTTGTAGGTGTTGCAGGCGCTAACCTTGTTCCTTAGGAGGAGAAGGAGCGTGTTGAAGTTCGAGTCAATTGCTTGACCCGACAAGATATGGAGGCCGGTGGCTTTTTCTGGATGGATCGCGACCGTGCCATGATTCTTGTGACTGTGCAGGATCGTGCTCACTTGGTCTCGCAAGTGTTGCAGAAGGTGATGACTTCCCTGGCATCGATTCTGCACGTCATGTTTCCTCTGGATGAAGCGCCATCGACTCTCTGGGGCTTGTTGGCAAAGTTTCGATACGTGTGTCATGTCAGGGAGCTGGTGCGGCACCAGTTGGTTGCTGGAGTGAAGACTGTGATTTCCCTCGTGCGGCTGCATCGCCCTGATGTGGATCTTGCTGCTGTTGCGACTGGCCCTCCCCCTTGGCCAGATGGTGATGTGTGGGACATGCGCCCACACTATGCGGCTGTGAGGCAGTACGTCGAACAAATTGTAGATCTTTTTGAGCATCGTGCGCAGGTGATTCTTCAGAATAGGTAGGACCTGTAAAAAAGATAGATGTAAAAACTTGTATGTATTCGACTGGCGTGCTATGACCTTTGTTGTAAAGGTTGATTGTATTAGCACGTGGTGCTTGTTTGTATGCATGCCCTTTTTGTTAGCCTAACGTGATCAGCTACTCAGGTGTACATGCGTTATCCTTAGTCGACGAAGTCGTGAGGTGAGGGGAGCCCTTGAGTGTGTTGTAGTATAACGAAATGCGTGTAAGAGATAAAGTTTTGGGGCGAGACACTTAGCTTTATTCATATCGTAATGAGGAGGTACATTGTTCGGCTGAGTAGCCTTGGCTGAATAGCCTTATTGAAAGTAAAAGGGGGTAGCTAGGGGTAGAAGCGTCGCAGTTTTGCGACGTTCCATGGGTTGGAGTATGCGACTCCAGACTCCACGTGCTTGAGGAGATAGGCGTCACCTGGGATGACTTTGATGACGACGTAGGGTCCTTCCCAGGGTGACTCGAACTTCTTCGGTCGCTCTTTCTTGAGTCATAAGACTAGGTCTCCTTTGACGAAGGACCTTGGGCGCAGCCGACGGCTGTGATAGTTGCGGAGGCTCTGCTGGTAGACCGCCGATCGAGCCGCGGCTATGTCGCATGCCTCGTCGAGTGTGTCGATGGCATATTCGAGTGCGGCCGTCGATTCGGCTTCGCTGTAGGCGATGACCCGTGGGGCCTTCTGGCGTACTTCTGCAGGCAACACGGCTTCGACTCCGTGCACCATGAAGAAAAGAGTGTAGCCAGTTGAGATGTTTGGCGTTGTGCGCAGGCTCCAAAGAACGGAGGGTAGCTCTTGTGTCCAGGCTCCCGCAAGTCGCTGGAGCAGGCTCATTAGGCATTTCTTGATGCCACCGCCGACAAGGCCGTTGGCTTTTTCGACCTGCTCGTTCATTTGCGGGTGCGCCATGGAGGCATATGTTATGTTGATCACGAGGTCTTCGCAGAAGTCCTGGAATTCTTTGGATATGAAGTTCGACCCGTTGTCGATGATGATGCTGTGCGGCACGCCGAACCTGTAAACTATGGATTCGAAGAAATTCATGGCCGTTTTGCCCTTTTGGTTGGTGACGGGCATGGCCTCGATCCACTTGGTGAACTTGTCGACTGCGACCAGGAGGTAGACGTGGCCTCCTTTCGAGGACTTGGGCAGTTTGCCGATCATGTCGAGGCCCCATTGGGCGAAGGGCTAGGCCAAGGGTCTGGGCCTGAGCTCCGATCCGGGTGCGTGCGGTTTATCTGCGAACCTCTGTCACCCATTGCACCTTCGGATGATGTCCTTGGCGTCGTTCATAGCCGTTGGCCAGTAGAACCTAGCTCGCAGGGCTTTGGCGACGAGGGCGCGGCTGCCCGCATGATGGCCACAGATGCCCTCGTGGATGTCTTGGAGGATAGTTTTGCCGTCACCGATGGTGACGCACCTTTGGACTACACCCGAAATGCTGCGCTTGTACAACTCGCCATTGATGATGGTGAAGGCCTTGGACCGGCGAGATATGCGCCGGGCATCTGTCGGGTCATCAGGCAGTTCCTTGTCTATAAGGTACCGGAGGTACGACTATCTCCATGTTTCTTCGGCTGCCATGAACTGCATCAGGTTGACCACTGCGACCTCTGTGTCAAGCTTTTCGGGTCCTTCCTGTCCTTTGGGTAGCGTAGCCCCTGAGTGCTCTACTTCTTCGGGTGATCCCTTGGGGAATTTCCTTTTGATGGATGGCACATAGTTATGTTCGAGGAACACACCTGGTGGCACCCGTGCGTAGGTGGAGCCGATGTTGGCGAGTCTTTCGGCCTCTTCGTTGCTATCTCTTCCAATGTGCTGAAGCTCGCAGCCGTCAAAGTCTCCTTCGAGTGAGTTGTAGAGTGCATAGTACGCGATCATGTTGGCGGCGTGTGCGTCGCACTCGTTCATTGTCTGCTGGACGACGAGGTTCGAGTCACCGTAGATGACCAGGCGCGTTGCACCGCAGATCTTAGCCATCCTCATGCCGTGGATGAGGGCCTCGTATTCGGCTTCATTGTTAGAAGCTCGAAATTTCATCCGGAGGACGTACTTCATCTTGTCGCCCTGCGGGGACGTCAGTATGACCCCGGCTCCTGCTCCAGCTTCGCGCTTGGAGCCGTCGAAGTGCATCGTCCATGACTGTGTCATATCCGCTGTGTCTGGCAGCTGCAGCTCCATCCAGTGGACGAGGAAGTCCGGTAGGACCTAGGACTTGATGTCATGGTGGTGGCACGACAGATGCCATGGGTAGGATAAAGTATGGGGCCAATGGATGCTAGAGGGATCTGGGGAGGGAAGATGTGTAGGGGTTCGTAGCATGGAAAACAAAAATTTTCTATCGCATACAAACAAACAAGCCAAGATCTATCTACTAGATTGTAGCAACGAGTCGATGGAATAACTTACCCTCGAAGATTCCAAAGTGTTTAACGAGAGCGGATTCTCGTGGGTGATGTAGTCGTACTCCTCCCGATCTCAAGATCGTGTAGACGATCCTTCCGGCACTGCGTTCCGGCAGCGCTCCCGCAGTCGGTCACACGTTCGGTACTCGACGAAGACCTTCCTCTCCCTTGTTCCAGCAGGCAGCGGAGGTTGTAGCACTCTCCTCGTGATTCCGGCAGCACAACGGCGTGGTACCGGAAGTAGAGGGGAGATCACGCAGGGCTTCGCCTTAAGCCGGAGCGAGTATGGTGGAGTATGAGAGAGGGCTATTAGTGGTCTAGGGATTAGACACACCAATTAGAAGGTTCTAAACCGAAGGCTAGGGCAATTAGAAGCTCTAAACCAAAACGGCTCTAAACCGGGGATTAGAGGATAGAAACTTGTGTGTCTAGAGGAGGAGGCCCTGCCCCTCCTCTTATAGGTGGGAGGCGCGGCCAAGGGGAGGGGAGTCCCTCCCCAAGTCGGCCTTGGTTGGCGCGCCGGCTTGGGGAGGAGACTCCTCCCCCAAGTCGGTTCCCAACTCCTCTTGCTTGTTTCCCACAGTTTCTTGTTTTAGCCGTTTGACTTTCAAACTGGACATTTGACTTTTCTATTTTAGGATTCAATTTAATCCTTTATTTGGAACAGCAAGAACACTTAGTACATGATGCAATCATTCCAATATGTAATGACACATTCATGTACCCCTCCCCCCTCCCGGAGTGCCGGACATTCCGGAACCTTCTAGAACATTCACCGGAATCATTTCCGAACTCCGAAACGGGACTTTCCTTATATGAATCTTATTCTCCGGACCATTCCAGATCACCTCGTGATATCCCGGATCCCATCCGAGACTCCGAACAACATTCGGTCTCTTTCTCATAATACCATAACTACTCAAAACAACGTCGAATCCTTAAGTGTGTCTCCCTACGGTTCGTGAATTATGCGGACATGATCGAGACACTTCTCCGAACAATAACCAATAGAGGAATCTGGAAATTCATATGGCTCCCACATATTTCTACGATTACTTTGCGATCGAATGAACCACTTACATACGATACCAATTTCCCTTTGTCTCACGATATGTTACTTATCCGAGGTTATGATCGTCGGTATCTCTGCATACCTAGTTCAACCCCGTTACTGATAAGTACTCTTTTCTCGTTCCCGTGATATGTGATCCCTTGTGAGCCAGTCACATGCTTGCAAGCTAATTGGATGACATTTCACCGAGAGGGCCCAGAGAATATCTATCCGTCATATGGATGGACAAATCCCACTCTTGATCCATGTGTCTCAACCAATACTTTCCGAACACTCAATGTCACCTTTATAGCCACCCAGTTACGGTGTGGTGTTTGATGTCATCAAATCATCCATCCGGTAAAGGTGATATGCATGATCTCATGGTCGAAGGAATTAGGTTACTATGTATCAGAAAGCATATAGCAATTGAACTATTGAAATGACTTGATCTTTATGCTAAGCTTATCTATAGGAGTATGTCCACCATATCATTCTCCTAATGATATGATATTGTTGTTGATAACATCTCAATGTTCATGATAGGGAAACCACAATCATTTATCAACCAACAAGCTAGTGAAGTATAGAGGCTATACTAGGGACTTCAAATTAAGTTTACAAATCACACAAGTATTAATGTTTCCTTGTTGATACTATTATAGCATGAATGTAAACATTTATCATAAACACAAAGATATAATAATAACTACATTTATTATTGCCTCTAGGGCATATCTCCAACAGTCTCCCACTTGCACTAGAGTCATCTAATCTAGATTACATGGTAATATACCGAACACCCATGGCAGTTTGGTGTTGGTCATGTTTTGCCCTCGGGAGAGGTTTAGTCAACGGATCCGCCACATTCAGATCTGTGTGTACTTTGCAAATCTTTATATCCCCATCCTGGATATGTTCTCGAATAGCGTGAAAACGTAGCTTGATATGCTTCAGCTTCTTGTGTGACCTTGGTTCTTGCGCATTGGCTATGGCGCCCATGTTATCACAGTAGATAGACATTGGGTCCAGCGCACTAGGAACCACACCCAGCTCTGTAATGAACTCTTTCATCCATATCGCTTCTTGTGAAGCCTCCGAAGCAGCCATGTATTCCGATTCAGTTGAAGATCTCGCCACAACGCTTTGCTTTGCACTCCTCCAGCTAACTGTTGCACCATTCAAAATAAATACGTATCCAGATTGTGATTTAGAATCATCCGGATCGGTGTTCCAACTAGCATCGGTGTAACCATTAACAACGAGCTGTTCATCACCTCCATAAGAAAGAACCATATCCTTAGTTCTTCTCAAGTACTTAAGGATGTTTTTGACCACTGTCCAATGATCCACTCCTGGATCACTTTGATATCTGCTAGTTAAACTAACAGCATATGCGATGTCGGGTCTAGTACATAGCATGGCATACATTAGAGATCCTATGGCTGATGCATAGGGAGTCTTACTCATCCTTTCTCTATCTTCTGCCGATGTCGGACTTTGAGTTTTACTCAAGATCGTATTGGGCAACATGGGCAAGAACCCTTTCTTGCTTTCTCCCATTCCAAACCTCTTTAGAACTTTGTCCAAATATGTACTCTGTGACAATGATATTTGGCGTTTTGATCTATCTCTGTAAATCTTTATGCCTAATATGTAAGCTGCTTCGCCAAGATCCTTCATTGAAAAACTATTATTCAAATATTCTTTGACACTATTAAGAAGGTCTACATCAGTCCCAATCAACAATATGTCATCCACATATAGTATTAAGAATTCTACAGAGCTCCCACTCACTTTCTTGTAAATACAAGCTTCTCCATAAGTTTGTATAAAACCAAAACTTTTGATTACCTTATCAAAACATTGATTCCAACTTCGGGATGCTTGCTTCAATCCATAGATGGACCGTTGAAGTTTGCATACCTTGTTAGCATCTTTAGGATCGACAAAACCTTTGGGTTGCATCATATACAACTCTTCATCAATATCTCCATTGAGGAATGCTGTTTTGACATCCATCTGCCATATCTCATAATCATAATATGCAGCGATTGCTAACATAATCCTCACAGACTTTAGCTTCGCTACCGGTGAGAAAGTCTCATCGTAGTCAACTCCTTGAATTTGTCGAAACCCTTTTGCGACAAGTCGAGCTTTATAGACAGTAACATTACCATCAACATCTGTTTTCTTCTTGAAAATCCATTTGTTCTCGACAGCCTTTCGGCCATCCGGTAAGTCCACCAAAGTCCATACTTGGTTTTCGTACATGGATCCAATCTCGGATTTCATGGCTTCTTGCCATTTATTGGAATCTGGGCTCATCATCGCTTCCTCATATGTCTTGGGGTCATCGGTGTTGTCCACCAACATGACACTCATAACGGGATCATACCAATCTGGAGTGGTACGAGTTCTCGTTGACCTCCGAGGCTCTGTAGCAACTTCAACCGAAGTTTCATGATCACCATCATTAGCTCCCTCTCTAATTGGTGCAGGCACCACAGGAACTTCTTCCGGTGCTGCGCTACTCGCAATTTCGAGAGAAGGTTCGACAACCTCGTCGAGTTATACTTTCCTTAAAGTCACTTCTTTCGAGAGAAATTCCTTCTCTAGAAAGGATCCATTCTTGGCAACGAAGGTTTTGCCTTCGGATCTATGATAGAAGGTATACCCAATAGTTTCCTTTGGGTATCCTATGAAGACGCATTTTTCCGCTTTGGGTTCAAGCTTGTCCGGCTGTAACTTCTTTACATAGGCTTCGCATCCCCAAACTTTAAGGAACGACAATTTAGGTTTCTTCCCAAACCATAATTCATACGGTGTCGTTTCAACGGATTTAGACGGTGCCCTATTTAAAGTGAATGCGGCTGTTTCTAATGCATAACCCCAAAATGATAGCGGTAAATCTGTAAGTGACATCATAGAACGAACCATATCTAAGAGAGTTCGATTACGACGTTTGGACACACCATTACGTTGTGGTGTTCCCGGCGGTGTCAATTGTGAAAGTATTCCGCATTTCTTCAAATGCTCGCCAAACTCGTAACTTATATATTCACCTCCACGATCAGAACGTAGAAATTTAATCTTCTTGTTACGTTGATTCTCTACCTCACTTTGAAACTCCTTAAACTTCTCGAAAGTTTCGGACTTATGTTTCATGAAATAGATATACCCATATCTACTCAAGTCATCTGTGAAGGTAAGAACATAACGATAACCACCGCGCGATGCTACACTCATTGGACCACACACATCGGTATGTATGATTTCCAATAAGTCCGAAGCTCGCTCCATCATACCAGAAAATGGAGTCTTAGTCATTTTTCCCATCAGACATGCTTCACATCTTTCAAGTGATTCAAAATCAAGTGATTCAAGAAGTCCATCGGAATGGAGTTTCTTCATACGCTTCACTCCAATGTGACCAAGACGACAGTGCCACATATAGGTCGAATTATCGGTTGATTTCAAACGTTTAGCCTCAATGTTGTTGATATGTGTATTTCCACTATCGAGATTCAATAAGAATAGACCATCTATCAAAGGTGCATGTGCGTAAAACATATTACTCATATAAATCGAACAACCATTATTCTCGGACTTAAATAAGTAACCGTCTCGCAATAAACAAGATCCCGATATAATGTTCATGCTCAACGCAGGCACCAAATAACAATTATTTAAGTATAAAACTAATCCCGATGGTAGATGAAGGGGTAGCGTGCCGACCGCGATCACATCAACCTTTGATTCGTTTCCCACGCGCATCGTCACCTCGTTCTTCGCTAGCTTCCGTTTATTCTGCAGCACCTGTTTTGAGTTACAAATATGAGCAACCGAACCAGTATCAAATACCCAGGCACTACTACGAGTACTAGTGAGATACACATCAATAACATGTATATCAGATATACCTTTCTTCTTGATGTTGCCGTTCTTCAAATCCGCCAAGTACTTTGGGCAATTCCGCTTCCAGTGACCTTCTCCCTTGGAGTAAAAGCACTCAGTATCAGGCTTAGGTCCAGCCTTGGTCTTCTTCGCCGGCGTGGTAACTTTCTTACCACCCTTCTTGAAGTGTCCCTTTTGCTTAGACTTGCCTTTCTTGAATTTGGTGGTCTTATTGACCAACAACACTTGGTGCTCTTTCTTAATCTCCAGTTCTGCAGATTTCAACATGGCAAAGAGTTCTGGCAACGTCTTGTTCATGTTCTGCATGTTGTAGTTCATCACAAAGTTCTTGTAACTTGGTGGTAGTGATTGGAGGACACGGTAAATCCCCAAAGCATTAGGAATCACAATACCCAAGCTTTGAAGTTTGTTTGCGTGCCCAGACATCTTAAGCACATGCTCACTGACGGAGCTGCCCTCTTCCATCTTGCAGTTAAAGAACTTTTCAGAAGCCTCATAGCTTTCAATTGCCGCATGAGTCTCAAAAATCAATTTGAGATCCTCGACAATATCATATGGGTCTGAATCCTCAAACCTTTTCTGAAGCTCCGATTCCAAACCATACAAGATAGCACACTGAACTATGGAGTACTGATTCTTCCGAGCGAGGTAAACATTCTTTACTTCATCGGGAGCATCATCTGCAAGTGGGTCACCCAGCGGTGCATCCAGCACATAGGTCAAATTACCAGCTGTGAGGACAATCCTCAAATTGCGGAACCAATCCGCGAAGTTGCTTCCATTGTTTTTTAACTTTTCTTTCTCTAGGAACGCATTAAAATTGATGGTAGGGGCTGCCATTGATCTACAACATATTTGCAATAGTTTAGACTAAGTTTATGACAAATTGAGTTCAAATTAATAATGAAATTAAACTAGGTGAACTCCCACTCAAAACAATATCCCTCACATTGTTTTAGTGATCACACGAACCAAATCCACCATATCAACACCGATCATCACGAGAGTTGACATAGTTTCAATGGCGAACAATCGACATGTTCATCGTATCTACTATATGATTCATGCTTTACCTTTCGGTGATCCGTGTTCCGAGACCATGTCTGTACATGCTAGGCTCGTCAAGATCAAACCTTAGTTTCCGCATGAGCAAATCTGGCTTGCTCACGTTGTATACACTTGCAGAATCTAACACACTCGATCATCACGTGGTGCTTCGAAACAACAAGCTTTAGCAACGGTGCTAACTAAGGGTGAACACTTTATGACTTGAAATTGATGTGCATGAGGGATCATCTTATAATGCTACTGTCGTCTACTAAGCAATACAAGATGCATAAAGGATTAACATCACATGCAATTCAATATATATGTGATATGATATGGCCTTTCTTCTTTGTGCTTCCGATCTCCATCTTCAAGCACGAACATGATCTCCATCATCACCGGCATTGCATCAAGGTCAATGACGCTTCTCCATGGTTATCGTCCACCGGCTTCAACTATTACAACTACTTTGAATAGACACGCGGGTCTTAACATGAATTAAAGACAACCATATGGCTCCTGCCGGTTGCCAACTTACAATAAGGAACATTGCATACATCAAATATAATCACAATCATGGCCATATCACATCACTGCACACCCCTGCAAAACAAAGTTAGACGCCTCTACTTTCTTTGCATATTTTACGTGGTTTGGGGCTTTCAATAAGTGTCGTTCTAACTTACGAACAAGAACCACAACATTGATACTAGCATTGTTGATCACCCGTTGTAAATTGGATCTTAACTATGCTAGGAGAAACAGGCACCCGCAAAGCCACTTATGCAATACAAGTTGCATGTCAAGCGTGGAGCAAGTCTCATGAACGATGTCATGTAAGGTTAGCCCGGGCCGCTTCATCCCAACATACCGCAAGATGCAAAGTACACAAGAAGCAATCAACAATAAAAGCATCAACGCCCACAATGACCATTGTGTTCTACTCGTGCAACAGATCTACATATAGACACGGCTCTGATACCACTGTAGGGGTTCGTAGCATGGAAAACAAAAATTTTCTATCGCATACAAACAAACAAGCCAAGATCTATCTACTAGATTGTAGCAACGAGTCGATGGAATAACTTACCCTCGAAGATTCCAAAGTGTTTAACGAGAGCGGATTCTCGTGGGTGATGTAGTCGTACTCCTCCCGATCTCAAGATCGTGTAGACGATCCTTCCGGCGCTGCGTTCCGGCAGCGCTCCCGCAGTCGGTCACACGTTCGGTACTCGACGAAGACCTTCCTCTCCCTTGTTCCAGCAGGCAGCGGAGGTTGTAGCACTCTCCTCGTGATTCCGGCAGCACAACGGCGTGGTACCGGAAGTAGAGGGGAGATCCCGCAGGGCTTCGCCTTAAGCCGGAGCGAGTATGGTGGAGTATGAGAGAGGGTTATTAGTGGTCTAGGGATTAGACACACCAATTAGAAGGCTCTAAACCGAAGGCTAGGGCAATTAGAAGCTCTAAACCAAAACGGCTCTAAACCGGGGATTAGAGGATAGGAACTTGTGTGTCTAGAGGAGGAGGCCCTGCCCCTCCTCTTATAGGTGGGAGGCGCGGCCAAGGGGAGGGGAGTCCCTCCCCAAGTAGGCCTTGGTTGGCGCGCCGGCTTGGGGAGGAGACTCCTCCCCCAAGTCGGTTCCCAACTCCTCTTGCTTGTTTCCCACAGTTTCTTGTTTTAGCCGTTTGACTTTCAAACTGGACATTTGACTTTTCTGTTTTAGGATTCAATTTAATCCTTTATTTGGAACAGCAAGAACACTTAGTACATGATGCAATCATTCCAATATGTAATGACACATTCATGTACCCCTCCCCCCTCCCGGAGTGCCGGACATTCCGGAACCTTCTAGAACATTCACCGGAATCATTTCCGAACTCCGAAACGGGACTTTCCTTATATGAATCTTATTCTCCGGACCATTCCAGATCACCTCGTGATATCCCGGATCCCATCCGAGACTCCGAACAACATTCGGTCTCTTTCTCATAATACCATAACTACTCAAAACAACGTCGAATCCTTAAGTGTGTCTCCCTACGGTTCGTGAATTATGCGGACATGATCGAGACACTTCTCCGAACAATAACCAATAGAGGAATCTGGAAATTCATATGGCTCCCACATATTTCTACGATTACTTTGCGATCGAATGAACCACTTACATACGATACCAATTTCCCTTTGTCTCATGATATGTTACTTATCCGAGGTTATGATCGTCGGTATCTCTGCATACCTAGTTCAACCTCGTTACTGATAAGTACTCTTTTCTCGTTCCCGTGATATGTGATCCCTTGTGAGCCAGTCACATGCTTGCAAGCTAATTGGATGACATTTCACCGAGAGGGCCCAGAGAATATCTATCCGTCATATGGATGGACAAATCCCACTCTTGATCCATGTGTCTCAACCAATACTTTCCGAACACTCAATGTCACCTTTATAGCCACCCAGTTACGGTGTGGTGTTTGATGTCATCAAAGCATCCATCCGGTAAAGGTGATATGCATGATCTCATGGTCGAAGGAATTAGGTTACTATGTATCAGAAAGCATATAGCAATTGAACTATTGAAATGACTTGATCTTTATGCTAAGCTTATCTATAGGAGTATGTCCACCATATCATTCTCCTAATGATATGATCTTGTTGTTGATAACATCTCAATGTTCATGATAGGGAAACCACAATCATTTATCAACCAACAAGCTAGTAAAGTATAGAGGCTATACTAGGGACTTCAAATTAAGTTTACAAATCACACAAGTATTAATGTTTCTTTGTTGATACTATTATAGCATGAATGTAAACATTTATCATAAACACAAAGATATAATAATAACTACATTTATTATTGCCTCTAGGGCATATCTCCAACAAGATGTAGTTATTTCTACACGCGAATGACTAACATACAGATCTTTATTTCTCCTCTCTTGGACTACAAGTGCTCCTTGAGCTGTATGCAGGAAGAGAAGATGAACTTTACAAGCCTAACGGTGTTGAATGAGCCCATCCCCTCTTAGGGATCCAAACCTCTCCTTATAAAGGGGAGCTTGGATCCTCTAGGGCTGACGTGGCAAGCATATTCGAAGAATATGCTTGTCCCAATATAGTAACTCGGTGACCTCCTTTCCGTGTTGCCCTTCTAATGACGGCAAAGTTACAGAGAACCCCACCTGCACGCCTCGGGCTCCAGGACTGTCACCTCCATGACCTCCTTCTGCCCTTCTGCTGCTCTGCGCCTTGTCCTTTGTGTGTGGCTCTATTCAGATTCCTCCTAGCCTGTGGCTAGGGTTTGACTATAGGCACCTCCTTCTCCTGCAAGCTTCATGTCATTCGGCCCTGTCTCGCTTAACTCGACTTGGCCTTCACCTGCATTAATATTATTCGGACTTACTCGGCCGACCTAACTCGTATGTCGGCCGGATAGTCTACATCTCCTCCCATAGGTGTCATGGTCGTGCTTATCTCGACCGAGCTTTACATGATTCGGCCGATATAGACAGTAACTCGGCATATGACAGGGGAAATTCCTTTTATCTTCCCCTGTCTTGACCCTATCCGGGGTCACCTCCCCAACATTAGTCCCCGAAGCTGGTGTGGTCCTGCTCGTAACCTCGGCCGGGCCACATCAGTTTCCCAATATTCATTTCTCCTCATCTCCGAGTTACTTTTTCCTGTTCGAGGTATCCGTGTAGCTTATTGTGTACGCCTCATCCTATGTGTAATACTCATCATTGTTTCTCTAGTTTTTTGTTCCTCTACAGTGCCCACTGGCAAGCCACAGTAATTACTGTGCCTGTTGCGTCGGACGCTGCGGCTCCTCGCACACCGCATCGGTTCGGGGTCCTGATCGTCTCCTGCGTCGTGTGGTCATTGGTGTGGCTCCACTTAGCCACGAGCGGTTCCGCCGCACGCACGATCTACACAGTTAGCAACCTCACGCACGATCCCACTACCGCCAGGGCCGCGCGGTTATAAAGAGGAGCACGGGGGCTAGAGGGTTTACTTTCCTCTTTCGCTCACTGTGGCATCCCGCAAAAACCACTACTAGAAAATCGCGTTGTTTTTGTGCATTGCATCATCATGACCGCATGCTCATGTCATCATGCCACATTGCATTTGAGCATCGTCATCATCTTGCATTCGCTTGCATAAAACTATTTGCGGAGAAACCTATTTTTATTTTCTAAACGCCCCGTCCTTGTTCAAACACAAAACCCGGGTCTCCGGATTATTTTGTTTTGTCTGCTATCGGTTTGCAAAAGCCCTGTTTTAAACAAATAAAATATTTAATTATTTTAGTGGGGGCAGCCAAACCGGGCCGATCCGACCCAGTCGGCCACCCCCAGAATAAAACGGTCCACCCCAAAATCCCTAATCTACCTAGTCCTAATCTACCCACCAATCTCAGCTCGCCACCTCACCCCTGGACCCAATTCCTACCCACCCCGCCACCTCATCAATCCACCATCTCCAGCCCGGCCCCACCCCGCAGCCACTCCCTCTCTCTCTCTCCCCACGGTCAACCGACCCACCCCCACCGACACCTGGGCCCGCCACCTGCCCCACCCCACTGCCCCATTCCCACCACACACGCGCCCCCCTGTCCCGCGGGACCACCCCGGCCCCACCGCCTGCCCAGCCCCCCCACCGACGCGCTCCCTCCCCCACGGGATCCTCTCCCCCACGCTCCCGCAACCGCCCCGCCTCTCTCCTTCTCCCTTCCCTCCGGCCACCACTCCTCCCTCCCTTCTCAGGCCGCCGCTCGCCGGCTCCCCTCCCCACCCTCTCTCCCTCGCCGCCGTGCCCTCCCCTCGAGCTCTCCTCCACCCCGCCGGCCGCGCCCCTCGCCCTCTCCGGCGCGTCCTCCGGCCACCACCGCCCGCCCCCGCCTCGCCAGGCCGATCCCCCTCGCCAGCTCCTCTCCGGCGCCTCCCCGCCACCCTGCTCCTCCTCCGTCAGGCCGCTGCCTCCACCCCGCCTCGTCGCCGGCGGTCCTGCTCCGCCCAGCGCCGCCCCGTCCTCGCTGCCCGCTTCCCTCGTCGGGCTCTGCGCCACCTCGGCCTCCCGCTGCTCGTCGCAAAGCTCCTGCCTGCGTGTACACCTTCCCTGCCACCCTACCAGTACCAAATAAGTCCAAAACCTTCCGAGCTTCACGGCCGACATGATCTTCCTCGGTGGCAACGACAAATCAGACAAGGATCACCAAAAATAGCTGTCGCCAAGATCTTCATCGAAACCCCGAGAACTCCGCCGCGATACCCGGGAATCTCCTACATGGAGCCATCGGGCCACGCAAGACCATCGACGCCACACCCGAGTCCGGCACCGACACCCGACAACCTCAATATATGACGCCAAGGTCTTCCCCCCCGGAACGTCGAGTGCTTCTTTCCGGATCCGTAGCCGCCAAGATTGCCATAGAACGACAAGCACTTCACCCCGAATGCCAAGACCGACCCAACACGAGGACCCGACAAGATCTTTGCAGCGACAAGTTCGACACCGACCCCGGCGAATCCAATGCGCCCCCGACACCAAACCAAGATCTACCTCAGTTATCCGAGACCGATCCTGTCGAACCCTGAACCCTGATACCAACCCCGAACCCCGGACCAAGACCGTCGAGACCCCTCAATGTGTGACCCTGATCCGAGCCCCTATTTTTATAAATGCCATCTATATAATTTGTTGCATATTAAATTGTCATACTCGCATGCATATTGTTATGTGGTTTGGGGGTCTTATGCCGATTCACCATATAATTAAATATGGGGCCCATATGCGGGCAAATCTAGTCTCATATTGGCCTCAGTTAAATTTGTGTAGCGAACCGGTGATATCTTCTGCCTTGTTAAACAACATTTAATTGCGGGGGTTCTAAATAACATGAACCATCTAATTAATTGTCGGGACCCTGGTTCCGCTTAATATTGCCTAATTGCATCGCACCTTTGCCATGCCATACATCATTCATGCATCATGCCCGATCTTTTGCCGTAGTATTAAATATTGCATCCGGTGTTCCTTCTAGTGATTTGCTTCTTCGCGGATAAGGCCGTTGAGTTGATGTGAGCTTCGCCCCGATCTTCGGTTGAACCTTCGACAATGTTTTCAGGCGAGCATCTCCCCCTTTCTACCTATCTTACTTTTATAGTATTTATTCCCTCCTGTTGATCTATTGCTATCTGTGTTGCGATGCTCTAGTTTTCGTACCCGTGATATCCCTTGCAGCCGTATATTGCCTTGGACACATCCTATTACCTGTTGTTTGGTAGATAGTTGGACTTGCGTGTCGTAGTCGCTTGCTCAAGTGCTGTTGCGTGACGTCCGGTATCACAGTTGTTGGAGTATTGCCGCCTGTTTGATGTTGGAGATGATCATGGCTTTATTTATCGTTCACTTTAATTACTGTTTAACAACTAAAATTGAAGTAGGTAAGCAGAGGCACAGGTGGGCAATAGATGTTATTTGGTTGTTAACCGTCCACTTGTGTCCCGTAGGACCCCGAGTTCTTGACACCTGTTCCGAGATCGAGCGCGCTAACCACATGTGGGGAGATATGGGCCCCCCATCGATTTAGTACCTGTTTTCAAAGTACTGTACTGGGGGCCACAAGTAGTTTGGGGCTTTATTACTATCCTGTACTTATGCCATGCTTTACTGCTTTATTTACGATTGTGTGAGGAGCACGCTGTACTGTTTTGGAAGCGGAGTGTTTTCGCGGTATCGACAGGCCCAGTTTTGGGGTTTTCTGTCGTTTACAGCCACTATCGCAAACCCTGAGTCTGTCTCGGAGACCGGCCGACTTCGTTGCGGGTATACTTAGTGGGGTGGCCCCCCGTGCTTGCTTTGGGTCTGGGAAACGTCATGACTTAGGCCCCGCCGACATACCGATGGGTGTATGTTAATTGATCTGGCAAAAAGGGTCGAAGTGCGTGTGGATACTTTGGTGCACCCCTGCAGGGTTTAATCTTTTCGAGAAGCCGTGTCCGCGGTTATGGACGACTTGGAGCACAGGTCTCGATCATAGACAACTATAACTAAAGTTTACTGATATAATTTGACTTGTACACGATATGACTAGTAATCAGCTTCACCACAACGGAATGGCTAAATAAAAGTACCAACAACTGCTGGGTTTTGGGATATCTCATGCTAATTGTATTTGACTAGTAAGTGTCGCAACTACAACGGAATGGTTAACTAAAAGTGTCCACTGCTTATTTTATCAGGATGATTATCTATAATTGACTAGTAATTGCTGCAACGATAACTGAATAAATAAAACTGCCAACTGTGTGAGTTCCTCGGTTGACTTCCTCGTTTGGTCTCGAGGGGGAAACACCAGGATGGGTTTGTTTGGTGGCAATATCAGGTTGGTTCTGAATAGGTCTTTCTTATCCCTCTCTGATCGCCGACAGTTGTATCGAGTCTCTATAGGTTGTTTAGTGCATGCTGCCGCTGCCGCTCAGTCCACCATACCTATGTAGGCGAGGACCGCCGAATTCTAGTCTCGCCGTGTACTGGCCTCAGTACTGACGCTCCTCTTTTTCCTTTGCCCTTTGTCGGCACCCCTTTTGTGTAAGCAGGTTTTGAGATCGACGCCGTTAGCAGGGTTACCCTTCCGGCTTGGCCTGGGCAGGGTTATGGACGCCATTGGTTATTCTTCAGGGCTCTTAGCCCCATTTGCATCTTGTCCGTAGTCGGACGCTCTATCATTTTCAAGGTGATTTGGATCTTTGTATGTTATATCTGTATTCTTGACTCATGGAGTCGTGTTGTATATATATCTGTTCTGTGGGTCCCATCGAGGACTGTTGTGTAATGTTATTACTTCGTTTTCCACCCGCACGAAAGTGCCTGGTGGGCACCTTCGAATCGTTTCTATGCGGGTTTGGCGGGAATCGCTGAAACTTGCATAGGGCCGATTCTGAGGGTGTTACACTCACCGTTGCCCTTCTTCCTCCTCGCGCCCGTGCGTCTGCTCGTGTTCCAGCGGCCGCGCCACCATCGAAATCTCCGACGGCGAGGCCATAGCTTCTCTTCTCCATCGACCTCATCCCCGCGCGCTTGCTCCGACGTCGTCGCCGATGAGTTTTTCTGCGGTCTCCTTGCCTAGATTTCTCTCTAGACGCATCTGCTGCTTTTTAGCCTTCCCGTGGCGGTTCCTTTTTCGCTCCGCCGCCATCCTTGCTTAGAGCCATGACGGGGCCCTGCACCTCTAAGCCTTGCTCCGCTGTTAGTTCTCTTCTATGGATTCCTCCGGCGACCCTATGTCGAGTTCCATTAGTGGCGCTCTAGTCGAGGATGACGATGTAGCGTCTGGTCCAGAGCGGGGCTCCTGGCAGGGTTCCTCCGTCACTCATCGTGAGATCAAGTGGCTGATTAGGACTCGCCGGATTCCTGCCGAGGTAGGCTGTCGCTTACCCGACAGCGAATCTTCTCCCGTACTCAACGAAGGCGAATATGTTGTCTTCATGTCCCATTTCGCTCGTGGGTTTGGTCTTCCCCTTAGCGATTTCGCTAGGGAATTTCTCGATTACTTCGGCCATCAGCCGCATCATCTTCCGGCTAATACCATTGCTTCCCTATCTGCTTTTATCTCGGCCTCAGAAGGATACTTCGGCCTCTGGCCGTTTGTGCACGTATGGTCCAAATTCTTCTAGATCCGTTCTAACGTCGTCCCATACAAATCCCTCCAGCCCTCTCAGAAGTTACTTACCCAGTGTGGGGCCGCGTCCATCACTCCTCAGAGAAAATCCGAGTTTCCTCGTGTTGCCAGTCTCGAGTCTTGCAAGAAGTGGCATAGATCGTTTTTCTATGTCAAGAATACTGGAAAGGAAGACAAGATTCGGCTCCCTGCTTTCTCCATCGCCCCCCCCTTCCAAGAGGAACTGGACTTACAACCCCAGGAAGAGCCATGCTCTGACCGAGGCCTTTGAGATTCGGCTGAAGGAGTTGATCCGCGCCGGGCTATGCGGCGAGGATCTGATGACCACCTTCGTCAGCAGCCGAATCTGCCCTTTCCAGCAACACAAGCACAAGATTTGCTACATGAGCGGTCCCCTCGATCCCAACCGAGTCTCAACGGTCGAGCTCGATAATTATCTTATTTTCAAGCGTGTCCGAGCTATCTTTAAGACGGAGATGCCAGAGTACTGGACCTGGGGACTGAAGCCGTCCACCCGCGGGAATCCCCCTCCCGAGGTAAGTTCACGCACTTACGTTTTGCCCCCAATTGCGTTTGTGATTCCTTTTGCTAATTCCTCTTTGTCTCTTTTCTTGCAGAGATTTACGGAGCAGAAGATTGAAGATGCCGAGGTTCTGGCCCTCCCGTGGACCGCAGATCGGAACACCCCGGATAGCGGGGAGCCTGACTCGGAGGAGTTTGTCCCCAAGTCAGACCTTGCTCCGGCTCGCGCCCGTGGCAAGACCTCGGCTCACGGGGAGGAAGGTGATTCGGACGACGTCCAAATTCTTAAGGTAGTCGTCGCAATTCCTATCTCTTATGCATTTCCGGCTTATACTTCCCCAGCTAATCAGGCCAGTCAGGTGCACGACGCCAAGCCTCTCGCCTCCCAACCTCCTGCTACCTCGAGGAAGCGTGCCACTCCAACAGGTGCCTCCGAAGCCGCTCCCAAGAAGCGAACTAATAAGTCATCCCAGCACCTTTCGAAGCGTAAAACTATGCCCGGAGTTACTGGGTACGCTCATTTTCATTTGTATTTCTTGTTTCTCTTTTTCTGTCTTTTGATTTGACTTTCTGTGCTTTTGCAGCGCTCCTCTTTCTGTTAAGCCCAGTGGTCCAAGCATGACGAGTCATACAACTCGGCTGCCTTCTCCTCCGCCTCCTGAAGATACCAGAGTTCCTAGTCCTGCTCGTGTGGACTCTCCTCCTGCTCCGAGTCAAACATCACCTCGGCAAGATGCACCCGTGGTTTCCGTTGCTGATGCCAACGTAACTCGGACAGTAGATCCTCCTACCGAACCCGCTGCCCCCGTCGTGAACCCCGGAGTTTCCCCCGAGACTCCTTTGGCCCCCACAGTTTCAACCGCAACTCCAACTCCAGCCGAGGATATCACCATCTCGGCGCCCTCGGAAACTATAGTTCCTCCTGTTTCCAAGGACGCCACCCCTAGTGCCGAGGTAACAGCTCATGCCGACGCCTCTTCTAAGGCTAAGAAGGTTGTCGTCATCAAACCTCCCTCATCTCAGAAAGGACTTGCCAGCTCTTCTCAACCTACGATTGCTGATGCGCTCCGCAAGGGGGTTTCCTCTGCTAAGACCGTTGTCACCCCGGCCGCTGATACTCATCTCACTCTCCACAAGAGTCCCGCGGCAGCGGTGGTTACACAACGCGTCCGAGGTAAAGTCCTGACTCGTACTGAGAGTGGGAACAGCCTCGGCTCCTTGGTTGAGTATGCCAATAATTGGAACGCTGCTGATCAGCTCGAGGGCAATCCAAGCAGTCAGCCATTTCAACTCTCCGACATCAGCAGTCGCCTGCATATGGCTGCCAAAATCGTGCTTGACAGCGATAAGATGAACGAGGTAATTGTTTTTATTGACATTTGATTAGTTATTCAAATGATATTATATATACTCTAGTCCCCGAAGCTTACAACCGAATAACTTGTTATTCGTTGGAAGCTTTATTAGGCTTTGCCTGATTCGGATCTGTCTTAGTGTTCGAATATTTAGTCACCTCGATCTGAGTTAGGCTTTGCTTGATTCGGATTTGTCTTAGCTTCGAATATCCAGCCACCTATATCCGAGTTAAGCTTTGCCTGATTCGGATCTGTCTTAGCTTCGAATATCCAGCCACCTAGATCCGAGTTAAGCTTTGCTTGATTCGGATATGTCTTAGCTTCGAATATCCAGCCACCTAGATCCGAGTTAAGCTTTGCTTGATTCGGATCTGTCTTAGCTTCGAATATCCAGCCACCTAGATCTGAGTTAAGCTTTGCTTGATTCGGATCTGTCTTAGCTTCGAATATCTAGCCACCTAGATCCGAGTTAAGCTTTGCTTGATTCGGATCTGTCTTAGCTTCGAATATCTCACTGTAATTTATTTTGTCGCTTAGGTTGCCCATGATCGGCGGACCGCCGAATTCCAAAGGCTGCTTTTCGCACACAAGAAATTGCAAGAGAAGTATGAGAAAGTTGTTCCCGTGGTGAAGAAAGCTGGTAATTTAACAAACTTTTGTATTGTCCTTAAAGCTCTTAATATTTTTGACTGGAGGTGTTAGCTCATTTTGCTCGTAAACAGGTAATATCAACAATCTTAATATCCGTCTTGAGAAGAAAGTCAAGGCCCTCGAAGGTTAGTTATCCTTTCTCTTTACTGATTCCCGTTCGAGATTTATCCCGGGTTTCTTATAACCTTCTGGCTTTGGTATAGCCGAGTTACAAACTCTTGCAGCGTCACATCAAGAATGCATACCCATGCCTGATATGATGCTGCATTTTTTAGAGCAAGCCGCTACCCATTCGGCGCGGCTGAAAGAGAAAGATTACGAGATAATTCGCTTGCATGCCGAGGTGGAGTCCCTCAAGCTTTCTCAGAAATCTGAGTTAGAGAAAGTTGATCAGGAGTTCTCCGAAGAGAAGAATCGGCTAAGTCTGCAATTGCAGAAGGATAAAGAACTCCTCGAGGCTGCCGAACTTAAGACTCGGACGACGAGCGAGGAAATCACTCGCTTTGAGAAGACCAAGGTTAATTGGGCTCAAGATCTTCAAAAAATGCTGAGCTATATTCATCGTAAGTCTCTGACCGTGGCCGAGTTATCATCTTCTCTTTCTTACTTTTGACTGATATACTTTTATTTTGCGTAGACCATTTTCCGGAAGCTAGGCCCGTGAGCTCTAGAGCGGTGATTAATGCTCGCGTGCGCCGAGGTGTCCCCGCCGATGCGAGCCCAGAATACTCGATGGAAGACTTCTTGGTTGCCGTTGGCGCTGCAATTGGTCTGATGAAGATTATGGGCAGGGATTTGGTGCAGGCAGCCATTCGGGCCTACCATGTTCTCTGGCCGAATACTTCTGGAACCCCTGGTATTGATGAGATCAAGATACTGGTGGAAAGATTAATGGCATCCCAGAACCAGTTAAATCTCTGGAGGGAATCCGCTGGATGGGCTGGTGCTGATATGGCGCTCACAGTCATTATGTCTTGGTACGAGGATATTTCGCTCGATACCTTGATAAACTTGCGCACTGGCTCCCGTTGGGTTGAGGATCTAGAATTCGTCGCTCGCCGCCAAGCTCGTGCCTTACAGCTTGTTGAGTATGCTGATATGCATAACTGGATTGAAGGGCCGAGTTTTCTTCCCAACCCAGCGGATGACGTCGAAGTCGAAGATGCCTCTGATAATAGCTCGACCGATCAGGACGAGGGTGAGGGCGACTCGGACAACTCTGGTGATTCCAGCGCCAGCTCGGATGGGGAGGGCGATGCGCGATCATCTTCCAAAGGGACTGGGCACTCTCAAGCTCAACCTAACGTTTGTCAACAGCCCAGGTCTTCCCCCGAAGTCGCTATTGCTTCTATGGAGGGCGAAGTAACTTCGACCTAGGTGCCGTCTACCTCGGAGCGCCTAGTGCCTGACCAAGTCGCTGCCCCTTAGGTTCAAAAAACTTCTTAAGTTATTTCTTATCCCCGGTATGCCGGGCGTATGATGTGTGTGAAACAATTGTCCGACTTTCTGTGTGGTATGAACCCTTTTTGCCTTTTGCCGCTGAGGCACATATGATGGTGATCGTTATTAGTCTGTCTAAACAGATCTTGTTGGTTTAAATCTTTGCTTTGGTGGCCTTCAATCTCATAAGTTTGGATCGTGTGTTTTCATTTGACCCACCTTAGTTCGGCGTTTAATATCGCCTGGCCTTTATAAATTCGACGGCTCAACCATTTTGTTCTTGATCTCTATCCGAGCTATAAATCTCGAAGCCCATATTTGAGGAAAGCGAAATAATATCGTTCAAGGTAGCTTCTGACCTATCGTTCGGGGTGCCGAAGTTTAATACCCATTTTTGTAATAGGAGACAATCATGGGGCAATTCCCTAGTCAGTGCTCTAGAAATCGAGGTTTTAATGCCTAATCCGAGATAAGGGATAATATTTCATAGTCCCCGAGTTTCCTGCTCGAGGTCCTGAAACTTAACACATAATTCAGGAATAAGAAATAACTTTGGGCAGTCCCCGTGTCACTGCTCAAAGTGCATAACTCAAAATGCCGAGGTTTAGTACATAACTCAAAATGTGAAATAATATAGGGCAGTCCCCGAGTTACTGCTCAAGGTGCCGAGGGTTAATACATAACTCAAAATGCGAAATAACATAGGGCAGTCCCCGAGTCATTGCTCAAGGTGCCGAGGTTTACTACAAAACCCAAAATGAGAAATAACATAGGGCAGTCCCCGAGTCACTGCTCAAGGTGCCGAGGTTTAATACATAACCCAAATGAGAAATAACATAGGGCAGTCCCCGAGTCACTGCTCAAGGTGCCAAGGTTTAATACATAGTCGATACTTCGACTTGAAGCGTCACATTACAACGTATCATAGGTGACTCCTACGATTAAAATGGACGAAGTAAAGCTATGTTCCATGGTCTTTTCGATTCTTTGCCGGCTTTGTTTGCCTTGTTCTTTTCTGGTGATTGAGCATCAATTAGGTAATATGCATCATTGTGCAATGCTTTGCTCACGATGAATGGTCCCTCCCATGGGGGTGATAGTTTGTGCATGCCGGCTGTGCATTGCACTAGCCGAAGAACCAAATCCCCTTCTTTAAACACTCTTGGATTGACTTTCTTGCTATGATATCGTCGTAAGTCTTGCTGATAAATAGCTGATCTTGATAGTGCCAACTCCCTGGCTTCTTCTAGCAGATCGACATCATCTTGCCGAGCTACCTCATTTACTTCAGCGGTTGTATACTGGGTAACTCTTGGCGAGTCATATATTATGTCGGCTGGAAGCACGGCTTCTGCTCCATATACCAGAAAAAATGGGGTATACCCTGTTGACCTGTTTGGGGGTAGTTCTGAGGCTCCATAGTACTGCTAGTAGTTCCTCGATCCAGCACCCTGCCGACCTTTGCAATGGTTCAACGAGTCGGGGTTTTATTCCGGACAGTACTAGTCCATTAGATCTTTCTACTTGCCCATTAGATGTTGGGTGAGCCACCGATGTGACATCTAGTCTTATGTGTTTTTCTTGGCAGAATCTAGCAAAGGCCCCTTCAGCAAAGTTTGTGCCATTGTCTGTAATAACACTATGTGGGTAACCATATCTCAAGATAATATCTTTGAGGAATTTTACTGATGTTCGTCCATCACATTTTTTTATTGGTTTCACTTCAATCCACTTTGTGAATTTGTCGACCATGACTAAAATGTGGGTCATCCCGCCCTGGGACGGCTTGAATGGTCCCACCATATCTAAGCACCATACAGAAAACGACCAAGTAATTGGTATCGTCTTTAAATCGGACGATGGCATATGTATCTTGCTGGCATATCTCTGGCAACCATTACATTTTTCCACCAATTCTTTGGCCTCTTTCAACGCTGTTGGCCAATAAAATCCATGCCTGAATGCTTTGGCCATTAAAGCTCTGGACGAGGCGTGATGCCCGCATTCTCCTTGATGTATATCTAGGAGAATCTCCTGGCCTTCCGCCGAATCCACACATCTTTGCAGCATGCTTCTGACGCTCCTTTTATACAGCTCATTGTTTATGATTTTATAAGCTTTAGCTCTTCTCACTGTCTGTCTAGCCAGTACCTCGTTACTCGGTAAAGTCGCATCCTTAAGGAAGGAAAATTTGGGTTGCGCCCATGTTGGCATGATTTTCTCTGGGATAATTTCACTATCTATTTCCATATTTTGCGCCGACATAACCACCTCAGATTTTTCCATATCCATCCGTGCGTCGGCCGGGTTCACTTTCGGAAACTCCGGGTTACATTCTTTGTCAACTTCCATCGGCATACTATCTTCTCTTGATTTTGCCGGAATAAAGATGGATTCGGACTCTGGTGATGGTGTTATTGATGGTTTTCTCAGGTGCTCTAGGGCGATACCCAGGGGAATTGATTGCCTGGTTGATCCGAGTTTTGACAGCGTATCTGCAGCGTCATTTTCTGCCCGAGGTATATGATGAAATTCACATCCATCGAAGTATCCACTGAGTTTTTGCACATGGAATCTATATAAGGCCATATTCGCATCTAGCGCGTCCCAATTGCCTGATACTTGTTGTACTACTAGATCTGAATCTCCGTAGCATAAGATCCCGCGTATCCCAATCTCTTTTGCCACCTTCAATCCATGGACGAGTGCTTCGTACTCGGCTACATTGTTTGATGCGGCAAAATGTATTTGCAGCACATATTTCAGTTGATCTCTTTTTGGCGAGGTTAACACTATCCCTGCCCCCCAAGTCATTCCTCATCTTGGAACCGTCGAAGTGCATTGTCCAATAATTCGGATCTGGTAATGGTGGCTCATATTGTACCTCGGCCCAATCCACAAAGAAGTCGGCCACAGCCTGAGATTTGATTGCATCTCGCCTATCGAATTGCGGAGCGTAAGGTGACAATTCAATTTCCCATTTTGCTATTCGGCCGCTTGCATCTTTGTTGCTCAATATGTCGGCTATGGGCGCTTCACAGATCACTTTGATCAGGTGTTCTTCGAAGTAATGTTTTAGTTTCTTCGCCGACATGTATACTCCATATGCCATCTTCTGGTAATGTGGGTAATTTTGTTTCGAGGCTGATAGTACTTCGCTTAGGTAATATACTAGCCTTTGTACTGATTTATCATTTTCAATTCGTTCCACAACGATCACCTCACTTACCACTCTGTTTGTGGCGGCTATGTAATGTAACACAGGCTCTTTTGACAATGGAGAGGCCAGGATTGGTGCTGTGACCAACATCCTTTTCAGTTCATGAAATGCATTATCTGCTTGTGGTGTCCAAATGAACTTATCAGATTTTTTCATCAGTTGATATAGTGGTAATGCTTTCTCTCCCAGCCGACATACAAATCGGCTAAGTGAGGCCAGGCAACCCGTGAATTTCTGTACGTCATTTAGACATCTCGGCAATTCCATCCTTTCTACCGCTCTTATCTTAGTTGGATTGTCCTCTATACCTCGGCTGGATATGAGAAAACCTAGTAGTTTCCCAGCTGGTACACCGAAGGTGCATTTCTCCGGGTTAAGCTTCATTCAGAACCTTCTCAAGTTCGCGAATGTCTGCCGAATATCATCCAGTAGCGTTTTGCTTTCTTTGGTTTTGATAACCACATCGTCTACATATACTTGTACATTTTTCCCTATTTGGTCATGTAGACATTTTTGCATACATCTCTGATATGTTGCCCCTGCGTTACGCAGGCCGAATGGCATGGTGCGATAGCAATAAGCCCCGTACGGGGTAATGAACGCAGTCTTTATTTGATCAGCCGGATTTAACGGTATCTGGTGGAAACCAGAATACGCGTCTACAAATGATAACAACTCACAACCAGCGGTCGAATCAATGACTTGGTCTATTCTAGGTAAAGGAAAAGGATCTTTGGGACACGCCTTGTTCAGGTTCGTGTAATCAATACACATTCGCCATACGACGGCTACATTTGGATCATCTTTTTTCTTTTCTACTAACACCGGGTTTGATAGCCAATCCGGATAAAGCACTTCCATGATGAACCCGGCCGCAAGGAGCCGAGCTATCTCATCTCCTATTATTTTTCTCCTGTCTTCGACGAAGCGGCGGAGAGGTTGCTTCACCGGCCTTGCTCCTGGCCTTACATGCAGAGAGTGCTCAGCCAACTCCCTCGGCACCCCTTGCAGGTCTTGAGTTGACCATGCAAAGATGTCCCGATTCTCACGGAGGAAGTTGGTGAGCTCGCCTTCCTATTTGGCATCTCGGCCGACACCAATGGTGATGGTGCGTTCTGGAAACTGCTCATCTATCTGGACTTTTTTCGTTTCTTTAGTCGGCTGGAAGGAGACGCTTCCATGCGGGTTGGCCAATGCCGGCATATTCAGTTGTGTCGACTGAGCGAGAGCCGCTACCTCTTGAATTCTTCTTTTCTCTCTTGCGATCACCAATGACTCAGCCAGGTTTGATCCGGCCGAAGCACATTCCATTGACTTCCTGTAATCTCCTGCTACTGTTATCACCCCTTGTGGTCCGGGTAGCTTCATTTTCAAGTAAGTTATGTGGCAGCTACTCATGAATTTGGCCAATGCTGGCCGCCCGAGTAAAGCATGATAGCAACTCTCTAGATCCACCACCTCAAACTCCAAATTTTCTGCTCTGCAGTTATCCCTTGTGCCGAATAACACGTCTACTCGAACCTTCCCAATGGGTTCGCATGAAAGTCTAGGCACTATTCCATGGAATGTGGTTCTTGTGGATTGTAGCATATTCTGCGATATCCTGAGTTTATGCATTGCATCTTTGTACATGATATAGATACTACTCCCATTGTCAATGAGTACTTTTGAAAATTTAACATTAATACTAGGTCCGACAAATGTCGGATCTAATATGAGTGCGTACGACCCTGGATTCGGCATTATCTTGGGATGATCTTTTATGCTCCAAGTTACTTCTTGCTCTAACCAAGGCACATATCTTGGTACTGTCGGCATAACTGCATTCACTTCCATATGCCGACGCTGTACACTTTGTTTGTCTTGCTGTTCTGTTGTGAACACGCAATATGATTGATGATGTTCCCTGTAATCATTACGCCCATTGTTTCCGGGGTTTGTCCTTCCATCCTGACCCTGATTTATCACTTGATGCACTGCATCCCTCCGGTCCGAGTTATCATACCTCGGGGGAGGAGGTGGTAACATTAGCTGCTGAGCATTTGCCCTAGTCAACTGTGGCTGCTGCTGCTGATGTGCCTGATGGGAAGGTGCTTGCATGCCGCCGGGTTCCCCATTGCATTTTTCATCCAGGCGCATTGCCGAGTTATATGATTAGCCGGTTTGGCCGGGTTTGTAGTGTGAAACTTACACGGTTGATCCAACATGGATTCAAACGTGTACTTCGGCCTTTCCTGCCATTGCTTCTTCTGTTCTGGTGTCCACTGTCTCTTCCCTTCATTCCTTGGTGTCCATTGCTGAGGACCATTCTTCTGCCGCTGACTGTTTCCGTGATCGGCTGATCTTGCACTGCCGCTGCCACCTGATTGGAGGCATATCTGTAATCCGGTCTTTCCTCTCTTCTTCTACCTCTAAACTCGTTGCGCCTCGATGATCCAGCCACATCTCTTGCATATTAATCTTGATGCTCCCGATGGTCCGCCGACATCAGCTCTGGTTGCGTCGGATATCCCAATGCATACGAATCCGCTATCCTGATGGTTTCTGCCAAAGTGATTGGCATATATCTTTGCAGTCGCTGCCACAAGACACTGGCATAACGGCATCCTTGAGCGAACCAAGCTATCGCTTGCGATTCTATAACTCCCTCGCATGAATTCCTGAGGTTACACCACCGAGTCAAGAATTCTCTGTCTGTCTCATTTGGCCTTTGCTTGCACATTGCAAGCTGCTGTGGCCTATTTGGTCTCTTGTAAGTGCTGGTAAAGTTGCTGACAAACATCTCTTCAAAATCTAGCCAGCAGTTGATACTGCCTGCTGGCAGATTATTCAACCACACTCTGGCCGGTCCTTCCAGCATTTGCGGGACATATCTTACTGCCCATCGCAAGTTTCCGCCAGCTATTTTTACTACAGTGGCATAGTCAATTAACCAATCTTGTGGTTTGGTGCTCCCATTGTATGTTTTCGTGCCCCTCGCCAGCTGAAAATTCGACACAGGCGGCTCGCCCATGATCCGGGGTCCGAAACATGCCGGAATCGGCGGCACTTGATCCTCTAATAACTCGGAACGGTACAACCTGTCCAGTTTTGATCTTGCGTCATTCGACGGCAAGTTTCTGTAATTGATTCTTTCCTGTATTCCATAATTGTCATTCCCACCGTGCCCTGCATACTCCATATCTGAGTAACCATCATTGTACCTCTCATTTGCCTGATTATGGTGAGCCGGTGTCACTTCTCGTTCTTGCCGAGGTTCATTCCTCGGCTGAGGATTAGGCGGTAGGTCTCTCCTCCTTTCCGTCGGGTCATTGTTCTCATGATTTCCTCTTCCGGGGTCTCCATTACCTCGGCTTCCATTGCCTTTGTTGGCATGGCCGGGGTTTCTTTCGCCACTGTTACCTCGGCTCCCATTGCCTCTGTTTTCATTTGCTTTTCCGGCTACTGCCGGATCATACGGAACAATTTGCTTATTTCTTTTTCCCGAAGTTACTGCTCTGTCTTTTCGTGCATTGTTTCCGGGTGAGGATGCTGCTGCCACAGATAGGGCGGGTGCTGCACCAGCCGAATGAACCATACATGAGGCATCAGGCCTTGCCGGGTCTGCCCTAAGCATTTCTTCATTCTGCTGGTTCGCAATGCGCACCAGTTCATTCACTCTTTCTTGCTGTTTCTGTCGGGCTTCGCCGGTCAGTCCTTCTAACTCTAGTGCAGCGGCATTTGCCGCCCTTAGGTTCTTTGTCGGGGTGCTATACCTCGGCAAGCCTAGATCGACTGAATCTGCCTTATGAGTCTCATGCTCTTTATTGATATCATTCATGAGGTTTTTCCCTCTCAATCTTAATTCATCAACCCGCTCGGGGGCGACATCCAGCTTATTTGCCTTAGCATATTCTCGCAGGGTCCTGTTTAAGGACTCCCGCAATGCCGACACCTTTTTTGCCTCTACCAGTACTTTTTGCCTGGTTTCTTCTAATTCTGCCTGAACATTAGCCGGATCAAGTATCGGCGCTACAGGCGTAGTCAGATTATCTATAGTTGCCTGGAGAATATTTTCTGGTCTTTCCAGAGGTGGCCATCTTACCCTTGGTGCCTTCGGGGTTGTCTCCTGCACCTCGGCTGGCTTGGCTGCCGAAGGATCTACCTCGGTGGGCTGTGGAGCTGCTTGCTTTGTGGTCACCTGTACTCCCGTCGTTGGATCCTTGCTTGATCCGGCGCCTGCTGCTCCCGCCTGCACCCCGGCTGCGACCATCACCTCGACGCTGCTGACGAGGCATTCTCCACGTGGACCATTTGCGGCGCTAGGGGGGCTCTCCTGCAACAATAACTTGGTGAGGATAAACGCCGGAGGTGTCGACGGCGACGTAGATCTGGTGCATGCCCAAGTTGATGAAGACGCCATTGCGCGGAGGAGTTTTTCCCCTGAAGCTGCCTGCGTTATCGCTGACATAGTCACAGAGATCAAATCTCCGGACTAAGCCAGAGACAACGCGCTCGCTAGTGTGGATGAAGTTTCCCGTCCGGATCATGACTCCAGCTAGCACCGCTGCTGGCCCCACGGTGGGCGCCAACTGTCGTGGTGATGGCACGGCAGATGCCATGGGTAGGCTAAAGTATGGGGCCAATGGATGCTAGAGGGATCTGGGGAGGGAAGATGTAGTTATTTCTACACGCGAATGACTAACATACAGATCTTTATTTCTCCTCTCTTGGACTACAAGTGCTCCTTGAGCTGTATGCAGGAAGAGAAGATGAACTTTACAAGCCTAACGGTGTTGAATGAGCCCATCCCCTCTTAGGGATCCAAACCTCTCCTTATAAAGGGGAGCCTTGGCTCATCTAGGGCTGACGTGGCAAGCATATTCGAAGAATATGCTTGTCCCAATATAGTAACTCGGCGACCACCTTTCCGTGTTGCCCTTCTAATGACGACAAAGTTCCAGAGAACCCCACCTGCACGCCTCGGCTCCAGGACTGTCACCTCCGTGACCTCCTTCTGCCCTTCTGCTGCTCTGCGCCTTGTCCTTTGTGCTTGGCTCTATTTAGATTCCTCCTAGCCTATGGCTGGGGTTTGACTATAGGCACCTCCTTCTCCTGCAAGCTTCATGTCATTCGGACCTGTCTCGCTTAACTCGACTTGGCCTTCACCTGCATTTAGATTATTCGGACTTACTCGGCCGACCTAACTCGTATGTCGGCCGGATAGTCTACATCTCCTCCCATAGGTGTCATGGTCGTGCTTATATCGGCCGAGATTTACATGATTCGGCCGATATAGACAGTAACTCGGCATATGACAGGGGAAATTCCTTTTATCTTCCCCTATCTTGACCCTATCCGGGGTCACCTCCCCAACACTTGATCGTATGGCGCTTCTCGTAGACTATGTCTAGAGGAGACAGCTCGATGACCCACAGGGCCACACGTCATGTGGCCTCTGGGTTGTTCAGGATGTTGTTTATGGGTGCCTTGTTGACGACCATCACCTATTCTCCTGGAAGTAGTGGCTCAGCCGACGAGCCGTCATGAACACGCCGTAGGCGAGTTTTTGGTAGTGAGGGTACCTCTGCTTTGTTGGTGTCAATACCTCGCTGAGGTAGTAGATTGGGCGTTGGACCCCATGGGTCTTGCCTTCTTCGGGTCGCTCGACCATGAGCATGGTGCTTACCACCTGGTGTGTGGCTGCTATGCATAGCAGTAGAGGCTCGCGTTCCTTTGGCGTGACCAGGACGGGCGAGGTGGAGAGTAGCCGCTTCAGGTCTTCAAATGCGTCGTCCGCTTCGGGCGTCCACTCGAATTTGTCTGCCTTGCGCAGCAGCTGATAGAAAGGCAGGGCCTTTTTGCCCATGCGGCTGATGAACCTGCTCAGCGCCGCAATGCATCCAGTGAGCTGCTGGACGCCTTTGAGGTTCTTTGGTTTCTCCATGGCCATTATGGCCCGGATTTTATTCGGGTTCGCCTCGATCCCTCGCTGGGAGATGAAGAAGCCAAGCAGTTGACCAGATGGGACGCCGAAGGCGCACTTTTCTGGGTTCAACTTGATCTTGTATCGATCAAGGTTGTCGAACGTCTCGCGGAGATCGTCGATCAGTGTCTTAGCCTCCCTTGTTTTGATTACTATGTCGTTGACATAGACTTGTATGTTGCGGCCGATCTGGTTCTTCAAGCATGCTTGCATGCATCGCTGGTACGTGGCACCAGCGTTCTTCAGCCCGAAGGGCATTGTGTTGTAGCAGAACACTCCAAACAGCGTGGTGAACGCTGTTTTCTCCTGATCTTCGACCTTCAGTCGAATCTGATTATAGCCTGAGTAAGCATCAAGGAAGGAGAGTTTCTCGCATCCTGCAGTCGAATCGATTATCTAATCGATCCGAGGGAGAGGGACGTGATCCTTTGGGCAGTGCTTATTCAGCAATGTGAAGTCCATGCACATTCGTAGGATGTCCGTGTCCTTTTGGGGGACCATCATGGTGTTGGCGAGCCACTCGCTTTCCTTGATCTCCTTGATGAAATTAGCGTCGAGCAGTCTGTTTACTTCGACTCCGATGGCTTCGGCCCGTGGCCCGGACAATCGTCGGATGGATTGTTTGACGGGCTTGGTATCTGGGAACACATTGAGTGCGTGCTCGGCGAATTCCCTGGAAACTCCTGGCATGTCCGCAGGACACCAGGCGAAGATTTCCAAGCGCTCACGGAGGAATTAGACGAGCGTGCTTTCCTATGCGGGGCTGAGGTCATTGGCGATCAGCACCGTCTTGGAGGCATCCGTGAGGTGGACCTGCACCTTCTTCGTGTTGAATGTTGAGTCGAACGCCATGTCAGGTGCGTTTTGCCTTGAGACTGGGGGTGCCCCGTTGTCTGTCACCTCTCGGAGCCTTGTGAGCTCCTGCATGCCGAATGACTGGGGGATTCTGTTGAAGTCCCTGTCGTAGTGGTCCGATCGGGTGAAGCTCCCGTGGACCGTGATAACAACCCTAGGTCTTGGCATCTTGAGTAGCAGGTACGCATAGTGCGGTACTGCCAGGAACCGTGCGAATGCCACGCGCATGAGGATGGCGTGGTATTGTGATGGCGAATCCACCACTTCAAACTCGAGTCGCTCGCACCGAAAGTTGTCGGGCTTGCCGAAGATGACGTCGAGCCATATCTTTCCTAGGGGGAATATACCCTTCCCTGGGACGATGCCGTGGAACGTTGTGTCGGATTGTTCCAGGCTGCACAGCGGGATCCGCATTGCTGCTAAGGTGCTGACGAACATCAGATTGATGCCGCTACCGCCGTCCATGAGAAGACCCGGCTCATCTCGAACCCTCCGATCTGCGCCTCGAGCACCAGGGCAGCATGACCTAGGCGAGGGATCTAGCAGGGGTGATCCGAACGGCTGAACGTGATGCAGGACTTCAAACCACTAAGGTACTCAGGGATGGCGGGTGGAGCAGTCACAGCCAAGCTGACTTGGCGGGTGATTTTCTTTTGCACCCTGTTTGTTGGGCGCCCCTTTTGGATCATCAATGACCCTTTCGGCGCGGGGTACCCGTTTCTGCCGTTGTTCTGCGCGGGTGCGATTGGGTGATTCGAAGGTCCCGTGGGTGGTGGTGGAGGAGCTCCGTGGGCTATTTCACCTGGTGCGGGTGCGTGTTCGTACCCAGGGTTCGGGGCATACTGTCTCATCTAGGACATGCTCTCGCTGATTTTCTGGAACTCGCGATAGTCTTTGAGCATGTGGCTTGCCTTCTTTTTGCCATCCTGCTTGTCGATGTAGAAGTGGATGGTGCATGGGCCCGACAATTTGTCGTATGCTGAGGGCTCGTCATCGCGGCTGCGGCGTTGCCACGATTGCGCTGGGCGTCCTCCATCGTGAAAGTTGTTTCCGCGGTATCCGTCGCTGTTGCGGTTGCCTTTGTTGCAGCGGTCGGCGTAGCCAGCCGCGACCATGTCGGGTCCATCGCGGTCGTCGTAGACGTGTGATCTTTGCTTGCTATGGCGCTCGCGTCGGTGGCCGTAGTCCTCTTCCTCCTTCAAATGTGCTCGGTGGACGGAGTCCTCACCATCTGCCCATATGTTAGCAATGTCCATGAGGTGGTCGAGTGTCTTGGGCTTGACGCGCCCGAGTTCTTCCTTGAAGTCCTGGCGTTTGACGCCATCCTTGAAGGCGTCGATCGCTCTCTCCTTAGAGATGTGCACCGTGGAGTTCTTGGTGTTGGACCAGCATAGTATGTATGAGCGAATGGATTCACCCGTTCGTTGGGTGCAGGCCCGTAGCTCCTCGATCGAGGCTGGCCTCTTGCTGGTGTCCTTGAAGTTTCGGATGAAACTGTACGCCAGTTTCTCCCAGCTTCGGATGGATCCCGAGGATAGGCTGCTGAGCTAGATTTGGGCGGCGCCTGTCAGCTGCAGCTGAAGACATTGTAGGGCGGTGTTTTTGTTTCCGTCGTGCATCTTGACGGACGACAGGTGGTCGTTGAGCCATGCCTTAGGGTCCTGCGTGCCGTCGAACTTCGAAGTATCCGAAGGAAGCTTGAAGTTCCACGACATCCGCGTCCGCCGAACAGATCTACTGAAGCATCGAGCTCCGCAGAGTTCTCCTTCATCGTCATCCTCTTCGAATTCAGATGAGCACACACGCTTGGCATGTGCCTTGTCGATCTTGCGTTGAGTGAGATCGCTTCTAGCGTCGTAGTCACGGCTGCGACGCCGCGAGCTCTTGTGCGGTCGAGGCAGGTCGTGTTCTTCCTCGTCAGATGAGGGTGTGGGACTGCGGTTGAATCTGACCGCAACCTTCTTCTTCGGCTCCTCAGGAGCTTCCCCATAGAGCGCAGCTCCAACGAGTCCGAGTCCGGCTAATGAAGAATTGTGCATGGCCCTCTTCGGGTCCCCCACCGGAGGTGGATGGGATGCGAGGTATGTGGTGGCTGCCATGATCGTAGCTTGCGGTGTCTTCGGGATGACGTTGCCGTTGGCATCCATCTCCATGAAGGATGTGTTGAGGGTTCGGGTCACCTCACGTCATGCGGCGGGGTCCATGTTATCTATGCGAGAACGATGCTTGTTGGCGTTGTTGCCGTGCGAGATGGAGCCGCCAATGGCGGAGATCACAGCTTGCCGCGCGCTAGACTCTGAGACCGCTTGCTTGCGTTTGTCGAGTACTTCCTACATCTTCACCTGCCTTTTGTGCTCTTCAATGAGGAGCAGGTGGTATGCCATTAGTAGGTCCTGTGAGGCACCCACAGGCAGGATCTTGTTGCCCGCTACAGCTTTGCGAGCTTGGTTCCATCCTTCCTGCTGAGGTGGATTACCCGACTAGCATCGGTGTCATCCTCGTTGGGTGGGGGGATGATCGTCTCCCGTTTTCCCCGTTTCTACCCTGCGGGTTGCGTGGCGGGTTGGGTGCTTGCTGATCCACATCGCTCTGGATGACCAAGGCGCATTGGTAGCGTCCGTAGGGTGGATCGCTGCTGCCGTAGCTTTCAGATCCGGAACCGTAGGTCCCTTCATCCGATGGCGGATCGCACAGATCTGAGTTGCAGCTGTTGCTGTCATATGACTCATCTGTCGATGGTGATGTGCGTAGCACGGGATGCATGGCCGACGAGGCGGGCCTAATCGATGGCATGGGCACCCGCTCTGGGAGGCAGAGAGTGCCAGTGTAACAGCCCAAGTCTGTGATATATGTATATAATGTTAAAGCAGTGCATGCATCTGTTTAAATCAATACAATATTTGCATGTGAGCATGTGTTGAAATAAATGCAAATTTAAAACCCTAAAACCCTAGTTTTACCCTTTCTTTCTTTGAAAGCTTAGTCAAAATGGTTTGAATAGTTTGAAAACCCAAAATTGTGGATCCCAAATGGATTACAAGGGCCCCACAACAGTTTGTATATTTTACAAAAGCTTCTGATATTTTGAAACATCCAAAACTAATTTGAAAATGCATTGCAAAAGAAGAAATCAAAACAGAAAACAAAAAGGTTTTGTTTATTTTAAAAAAATAGAGCAGAAGCAGCCCAGGCCGCATAGCCCACTCCCTTTCTCCCTTTCTTCTGCGCAGTGTGGAACCCCACAGCCCAGCTCGGCCCAAGTGCAGCCTGCAGCCAGCCCATAACCCTTCGCCCTTCTTTCCCTTTTCTTCTTCCCACTGATAGAAGGACGAGCGAAGCAGCTCGCTGTCCTACGCCGATGTCGTCGCCTCGCTGTCGTGCCGCGATGCGTGTTGCCGCCCTGGAGACGAGGATAAGGATCCGCCGAGAATGCCTCCCTCTCCCTTATCCTCTCACTCTCCCCCAGTGCTCTCTCCCTTTCTTTTCGCAAGCACTGAACCCTAGCCGTACGGCTGCCGCTGGACGTCATCGTTCTGGCCACCCCCATGCTCCATTGATCTTGCACGCGTCTTCTCCTCGCTGCCGTGAGTATCCTCGCTGAAGTAATCGAGTCGATAAGGTCTCTGTCGCCCACAATCGAAGTCGTCTTCCTGGCCTCCGACGAGCTTGCCATTGTCCTAGTCGTCGATTCCGAGCTCCTCCGACTGATTCGACCCTACCATCGCGATTCCGGTGAGCTCCTGGTCCTCAAGGACCTCTCTCTGATCTTCCTACCCCTCCCTGGCGCTCTGCCGTCGTGCACCGCCCGCCACCGCCATAGTACATGGCCGCCGGTGACACCCCGGTGACCCAAAACGGGCATAGCCTATGTTGGTCGCTCCCTTCTGTTGCTTTGCGTCGAACACACCAAACCTCGCAACCCCGCTCGCCCTCCTCCGCCATCCCTGGCCACTGGCCGACGCGCTCGCCGACGAGTCCTGCGTGGCGCCAAGGTGGCATCCGCGTGGCCTCGGCCCTACCCGTCAGTCGGAGTGGGTAACCTCTGCCCCGGTGAAAAATGCTCCTGGACCCATTTCGCATGTGTGGCTGCTGAGGTGGCGAGAGGCCCACCTGTCTGTGTCTGTGGCTAGCCCAGCCTCGGTGTAAAAAGGTTTCCAGTTTTATTTAAATTAAGAAAAGGCTTTAATAATTTCAGAAATTATTATAAATCTTATAAATTCAATAACTTTTAATTTATAAGTTAGAAAAATACAAATAATATATTAAAATGTTCAAAAAATGAGTTCTATCTAATTACACTATAATCATGCATTGCTAATCAACTTTAATGACAAGTTTATTTAGAACAACATAGTAACCCCTCTCAGGTGATTCTGGAGTTTTCCGAGTTAGGGTTTTCAACCCTCGAAACCCCGTTTAATCTGTCAAGCATGCCTTACGGTTTCATTTCAATGTAATTTAACTTGTCATATCATCATCCTTGTTTGAGCTTTGCATCGATGCCATGTCTTGATTGTTGCCTTTCTTTCTGGTGTTGGTTCTTCGCGATAGGATCCGAGCCCGAAGCTGAAGTCAACAATACCGAAGATCAATACTTATCTACTGACGGACAAGGCAAGCGTAGCCTCTCATTCTGAACCTACTTTTACAAGGTATATTACTTTCTCGCTATGATGCACACGATTCCAATGTGGTCTTTTGTCAGTAGTTAGTGATACCTATCTGCTGCATAGTTTCCCTGTTGTAGCCTTATACTCCTGATCCACTGCTCCTAGCATACCTAGGTCTGGCATCTGAGCATTGCTAGAGCTTGTGAGATCGATAGCTTAGCCATGCATAGTATCAATGTCTGATCTATCCGAATGATGAATCAGAGGTGCCGGAGAATCTAGAAAGGTAGGAGGTGGTGACATCATCGAAGGAGTTAACTAATCATGCTAAGGCTTGTATGGGAGGCCACGTTGGGTGTGGTTTTTGTAGTCCCATGCTCGCCACCACTAGGAACTGAGTTCTTACCTTTGGAACCAAGACAAGCGTACAGTCACACGGGGCCTAGACAACCCCTCGACTAACTAACTTTCCTAGTAGATTCCATGAGTCACATAGTTCGGGCGTTCCATTCGACATATTGTAGGGGTTCGTAGCATGGAAAACAAAAATTTTCTATCGCATACAAACAAACAAGCCAAGATCTATCTACTAGATTGTAGCAACGAGTCGATGGAATAACTTACCCTCGAAGATTCCAAAGCGGTTAACGAGAGCAGATTCTCGTGGGTGATGTAGTCGTACTCTTTCCGATCTCAAGATCGCGTAGACGATCCTTCCGGTGCTGCGTTCCGGCAGCGCTTCCGCAGTCGGTCACACGTTCGGTACTCGACGAAGACCTTCCTCTCCCTTGTTCCAGCAGGCAGCGGAGGTTGTAGCACTCTCCTCGCGATTCCGGCAGCACAACGGCGTGGTACCGGAAGTAGAGGGGAAATCCCGCAGGGCTTCGCCTTAAGCCGGAGCGAGTATGGTGGAGTATGAGAGAGGGCTATTAGTGGTCTAGGGATTAGACACACCAATTAGAAGGCTCTAAACCGCAGGCTAAAGCAATTAGAAGCTCTAAACCAGAACGGCTCTAAACCGGAGATTAGAGGTAGAAACTTGTGTGTCTCAAGGAGGAGCCCTGCCCCTCCTTTTATAGGTGGAGGGGCTAGGCGCGCCAGGGAGGGAGGGAGTCCCTCCCCAACTCGGCCTAGGGCTGGGCGCCGGCCAAGGAGGAGAGGAACTCCTCCTCCAAGTTGGTTTCAACCTCCTCTTGCTTGTTTCCCACAGTTTCCTGTTTCCCACAGTTTCCTGTTTTCCACAGTTTCCTGTTTTAGCCGTTTGACTTTCAAACTGGCAATTTGACTTTCATGTTTTTGGAACAGCAAGAACACTTAGTACATGATGCAATCATTCAATGACACACTCATGTACCCTCCCCCCCCGGAGTGCCGGACAATCCGGACCCTTCTAGAACATTCCCGATGAAAACACCGGAATCATTCCCGAACTCCGAAACGGGACTTTCCTTATATGAATCTTATTCTCCGGACCATTCCGGATCACCTCGTGATATCCCGGATCCCATCCGAGACTCCGAACAACATTCGGTCTCTTTCTCATAATACCATAACTACTCAAACAACGTCGAATCCTTAAGTGTGTCTCCCTACGGTTCGTGAATTATGTGGACATGATCGAGACACTTCTCCGAACAATAACCAATAGAGGAATCTGGAAATTCATATGGCTCCCACATATTTCTACGATTACTTTGCGATCGAATGAACCACTTACATACGATACCAATTTCCTTTTGTCTCACGATAGTTTACTTATCCGAGGTTATGATCGTCGGTATCTCTGCATACCTAGTTCAACCTCGTTACTGATAAGTACTCTTTTCTCGTTCCCGTGATATGTGATCCCTTGTGACCTAGTCACATGCTTGCAAGCTAATTGGATGACATTCCACCGAGAGGGCCCAGAGTATATCTATCCGTCATATGGATGGACAAATCCCACTCTTGATCCATGTGTTTCAACCAATACTTTCCGAACACTCAATGCCACCTTTATAGCCACCCAGTTACGGTGTGGTGTTTGATGTCATCAAAGCATCCATCCGGTAAAGGTGATATGCATGATCTCATGGTCGAAGGAATTAGGTTACTATGTATCAGAAAGCATATAGCAATTGAACTATTGAAATGACTTGATCTTTATGCTACGCTTATCTATAGGAGTATGTCCATCACATCATTCTCCTAATGATATGATCCTGTTGTTAATAACATCTCTATGTTCATGATCAGGAAACCATGATCATATATTAACCAACAAGCTAGTTTAACAAGAGGCTTTACTAGGGACTCTTATTTTAGTTTACAAATCACACAAGTATTAATGTTTCTGGTTAATACAATTATAGCATGGTATGTAAACATTTATCATAAGTGTGAAGATATGATAATAACCACTTTATTATTGCCTCTTGGGCATATCTCCAACAGTCTCCCACTTGCACTAGAGTCAATAATCTAGTTTCGAACCTTTGTGTATATAACACCTATGGCTTTCCGGTGTTGTATGTACACGATTGCTAGTGGTCAACTGATCTCCGGATCTGACACTTCCAGGTCCGTGTGTAATTGCATGTCTTTGCGTCTCTACGCATCACTCATTCTCTAATGAGATGGCCTTGTACAAATTTGGTCTTTCGGTGTGACCTTTAGCTCTTTGGGGTTAAAACATGTTGATAATATTGTCGCACAATATATCTTCATAGTATTATCCCACTGTGAACTACACCTAGTTTGATAACAAACTTCTTGACACAAATGCCCTCTTTTGCTGCTATAATAGCAGTCATATACTTAGCCTTTTGTTGTAGTATCTGTCACAATGTCTTAACTTTGGAAATCATCCAAATCCATTATGGAACTCACTTTCCATTATATTGTGCCACCCTTAGTTTAGATTGAGATAAACTTAATTTGTACTTTGTGACAAAGCTAGTATCAATGTAGTACTTTTACAATGAACTAACCATCTATTTGTCACTTCTACAAATATTATACTCTTAGTTCTTTCAAAAGATCATAAGAATATCCTTACTATTGTCCAATGATCATCTTACGAATCATTTTGTTATATGCTCACAACATTTAGAGCATAGGACATATCTGGATTTGTACATATCACAGTATGATTGATATAAATACTCTTTGTGATTTCATACATCAAGTATCAATCTATACTTGATTATTTGTTTCACTTTACCAAATGTCAATACACTTGAATATATCATCAACATTGAACTTATTCAATCCTTTCTGTGTGACAAGAACCTCTCTTGTAGTTTCTATATTGAACTCATTCAATATCTTGTCTATGTACTTCTGGCACAACCATATTAGCGTCTATTGATGCCAAATATTTGGGTTTTGCCTAAGTCTTTCATCGGGATGAAATTCTTAATATGTGTTAATAAAAGATACATTATTTCCAATCAACAATATGTCTTCCACATAATGTATTAGAAACATGTCTTAGCGCTCCCACTTAATTTCTTGCAAATGCAAGCATCTCCATCGTCTCTGATGAACTTTTAAACTCCTTTAACTGTTTCATCACAGTGAAGATTCCAACTCCGCTATGCTTACTTCAACCATTGAAGTTTGCATATGTTTTTAGCATCCCTTCAATTTTAACAAAACCCTTTGGACTGTGTCATGCACACGTCCTAGGTAACCCTTCTATTAGAAGAACTTGTTTTGTTTATTCAACTACCATATAATAAAATTATATGTAGTGGTTGCTACACTAATCCATCTAGACTAAATATCGCTATGAAAGATCAGATCTTGTCATAGTCAACTTTTGAACATTGTTGTGAACTCTTTCCCAACATGTCGACTATTTCATAGATGTGCAACATCCATGTCTGTTTATTTATAGATCCAAACACAACTGTAAAGTCTTACACCTTTCTCGAGGGTCCTTCAAGTTCAAAACTTGATTTCTTATGTATGGAACTATCACGGATTTTATGGCTTCAAGCCATTTGACGGAGTCAGGGCCCATCATCGCTTCTTTGCATGTAGTCGGTTCATTATTCTCAAATAATGATTCAACCCTCAAATCTTGGTATTTGATTGTTTATCCGACCTACTTGTTTCAATAGGAACTTAGATCTCCGTGACCACAACCTTTGAGGCACGTGAGCCATGAGCATTGTTGCTGTCTCCGGAACACTTTTCGGCGCTGCGCAACTCTGCACATATAGCTAAGGTTCTTTTAACCTTATCAAAGTTCTATTGTCCTCCCACTTTTCTTTCCACGAAAAATTCCTTCCAAAAGAAATTTGACGTTCTAAGCGACAAACACTTTTGTCTCTGGTGTTATGGAGGAATACTTAACAGTTATTCGAAATAACATACAAAGACAGGTTCATCCGACTTTGGTTGCAAACATCTTTCTTATGCAAAGCATACCAATGTTTAAGAAAGGACAACTTGGGTTTTATCCCAAACCATAACTTTATATGGTGTCATTTCAACAGATTATGATGGAGCTCTTTTCAGTGGAAAAACGGTAATCTCTAAAGCTTTTAATCTTTAAAATATAATGGCATTTTTATGAATTACACCTTCGATCTTACCATGTCAAACAAGGTTTAATTACATATCTCGAACGCTCCATACACTTATGGTGTTTCGGGAAAATGCAAATCCACGGAACGATTCCTTAAATCTTAGGTATTATGCTAAACTTGTAACTTAAATATTTTCCTTTATGATCTTATCATAAACTATTCATATTCTTGTTACAATGATTTTGCACTTCATCTTGAAAGTCTTTGAACTTTTCAAGTGTTTCATACTTTATCCTTATTAAGTAAATATTCATATATTCACTCAAATTTTTGGAGAAAGCATATGAAGTTGAAATCCATCGCTTTTGACTACACATAATGGATTTCATACAACAATATGTACAAGTTCCAATAAGCTAGTCATTCGTTCCCTTTTGGCCTATGAACGAAGTTTTAATTATCTCTAGGAAAGTTTCACAAGCGTCATTTGATCAAAAATCAGAAGACTCCAAAATTCCATCAACATGGAGTTTCTTCATGTTTTCTTTCCATTACAATTCAAACGGCGATGTCACTTCCTAAGTGATCTTTCAATCAATTTGTCTTTCGACATTTTTAGCACTAGTTTTATGGATGTGATTTCTCCAACGAGATTTGTGAATCATCCATCTTTTATGGATCACGGTAATTTATTTGAACAACTCTTTTGTTCTCATAATACCTGATAAAACAAATCTTGAAGGCAAGCTTTGATGTTTAACGAGCAACACAATAACCCTTTATTTGTTCTCGATGAACATCATCACATATTCTTTTGCTAGTTACTTAGGCCATTGTAGTTCATGAATTGTGTTGTTTCGTATGACGATTCACACCAACAAATTCAGTATCAAATACTTAAGAACCACATTGTTTAATAAGCAAAGAATATATCCATAACATGTATATCATCTATATACTTAAACTGAACAATTCTAGTCTTTTCTTTTCTGCCATATATTTATGAGATTCTCTTTCAATATTTCCTTTTCTGTTTGAAAGAATCTATCAACATCAATAGTGGAGTCATACATATGACACATAGTCCAAAGCGTGTATAGTTAAATACCAATGTCTTTGGACTTGCACTTTGAAGTAGATCACCATCATCAAATGTTTGGTGTTCTTTCAAATTCCTTTCTTTAGTAATCTCTTGGTGTAGTAAACATTTTACCTACATCAAATATTCACCCTCATCATGGATTTATCCATGATCAAGCTACTTTTAGCTTATAACGGTGAATCATGAGTATAATGTTGCTCTCCAAATCCTTTTGGACGATTAGGACAACTAGTGTCTCCAACCTTTTGCAAATTCTCATCAAATATGAGAACATGACTTTAGACATATTATACTCTATCATGTTGCAACCAAAACTTCGTTTCAGATATCACAATATCTTCCACACATCATGGTTTCTGAAACAACTCTTTCAGATCCTAGATAACCTTGATATTAAGACAATCCTTTAAATATCAAGAATCATGGATACAAACATGATACTAACACTTGGAATTGTTACTCTTGATTTAATACTAATTATTAAACTTCATGGAGTAACCGGAACTTACTGAAAGTTTGCAATAGGACTTTTAAACTTTAGATTAACACTTAAAAACAATACGATACCAGTTCGTAAAGTAACTAACCAGAATTCTATAGTTCTATCATCTCAATTATAACTAAGCGCAAGGTGGTAAACGGATGCCAATGACTACAACAACTATGCAAATTCACTTTGATTTAGTTTATGATAAATTGAGTTCTAATTAATAATTAAATTAATCTAGGTGAACTCCCACTCAAAACAATATCCCTCACATTGTTTTAGTGATCACACGAACCAAATCCACCACATCAAAACCGATCATCACGAGAGTTGATGTAGCTTCAATGGCGAACAATCAACATGTTCATCATATCTACTATATGACTCATGCTCTACCTTTCGGTAATCCGTGTTCCTGAGGCCATGTCTGTACGTGCTAGGCTCGTCAAGATCAAACCTTAGTTTCTGCATGAGCAAATCTGGCTTGCTCACGTTGTATACACTTGTAGAATCTAACACACCCGATCATCACGTGGTACTTCGAAACAACAAGCTTTAGCAACGGTGCTAACTAAGGGTGAACACTTTATGACTTGAAATTCATGTGCATGAGGGTCATCTTATAATGCTACCGTCGTCTACTAAGCAATACAAGATGCATAAAGGATTAACATCACATGCAATTCATAATATGTGATATGATATGGCCTTTCTTCTTTGTGCTTCCGATCTCCATCTTCAAGCACGAACATGATCTCCATCATCACCGACATTGCATCAAGGTCAATGATGCTTCTCCATGGTTGTCGTCCACCGGCTTCAACTATTACAACTACTTTGAATAGACACGCGGGTCTTAACATAAATTAAAGACAACCATATGGCTCCTGGCGGTTGCCAACTTACAATAAGGAACATTGCATACATCATATATAATCACAATCATGGCCATATCACATCACAGCACACCCCTGCAAAACAAAGTTAGATGCCTCTAATTTTCTTTGCATGTTTTACGTGGTTTGGGGCTTTCAATAAGTGTCGTTCTAACTTACGAACAAGAACCACAACATTGATACTAGTATTGTCAATCACCCGTTGTAAATTGGATCTTAACTATGCTAGGAGAAACAGGCACCCGCAAAGCCACTTATGCAATACTAGTTGCATGTCAAGCGTGGAGCAAGTCTCATGAACGATGTCATGTAAGGTTAGCCCGGGCCGCTTCATCCCAACATACCGCAAGATGCAAAGTACACAAGAAGCAATCGACAATAAAAGCATCAACGCCCACAATGACCATTGTGTTCTACTCGTGCAACAGATCTACATATAGACACGGCTCTGATACCACTGTAGGGGTTCGTAGCATGGAAAACAAAAATTTTCTATCGCATACAAGCAAACAAGCCAAGATCTATCTACTAGATTGTAGCAACGAGTCGATGGAATAACTTACCCTCGAAGATTCCAAAGCGGTTAACGAGAGCAGATTCTCGTGGGTGATGTAGTCGTACTCTTTCCGATCTCAAGATCGCGTAGACGATCCTTCCGGCGCTGCGTTCCGGCAGCGCTTCCGCAGTCGGTCACACGTTCGGTACTCGACGAAGACCTTCCTCTCCCTTGTTCTAGCAGGCAGCGGAGGTTGTAGCACTCTCCTCGCGATCCCGGCAGCACAACGGCGTGGTACCGGAAGTAGAGGGGAAATCCCGCAGGGCTTCGCCTTAAGCCGGAGCGAGTATGGTGGAGTATGAGAGAGGGCTATTAGTGGTCTAGGGATTAGACACACCAATTAGAAGGCTCTAAACCGCAGGCTAAAGCAATTAGAAGCTCTAAACCAGAACGGCTCTAAACCGGAGATTAGAGGTAGAAACTTGTGTGTCTCAAGGAGGAGCCCTGTGTAACACCCTCAGAATCGGCCCTATGCAAGTTTTAGCGAAACTCGCCAAACCCGCATAGAAACGATTTGAAGGTGCCCACCAGGAACTTTCGTGCGGGTGGAAAGCAAAGTAATAACATTACAGAACAGTCCTCGATGGGACCCACAGAACAGATATATATACAACACGACTCCATGAGTCAAGAATACAGATATACAGTACAAAGATCCAAATCACCTTGAAAATGATAGAGCGTCCGACTACGGACAAGATGCAAATGGGGCTAAGAGCCCTGAAGAATAACCGATGGCGTCCATAACCCTGCCCAGGCCAAGCCGGAAGGGTAACCCTGCTAACGGCGTCGATCTCAAAACCTGCTTAAACAAAAGGGGTGCCGACAAAGGGCAAAGGAAAATAGGAGCGTCAGTACTGAGGCCAGTACACGGCGAGACTAGAATTCGGCGGTCCTCGCCTACATAGGTATGGTGGACTGAAGCGACAGCGGCAGCATGCACTAAACAACCTATAGTGACTCGATACTACTGGCGGCTATCAGAGAGGGTTAAGGGAGACCTATTCGGATCCAACCTGATACTATCATCAAACAAACCCATCCTGGCGTTTCCCCCTCGGGACCAAACGAGGAAGTCAACCGAGGAACTCACACAGTTGGCAGTTTTACTTATTCAGTTATAGTTGCGGCACTTTACTAGTCAGGTTTAGATAATCATCCTGATAAAGTAAGCAGTGGGTACTTTTAGTTAACCATTCCGTTATAGTGGCAACACTTACTAGTCAGATACAATTAGCATGAGATAACCCCAAAACCCAGCAGTTGTTGGTACTTTTACTTAACCATTCCGTTGTAGTGAAGTTGATTACTAGTCATATCGGATACAAGTCAATTTATAACAATAAACTTTAGTTATAGTTGTCTATGATCAAGCACTGTGCTCCAAGTCGTCCATAACCGCGGACACGGCTTCTCGAAAAGATTTAACCCTGTAGGGGTGCACCAAAGTATCCACAGGCACTTCGACCCTTTTTGCCAGATCAGTTAACATACACCCATCGGTATGTCGGCGGGGCCTAATTCACGACGTTCCCAGACCCAAAGCAAGTACATGGGGGCCACCCCACCAAGTCGACACCCGCAACGAAGTCGGCCGGTCTCCGAGACGGACTTAGGGTTTGGGTAGACGGCTGTGAACGACAGCAAATCCCCAAACGGGGACTGTCGACACCGCGAAAACGTGTCCCGATCCTAAACAGTACAGATGCTATCTGTCGCACAATTTAAATAAAGCAGTAAAGCATGGCATAAGTACAGGATAGTAAATAAAACCTCAAACTAGTTTGTGGCCCCCAGTACAATACTTTGAAATCAGGTAATAATCAATGGGGGGCCCATATCTCCCCACCTGTGGTTAGCGCGCTCGATCTCGGAACAGGTGTCAAGAACTCGGGGTCCTACGGGACACAAGTGGGCGGTCGGAAACCAAATATTATCTATCACCCACCGATGCCTCTGCTTAATTCACTTTTAGTTGTTAAACAGGAATTAAAGTGAACGATAAGTAAAACCATGATCATCTCCAGCATTGGACATGCGGCACTTCTCCAACAACTGTGGTACTTGACGACACACCACAACACTTGAACAAGCGACTACGACGCGCGGGTCCAACTATCTACCAAACAACAGGTAATAGGATGTGTCCAAGGCTATATGTGGCTGCAAGGGATATCACGGGTACGAAAACTAGAGCATCGCAACACAGATAGCAAAGATCAACAGGAGGGAAATAAATACTATAAAAGTAAGATAGGTAGAAAGGGGGAGATGCTCGCCTGAAAACATTGCCGAAGGTTCATCCGAAGATCGGGGCGAAGCTCACATCAACTCCACGGCCTTATCCGCGAAGAAGCAAAACACTAGAATAAACACCGGATGCAATATTTAATACTACGGCAAAAGATCGGCATGCTTATGATATGATGCATGGCATGGTAAAGGTGCGATGCAATTAGGCAATATTAAACGGAACCGGGGTCCCGACAATTAATTAAGTGGTGCATGTTGTTTAACTACCCCGCAATTTAAATGTTGTTTTAACATGGCAAAATAAGTAACCGGTTCGCTACACAAATTTAAATGAGGCCAATATAAGACTAGAGTTGCCCGCATATGGGCCCCATATTTAATTATTAGGTGAATCGGCAGAAGGCCCCCAAACCACATGATATGCATGCGAGATGAATGATTTAATATGCAACAATTGTATTATATTATAAAATAGGGTTTCGGGAAGGGGTTCACACATTAGGGGTCTCGACGATCTTGGGGTTCCGGGGTTCGGGGTTCGGTCTCAGGGTTCAGGGTTCGACGGAAACGTTCTCGGATAGCGGAGTAGATCTTGGCGTTCCGGGAGGAAGCACTTGGTTAGCGTCGGGGGCGCAGCGGGTTCGTTCTGGTCGGTGTCGATCTTGTCGTCGCCGTGGTCTTCGGGTCCGTGTAGGCGGTCATGGCGTCCCAGGTGGCAAACTTGGCGATCCGTGGGTAGTTCATGTCGTTCCGTGACGGTACGGTCTTCGGGTCCGAGTGGGAGATCTTGTCGCATCCGCGGTCGTCGGGTCGTGCCGACGGTCTTGTCGTCTCACGGCAGCGATCTCGGGGTCCGGGGTCTTGGTGTTCGACGGGGTTCGGGCGCGCCGGGATCGATCTTCGGAAGATCTGGCACTATGTTCAAATGTCCTGCCGACGCCTTATTGTCACCACACGTCTCTCCTGTATTCACATAGCATCAACACTGGGACAAACCATCACCTAACCATGCTCACAACAACACTGCAACAGGGGCAGCAGCAGGATCGGACCAGGCCAGAGAGCACCGACCGCGCGTTGCTGCCGGAGAGGCGCGACGAGGACGAGCTGCGGGCGGCGGCTCGGGGAGGCGGCCTCGACAGAGAGAGGAGCGCCGGGGAGGCGGCCTGGAGGTCGACGGGGCGACGGGGGAAGGCCGCGGAGAGGGATGCCGGAGAGGGAGAATGCGGGCCGGCGAGCGGCGGGGCCTGCCGCGGCGAGGAGGAGGAAGCCGCAGGGGCGGCGGGCGGGGACGGCGACAGGGCGGGGACGCGCGCGGCGGCGCCAGAGAGGCAGAGCAGGGGAGCGGCCGCGGGTGACGCCGGCGGACGAGGTAGGGAAGGGGAGGCGGGCTCGGGCCGGCGTCGGGCTAGCGCGGGCGGAGACCGGCGGTGGGGCAGACGCGACGGAGGCGATGGAGGAGGTGCTAGGCGGCGGCGGCGTTGCAGGCGGCGGGAGGAGGAGGGGCGGTGAGGGGCGAGCGCGGGTGGGGCGCGCGGCGCGGGAGCGGTGAGCGGAGGGAGGCGGTCGAGAGGTTGGGGAAGGAGGCGTCGGGGGTAGGGCTGCGGGGCGGTGTGGGGCGCGAGTGGGGCCGGGGTTGGTGGCTGTCGGGTGTGGGGATCTGGGCAGGAGCGGGCCAGGAGATTTGGGGTGGGACCCAGGGGAAGAGAGAGGGGGGGCTGAGAGAGAGAGGGGGAAGAGGGCTGGTGGGGTGATGTGTCAGCTAGGGAGTGGTGGAGGGAGGGAGAGAGGTGAGGTGTCAGAAGGGGGTTGGTTGGGGTGAGGTGGAGAGGGGTTGGGTAGGAATAGGTTGGGTAGAAAAAGGGTTTAGGTTGGACCGTTTTTACTTTCTGGGGGTGGTCGTTCGGGTCGATCCGGCCCGTTCGACTGCCCCACTATAAAATAATTTAAAATTTTATTTATTTTAAATGCACCGTTTGCAAACCGATAGCAGACAAACAAAATAATCCGGAGACCCGGGGTTTTGCGTTTGAACAAAGACGGGGCGTTTAGAAAATAAAGACAGGTCTTTTCGCAAATAGTTTTATGCAAGCAAATGCAAGACGATGACTATGCTCAAATGCAATGTGGCATGATGACATGAGCATGCGGTCATGATGATGCAATGCACAAAAACAACGCGATTTTCTAGTAGTGGTTTTGCGGGATGCCACACCCTGCCCCTCCTTTTATAGGTGGAGGGGCTAGGCGCGCCAGGGAGGGAGGGAGTCCCTCCCCAACTCGGCCTAGGGCTGGGCGCCGGCCAAGGAGGACAGGAACTCCTCCTCCAAGTTGGTTTCAACCTCCTCTTGCTTGTTTCCCACAGTTTCCTGTTTCCCACAGTTTCCTGTTTTCCACAGTTTCCTGTTTTAGCCGTTTTGACTTTCAAACTGGCAATTTGACTTTCATGTTTTTGGAACAGCAAGAACACTTAGTACATGATGCAATCATTCAATGACACACTCATGTACCCTCCCCCCCCCCCCCCCCCCGGAGTGCCGGACAATCCGGACCCTTCTAGAACATTCCCGATGAAAACACCGGAATCATTCCCAAACTCCGAAACGGGACTTTCCTTATATGAATCTTATTCTCCGGACCATTCCGGATCACCTCGTGATATCCCGGATCCCATCCGAGACTCCGAACAACATTCGGTCTCTTTCTCATAATACCATAACTACTCAAACAACGTCGAATCCTTAAGTGTGTCTCCCTACGGTTCGTGAATTATGCGGACATGATCGAGACACTTCTCCGAACAATAACCAATAGAGGAATCTGGAAATTCATATGGCTCCCACATATTTCTACGATTACTTTGCGATCGAATGAACCACTTACATACGATACCAATTTCCTTTTGTCTCACGATAGTTTACTTATCCGAGGTTATGATCGTCGGTATCTCTGCATACCTAGTTCAACCTCGTTACTGATAAGTACTCTTTTCTCGTTCCCGTGATATGTGATCCCTTGTGACCTAGTCACATGCTTGCAAGCTAATTGGATGACATTCCACCGAGAGGGCCCAGAGTATATCTATCCGTCATATGGATGGACAAATCCCACTCTTGATCCATGTGTTTCAACCAATACTTTCTGAACACTCAATGCCACCTTTATAGCCACCCAGTTACGGTGTGGTGTTTGATGTCATCAAAGCATCCATCCGGTAAAGGTGATATGCATGATCTCATGGTCGAAGGAATTAGGTTACTATGTATCAGAAAGCATATAGCAATTGAACTATTGAAATGACTTGATCTTTATGCTACGCTTATCTATAGGAGTATGTCCATCACATCATTCTCCTAATGATATGATCCTGTTGTTAATAACATCTCTATGTTCATGATCAGGAAACCATGATCATATATTAACCAACAAGCTAGTTTAACAAGAGGCTTTACTAGGGACTCTTATTTTAGTTTACAAATCACACAAGTATTAATGTTTCCGGTTAATACAATTATAGCATGGTATGTAAACATTTATCATAAGTGTGAAGATATGATAATAACCACTTTATTATTGCCTCTTGGGCATATCTCCAACACATATGCATAGAAAATCTTTTGAAAGATTTGCCGGGTGAAGTTAGTGCATTCATAACAGGTAGGTAAGCGTGGCTGAGGTTGCTTGGGGTAGATAGCGCCCTTGGTAAACCAACCTCGCCTCACATCTTTAAGTACCGGCTTCGGGATTTGACACGTTACAGCGGAATCATACTTATTGCGTGACTCATGGTCTCGGCAAAAGCAAGGTAAAGGTCGTGGTCAACCACCCTCTGTCGGCCTTCCAAGGAAGAGGGCTAATAATTTGGCATTAAGAGTCGGTTGGTACGTGTGGGTAAAGTTGTACACCCCTGCAGGGTTAAATCTTTTCGAAAATCCATGTTCACGGTTATGAACGACTTGGCGACCGGACTTAAGATCATAAATAACATCAACCACTATAAAACTTGCTGATCCACGTGTGCTTAAGGATGCTTCCTCTGGGTCGAGGGGGTGATCCTAGATAGGAGGTTCTGATGGAGCTGGTGGTTATCAAGATGTGATGAACAAGATGAAGAAGTCGTTATCTTATCCCTTTTAAAAGATTCTGATTAGATGAGCCTCTTCTCTCTCTTGTTTACAAATAAAGATTGCTTTCCGCAAAAGAAAATCCAGAGAAAGCTTTTCTAGCCAGAGCATGTAGATACTAGGTTATCTAAGTGTTGCGGAGTACATTCTCGTACTCAGCCTTGCGCCATTGTTGTTTTTTTATACAGAGTATCTGGTTGCAACTGAAGGTGGCTTCTACGTTGACATCGACGAGTAGTTGGGGGTCCCAGGTAGCAGCCTGAGGACTATGGGATGGATGTCGCTTTTGTTAATGGCCTCTTAGGCCTTTTGCTAAGTTGTTGTGTAGAACAACATAATTTGCTTTATCTGTGTGATGTAGTGTTGGGTCTATGACCTATGGTTTGTAATAACTCTAGTATCTTACTCTGTTAAGAGTTTAAACTTATGTTGTTGAATCCTCGTGTTCTGTAATGTTACCGAATCATACTGTGATCTTCCGTGTTTGGGAGTTGAACTTATCTTAGATGGTGATCTGAGGTTAGTTTAACCCTAACCCCGGGGGGTGCTACAGCTGGTCTGCCCCACTTGGAAGCAGAAGCTCCCGAATAGAATTTCAAGTTCGTCGCCAACGGGCTCGAAGTCCTTCAGGGTGGCTGGCGAGTGGGCGGTGAAGTCAAAAGTGCCAAAGAGGAGATGTCTCTCTGTCGTCGAGGAGTTGTAGATCTCTTTGGTCGGGACCGTCACGATCGCACAATCAGCGCCCCCAGTTCCCACAGAAGGCGCCAATTGACGAGGATTGATCTCGTCAATGCCCATTGTTATGAGCTTGGGTTTTGGAGAAGAAGGGGATGCTGGAGATCGCGGAACGGTTAACAGATAAGCAACCAGGGGACACGAGATTTACCCAGGTTCAGGCCCCCGGAGAGAAAACCCTACTCCTGCTTGTCTGCTCTTGATTACGGCGGAACCGAAAGTTACAGGGGCGCGCAGATGCAATCTGGCGTGGAGGTGTGTATGCGGTGGTATGAGAGGTTGTCCTCCTCGTCGTGCCCTCCTAGACTTTATATAGAGGTAGGAAGGTCCCGGGCACAGATCGAGTCGGTTACAGGTTTTAGGGTTTCCCCCTTTGAATATTCTATCTGTTCTAGTCTTGCTCTCCAAGGATCCGAAGACGTCATGGGCTTGGGCCACCCGAAAGTCTTCATGGGCCGCGTGTATTCTCGTGGGCCTTCCTTTGGCTGGACCAAGTATGCTAAAGTCGTGTACCCGTAGGGTATAACCATGTCACCAGGAGGTTTACAAATATATAGAAAATATTGTAAGGACCCTTTTATCCAGATTGGGCTCCACACACTTTGGTAATTTTCAAATTCAAAACATTTTGAATTTCTTTGAGAGGGAAAATTAGGGTTTTAGGGTTTGTATTTTATTTTTCTTTAATGCACAATTTAAAACATGATGCACAAACAAACCCTAAATAATGTTTATCTAAAACTGGGGTGTTACAGCTCTATACCCCTTACAAGAATCTCGACCCGAGATTCCAAAGGTAGGAAAAGAGACAGAGAGAGAAAGAAAGAGAGTTACACTAAGGATAGGAGGGAAACGCAATAAACAACACACAGAGTATCTCATGGTCAACTCATGGATGGAGTGTTTAGAAGCAACTCTGAGATGACTACATGAAACACACCAAGGTAACAGAGGAAATAAGAGTAGAAGGTTTCAAGTTGTTAGATAGATGGTCTTGATAAGAATTGAGACCATGGAACTCACAGAAGAGTTTGAAGCTGCCTCATGAAGAGTGGTTGTTACTGCTGAACCAGGGGAATATGACAGAGGGTCTTTCCGACTAAGTGTGTGTCAACCATTACAACAATCTTGCCAGATTACAGAGAGACCTATGTCAAAACCTTGAGGAACACCAACCATCGTATCTGCTTGAGATTCAGATTTGGTTAGGCGAGATGACACTTCAGACTCAGCATGTCCAGATTGAAAGCTCGTAACATTTACCGACAGGCAAAGTTACTAGATTCTCAAGACAGGGACTACAATGTTAAGCTCCAAAAGACTGACCTAGATTGATATACCCATGTATTAGCATATTGTCGAAGGACAACTGCAAACACATAAAGTACTGACAATTAAAACTCATATGTGTCCTTAAGGAACGGAGATAACTCTATTCGAATCCACGGCGACATCTTTCAACATTTGCACATGAACCAGAGAAGGTTACTTCTAACATCCAGAACATATACTTCGAGATGACTCAAATATGGTTCTCGAAAGTTTCCAACATTAATGCCAATTGTTCCATATTAATCTTGTCTAGCATGGAGAAGATAAGGATGTCATTGACGGGCTCAACAACAAACTTATCAAAACACTCCAAGAAGATGTACTCATATGTTGCATGAACAAGGCAAGAATATTGGTCAGACCAAAGGGCATGAAAATGTACTCAAGTGAAACATCACAAGTAGAAACATCATCAAGATAGTCCTTGGAACTGAGTTTGATTTGACGATAACCCAAATCAAATCAAAGGTGGGGAAGATAACATATCCACAAAGGAAATACTATCTTTCTTCAACACGAACAAAACTAGACAGCCCTTTAAGAAGGAACAAAGTTAGATAGAACTTTGGTCTTACAACTCTCCAAGTTGTTGTTTAAGGTCGACCAACTAGTTCAGGGGTACCCACTTCGGATCCTTGGAGAAAGGAGCAGTTCAGAGAACTTGCTTGCTCAAGAACTTGACAACACGGTCATGTAGTAACATGGCGATACTTCTAGTAGACTTATAGAATATCACGAACCACCGATATGTCACTTAGGTTCGAGAGGAAACTTGCTTGGTAAGGCAAGCAGACATAGTCTTAGAGCTTCGGCACAAGCCTAACTCTTTGCCCGAAGAGAGTGCTCAAGAATAGCAGACTTGGCAGCACAATCATTCTTCGCTTAATGATAGGATTAACCAATCATGCTAAGAATGATACAAATGTCCTTAGAGTTCAAAACAATAATAATTGCTAAGAATCGTAAATAGCCACATTATTACGCACACACATCACCTACGAGCACGAAAGCTCGAGGACGAGTGGGTAAATATGTGTAAAAGCATCACTTCATTAAGGGGTCATGGAACTCAACACGACCTCTTAGTATAAAAGGGTGTGATACTTCAAGATAGAACAGAAGGAAGACACTCAATGCCTCTTGATCTGTGGATTACAACACTTTGACCTGGTCCTAGATACGACGAGGTACTAGAGTTTGTTTCTCCTGACACCCCGAAATGGTTTGTCTTGACAGACCACAAGAGTATCTTGCATCGGAAGACACCAATGCACATTTACTACTTGGCTACCAACTAGTAAACAAAGGTCGGAAAACAACAAGGGAAAAAGAACATGCTCAGGATAGAATCCCGAGATGTGGATGCATAAGTTAACAATCTTCTGAAAACCAATGCAGGGAAGGGTAAGGTGTGGCAGAGTCACGAGTTTGGATGCGAGACTCTCGAGGAGTACTCTTGTCATGATCTTTTTGGTTCCATTAAATAACATCTGCCATAGCTAGTGGTAGGGGAAGTCCTTAGTTGTCACAACTCAATCGCGACAAAGACCACAGGCTTGAAGGCTAGAATTGTAGTACCAGCCATCCCGAGGTAATGTGTGAACACTAACAACATGGGTCAAAGGAATGGATCTTGGGTTAAAGGTCAGCTTCATGTACAAGATTCACAACACCAGAATCCAGCATAATTAGGGATCTTAGGTTCAGGTCCAAGGGTTAAGACCCAAAGAAAGTATTAACTACTTCTTGAGTGACATAACGTACATTGCAAGGTAGTAATCACGAGGTAGATTCCAAAATAAGATACAACTTCTGAAGTACCCAAACAATAAAAAGGAGGCATTCGAGGCGAAAGGAATCCTCGAAGCCTAGAAAAGAATACTATGGATCATTATATTGTAGGATCCATAAAACAGAGAGACCATGATGGAAAGGAATCTCTCAGATGAACAAGATCAAGGGATAACAAGGAATTCACAACACACACAACTCTAGAGAACTCAACACTAGGTCAGATGGTTGAGAAACGACATGCCCAAAAGGCACCTAAGATTTGAAGGACTAGAGAAGATATCAAAACTATTCCAAAATCAACACAAGATAAGATGAACCAGAAGTTAGAGAGAAACTGGATAAGAAGAAAAAGAAGCATACTAGAGTTTTCGCAAATACTTTTCATCTTTGAAGTAGTTTTCACAAGCACTAGACTCAACATCGACCAGTAGCAAGGTTTTACTACTGTCGGTACTGCTCTGATACCAAAACCTGTGACACCACCGGGATCAGTGCTAAACAAATCCTAGACCTCCGTCTGACATAAGCTTAACCTTGAGCTCGAGGATATCCAGTGAAGAATCAATAACACATCAGTGACCCTACGACACAAAATTTATTACAGCAAGCTCATAACTAAGCGAAGATCCAAATTATTACAAGCATAGGTCACCGACCACAAACATCAAACAGCGGAAGGCAAATTATGCTATTAAGTATAGCAAACTTAACAAATGGCCTAAGAGGCCTGAAACATAACGATGATGTCCCATTCCATAGATTCTAGGCTGCCGGTCGGGAACCCCAAGCTACTCGTCGGTGTCGATGTAGTACGAAACTCGTCTTTAGGGGAACACTTACTCTGCCAAAAGTATCAGCAAATAAAGGGTGAGTATAGGGTGTACTCCACAACACTTATGGCTGGTGGAGTTGTTTTGCAGAAAGCCATCTTTGTTTATAAAACAAGAGAGATAAGAAGCTCGTCTAATCAGAGTATTTTAAAAGGGGATAAGAGAGCGACATCTCCGAAGTATTGATCATCATCTTTTGATATCCACCAAGTCATCATCATCTACCAACTAGGATCACCCCCTCGTACCCATGAGGAAGCATCCTTAAGCACATGTTGATCTACCAAGTTTTACAATTAGGTTATAGTTCTCTATGATCTCACATCCGTTCCCAAGTCGTCTATAACCGTGGACACGGCTTTCCGAAAGATTATTACCCTACAGGGGTGTACAACTTTACTCACACGTACTAACCTTCTCTTAGCGCCACGCGATAAGCCCTCTTCCTTGAAAGGCCGGCAGAGGGTAGTTAGACAAGACCTTTACCTTAATTTCGCCTAAATCCATGAGTCTCCAAGAAAGGGTTCCATCAGCCCATATCTCTATGTCCAAGGATCGGGAGTACTCCCGGAGCCTCCTTCCTCCTTGTTCACGCCCTATATGATGCACCATCTTCAACCCATCCAAATATGCAGATGCCAAATAGCTAACTACGGACTCATGGATCAGACTAGGCAAGTTAGTGAGTCAAGGGGGTTCCCAAGCCCCCGTGTGGTTGCACGCTCGTCTTGGTTCAAGAGGTAAGAACTTCCAGGTCCTAGAGGTGGCGAGCATGGGACTACAAAAACCACATCCCACCGTGGCCTCCCATACAAGCCTTAGCATGTTTAAACTCATATCACCTCGGATTTTATGTCATCATGTTCTCCTGTCATACTAGATTATTTGCATCTGATAAATCATCTGGTTGAACCAGACTCAACAGCTATGCATGGCTAAGCAGGACACAGATATAATCTCTAGCAGTGCACACAAGCCAAAACTAGTTATGCTAGGAGCAATGGATCGGGTAGTATAAGCTCAAAGGGAGTAATGCAACAGATAGGATACTCTATCTATCAATAAAAGACCATAGTAGAATCATATGCATCATGGAAGGAATTGAAATGCTTTCGAAATCATAGGACTATATCATGGTGGGTCTATGCTTGCCTTTGCCTGTTGATAACCAGAAAGCAGAGCTTCGGACATCTGGTACTTGACTTGGTTACAGTTGTTCAAGTATTGTTCGTCGATCTTCGATGGTTTTGATCTCTGTCTTCGATCTCGATCTCGATCTCGATATCGTATTCTACCGAGGAAGAACCAAACACCGGAAAGAAAGGGGAAACAATCAACACATGGCATCGATGCAATGCTCAAGCAAGGATGATGATATGACAAGTTAAATTGAATTGAAATGTAACCCTAAGGCATGCTCGACAATTTAATCGGGGTCCCGCGGGGTACAAACCCTAACTCGGGGAAACTCCGGAATCACCTATGAGGGGTTACTATGTTCTTCTAATTAAACTTGTCTTGAAAGTTGTTGAACAATGAATGACTATAGGTTAGATAGTTAGATCTCATTTTTCTAAATATTTTGATATATTATTTGTATTTTTCTGATTTAAAATGAATTAGTTATTGATTTTACAATTTTATATCAATTTATGGAATTATTAAACCTTTATTAGCTTTACTGCATCAACATGATGTCAGCAAAGGGTGGGTTTAATCTTTTTACACCGAGGCTTTACCCAGCCGCAGTGACTGACAGAGGGGCCCCAGGGCCACCTCAGCTAGCCACACTGGCCAAGCTTGTGCGGTGCTGACGCAAGCGCCACATCGGTGCCACGCAAGCGCCACGCAGGCTCGCCGGAGACACGTCGGCTAGCGGCTAGGGACGGCGGAGGAGCGCGAGCTACGACTTGCGACTAGGCCTGCTCGAACCAGCGCAGCGAGACGAACCTAATAGCGGCGACGCCGCTTGCTAATGGTCACCGGAGCACGGGAAACGACGACGTGTGGCGGGGGAGCTTACAGATCAACAGTGAGAGGCGGATACAACAAGCGAGCGAGGCAACCAGAGGGTGCCTGAGTACCATAAGATTGCCACGATGCGATTGGTGATGACGGCAAAGGCTGGGGAGGACGGAGGCGCGAGAATCGACAGCGGCAGTGGTCGTCGGGCTTGAGGAAGACAAGTCCGATGCGGCCGGCTAAGAGCTCCCCTGGTCGATTCCTTTTGCGAGATTGATCAAGACGGCGAGGCGGATCTTCCAGCAGGCTTAGAACAGCGAGGGGAGGCGGGGGACGGCGAGACACCGACGAGGTCTGGGCTAGGGTTCGAAAGCTTCTGCGCGAGAGCGACACAGAGCAGTGGAGCGGGAGATATGGGGATGAGGATAGAGGGCAGAGCACGTTGCGGCGGTCTTATCCTGGCGTCTGGGGCGGCGGCGCATCGCAGCGGTTGACGGCGATCGACGGCGACGGCGCAGGCACGCAGCTGCTTCGCGTCACGGTGGAGACGATGACGTAGAACCGATATGGGTCAGGGATGGGCCAAGGTGGGATGCGGGAACTGCACACTGAGCGGCAGGAAAGATAAGAGGAGAGGTGGGCCGACCTGGGCTACGGCTGCTGGCTGCTCTATTTTTAATTCCAAACTCTTTACTTTTTCTATTTTGTTTTCTCTTTGTATTTTCATCTAGAACTTTTTTGAGTCATTTCAAAAATACCAGGAGGTTTAGGACCCTTTTATCCAGATTCGGCTCCACACACTTTGGTAATTTTCAAATTCAAAACAATTTGAATTGCTTTGAGAGGGGAAACTAGGGTTTTAGGGTCTGCATTTTATTTTTCTTTAATGCACAATTTAAAACATGATGCTCATGATGCACAAACAAACCTTAAATACTGTTTATCTAAAATTGGGGTGTTACATAACCGCTTCTGGTCCCCGATGGACGCGATCACACGAGGCTGGTTCAAGTCAATTCTTCCCAGGTCGTTCTCACTCGTCGCTCGCCGATCGCGTCGCGACGACCGGACCTTCCTCTTTATTTTCTACAAACAAGATTTTAGAGAATTTCCACTCGTTGGGCGTACCCGGGCCGAAAACGGACCAATTTTTGGCCGGACGAATCGCGTTTTCGGCCTGGGTACGCCCAGTTTCCCACTCGCGTACCCAGGCCGAGTTCCCAAGTTCGGCTAAAATCACTTAAACTCGACGAAATATGGAAGAATATAGGCGGAATTTCATTAAAGTAGGCAAGGGGGCACATAGTACATCGGATTTCATAACTAGAAAAGACCGCCGCCGGACGCCGCAACTACAGGCCGAGGCGGGGGTTGTTGGCGGCCTCGATGTGCGCCATGACTCCGGCGAGAGTCCGCCCTGAAACGCTCCACCAGCGGTGGCGGTAAACCGCATTGTTACGCGGCGGCGGCGAGCCCGGCTGTCCGTCGTGTCGGACGAGCTCCTCGAGGCGCCTGTCGACGAAAAACTGCCTCCAGAAGACCAGGTTGCCCTGATCCTCGGCGAGATCCAGGTCTTGCATGGCGGCGACAGCGGCCTGGATCTCTCCGGCGAGTTCTGGATCTTGCATGGAGGCGATAGCCGCCTGGATCTCTCCGGCGAGGTCCTCTCCGTCCGGCACCGGTGGAACGGGGATCCCGCCGGCGCTGAGTTTCCAGCCTACGGGGAGACGAGTGTCTGTCGGGGCCGTATAGCGCGCCTCGCGGAGCAGTCGGGCTTCCCACGGCGACAGCGTGCGTCGTCCGGCCATGGCTTCTCGGTGGAGTTGAGGAGGAAGAAAAGTGCGACCGTCCGAAGTTTGCCGGAGTTATGGTGGTGTGAGGGACTGTGAAGAGAGACGGCGAGGTGTATGACTTTTATAGGCCGGAAGAATGGCGGGAGGGGTGTAGCGGCGAGGGCAGGAAAAGGAAAACGGCGGGAAGGATGGCGGCGAGTCGGCTTCTGTCGCTGACAGGCTGGTCTCGCCGAATTCGCTTCGTCCGGCGTCCTCAGGGCGTACTCGGGATCCTGGGTTCGGCCTGGATAGTCCGGATCAAAGTTGGCCCAAGTCCGGCCGAAAAGAGATTCCTGAGTACGCGACTAGGCCGATTTTCTGCGTCCGGACGTAATTTTGGTGTCCGGATCGGCCTCTTGGATAGACGAGTGAAGATGCTTTTAGATTGTTTCCGGCCCCGGTCTCGCAGTTGCTAGCAGCCGATCGACGTGCTTGCCGGCTTGATAGGAGCAGCACTTCGGATCAATTTACGGACCTGCTAGACTAATCAATATCGACCGATCAACGTGCTTACCGGCTTGGACAGGAGCAGCACTTCAGATCAATCTATGGGCATGCTAGACTACTGATTAGTACGTACACGCTCTGATCTGACTTCCTCTATCTCTTCTGAAATTAATTTTTTTCTTAATCTATTCCTTTGTAAAACAAGCCGAATTATATGGAGAAACAAAGTGTCAATCCGGTGCTGAAAAAAAGAAGAAACGGAAAAGATTAGAAGCGATTGCTCAGTCTGAAAAGAGTCCTCGAGATAGATTTATCGTGAAAGAGTTTCAAATACCACTAAGTGGATTGGCGACAATAGCACTTGAGAATGATATCTTGGAGAAGATTAATTTTAAGATGCGATTGAAGATTTTATGTTAGAAAATACCAGATGGATGATGTTTTTTTGGCAAAACATGAGGTTTGTTTTATTACTTTGGTGCTATATTTACTCTTTTAGAATGGATACTTGATATAATTCTACACATTGTATGGAATAGCACAATCTATATCTCTTTACTAGTTATAAATAGTTATGAGTTTGAACAAAAATTAGGACTCCATCTTCTAAGTCGCACCAGGGCTCCCAAATTTTGGAGACAGGGCTGACGAAAATTTAGCAGTAGACTACAATCAAATTGACAAGTAAATACATCCACAACTATGAACAATTTTAAAAAAGGGTATATTCTAGAGCTATCATCAATACGAATTTCAAAAGAAAAACTATACTATTGTAGTGCATTAATCAGTACCACCTTGACGTCAGTCTCTCTGTCAAATCAGTGTCCACATGTACACTACATATTCGTGGATATCAAGCAATGCGATGGATATAAACAACACATTTAACAATCTTTCTTTTTGCAGGGAGCACACAATTATTAGGTTGTGGTGTGGGCATGTTGCAGCAGAAATGCTTACAAAAGCCCAATATTCGCTTGAAATATTAGTTCATACAAAGTTAAATAATATTAGCTACTCCTTTCGTATATGGTGATGGGCAAGACAGCAGAGGCACTTCGTCTTCACAAGATCAAGGGGTATTGTGGAATCGTTTATGGAGCTTGAAAGTAGTAACAAAGGCGCAAGTTTTTTGTGACGGGTTATGCGAGGCGTTGTGCCAGATTACTCAACCCTCACTTGGCGGCATGTCAGATATTACAGCACTTGTTCAGTTTTCTACCTTAGAAAACTTTACTCCATGCTATAGAGGCACTGAGACATTCTGAGTGTCAAGGGCAGATCTTTAGACTGTAATATCTTATAAAATTCTGGAAGTTACCATGATTGCACACAGATATATGGGCGTTAAACATCGACTGAACCCTGATGGTGGAGGAAAGAGCAGAGGTGATCACGGCGATGTCGCGAAACAGATGGACGCAGTTAAACCAGTCCGCAACACACTACTGGATTTGGCGCTCCCTGAGCCAGTTGTTTCCGTTTCAGGGGCACTTGGCACAGGCGCACAGCCTAGACACGGGTGTTGTTATTAAGATCAACTAGCTGAATGCTCGTGCTTTGCTACGGCCGGTTAAAAGTTACGCTTTGCAACATTTGGTTATGGGTCACAGAACAGCTCTTTGTGAAATTTGTATGCCAAGTTTATCGCTTGTGTCTCCCTGACGCGGTGCCTCTTCTATTAGGACGATACTACCACGGGAATTTGATGATGTTCTTCCTTCCCTCGCTACAAACCTCTCTCGTCGTCATCCTCATTGCTATTGACCTCCCTTGCCTAACTCTAACATACAAAAACATTGTATTACACCCTTGCTAGACTCTAAAGTTTTGCTTTCTATGTTTTTTCACTGGGTGTCCACGTGACAATGTCAATTTGCATGTGGTCTGATAGCACCGAAATCAACGACATCAAAATCAAGGGAGTTTTCTCAATCTCACATATTAAAAATTGGTAAATTAATCGCTATTACTCCCTCCGTCCCAAAATAGATGTCTCAAATTTGTCAAAATTTAAATGAATATAGACACTATTTAATATATACATTCATCCAAATTTTAAAAAACATAAGACATCTATTTTGGGACGGAGGGAGTATTATTATTGTGCAAAATATTACTAAGATCTCATATTCAGAGATGTTTAATATAGCACATCAAGTATACATTTGCATCGCTTAACTGTATTTTACACCTACTAATACCGAGGAAAAAACAAATCTGCAATATCAGTTCATATTATCGGTTTGAACAATTTGATAAGTGGACTAATTTTCATATTGGTCGGTACTGCACAAAAACAGTTTCCACACTATTTTACTGAACAAATGCATAGCCAAAAACTCAATAGAAAAAGGCAAAAAAGAATAGAGTACAACGCTGGAGTTAGCCCAAATGAACTGGAGGCAGCCATCGGTCTTCACGAAGGAACAAAATGTAATTCGTCCGGGATCGTAGGCTCCTCCAGGCTCGCTTCCTGCACATCTCGGACACACCACCTGTCCCTCGTGGCAGACGCTATCAAGGGAGCCGGGGACAACGTGGGTAGGGGACCACCTCAGAATCTTATCCTTTCACTTGTCAATCTAGCTCAAATCTCTCATGTTCTCTGTTTGCTCTTGGAGAAAAATCCCATCGCCGCCGGTGCCCTACACCTCCGGCCAAAGGCGACGCCGCTGATGCAAGCGGTAGAGTGAGCTTCTACGAGCGGTGGCTGGGAGTGCTACCATAGGTTAGGGAAGGTGCTGCACATCGGTGTTGCTGGAGTGGTGCCGATGTGAGTAGCGGCCATGGTGAGTCCCCGTGCGCTACAAGGCATTTCCGGCCATGGACGACGCCGCTTCTGGTCAGGGAAGGTGCTGCAAGGTGATCCGGTGTTGGTACAAGCCATCTCCGGCAATGGGCGGCGTGGGCCGCGGCCTCCTGCCTCTTGCACGCGAGCGTAGGCTGGCCGCCGAACCGGTCAGTTTTGGCGGTGGCAGTGCTATAATATGCTCCGAACCGCGAGGGTAAAATTGTCCAGAAAAAAGCGACGGACGAAAATTTGGACAACAAAATAACACCATATAAAAGTGGCTGGTACTGGGGGTGTGGCGAGAGAACATGCTGTAGTTTTCAGAGGTGCCTGGTGCAAGGCGTAGCCAGGTATTGGAATCGGATTGTACGGAATTGGTGTGTGGCTATGGGACCCTAGGAGGACCCCTCCACTCGAAGTAGTTAGTAATGTTTTCAAGTCTATAGTTTTCAATTTCATTTGCTTGCCGTTCGACCAAGGTTTAGGATTGGCGCGACCCCAGTTTTAATTCAGAACAGCCTTACTACTGATTGCAATGCTGGTGAGTTAATAAAGTTGCGGTGTTCTCCAGTAAAAACATAAGATCATCTGGGACATACCCAAAACATAAACTCCCTCATCTTAAAATAGATGTCTCAAGTTTGTCAAAATTTGAATAAATCTATATACTAAATTGTGTCTAGATTCGTCCAAATTTTAACAAATCTAAGAAATCTATTTTGAGACGAAGGGAGTACAAAACATGGCAAAACAAAAAGACAACCGCAGGATTAACTTGTGTCAAGCATTCAAAGCAACGTTTGCAGAAGCTATGATCCTGGAGTGAATCAAGATTGCATATAACAGCAGGTGTAGACAACACTGATCAATCTTGCAAACATCACTTACTACATAATATAATCATCATTGTGCAAAATTAAACGCCTCATGGTAAGGGAAACATCACATCCAGACTAGGAGAAGTTCACTCCATTGAGGAAGAGGTTGGGCCACCGCCGAAGCCACCACCACGGCCAAAGCCACCTGCACCACCACCGCGGCCAAAGCCACCACCAGAGCTCTGAAAAAAAATAGGGTGGAAAATTTGGTGAGCAAGTACCGATCCATTCGATCAGAAAATAGCTACACTTCCAATACAGTGTATGGCATTTCTTCAGCTGACACCAGGATAATGCAACACTTTGACATAGGAAAGCATGAAAATTACAAATATATGAATGTAACTGTTGAGCGTGAAACCAAATATAGCTTGACTATCAAAATCTTCCAATGTATAGCATTAAACTATCAGTCAAATATTCACAGTTCATATTATCGACATTCTAGGGTGCCACAGAAACCAGCCACTACATAATTCTGATTGGTATGTTTAAATTCATGTTTGCCAATTATTATGCTATACATCGCACGACCAAAATAAGACATAGGCACTTCCAAGGACATAGTTGATTACCCTGAATGATGGCTGGAACTCTGCAGGAGCTCCACCTTTCTCACCAGCAAAGTCACCAGGCGCACCACGAGGACCACCACGGTAGCCATCCCTGTCACCAAACCTTGGCCTCTCGCCCTCAAAGCGAGGAGGACCCCTGTAAAACGTCCAGGTAAATATAAGCAAAAGCAATTAAGACGATAAACATAGTAACTAGGCAACCAGCCAAATACAACATCTATAAATCCTGAAAACAGCTATCTTGCTGTCTTATTTATAAGACAATCAATCAAGGGACCAACAAATAAGCGACTGAGGTGCATTCAGGAAAGTAAAGCATACAACAAAATTTCTGACCCGCATCCAAAGATATGGCATTAAGTCAATTCTTAGAACAATGCTGCAAAGTTATGTCTACAGAATAAACACTCTCCACCTTAAACCAGTAAGTCAAACACCAAACAGGAATAACCTAAGATACAAACACATGACAGACCTCAAGTCATTTTAATACACAACTTAGTTGTTAATTAATTAGAAGAAAATTTCATAAGTTAGCTCTACAGCAATCATCGCACGAACAGGCATGACAAGAGCCTGAAGCATAAATAACTATACCTTGGGCGGTCACCAGGCGGGCCAGAGCCGAATGGGCGGCCTGGAGGCTTGGCAGACTTCTTTAGCGTGTTAGGCACGATCTCAGATGGCAGGTTAAGGAAGGTGCGCAGGTGCTCAATGCCTTCATTGGTGAGGTACCAGTAGTAGTGCTGCCACGAGAAGGTCTCCCTGACGTATTCCTTGGACTTGAAGCTCTGCATGAGTTTGATCACCTGCAAATTCGGCACGTCAATCTGCGGGTGCTTCGCCAGGTTGTAGTCTTTCTTGGCATACAGCACCCCCTCTGCAATAGCAAATACACGCATCAAGCTAAAATGGTTTTGCAAATAAAAGTATTCACACGAATTCACATTCGAATTTCCTAATGCATTAAGTGATAACCAATCAGAGCATGGATCCTTTCATTTGGTTCTGATACGCATAATTTGTTTGAAATATCAGAACCCAAACCCCCTTATATGAGCCATTGGGGTTGGGGGCACATGATCTCACAAATATACGAGAGCTAGCAGCCTTCACAAGTTCCTCGCATGCAAAATTTCACCAAAGAATCGAATCCTATATATAAACTACACTTCAGTTACCAGCCTACGAAGCTAGGGGGCGTTGAGAACTACTGACCTTGGAAGAGGTACTTGCAGATCTCATTGCGGTTCTTCTTGGGGATGATCTGGGAGAAACAACACACGAGATTAGTAAAGCGTCAGGGCAGGTAAACACCTCGGAGGAACAGTGGATTCTGGCCTCGGATCCTCGCTTACCATGCTGGGCAGGTCGTGGGTAGGACGAGCTCCGAGTGCGCCGGGGCGGGGGCGGGGGCGAGGGCGAGAGGCGGCGGCGCGAGGGAGAGACACGAAGAACCCTAATTCTGACGGGTAAGCTTTTATATAGTCGCTCTGGTGTAGGGTTAGACGACGGAACAGAGAGCGAGAGAGATCATCAGAAGGAAAAGGCCCAGTTTATTCCGATCCGATGGGGCTTGTCATGGGCCCCTGAAGCATGGACGCTGGTGGGCTGGCTCGTTGTTGTGCGGCTTTTTTTCGCAGTTTTTCCTTTCTTTTCTGTTTTACTTTTCATTATTTACTCCTTTATATTTTGTCTTCTTTTTATTTTTATAATTTATTTATGTTTAGAAGACTAGCCAAATATCTAGAGGTGTAAACGGATCGGATAAGATCGAATAATGTTCTCTCCATATTCTTTACCATATATTTTTATCGGGTTACGGATAATGATCGGATGTGGATTTGAATAAGGATAATATCGGATTACAGAATTGGATTGAAAACAGAATGGAGTAGGACCGGAAACAGACAAATATTATCGGGTAAACATGTCAACAAGGCATAATTTCATCATTGCAAACAATATGAAAAGATATTCAAAAGAATAACACCAAAGAGTGGCATATCATTCAAAATTACACCAATGTCAAGATCGTAGTCTTTACTATTAAAAAGAAGTTGGTGTTGGTACGTCCACTTTGATATCAAACATCCACTTTGATACCAAACATTGAAACAATCTAGACCGTCCGATTTTTTGCACGTCCAATACGCTTTGTAAACAGCAGTTAAGGAAGTATATTATGTACCATCAATTAGGAGATATGCTAATCATTTGTTTCCCCTAAAATTTCTTGCGTGGGACAAGAGAAAAAAGGAAACAATAGTAACCCCCCCTTGGTTTCGTCCTTAAATTTTGAAACAAATCGAATCAATTAGTAACCGGAGATCGTTTTCATCCTATTATTAGTTTGGAAAAAAACCAATCTAGCATTAACTCGCGGGATGTATTCCCAGCTGTATCCATGGAGACGCATGCAACAAGTCCAAATGTAAGCGAGGCGCCAATGCCCCAGATATTAACAGGCGACCTTGGCCGTAAAAAAATTGACTGAAAGATCGTTTTATCTGACACCAATATTTTCACACAATTCAATTTTGTGAGCACACAAGTTTTCTTTTCTATAAGCGAGGCGTGCAACAGAATAAAAAGGAGAGGTTGTATCTCCCACTTGGCATTCTCTTCATTCTCTATCGTGAGACCACATAAATACATCACCAGCGAAACTGGTGGATTTTCTTCTGCGGAACTCAATCCGAGAAGGGGAAGAATATGTATCCAATATTATTTAAGATTACGACTAGGTAGTTCTAGAGCAAGTTCGATAATCCCGCCTCGCCTTAAACTCCTAGGATGAATTGGTCCGCGTCCACGTTCCCAGCTCGGCCGGCATGACCTCAGAGACACACAATAAAACTTGGGGTCTATCCGCAAGTTTGCATAAAGAAAATGAATCTTCGATTTTTTATTAATACATAGTATTTACTCAAAAAAGCGAATCTTAAAATTTTTATTAAGACATATTTACGAAAAAGTGAATCTTTAAATTTTCATCAAGACATATATTCCTATGTTTCATAGACTGCTCCTAATGACATATTCACAAGGACCAAGCAGGTTCATGGTATGGCCTAGGGCCCTTCACCATCGGAGGCTGAGTAGATGATATGCACAATTTAACGCATGACCTGAGTAGATCATATCAGATGAAAATAATAGCGGGTTGGCAATGTAAGGTGTGGTAGATATAGAATAGAAGCAAATTAGATCAGATCTTATTGCACAAACACGATATTATTTTTGATCCAGACTATAGACATGTATGATTTTGATCAATTTTATCATTAAATAGACAAAATGCCCTTCATAAGCTTTTTTTGAATCAATGAACGTATATAAAACCATTATACTCCATAACTAAAATCTCCAAGGTGTAGCTACTTACAATTATACGAGTAAGCTAAGATAAAACAAAAAAAACTCTTTAATGAAATTTCTGAATGGTGCCCAACAAAAAATAGAAAAAACCACACAAAAGTGTGTACCTACAATAATCATGTATGAAAAAAAGTGAGTTTGAGCAAGGTGGAACCTTAATTGTCTTATAACACTGCAAGCTGTCTTTTTTATACACATGAGTATTCACATTCATTACGTATCACATCATATATGTTGCGAGTAAACAAAAGACCGTAGCAGCGCACGGGTATTCAGCTAGTACTTAATAGCATTGCACCAAGACCAAGCCGCGCTTTTTTTTTTGTTGAGGGAAGACCAAGTCGCACTTGTGTCTTCCTCTTCGTGTAAGTATGATTGCCGGAGAGATGTACCACACGCAAGGGCGCTGCACGGTAGGCGGTGTGGACGGCAAAAGGAACCGAAGAGGCTAGGAAGATGCCTACCCAGGCCAATTTAATCTTTCTTCTATCTCTTACTCTAGCCACGCATCGACCATTTACATTACCTGAATCCCATCTGCATCCCGTCTGTTAGAATTAATTAAACATAGTTAATTAAGGGGTTAATCCCCACTCATGTAATCATACGATTATGGAACCGTCAGGCGGTTGGAATTTCTGGAGCGCCGCCTCCTGGAACCGACTTCCCCGGAACCGACCCCCCTTGTATAAATATGTTGATCCAATCATTAATGAAACAACTGATTCATTCTATTTCTCGTGTCTATTTTCTACTTCGAACACGTTATCAAGCACGCTCCCAGCGAGAGCAAACTCCGGCGATCACCGGAGTAAGAACAAGGTGAGAACTAGAAGATGCCTCGCCTTCCGTTGTACCTTCGCCGCCGCTTCGGCGCTCGTCGCCGCATGGACGGTCTTGGAGTGCACCGCCGCTTCGACGGCCGGCGCCTCTACATCGGCCGACGCCACGGCGCCGGTGGTTACCGGTCGCGCCGCCACAGCATGGGCCGTTTCCGCGGCCTGGGCGTCCGCAACCGGAGCGGTGCCGGCCCAGCGTCCGACGTCGCCCTCCTGCTGATGCCCTCCGCGTCCGTCGCACAGCGAGCCGGCGAGAACCACGACCCGGCGTTGGCAGGGCCGCCACCGGCGTTCTGGTGCCCGAGGCATGGTTGGGTTATCTGCCCCATGCACGGGTACGGCTCCGCCGCCGGCGTGGACGCCGCTGGGTGGTCGCCTACATCGGTCTTCGATTTCGGCGGCACATCCGCTGCCGCCGTCGATGCCGCTGCGCCGCTCCTTCCGTCTCCGACACCGGCAGTTGTTGAGATGGAGGGCGACGCCACAGCCGCCGTGTCGCACGCCAACGCCGCCGTGTCGCACGCCAACGCCGCCGTCGTCATGCCGCGTGCTAGCGCAACGGTTGTTGAGGTCGAAGCCGCCGCGCCGCGCCTGCCGTCACCAACCCCCACGACTCCGCCTCCTTCACCGCGCATGGGCGCTCGCCGTCGCCTCGCCGCTCTGGGGCTCCCGCTGCCCAGCCCACCTGCGAGTAGCCATGGGCGCCGCTCCGGTGTATGGAGCCCGGCCGCTCTCGGGCTCTCCAGCAGCTTCCCCAACGGCGTGGCTTCGACTTTCGGCCTCCCTGGTGGTTCTTCTCCAGAGGATGTGAACGGAGGGCCACGCACCTCGGTGCGCCGCCGGTGAATCGGCTGGCCACCATTGACTGGAGCGGTCGCGTGGGGTGAATTTCCTGGAGAGGTCGTGTGTGGTGGGGAATTGTTGCGAGGACGGGCGGTTCCTTCCCTTATCCTTTGGTGAATAATAAAGACTGCCTTGCTGCTTTGACCAAAGTGGTTGATGCACATGCGGTCAAGCACCAGCAGTTTCTAGTAGTATTGGTTCAGTTTGCTTTTGGTTCAGCATATTAGCGCATTGATCTTTTAAACAGTTCTAGCAGTAGATTAATTTCTGTGATAGATTCTGTTAAATTTCAGTACAAGTTTTTTTAGTACTGTTTATTTGTCGAGTACTATGTGTACTCCAAAAATATTTAGTGTAATATATTTCCGTGTGTGTGCACATGTTGAGATTTATTACATTTATCGTTTGCAATTGAGATTTTCAATTTCTTGCAATAGATCAATTTATCGTCTTAATTGAGTCATTTTGACTCGATACAAGCACGAATTGGTATGCAAAATTCAAAGTGATTTCTTTAAATTGATGTTTTGGGAACACAAGGTAGTGGCCAGATCTACTGCACTGCAGATTATCACCACTACTGTTTAAAGCCTACATTTTGTCATATTTGACACTATGATTGCTTAACAATGTGCTCTTTCAAACATTTTATTAAGTCATGACATAAGGCATTAGAAGTATGAGTATCTACTGATTTCATCAGATTATACTCTCTAGTGCTGCGAGACGGACTCCGAATATTTTTCGGAGATTATCTACAATGTGTCATACTTAACAATTTAAAGTTCACACTAATGATTTCGAGCCCACTTCTTGAAGTCATCATTTAACTTTGCATAGTTCATTACAACATGACCATGATGGATTTTAATTTACCGAACGTAGATTAATATTCTCTGGTTTATCATGTAGGTAACCGATGGCTGGAAAAGAGTTCGATCCACTCGAGCTTAACGGCCACAACTATCCTACATGGGCCATGGACATCAAGATCGCTCTTGCGTCCCGTGGGATAGTGCGTGCCATCCAGAACCCGGACGACCCTCTTCCGGCTGGAGCAGCACCGCTGAGAGAAGAGCAGAAATATGCTGCCTTGTACATTATAAGGCATCATATTCACCCGGATCTTAAGTCCGAGTATTTGGAGGAGGAATCCTCATTTACTTTGTTTCAGGCCCTCAAGACGAGGTATGAAAAGCAGAAGGCAGTTGTCCTGCCCGAAGCACTTCATGATTGGACTCATCTTCGATTCCAGGACTTTAAGTCCGTCGGGGATTACAATCATGAGGTTCATAAGATAAGTTCCAAGCTGCGCTTTTGCGAGAAGGAACCCACAGATGCGGAAAAGATAGAAAAAACTCTATCCACTATGCTCCCATCTGAAAGGCTCCTCCAGCAGCAATACCGCGCTCGCGACTGCCAGGTCTATTCAGACCTTATTCATATCCTACTTCAGGCTGAAAAGCATGATGAGCTTCTTGCTAAGAATGGCTCTCAGCGTCCGGTTGGTTCCCAACCTTTGCCGGAAGTTCATATGAATGTCGCGAACGGAAGAAAGTTTGGTGGTGCCTTCAACGGCAACCAATCGAACTTCAAGGGTAAGCGTAAGCGCAACCGGAACAGGAAGCCTCGAAACTCGGACCGTGGGAAAGGCACCGCAAAGCCAAAGTATGACAAAACTAGGCTTTGTGACAAGTGTGGATGCTACACGCATCCTACTAACAAGTGCAAGACCCCAAAGCATCTGGCAATCCTCTACCAGCAATCCCAAGGACGCAAGGCACCTCAAGGGAAAAGGTTTGAAGCCAACTTCAACCTTCATCCAGATGGCTCCAATGGAGCTGGTTGTTCGCAAGATGCTCCTCCTGGACCTAGCAACACCATGACTCTCCAGCAGCCCGAGGACCCTATGAGCACGGAGAACATGATGATTGAGTACGCCTCAAACGACGTGTTTGGAGACTTCGACTAGTCCCACTATCTCCTTAGTGATCACTTTATGTTATGTCCATTTGTGATGTTGTAATAAGAACATAAGTATTGTTGTTGTCATGTATATTGTATCAGCACTTTGATATAATAAAGATTGTATTCTATGTATCTAAATAAGGTTTTCTCATTGAAAATTCTTTATTTTTATATATAGCTCTCTACGGGGACAATCCGATGGAAGAGGAATTATGCCTTGTGGACAGTGCTACCACAAACTCCATACTGAGGGAGTTGAAATATTTTCAGACTCTAAAAAAGATGAATGGAGATATTTTGACTATCGCTGGACGCGATACGGTAATTGTTGGCACTGGACGTGCCATATTTATCCTCCCAAACGGTACACAAGTGACAATTGAGGATGCCTTGTTGTATCCCGATTCGTCACGTACCTTAATCAGTTATCGAGATATCCGTAAGAATGGTTTTCATATTGAAACCCATGAAGACAACAAAGAAGAGTATCTGCTCTTTACAAAAGATAACGGATATGGCAAGCAAGTACTTGAAAAAATTCCTTCTCTGTCGTCCAGACTGTACTATACGTACATCAAGCCCGTAGAACATGTTGCTTACAAGGTAATCTTCCAGAATGTTGATGCATTTCAAACTTGGCATGATCGCCTAGGACATCCTGGTATCGGAATGATGAGGAAGATTATTAGCAATTCCATTGGTCATAATTTGCATGAGTCCAAATTCCCTCAGTCATCAGACTTTGTGTGTACATCATGTGCCACAGGGAAGCTAATTTTGAGACCTTCGCACCTCAAAATACAAGTTGAACCACTTCAGTTCCTTGAACGAATTCAAGGTGATATTTGTGGTCCTATCCAACCATTATCTGGACCATTTAGGTATTTCATGGTTTTGATTGACGCATCTACACGATGGTCAGATGTGTGTCTTCTTTCCACACGAAACCATGCATTTGCCAAGATAATGAGGGAAGTAATTAAGTTACAGGCCCATTATCCAGAAAGTCGAATTAAATCAATTCGCATGGACAATGCTTCAGAATTCTCTTCACGCGCCTTCAATGACTATTGCATGGCCTTGGGGATTGAATTTCAGCACTCTGTTCCATATGTCCACACTCAAAATGGTTTGGCTGAGTCCCTAATAAAGAGGATCAAACTCATTGCAAGACCTTTGTTAATGAATTGCAGCTTGCCAACTTCGTGTTGGGGTCACACGGTTTTACACGCTGCTGACCTAATCCAATTGCGACCTACTGCATATCACAGTACTTCCCCTCTGCAATTGGTACGTGGAAATCCTCCCAGCATTTCCCATCTGCGTAAGTTCGGATGTGCTACATACATCCCGATCTCACCACCACAGCGGACATCCATGGGCCCACACAGAAAACTAGGGATCTATGTGGGGTACAAATCGCCGTCGATTATTAAGTACCTGGAACCCCTTACTGGGGATCTATTCACAGCCCGTCACGCTGATTGCATATTCGATGAGGAACATTTTCCGGCATTAGGGGGAGATTTCAAGTACCAGAAAGAATGCCCGGAAATTGATTGGAATGCTATCGCCATTTCAACCTCTGATCCACGTACCCAAGAGACCGAACTCCAAGTTCGGAAAATTATCAATTTGCAACATCTTGCAAATAATCTGCCAGATTCATTTACTGATCTAAAATGTGTTACTAAATCCTGGAAACCGGCCAGAAATGCGCCCGAAAGAGTGGAGGTACCAACAAAAACCACTCAACTGCCTGATCCTAAAAAGAGGGGGAGTAGTACGGCCACTGACCCGGAACCTGCTTCTCGTAAGCAACAAAGGAGAGAGAGGAGAAAATCCTCCAAATCAGTAAATGCAAGTCAGCTCAACGTTGACGAACACCTTATGGGTAGTATACACCCAGTGGAAGGGCAACCTCCACAACCCAGCTCCAGCTTGCACACACTGGCTGGGACATCGGAACACCTAGACTCACGCGTATTGGGAAATCACGAAGAGTCATCAAGGGTGCATGAGATATCCACCAACTATATCGATTCTGGAGAATCATTCAACCGTAAGTCTACGATTGTCGACACTTATTTTTCTGCTACAATTGCTGATACCCTTCTCAATGATCATGATCCAAGGACTATTGTTGAGTGTGAGAAACGCTCCGACTGGCCTAAATGGAAGGAAGCAATACAAGCAGAACTTGCTTCGCTCAATAAAAGGAAGGTATTCACAGAAGCAATACCAACACCTCCCAATGTTTTCCCTGTGGGATTCAAATGGGTTTTCCTCCGGAAACGGAATGAGAACAATGAGGTGGTGAGATATAAAGCGAGGCTCGTAGCACAGGGTTTCACGCAGAGACCCGGCATTGATTTCAATGAGACATATTCTCCAGTAATGAGTGGTATCACTTTCCGATATCTTATATCTTTGGCAGTGCAAAATCGTCTATCTATGCAGTTGATGGATGTCGTGACCGCATATCTTTACGGGTCACTAGATTCGGACATATACATGAAGGTTCCTCATGGAGTCTCTGTCCCGAATGCAAGCGCTAAACGCAACATGTACTGTGTAAAACTAAACAAGTCTTTATACGGCTTGAAACAGTCGGGACGGATGTGGTACAACCGACTTAGCGAGTTCCTTCTTCAGAAGGGTTACTCCAACAATGATGACTGTCCATGTGTCTTTATCAAGAAGTCCTCTTTAGGATTTTGCATCATTTCAGTGTATGTCGATGATCTCAACATCATTGGCAATGCACAAGATATTGATGAAGCACGCAATCATCTAAAGACAGAATTTGAGATGAAGGATTTGGGTCAAACCAAATTTTGCTTGGGTCTTCAACTCGAGCACCTTCCCTCAGGAATAATGGTACACCAAGCTGCCTATATCCAGAAAATATTGGAGAAATTCAATATGGACAAATCCTATCCATCTAAAACTCCCATGGTGGTTCGTTCTCTAGACGTTGAGAAAGATCCGTTCAGGCCAAGGGATGATGGAGAAGAGATGTTGGGACCCGAGGTTCCATATCTCAGTGCCATTGGTGCGCTCATGTATCTTGCAAATTGTACGAGACCTGACCTCGCTTTTGCAGTGAATCTACTTGCTAGACACAACGCAGCTCCCACCAAACGCCATTGGTTGGGAGTCAAGAATGTCTTTCGATATCTCCAAGGCACAAAGGATCTTGGCCTATACTTTCAGTTTCAGAGAAATCTGGACTCCAATATGATCGGATACACTGATGCTGGCTACTTATCTGATCCCCATAATGCCAGATCACAGACCGGCTTTGTGTTCCTACATGGTGGAACTGCTATATCATGGAAGTCTTCGAAACAGACTCTGGTTGCCACTTCTACCAATCATTCTGAAATAATTGCATTATATGAGGCATCACGCGAATGTGTGTGGCTTCGCAGAATAATAAACCACATACAACAGTCATGTGGAATTGGTTCTATCGAATCACCCACCATTATCTATGAGGATAATGCGGCTTGTGTTGCACAGATGCAAACAGGATACATCAAGAGCAATATCACTAAGCATATTGCTCCAAAGTTGTTTTATCCTCATGAACTCCAAAAGAATGGGGAAATAAACATCTTGCAAGTCAAGTCATGCAATAATCTCGCCGACTTGTTTACGAAGTCTCTACCAACTTCAACATTCCAGAAATATATTCATGGAATCGGTATGCGACGGCTTCGAGATTTGCAAGAATCAGGGGGAGTATCTTCCTGAACTATTCCTGTTCAAAGCATCATATTACACTCTTTTTCCCTTAAATGAGTTTACTTTACAGGTTCTCATTAAGGTTTTTAATGAGGTAATATCAACATAAGATCATGTGTCATACTATCCGTTTTCCCCATCGGGGTTTTTAAGATGGTATAAACAACATATTTATTGACCTCTAGATTCTATGGATTTATTTCATATTGAGTTAATAGAGGCGATAATCATTATATGTTGTGCCATTTTCTCCTTATTTTCCCATAGGGTTTTTGAAGGAGTTTTACCAGCATATCCTACACTACTCCTCACATTTTTCTCACAGGGTTTTGTAGGAGATTTGAATCAAGATGATGGATCTTACAATGAAGCGGTGATTAGGGGGAGTGTTAGAATTAATTAAACATAGTTAATTAAGGGGTTAATCCCGCTCCTGTAATCATACGATTATGGAACCGTCAGGCGGTTGGAATTTCTGGAGCGCCGCCTCCTGGAACCGACTTCCCCAGAACCGACCCTCCCGTGTATAAATATGTTGAACCGACTTCCCCGGAACCGACCCTCCCGTGTATAAATATGTTGATCCAATCATCAATGAAACAACTGATTCATTCTACTTCTCGCTTGTCTATTTTCTACTTCGAACACCGTCTAAGGATGTGAATGGCAACTCACCCAGTTTTGTTAAAACAGAAATGCTTGTATTTGTTTCTTATGAATTGAAATTTCTCCTTTGCCATGATCCCTTGTGGAACCAGCCATGATCTATCTCTATTGATGCTTCATATTGAAGGTTTTGCAAGTACTCCCTCTGTTTTAAAATATAATATGTTTTAGGTTTGTGAAAAGCATGTATTTAGACTTGTGTTTTAGTGTATAGATTCACTTCAAACATGAGTAAACCTATATACTAAAAGTTGTCTAGATACATTTGTTTCACAAAGCTAAAACATCTTATATTATGACACAGAGGGAGTACTTAATTAATATTTGTTAAGTTGAGGTCTAGCCAACGCACAGGCAGAGTAATGGTATGGTACAGCCAGAAAGGCATCTTCAACGCTACCCGGGACGCTGCGGTGTGGTCGGCAACTGCCAACCACTGTCATTGCTCTACAATTATGCCTGTAAAAGTACACTGGAATGTACTCTTTAGTTAGAAAGCATCGTCAAAAGCTTAGATTACTCTGTAGACTGTAAACCAGATGCAGGTCCCATCAGAATTCAGACTTACAAGTAGATTTTACACGTGTTTCACTTGCAGACACATCTACACCCTAATACAGTACTACCTCTATCCCATAATGTAACCTTTTCAAGCAGTTCAAATCCAACAGCTAAAATGGCTTATATTTTGTAATCAAGGTAGTACCCAGCAATATTATTGCCTTGGTTCCCAAAAATAACCACGAGATTCGTCTGGTGGCAGGCAAAGATCATCAAGATAGGCAGGCTCGGCATGTTGGAAGCATTGAAGGGCAAAAACTATTATACTCAAGTGAACCAAGGTTGGAGTAGGATATTTTTTGCAGGTGTGGCGACACTGATGGATTTTGCAAAAATCACTACTGCATAACTATCATACAAAATTAAACGCCTCATACGAAGAGAAACATCACATCCAAACTAGGGGAAGTTCACTCCATTGAGGATGAGGTTGGGCCGCCGCCGAAGCCACCACCACGGCCAAAGCCACCTGCACCACCACCACGGCCAAAGCCGCCACCAGAGCTCTGAAAAAAATAGGGTGGAAATTTTGGTGAGCAAGTACTAATCCATGAAGATCAGAAAACGGCTGTACTTCCAATACAGTATATGGCATTTCTTCAGCTGACCCTTTGACAAAGTCAAGCATGAAAACTACGAATATATGAATGTAACTGTTGAGCCTGAAACCAAATATAGCTTAACTATCAAGATCTTCCACTGTAGACTATTAAACTATCAAGATAGGATAATGCCCAACCCTTTGACAAGGAAAAGCATGAGAAATCTGAATATATGAATGTAACTGTTGAGTGTGAAACCAAATATAGCTTAAACTATCAAGATCTTCTACTGTAGAGTATTAAACTATCGAGTGTAACAAAGAGGATTCGTTCAAATATTCACAGTTCATATTACTGACATTCTAGGGTGACCATAGAAACCAGCCAGTACATAATTCTGATTCGTATGTTTATATCCATGTTTGCAATTGTTATGCTAAATCGTACGACCAAAATATGACATTGGCACTTCAAGGACATAGTTGATTACCCTGAATGATGGCTGGAACTCTGCAGGAGCTCCACCTTTTTCACCAGCAAAGTCACCAGGCGCACCACGAGGGCCACCACGGTAGCCATCCCTGTCACCAAACCTTGGCCTCTCACCCTCAAAGCGAGGCGGCCCCCTGTAAAAAGTCCAAGTAAATATAAGCACGACTATAGAGCTAGACTTAGCCTCAACAAAAGCAATCAAAAGGATAAACATAGTAACTAACGAAACATAACATTTATACATCCTGAAAACAATTATCTTGGTGTCTTCCTTATTAGACAATCAAGGGACCAACAAACAAGATGCATTCAGAAATGAAGTAAACCGTGCAACAAAATTTCTGACCCACATGCAAGATATATCAAGTCTATAGAATAGCAGAAAGGATAACATTCAATAATTATTAGAACAACGTTGCAAAGCTATGTCTACAGAATAAAGACTGCGCCTTGAGCCAGTAAGTCAAACCCAAACAGGAATAACCTAAGATACAAACACATTAGTCATTTTTAATATACAACTAGGAGCCTTTATGTACTGAACTTGGTAGTTATTTCATCAGAACAAAATTTGGTAAGTTAGCTCCATGTTGATCATCGCACTGACAGTATGACAAGAGACTGAAGCAAAAATATCTATACCTTGGGCGGTCACCAGGAGGGCCAGATCCGAATGGGCGGCCAGGAGGCTTGGCAGACTTCTTGAGCGTGTTAGGCACAATCTCAGATGGCAGGTTAAGGAAGCTGCGCAGGTGCTCAATGCCTTCATTGGTGAGGTACCAGTAGTAGTGTTGCCATGAGAAGGTCTCCCTGACGTATTCCTTGGACTTGAAGCTCTGCATGAGCTTGATCACCTGGAGGTTCGGCACGTCAATCTGCGGGTGCTTCGCGAGGTTATAGTCCTTCTTTGCATAGAGCACCCCCTCTGCAATAGCACATACAAGCGTCAAGAAAATAGTTTCACAAAAAATGTGCTCACATGAATTCATTTCGAACTTATCATTTGGTTCTGATGTACAACATCATTTGACAATATCAGAACCCCAACACCCTTATATGAGCTCAGGGGAGCACATAATCTCACCAACATAAGGTAGCTAGCAGCCTAGCCTACGCAAGTTCATCACATGCAAAATTTCACCAAAGAATCGAATCCTGCATATATAAAATATCAACTTGCACTAAACGTCGTGTTTTTTTGCTACGGATGTCAGAACCATCCTATTCACTATCAACCGCCCCTATATTGCAGCTATAAACCTAAAAGGCAAAAGCGGTTAGGAATTACTGACCTTGGAAGAGGTACTTACAGATCTCATTGCGGTTCTTCTTGGGGATGATCTGGGAGAAACAGCACACGAGATTAGCACATCGTCAGGGCAGGTGAGAACTCAAAGAAACAGTGGATTCTGGCCTCGGATCCTCGCTTACCATGCTGGGCAGGTCGTGGGTAGGACGAGCTCCAAGTGCGCCAGTGCAGGGGCGGCGGCGGCGCTAGGGGGAGAAACGAAGAACCCTAGAGATTCTGACGGGTAGACTTTTTTTTATATAGTCGCCCTGATGTAGTTTTTTTTTTGGCAACGGGTGTAGCCGTGTAGGGTTAGACGGGGAGGTCCTGCTACCGAATGAAGGGAACTCAGGATGGCCCATCCTCTAGTTCAAAAAAAAAGTAAAAAAAAAAGGACGACCCATCCTCATGTAAAAAAAAGGTTGGCCCATCCTAAGGGACATTACTCTGGTCAAAGTTCTTCGCATGTGCTATTGATTTTTTTACAAATACGACCCTTTATAATTTGCCATCGCTAAAAATACCTCCCTCGCGCCGCAAAAGCCAAAAATGTCCTGCCAGGAGGCTGAAAAGGCGACATGTGTCACCTCCCGCCATGGGGGGTGGCGGGATGTTCCTTCCGCCTTTGGCGGTGGCGGAATGATCCTGTGGGGCCCACCAGTGCGAGCGCAAAGTCGAACCTCCCGCCAGCGCCAAGTCGAACCTCCCCGCTGGCCCGGCCGTGGGGTCCATCTCATCCTGCCATTCCCCCTGGCGGGATGTGGCACGTGTCGCCTTTTCAGCCTCCCAGGGCATTTTTGGCTTTTGCAGCGCGAGGGAGGTATTTTTGGTGATGAAGAATTGCAGAGGGTTATATTTGTAAAAAAAATCCAATGGCAGACACAAGAGAGTGGTGTGATTTTGCTGGAAAAATAGGTGGGGATGTTTGAGTAGCTCACTGCCGAGAGCATCTTCAGTAGAAACCGTATATTTCGTTAAATCGATAAAATTTATAGTATTGGTCTAAAAAACGGTTAAAACACGGCCCGAACAGATCTCGTAAAAGTGGTCAAAATCGTAAAAAATTATAACTCCCCCATAATAGTCCTATTTAGTTTTGGAGGTTGTTTTTACAGTATAAACTGCAAAGCGGTCAACGCTTCCCTCCACTGAAAATACACCACCAACTTCTCACATCCACCTCCGACGGTGCCGTCACCCTCCAACCTCGATTTCGACGAGGTGGCTCGATTTCCCGTGCCAATCTACAATTATGGACGAGGAGATCCGATTCTCTATATCTATTGTTAATTTCTGAGCCAATAAATCAATGATTCTTTTGGCTGCTATTGTTGGAGCCCGAGAAGCAGCTATCCCCAACTAGTGTTAGGTGTTGGCCGACCGGCCGCATGCACTCAGGCATGCACAAATCAACCCCGTATGCACTCATCAAGTAATCAACCAGGCACATCCATGCACGCATCCACTAATCGGTACCAGGGCGACGCAGACGACAGGCGGCCTGCGTGATCGACGATACTCGTCGTTGCGGGGGACTCGCTGCCTCGTGGCTGGGAGGCGAGGAGGCAGGTGGATTGGATTCAGTTGCTAGCCAGTTGCGACGGCGTGGCCATGGCGGAGGCTAGGCCACCCCTAGGCGACGATGATGTTATTAAGGATCTTGTGGACTAGGGCTCGACCTACTAGTTCTGATCGTCGAAAGCCGGCCGATGGTGTGGGGACCACTGCATCGGCATCAATAAAGGAGGTGGTCCTAGAGGTTCTTTCGCGCGAAGACAAAGATTCGATTGATGTTTTCCCTCGTTGTTCTGGCTTGGAGAGACGAGTTCTGAAAGGCTTCGCCGGGAACTCCTATGGGCATATTATGGCTGAAGATTGCTGGATTAGAAGGTACTCGGCCGTGCGTACCCATGTTTTTTGCTGGCCGTTTGGTTTGAGAGGAAATATTGCGAAGCTCTGCTATATGTTATCATCATGTGCCATGTCTTAGATGATCCATGGTGAAGTCAGTTAGGAGAATTAGGAGAATGTCGTGAAAGAAGGAACATGAGGACTAGCGAAGTGATTTGAGTCTTTGTGGCATTGAGGAACTGAGCGTATGATCTGTGACTCGCAGCAAGGACTGTTTATGGGGGCGACAACATAGGAGGAGTTCACAGTCCTACCTTGCAGGATGAAAATTTAATATCTACCCTTAATTGCTTGTGTGTGGCAATGGCCTTGTCGAGAGCATTGTTTTATAAGCGAGGACTTTCTCGACGGTGAAACCTATAATCTTTGATCGGGTGACGACGATGTTTATGCATTGTTTCCTTCTTAAAGTCATTGCTACAAGGAATTGTTTACTGTAGCAGGATTTTTCTTTTTGTAATTATTCTTTTTTTCTGGGTTGTATGCATTTGTAGAATCGTTAGGACATGCGTTGTTGTAGAGGCTGGATGTAATTTATATCTCCGTGATATTAATATATGCTATTTGTCAAGAAAATATAGTAACTTAGGTTGTTTCATCACTAGTGAAAAAACACAAATACCCTAGGATGGTTCCCGTGGGAATTATATTGTTTATCATGAATTTCTTGTAGAATTTTCACATCCACCCTTTGCAGGTTGAAAATTCAAAATGAATATATCTCCTCATGGGTTTTTCTCGTGTTAGACAAATCTATATAGTCAAATTTGTGCATAGAAGGAATGTATTCGTATCTAAGACTCCATCTGTCTTTTCACGCATAGAAATTTAACCGGCATGCTTGGTGTTCTTGCATTGATCCCCGACAATTAAGCGCGAGAGCATGGGACAAGGTTTGGTGATTCCAGGGCAGTCGAGCGGCGCGGGCAGGCAGCGATACGCCGGGAAGAAGAATATGGTAGCGGCGCCCACTGTTCCGCTCCAACTCGTAACGATGAGGTCCCCGACGCCCTGGCCCTTTGGAAGGTCCTAGCCGCCCCCGTGCCCATGCCTTAACTAAGTTTTATGCCCTTTACTACTTCTCCATGGCTAGGCTAATTTATTCAAGAGATCTCTAATTCTGCTGCAGTGGAATTTTTTCTAATCATATTCGGGTGACTGTAGCCAGCTCCCTCAGGTGTAAACAAAAACGAATTCTGAGAAAAAGCGCATAGATTGTTTTGCACCGTGTGAAGAATTTTCGCTGGAATAATGGTGGCGGGTGGGACGATTGCGCTGCCGCCCATTGTTTGAGAGTCATTTGAGTGAATAGTTTCATCAAACTTAAACCCATATTCATAAAATCACGCACACTTATTATCAAGTAAATGAAATAAAACACATGTACACTTGGAATTCAAAATTGAGTTTTGAATTATTGAAACTTGAATTCGCAAGATAATAAATACAATAATTATATAGAAAATCATCATAAGTGTAATCACATCAAACTCAAGTAATCTGAACTTTATTCATAATTCAAATGAGAACAAACTTAAGATTTACAAAATTTGATACAAAGAAGAAGAAATTACAAAGAAAATAAGTTTTGAAGTATTAGGTAGAGATTCTCTACGCTTTCTAGCAACTGAAAATGCTCCTTCGGTAATCAGTCATACGCACTCCTACATTGTAACACCATAGTGCTGGAATGCAGCAGATCATATGATAAGCCCCCTTCATCACTCACACGGCGTGGTTTTATCTGGTTTTTATGATCTTCTACATTTCTGTGTATTTCTTTCAGGGCTCGGCATCGACACCAGAAATTGTTCTTGGAGACGAAGAGAACAACGAGACGGTGCTTTTGCACCGCATTAGTCCGGATGACATCTACAGGAAACAGGATCAGGAAGCAGGAACGTGAATCATGATATGTGCTCACCTGCAGGAATGTGATCCGCCAAGTGCAGAGAAAACAAAGGTCTGGTGTTCGGTATGCCATTGACACTAACTGTAATCAACCATATCCCTGTGATGTTTCTCTTGTCCCAAAGACAACAATGTGCTATACTACTACTCGTTCCGTTTATGTTTAAATGCATTTAGACTTCTTTTAGTATGTAGGTTTATTCAGTTTTGGAGTGAATCTACGCACTAAAAAAAGTCTAGATACATTATTTTATAAACTTAAAACATCTTATATCTACACACTAAAAAAAAGTCTGGTTATATTTTCTTTGTAAACCTAAAATGTCTTATATTTTGAAACGGAGAGAGTATATGCTAATTGACGAGTTAGAAGTCATGGGCAATATTTTCATTGTTTTGTGCAGCTCCCCATGGATAATTGACGAGTTAGAAAGAAGTGAGGCGGGAGTGGCAAGTCAGGAAGTCAATTCTGATGTTGGAGAAAACAAGTGTTTTTTCTTCAACAAGTCAATTTTGCTCTTCACAGTGCCATATGCATAGTACATGTCCTCTATTTTCTGTAATGAAGAAGAAACCAGCTATTTGTCACATTTTTCAAGCGATAAAGTTTGTGATTATTTTTTAAGATCTGCAGCAACATTTCTCAATAGTAAGATATGTAACCTTTTACACATGCGAACCAATCACAGCTTAGCATCTTTTTATATACACAAGTCTTCACACGAGGGAGGGAGTAAATTGTTCCACAAGAGCCTATTTCTACAGAAACATCCTGAACCATGAGAAAGGAGCTACTAAGGTCATTTCTTGACTCGTTTTGACGAAGTTTTGGCTAGAGCATTGCAGATATCACGCTTCCTCTTTGTGTTTTCGTCGGCCTTGCCAGCGGCTACGGATATGTTGGCCTGCCGTTCCAATGCTTCCCGGACAAAGAACTTCAGCCTCCAGAGGGTCGTCTCGCTCTGCACCCAACACAGGAAGCATTGGCCAACATGTTAAACAATGTGACCCATGGAGCGGTGCTAGGGTTAGAACAAAGAAACTTTACCTGAGCATCCATGTCGAGCTCCACTTCTTCTGCTGTGATTTGGAACTCAGGATTGTCTTGTGCAACCAACTCTAGTGCCTTGCTAAGATCTTCTGGAGACAAGTGACAAAGACCTGCACCGAGTTTTCTCTTCTCGTCTGTGGTCATTTTCCTACAATATATCAAGATTTTTGCAAATGTATCATATATTTAGGCTCAGTGACCCTACAAAGCTATAGCAAGCACGAGATTAAAATCTTTAAGACGAACCTGCATCTCTGAACCACCATTTTTCGGAGCTCATCCAGCTGCTTATTAATCTCATTCAGCTGGAAGAAAAGAAAGAAGGTACTTAATAACCAAACAAGGGAATACAGGAGTCTCAGCAGTTTTATGTGAGACTTCAGAATATGCAATGCGTATATTTGACCAGGATACAGAAGCATGCTCAGGTTGGCCACACCTCTTAGTAAACAAAAAAAAGGAATTTCATTGGATACATGAATACACAAAAAAAAACTAAACAATAACCATAAAACATCGATAAATAAGCAGGATTTTTTTCCTGAACAGGAGTCAAAGTCCGTATATGGTGCTTCAATCAATATTCACCCAATAAAAAGTAAAAGTCCATGCGAGTCCTAACCTCATTATCAGTATCTTTTGCTAATTTTGCAATAGTAGCTTCCGGTGAAGTGTTTGTGGTTGGAACATCGTTTGGTTCCTCCTTTTTCCTTTCCTAAAACGAAAGGTCCAACTTATTGTTGTCAATTGCCAAGTAACTCATATCCATATGAAAACAAAATGCTAACATGTCACTACAAATATCCACCTCGTTCTCAACTTTAGGGAGAAGCTGGAGCCACTTCTCCTCAAATTTCTCAAGTAATAGCTTGGCCATTATATGGACATCGTGATGTTCATCGTTGTACTTCATTGCATTGTCGAAAACTAATCTAACATCTGAATAAATTTCTCGAACACTGTTATACTTGGTACTGCTCTTCCCTTCCATTTTGTTTTGGATGGTTGAGAAGTCCATGGGTTTGGTTATAATCTGTAAAGAGCAGAAATCAAAGATATAAATCACTAGAAGTGCTTCAGAAACCACTAATTTGGTAGGATATGACCCAAATAGTAAGGGCTCCTTTAATTCATATAATAGGAAAAGTATGAAGACTGGGATGCCATGTCTTACTTGAATCCTATAGGAAGTGGAATTCGCTTTGATGTGGTGAAGGAATTTTCCATGAGGTCTAACCTAATATTTTTCCGATGAAATTTACATTATAAGATTCCTATGGGATTATTTCCTATGAGATCAATCAACAGCTAAACATTAATAAGCCATGCCTTCGTTTTATATCTTAGGGATGATTAAAGTATTTAGAGCTCCAAGCAATGGCTTTCAGTTTCAGGCACACGGAAGAAGGCAAAAAAATAGTTTCAAAACCACTCAACACCTAAGAAGGTAAAAAGATAACTAACTATTTACTAAGCCATGTTTTCGATACAAAGCTAAGAGGAAGATTTACAGTATTGTATTTGGAGTTCAAAGCAAATAAAGGATTATGTCATGCCTTTGACATTGAAACTATTCTGATAAGGTGCAACAACAGAAACGCATAAATCCTGCAGCTACTCTCAAGTAAGGTAATGTCTAATCAAAAGTCAGTTTCTGTTTTTTTTAGATCCCGATTGCTTTCCAACATCAGGTCACACAAAATATGAAAGTACCATCAAAGCTGATTTACATTCATACTAAACTACACATGTACTCCCTACAGTTAAAATAGTTTCATTAGGAACAGAACTTCAGCACCCAGGACAAAATGTTGTGGCAGTATTACCTTGTGATAGTCATCAAGCTGAAGACCTACAACATCTACCGGCTGCAGAAACGGCTCCGCCCATTCATGAGATGTGATCTGGAAGAAGATGAATATAGAAAAGAGGATCAATACACCATAAACTTTGTACTGAGTATTGGGCCATGGAAAACAAAACTAACAGCAGCCCAGAAGTAGATTGCATGTTTTATCCATGTAGAACTAGGCCAGCGAAGACAAACCAATGCAAATAAATGATCACCTGGCGAATGATACCAGCAAGCTGGCGCGTAAGGTCGGGCATCCCTTTGTAGTGGCTGTCCCTTGCGCCGTTCATGGCATACCTGCTGCTACCGCCGCCCTTGCGCCCTCCGCTGCCATGCTTCTTGACGTCATAGAACCGTACCACCTCGTTGACCCTCTTCTCCAGCTGCAACACGCGCACCACATCAACATCCAGTTCCAAACTGAGACCACTTTGCCCTAATTCTTTGAGGGAAACGCAACAGGAAAACGCAAGACCTGACACCTAATTCCGCACCACCCAAATTACTGGGAAATTTTACTTGTTCGGCAGTTAGATTCACATCCTCTACGCAAGGGAGGAAGGGAGGGGCGGATTACTGCGGAGGTTAGCGAGGGGAGGCGTTACCACGTCTGTCTTGAAGGCGAGGTCGTCGACCTGTCGCCGGAACTCGTCCACCGGGGGTGCCTCCTCGGCGGCGGGCGGATCCATCGCCGCTCCCTCCGCCGCCGCAGCCGCTCGCCCGCCGTCCTCCGGCACCATCTAGGGTTTGCGCCGCCGCCGGCCGTGTGCGTGCGGCTGTCAGCTCAGCTGAGGCGTATGAGTGGGCTCTTGGGTGCGGTGTGATGGGCCTTCTGTCACTGGGCTTATGGTTGGGCCGGACGGACTGCCGCTACAGACAGGCTGAGTTATCCGAAAAGTACCGCGGTTTCAGCGCGACGTTCGTGATACTCCCTTCCGCTCACAATTACTCCTTGTTCGGGATTATAGTTACTACGTGAATACCTAGATTGTTAATTTGACTAATAAAATATAACCTATATATTATAAAAGTTATTAATATAACCTCTAAAGTTTCTAATGATATAATTTTTATGCTATAATATTTATATTTTATTGTTCAAATTAGCAACCTAGTTATCCGGGCGGGACCGCGGGAGTACATCGTGTTCTAAATTTTTTCTAGAATTAAAGTTTGATAAGAATACAAAAAATGTCAATATTTATGATTCAAAATTCATATAGTATAAAAATATAGTTCATGACAATTCTAATATAGTAGACTTTATATTATGAATGTTACTTTTGTTTCTTATATATATAGTCAAAATTTACAAAGTTTGACTTTTCAAAATCCAGAACCCGAGTAATTGCGAATGGACGAAGTAGCAGATCATGCGCGTTACCGCACTAGGACCTGGAGTATAAGTTTGGGCGGCCCCGGAGCCGAAGGTGTGTGTTATCGCTTTGCTAGACTTGCGTCGTGTAGGTGACAGGGGCTTTTCGTTTGCACAGGTTTTCAGCCTAGTTTGTCTCATAAACATGACAATGTACGTTTTTTGGACCCTTTTCACTTGCGCAGTTTTTCAACCTAGTTTTTCTCATAAACTAAACAACGCACGGTTTTTGAACCCGGTTGTCCTTATAAACCGGCTTAACCGGTTTTTCTATACAAATTGCAGGAAAAGCCCTACCCTCGTCGAGAGGCTTCTCTCAGAAAAAAAGAACGAGGTTACCGACAGCGACCAGGATAAGAGCATCTCCACTTACCTACGCAGGAGGCCGATGCGGACGCCGAATTTCGGTCCGAACGGGAAAACTGGCCCAGTCGCGTACCCAAGGACCTGTTTTTGGCCGGATTTGGACAATTTTTGGTCCGGACTACCCAGACCGAACCCAGGTTTCCGGGTACGCCCTGGAGACGCCGGACTCAGCGAAATCGGTGAAAAAAATTAAAGCGGCGCGTGTACCCGCCGAGTCAGTGATGGAAGCCGAGTCGTCGTCATCCTCGGAACCACGCGGCGACCGCCGGGCAATAACTGTCCGTCGCGTCAGCCACGCGTCGCCGATTTACAGCGCCACCGTCGTCGCCTCGGCTCCCGCAACGGACCGACGGTCACTAAGTTCCCGCCGTTTCCACTTTTCCCGCCCTCGCCGCTACACCCCTTCCGCCCTCGCCGCCCACCTCGGCCTTTATAAGCCGTACTTCTCGCCGGAGACCTTCGCACTCTCTCACAGCTCCCCCACCCACGAGCCCAACTCCGGCAAACTTTCTCTCACCTTTCCCCCTTCTCTCACCATGGGCGAGCGCTACCCCGGCGACGGCGCAGCGGCGAACGGCTTCGGCCGGCGCACCCTCTAGACCTGGGAGGCGCGCATGTTGTACGAGGCTGGGTATATGGCGCCGCCGGACACGCAGATGCCTCCGGGGTGGAAGCTGAGCGCCGGCGGCATCCCAATCCCGCCGGCGCCCACGCCGGACGAGTTGTCGTACGATGTACAAGAGTACATCGGCGGCATGGACAACCCCGCCGAAGCGGAGAGCGCCGACAACCTCCTCTACTAGGGACACTTCTTCGCGGAGCGGCGTGAACAGGAGCTCGCCCGGCACGAGGGACCGCCGAACGAGTCGCCGCCGAAGCGCAACAACTCGGCGGGTCGCCGGCGTTGGTGGAGCACGCCAGGGCGGATGCTCGCCGCAGTGCTGGAGCACATCAACCGCGGGAACACGCCACGGCTCGGCTTCCCGCGCAACCAGACGCCGGCAGCCAGGACGGGCCGGCGTGCTCCGGCGAACTGGGCGCCGAGGAGGATGGAGAGCATGAGCTTGTCCTCCTCCGCCTCGGCGTCCCACTCTTCCGGCACGGCGCCGCTTCGCACGCCGACGACAGTCAAGCGCGAAGCCGTCTCGCATGTGCGCTCACCGCCGCGAACGCGCGCGCGGCATCGTCATCAGCGAGCCGCACAACGGCGTCGCCAACTGCCACATGCGCCTACGCCGCCCCAAGACGTCGCCTTGAAGATGGCGCCGCAGACGCTGCCGCTTCCGCCGGTCGAGCCTCCTCGCCGAATATCTTGGAATGGTCTAGGATGGACTGGGAGAAGGCGGAGCGGCAGCGCATCCTCGGCCTGCAGCAGCAGGCCGAGGAGCAGGCCGCCTGGCGTCGAGCATTGTCTGGCCGTGAGCTGGCCTACCAGGGCGCCCCGCTCTACGTCCTGGACGAGGACAAGGACGCAGGCCCGTCCTACCAGTCATGGAGGTACGACGACCCTGGCCAGGACAGCTTCCGCCAGAACCAGCCGCCGAGCGACGACGACGGCAAGGATGACGGCCGAGCCGACCCCGGCTACACGACGTTCTACAACAACCTCGACATGTAGAACGGCGAAAGCACCGGCAACGACTTTTTTAAGTTTATTATGTATTAGTTTAAATTTGATGTTTCGCCCAACTTAATGAAATTCGCCTATATTTAACGAAATTTGGCCGAACATGGAAACTCGGTCTGGGTACACGAGTGGAAAAATGGTCGTACCCAGACCGAAAACTAGTTCTGTCCAGCCAAAAAACAGACCGATTTTTGACTTGGGTTCGGCCAAGGAGTGAAGATGCTCTAATAATCCGAACTCTGAACATGGGCGGCTACGCCCGGACTGAGCTCGCTCAGCTGGACAGTCTCCGGCTGCTGTGCACCATAGGGAGCAGGTGGTGGTATTCTTAGAGTAAATTTGAAGGCAGCATGTCCATGTACTCTTCATAGTACTGTTCACAAGTCAGACCTGACAAGCAGAAAGAGAAATAATCCTGAAAAGGATGTCGCAATTTGTCTAAATTTAGATGTATCTAAACACAATTTAATATATAGATACATCCAAACTTTGACAAATTTGCGACATACTTTTAGAACAAAAGGAGTATTACATGGATTACAGTGAGGCAATACATGCTAGAATACCCATCACTTTACCAATCTTATCTTGAAGCATCTGCATGGCCCAGATAAAGGGATGTTGCCCTTTCAATTAAACCAATAGACCGTCTTGATAGATACATGGGATGCCCATGTCTCTTATAAACATTAGCAGTTATCAGAAAGATATATGTATGTGTATGTAGGGTATCATCTAAACAGTGGCAACGCAGTGTTGAGCTTGTTGCGACGGACAATGAACAGATATATGTACACACATATATATCAGAACTAGTATCATATAAGAGGGTGTATTTCCGCCAGCATTAGGTCAACGGATACGACAGCCAACAGATCAGAAGTAAGCTTTCACAAAGTAGTTGCTTGAGCAGCTCACTTGGCATAAGAGCCTCTTTTGGAGATTCATGGCTTCAGATTCTAGACTGAAAGGTTCTCTCTACTTGCTTTATTTTCTCAATGCCGAGATGGGAGGGCAGGTTCTTACATGCTGCAAAAAGAATGAACTTATGGCGCCACTGGAGTAAGCCTGGCAATATCCCACGCCACCCTCATCACGCCACCGTGCATTGATTCTGCCTCTTGGAACGTTCTTCCAGATGCCTCGGAGGGGTGAGGGAGCTCCCTCCATTTCTCAATCTTAAGCTCACTGATATCGATAATACAGATGTGACTCTCTACCAAGCCCTTTCCTTGTGCCCTGCCCTCAACTTGAAAGATCTCCCCCTTGCCAATTTCATTCCCTTCGTTGTCAATCAACAAAACAGGACGACCAGGCTCAAATGAGAATGGTCGTGTAAAAGAGCGGTTCGTCAGATTGAACTCAGCCTGTGTAGTTGGATCATTGGTGTCTGGGATCACCAGCCTGTTGCCCTTGGATATGCCTAGATCATTCAGCATCCTTGAAGGTGGCAAATAGCTCTCCTCGCCAGCACTTTCTGACGAGTCACCAAAGTGGCAAGTAGTTGGTGTAGATGGCTTATCAGCATTCTCACCATCATACGGTCCTCCCCTTTCTTTCGCGATGCGGGCAAGCTTAGCTTTTCTATTGTTCAGCCTGCAATTAAAGAAAAGGCTATTACAACAAATAGCTAAGATGCAGGAATAAAGGCTATCTGTAGGGTGTAGCATTAAATTACTTTGAAAGACTAAAAGATGGTTTATATTATGGTATGGTAAATCCCTAGGAAAGAAGGATAATTTCACCTTACCAATTCTTTAGTTGTGATGATGTTATCTCCGAACCCTGAAAAATGTAGACACATTTTCATGAATCGCACGCACATAAACCAGTTAATAAACATAATAAAAGATATACCCGAGTGAAAAGGCCTAATAATACCTGCCGGCTCAACTTCTCTGCCCATGTCTGAAGTGAAGTCGCATTCTTATGCATCTCAGGCTCGTCAATTAGAGCATTCTCGATTTCATTTACTTGCCCATCATTCATAATGGTCCGCTTCTTTCTCTTAGGTTGCCTCTCATCATCATCCCGGAGACCACCTTCTTTTGTAGGTTCTGGTGATTTGAAATGATCTGCACTTTTGCAGCGTGGGAGTTCCATACTAGTAGCAGTACCAGCACTCGCATAGCCTGCGCTAGTTGTTCTCGCAACACCAAGATGGATTAGGTTTTGACCAACTGAGTTCTGCAGGAGCCCACCATTTACACCGACACGGGTTCTTGGAGTCTCATCCCTAGCATTTCCCTCTTGTTTCATGGAGGGTGTTGCGGTAGACTCTTCAATGTTTTGCACAACCTGTTAGTGTCAATTTTGGAGGGATCAAATATATACCAAGTCAATAGCTAATAACATAACCAATAATATTACCTTTGGAAGGGTATCCATATTGGAGTCTGGGACACTAGTAACATTAGCCCTTGTTGGCAGGGGCTGTTGCACCGGTTGCAGGTCTTCCTTCATGTGTGATGATGTATCACTTTTTGCGACCTAAAACATTGTGTAATAGATGATCTAACATATGAAATGAAATACTGACAACAAAGTTGAGTAAGCTGCTATGTATGAAGATGCCACCCAATGCACAGAGGTCCTTTGTGTTTTCTCAAACAAACAAACAAACAAAATCAATGAGTGAAGCAAGCAAACCTGCAATGTTTTGTGTCCAACTTGCGATTTACACCATAGTTGTAACTTATAAGCAAATTCACTGCAAATAGGAAAAGGAAAGTATAGAGAAAGATCATCAAAAAAGTTTTCAGGTGATGCAACAAATTCCAACCAAAAATTGACAAACAAAATCAGCCATGCAGCTAGAAAAACAGATGCATTGTTTCCAAGTGGCACATCAAGAAACATGATAAGACTAGTCAAAATGACATTACCCACCTCAATAATTGCACATCTTCCTCATTCAACAAGTTATTGGGAATTAATGATTTAGCATAATGGGACAAAAAACCTGCAAGCCCAGCAAAAGAAGTTAGATAAGGAATGTAACGAATTAACACAATCACAACAAACTGTAAAACAAAATGCAAGCTGACTGTACCCAAGTTTCTACAAACTGTAGTGGCTTCATTAGATGCTGGATGATCCAGTGATGGCCTGGAACTCTCTGAAAGCAAGTATTTCTGAAATTTCTGGAGAAAAAGATCTCTTTCTTGCTCTGTTAACATGACAATAGAATTTTATTTTAACAGGGTTGCACAAAAATTGTATGGCACATCATAGCAACTGAGAAAAGATCTGACCTTCACATATGTTTGGAACAAAGACGTGCAAATTTGCTATTATTTTCACCACACAAGATGTTCTTGTCTGTGCATATTCTATTGAAGGCATGCTGATAGAGCGAAAAGGGCATAAATAGTTTGCTTTAGTTTCAGTCAACATATTTGAAGCAGCTACCAGTGCCAGCTCAGCTGCACCAAATGGATCATAATCCAGATTAGCATCATCTTCCATCACTGGAAGATTGACAGAGCACCAACTCGGGACAAACTCTTCATGAGGGGTAGCCAAAATTTGGGTCAGAAAGGGAATCTGCAACGAGAATAAGATGAACAAAACGAACTTGAAGTACAATATTAACTTCGCTAAAAACAAATAGCATAAGCAGTAAAGCGAGCTTACAGTATTAGTTATGAAGGAAGATCTAAAGTTTGAATCATCGGAGAAGACATCAACTAGACGCAATGCACTGATAAGCACAGAACCCATGGGGTAACTCTTATCATGGGAACCAGCAGCAGGTTTTTGTTTTCTTCCGAATGCGGTCTTCAGTAAATTAAGAACCTGCATTAATCAGTGTAAGTTTTATAGCTACTGAATGAAATTTGGATGCTGCAGAAAAGGAGTATTATTGTCTCCAGCCGTCATCAGGCCTAGGAGAACTAACCTCCAGTGCCAAGATTTGACCTAGTTGCATGCTCTTCGGTAAAGTGGCGACTTCATCCAGGTAAGAAATACTTTCAGCTTCACACAGTTGTAGCAACTAGAGAATGTTCATACCAACCATTTATTTATTAACTCAATATTGTGCACGCAGTAGACAGTAGTAGTACAAAGTAAAATAATGATTAAAAACCCATGGCCAACTTACAATAGAAAGGATTTTAGCCTTCAGCCTGGAAATGGAAGAAGCAATATCCATTGATCCTTTCAGACATTCTGGAACACCCAACTTCAATATAGTAAGAGAGAGTGACAGTATACCTCCATTTCTACAGAGCTCCTGCGTTGAGTCAGAAATTTCTTAAGTCCACGTCCTCCAAAGACATACCATGCAATCATATACAGCAACAGTAACAGATTTGAGTACATACTAATAATATTTTAATAAGAACACAGAAAGATTTATTCTGTGACACTTCATGCAAGTTGGAATTGAAATTGGAGAGCAAGTAATGAGTCAGCGTGATATATGATATAATTCTATTTGTATCATTAATCAGTATGGCAAAAACAAGTATATCTTGATAGAAGATAAGAAGCTAGCAACTAGCATTGAGCAGTTTTTCCCTCAACAGTGGAACTAAAAATATAAGGAAATGAGATGTCTAGATATATTAAACCTTGTTTTTTAAAATACGATCTCGGAACAACTTCTGCTGGCACAGCAACGAAAGAAATTGCAACGACGCTTCGCACTGTTGGCATATGAAGTGATTGAGTTGTGAGTCAAAAGGAGAACCAAAGGCTTTGCTGTCCAATGTTGATAGCCTGACACTCAATAGCCTCGTATCTTCATGCAGACAATCAAAGGCTACATCCATAAAGATATCAACCTGACCACGAATGTAAAACATTAATAAAGATGAATAGACTGAAGACGAAGTACCGAACCAGCAGATCCATGTATTGCTAACATAAAATTCATTTCAAGGGATGCCATAGTGATCCAGGGAGTACAAAAAGAAAGAAATATGAGAAGAACAGGTGTTCTGATGATTTTTTTATTCTGAACATTTTTCTAACTGAGATATATATATAAATACAAACATGATTCGAATAACTAATACCGTAGTGCATAGATCACGCAATAGTCAGATAAACTTTATCATCAAGCAGTAGAATACTAGAATAAGTAAAGACGTAAAATAATAACATGGTCTCTTACTCTCATGACATAATAAAATGATCCCTGCAGATAACAGCCTGTAACAATATAGTGCAACCAACTAAATATACTCATGTTAACAGTACTACTCCCTCAGTTCCAAAATATAAGATGTTTTAGCCTTTTTATAAAACACATGTATCTAGACATATTTTAGTGTGTAAGGTTCACTCATTTTGCTACGAACCTACACACTAAAAGATGTCTACATACATGCGTTTCAGAAAAAAGCTAAAACATCTAATAATTTGGAAACACACTAAAAGATGTCTACATACATGCGTTTCAGAAAAAAGCTAAAACATCTAATAATTTGGAACGGAGGGAGTACTAATTCCCGCTCAGATTGACAATCTGATTTAATAACAAAACAAAACACCGCACAGTAGAAATGAATGATTGGAATCTGAAGAACAAAGTTAACACCTGCAATATCTTATGAACTCTACTTCGTGATGAGCACAAAGTCAACAATAAAAATATTGTTATCAATTCTTCTACTCCCTCCAATCCATATTACTTGTTGAAATTGATGTATCTAGCACTAAAACATGTCTAGATACATCCATTTTAGTGACAAGTAATGTGGATCGGAGGGGGTAATCAACTTGCACTATAATGACACTGCGCCAGAAAAATTGATCATAACAATGAGAATAAAAAATATGGAGTTCAGAGGCTTAAAGCAATGAAAAATAGGGGTCAGGTAAACAATAAATTTAAAACACAAAAGAATTTGAGTTTCATTTCATTGAACAGGAAGATGACATCGAGGGTACAACCTCCCAGAAAGGAGGGGCAGACACATACAGTCCTCACAGTAAAAGCAACTACAGGTGCCCTCAACTACAGAACGCAACAACAGTAGGCCTCGCCTAGCCTTGCCTCCAGCCAAGAATAGCGAGGCGTCAAGATTCAGAACAACGGCACGGCGTCACCGCCATTGCCATGCACCTCCAGGAACAATTAAACATAGACTATAACATGGTATAGATTCTCAAGACAATTTCTATGGTTTTAGTTCACAGCTTCTTAAGAATCAAATCATGGAATTAAAAAGTCACTAAATTACCACATATGTTACCTACTTACCTTTGGATGTGCAAGAAGGATATGGACAAGTTCATGCCACTGAGATGAAAAGTAACTTGTCAACAGATGAAGACTTGTTGCTACCAGTGATGAATGTATTAATGGAGAAGCACCAAGATGATTTTCCTAATTTTAAACAATAGATGTTACCAAAAAGTAGTATGAAATGATAATACTTAAATACAAGCATGCCGCGCTCAATTTATATTTTGGTGGTTGCCAAACCTTCTTCCAGTGGGAAAGAATGGATAGCACAAAGAATATCAGGTCCATGACTTGTTCAGATAATTTCACATTATCTAGAAGAACCTGCAAGAAGATAAACATGCGTTGACTCGATGCTTATCATTTAGTCATTTTGCATATTGACCACACAGTAAAAGCAAAATCAATAAGTGAACTGAGCTTTACTGTAGACAAGACACCAGCACAACATGATGTGATTCATTAGCCAAATTTGACATGGAAGAAAAGGACATGGAAGAAAAGGACTAGCAGGATAACATGATGTGATTCATTAGCACGATTCATATGAACAGGATAAGAAATCATATATGATGAAATGACGAGCTTATGTGAAATAACAAGTTACCTGCTCCAGCCTAGTGTGGCGAGTTGCTAGCTCAGATAAACTATGCAAAAAGCGCATGCCACGAAGTACATATGTTAAATCTGAACCTCTTCCAAGATCCAAACATACAGCAAGAAGATGAAGAGGAAGCGATGACACAAGCTTTTCCATGTCCACCTGCAAAGAACATGTGTTAGGGAAAATGTGATCAATGGATGTAAACGTTGCACCTAATTACCTGCTTTGGACCTCCATCGTCTGCCTTGGACTTCAAGACAAAACTCTCTGACTCCTTCAGCATCTCACTGAGTTCCCTAGTCGTTAGTCCACTAAGCTCTTCAATGGCAGAAATCATGTCTATCATCTGCACCAAATAATAAAAACGGATTTATTTTTGTTCAAGTAGCTGCATAACGTTTATATGAGGAACTATCCATACTATACTGGTTTTTCGGTAATTACAGAAACTGTTCCAACATTTGTACAGATAGTGGCCAGAGAAGATCATTGCTTACAAGTGAATTCATTATACAGTTCAATGAAATGTCTTATAAGTAAAAATTATGCTAAACAAATATCCAAAGTAAAAGCTGCATGAGAAGTCCAGGCTGCCCAGCTCAATAACATCATTACCGCAGTGCAAGAAATGTTGTAGAACCACTAAGTTTCTATATCTTAAATACGTTCCCTCCTCCACAGTGTGCGCGCGGACGGGCAGAGACGGTGGCAATGCACGGACCAGGCCGTCGGCGGGGATGGGAAGGGCGGCGGCCAGCGGCTCACAGGGTACGGCGAGGGCGTCGGCGTAACGGGCATGCCCTGCAGGAGCCTCCCCTGGTACTCGGCCACCAGTAAGACGACACGGACGGGAAGCAAGGCGTAAGACGACACGGACGGGAAGCAAGGCGGGCGGGCACCGATGGACCAAGGGTGGCGGTGGATCAAGCGCCAGCATCAGATCTTAGAGGAGCGACAAGCGAGGCGGCATTCGTAGGTGGCGGCGGCGCAAACCACTCTCTCGCTCGATGGGCATGGACATGGGGGTTGGGGGCTGTGTTGATTTGGCCAGGAGAAAAGAAAGATTGGCTCGGTGGTAGTCCGAAATGGGCAAAGACATAACTCTTCGGGTCAAAAGCTGCAGGAAGCACCTCAAAACGTTCTTTCTCTTGGCAGTGTAATCGGGATGGTGGATTTGGCGAAGCTAGCCTCTTTGGCTGGGTTTGCTAGCTAATTCCTGTGGAAAGCCAGGAAAAGCCCAAACAAACAGGCCTCAACAAGGCTCTCTGGTAATCATAAATATTCCAAATGGTTATTGGTACTCCACATTGAAGTACTCACAATGCCCTCGGTAATTATAAATGCTCCTCATGGTGAGAGTAGATGAGACTAATACAGAGAAAGTAGCAGCATAAAACAATCATCATTAAAAAGGGACATTCACGGTTAATACATCTCTGCTAGCAGCTATTGTATTGTTTGTTAGAAGCTGAGCCAACTACTAAACAAACACAAGCTACGTTCACTTACGGTCAGCAATTTTCTCGCCCAAAAACTAGTCAGATAAGTTGACAGGTGCTTTGTCTCAAATTATTCACTACCAGTGTGTCTGGTAGCCCGGGTGAACCTAGAATGCCTTTCTCTCCTCATACATGTTGACCCCATCCAAGTTGGGCTGAGATTCTTTCATGTGTTTGGTAGCTTGTGTCTATCAAGATTGTTAGAACGTGTGTATGTTTGAACTACTCTTCAGCTGTCAGTAGTCTAGGATAGGCTTTATCCGTTCAGAGCATGCAGCACTACACGCACTCCTCTCCGGTTCTCTAGCCAGTCAGTTGTAGCGCGTGTGTACTCACCCGTGTACTTTGCTATATATAGTACCCCTTGTGGATGAATACAGTTAGTGCTTCTCTCTCTACACTCTTGCATGGTATCAGTTGGAGCGATCCTACCTTCCCTCGCTTCCGCAATGACCGCTCCTCAGCCCTCCGCCACCGGCGCTACGGGCACTGGCAGTTCTTCTTCCCCGGCCTCCTCCTCTGCGCCGTCCACGGAGCTTCCCCTCCAGGCTGTTGCGCCCTCACTTCCCACCGCACCTGCGCTGACCGCACCTGCGCTGGCCGCTGCTCCCGGTCTCTCCCTCATGCAGCTGGTCACCGGCGTCAACATCCACTCTCGCGTCAAGGTAACCCTCGATCTGCAAGGCAACAACTTCACCCTCTGGCGCTTTTTCATGGAGCTCGTCATCGACCTCTACGGGCTTCGCGCCCACCTCTCGCCGGACTTCGACAACCATGACGGAGACCACGATTGGCGCATCATCAACCTCACCGTCAAGTCCTGGCTCTTCTCCACGATGACTCTCGAGCTCGCCTCTCTCCTCGCCAAGCCCGGCGCCACCACCGCCGCTGTCTGGGCCTCCATTGAGGGGCTCTTCCTCCACAACCCTCGAGCGCGTCAGGTCTACCTCGGCGCCGAGCTTCTGGACCAGAAACAAGGCGACCACCCTGTCTCCACCTACATCGCGCGGCTCAAGCGAGTCGCCGATAACATGCGCAACGTCGGCAAGGAACTTCCCGACGACGAGCTCGTTGTCGCGCTCCTCAAGGGGCTCAGCGATCGCCACAAGCTGACGGGCGCCCTGATCCGCCGCTCTGACCCACCGCTGGACTTCCAGACCGCCGTCAACATGCTGCTCCTGGACGAGGTCGAGGCGGGCGGCTCTCGCACCTCACCTCCCTCCGACTCGGCGCTCGCCGCGTACGCCCGGCCTCCCGCTCCCTCCGGCTTCGGCGCCCCGGCTGCAGGCTCTCCGTCACCCAACCAGGGCAAGACAAAGCGCAAGCGCACGACCAACAACGGCGGCTACAACCACGGCTCTCCCTCACCCACCGCCGCCCCGGTCGCGCCACAGCAGGCACACTGGACCGGGTACGTCCACGCGTACCCGGTGCCCCTGCCCCCGCCTCCTCGCGTCCACGCCAGCCCGGGCGTCCTTGGCGCTCGTGCTCAGGCATACACGGCGCTCGCGCCGTGCCACTACGCCACACCTCCGACGGCGTTTCAGTCACCCTACTACGGCATCCCGCCGCCCATGCTCGCCCGGCGCTAGGGCATGGCTCGACGCAGTCGGCTCCGCACCCCTATCACGCCTACCAGCCCGCGTACACCTACTACTCGCTGCACCAGGTCCAGCAGCCGCCAGCGCAGGTGCCGCAGCAAGTCCAGCAGACGCGGCCGTCCGATGCACACGGTGTTGATCAAGCGGCGCTGATGGGGGCCCTGCACAACCTGTCTCTGCAGAACTCCACCAACGGCTGGGTCGCCGACTCCGGTGCAACGTCCCACCTCTCGTCCGATCACGGTATGCTTTCGACTTTGACCTCTGTTTCGAATTATCCCCCGTTTTAGTTGGCAATGGATCTCACATGCACATCACTCACGTCGGCTCCTCCTCCCTTCCCAATCCCTCCCGTCCTCTTCTTCTTTCTAACGTCCTTGTTGCTCCCGATCTTGTCCAAAATCTTTTATCCGTGCGTCAATTTACCACTGATAACCTTGTTTCCATGGAGTTTGATACGTACGGTTTATCTGTGAAGGATTTGCGCACCAAGGCGGAGCTTCTTCGCTGCAACAGTAGCGGTGATCTGTACCCCGTCTTCCCCACCGAAGGACACGTCGCCATGCTCTCCGTCGCTAAGCACCTCTCCGTTCTCTGGCACCTGCGCTTGGGGAATCCTGGCGATTCCACCGCCTTTCAGCATCAATTTCCTCGCCAAAATAAACACTCTGACACCGGGCGCCTGTGCCACACCGGGCGCCTGTGCCACGCTTGTCAGATCGGCAAACGCACTAGACTCCCCTTTTCTCCTTCCATTAGCAAAACTAGTGCTGCTTTTCAGCTCATGTATTGTGATCTTTGGACTCGTCCAATTCCCAATGTATCCGGAAATAAATATTACTTAGTTTTACTTGATGCTTTCACCCATCACCTCTGGACTTTCCCCCTCAAGCTGAAATCTGATGTGCCATCTGTTCTTCGCAACTTTCATGCCTACGTTCAGACTCACCTTCATACCACCATTGGTACTCTCCAATGTGATAATGGAAAAAAGTTTGATAATGCCCAAAACCGTTCCTTCCTTCTCCCTCTCGGCACCACTATGCGTTTCTCTTGCCCTTATACTTCACCACAGAATGGCAAGGCAGAGAGAGCAATCCGAACAATCAACGACGTAGTTAGAACCCTCCTTCTCCAGGCTTCCATGCCGCCACGTTACTGGGCCGAGGCCCTTGGTGTGGCGACCCATGTCCTTAACCTACGCCCTTCCAAAGCCCTCTCTAAACCCACGCCGCACGAAGCACTCTATGGCTCTCCCACGTCGTACGATCATCTTCGGATTTTTGGGACTCTCTGTTACCCCAATACTTCAGCCACCGCCGCCCACAAGCTCTCCCCACGCTTAGTTGCCTGCGTTTTTCTCGAGTATCCTCCCGATCACAAGGGCTACCGCTGTCTAGATCCGATCTCCCAGCGCGTGCTCATCTCACGGCATGTAGTATTCGACGAGACCTCCTTCCCCTTCTACTCGGTCCACACGCCATCTCCCACGTCCTATGAGTTCAACCACGTCTCTGAACCTCATCACGAAACCTACATCCCTGTCTCCGTTGCGCCCTCCCCACCACCACCCTCCCCCCCGACAGGACCCCCTGCCGCGGCAGCTTCTTCACCCTTGGCAGAGTGCCACGGCGGCGCTCCCGCCCCTGGCAGCCCCACGGCAGGATCCCCCGCCGCGACAGCACTTTCACCTTCGGCAGGCTGCCGTCTCCCCACGGCAGGTAGTCGTAGCTCCGCGGCAGCTAGCCCCTGTGCTTCTTCTGCCGCCACTGCCTCTTCGCCCAGCCTCGCCAGCTCTCCCCTAACCCCCCTTACCACACCTCCTCGACCTTTACCGCCTCACGCCGTTGCCGTTGAACCTCCAGCGAACCCTCACACAATGCGCACTCGAGCCAAATCCGGCTTCTTTTTGCCGAACCGCAGACTGAACTTTCTTGCCACACATCAGGCCATCTCCCCCCTCCCACGTACTTACCGTGCAGCCCTCGCTGATCCGAATTGGTCTAGTGCAATGGGCGATGAGTACCAAGCCTTGCTTCAAAACGACACTTGGTCCCTTGTTCCCCGTTCCTCTAACCAAAATGTTGTCAGCGGGAAGTGGGTTTTCCGTCATAAGCATCACTCTGACGGCTCCCTCGCTCGGTACAAAGCCCGCTGGGTTGTCCGGGGTTTCTCCCAGGAAGAAGGCATCGATTATGACGAGACGTTCTCCCCCGTGGTAAAACCTGGCACGATTCGCGCTGTCCTCTCTCTCGCCGTCTCATCCTCCTGGCATGTCCATCAATTGGACGTCAAAAACACATTTTTGAATGGCCATCTCGCTGAAACGATGTTTTGTCAGCAGCCTCTCGGTTTCGAAGATCCGGCCTATCCGAATCACGTTTGCCTGCTGCGCAAGTCTCTTTACGGCCTGAAACAGGCGCCCCGCGCCTGGTTCCAGCGCTTTCACTCCTTTATCGTTTCCATTGGGTCCGTCGCCTCACGCTGTGATTCCTCTCTCTTTATCTACAAAACAGCCGATCGCACCGCTTATCTTCTCTATGTCGACGATATTGTTCTCACGGCGTCCTCATCTTCTTTTCTGACCTCCATCATCGCCACGCTCGGCCGGGAGTTTGCCATGTCGGATCTTGGCTCTCTTTCCCACTTTCTCGGCATTGCTGTCTCTCACTCCTCCTCTGGCATGTTTCTGTCTCAGAGACAATACGCCATCGATCTCCTTAACCGCGCTGGCATGGCTGATTGCCAACCTGTTCGCACTCCCATTGACTCCGGTTCTAAACTCTCCGTCTCTGCCGGTGAACCTCTCGACAATCCTACCGTCTATCGTAGCTTGACAGGAGCCCTTCAGTATCTCACCCTTACTCGGCCCGATCTGTCCTACGCTGTACAACAGGCTTGTCTATTCATGCATGCTCCTCGCTCTGTCCATCTTAATCTTGTCAAGCGCATCCTTCGGTATGTTCAAGGTACTCTTGACTATGGCATGCACATCTACCCCTCTGTCTCTACCTCCCTTATAGCATATTCAGATGCCGATTGGGCTGGGTGCCCTGACACCCGGCGTTCCACTTCTGGTTTTTGTGTTTACCTCGGGGATAATTTGATTTCTTGGTCATCTAAGCGTCAGCTAACCGTGTCGAGGTCGAGTGCTGAGGCCGAGTATCGGGCTGTTGCCCATGCCGTCGCTGAGAGCACTTGGCTCAGACAGCTTTTGCAGGAACTTCATCGGCCCATTGATAAAACTACTGTTGTGTATTGTGATAATGTTTCTGCTGTGTATTTGTCTGCTAATCCTGTGCAGCACAAGCGGACTAAGCACATCGAGATTGATATACACTTCGTACGCGACAAGGTTTCTATGGGGGAGATTCGAGTTCTGCATGTGCCGACGTCGTCCCAGTACGCCGACATTTTTACCAAGGGGTTGCCAGCTTCAACATTTTCTGAATTTCGCTCCAGTCTCAATGTTAGATCCTCCCCCGTTGAGACTGCGAGGGGCTGTTAGAACGTGTGTATGTTTGAACTACTCTTCAGCTGTCAGTAGTCTAGGATAGGCTTTATCCGTTCAGAGCATGCAGCACTACACGCACTCCTCTCCGGTTCTCTAGCCAGTCAGTTGTAGCGCGTGTGTACTCACCCGTGTACTTTGCTATATATAGTACCCCTCGTGGATGAATACAGTTAGCGCTTCTCTCTCTACACTCTTGCAAAGATATGTTGAGCTGAGATGTTGTTTGGTAGCCCAGGTCTGTTCAGACATGCTGAGCTCAGACTGTGTGTGAGATGTGGTTACCTCTTCCAATAATAATTCAACTGATGCAAAATTCAACAAGTCCATAATAATTTTGGCACATAATAATCACCAAATTTGCAGCACCAAGAAACACGTCATGCATAATAAAGTCATAATAACTACATAAGAGTGATCAATAGTAGATGCATATAACAAAGTCTGCATGCATTAGTTCTAATTAGCATTACAAAAGAGATAGTTTTTCGAGTAGCATCAACCGACAAGACGTCAAACAAGATCAGGATTTTTAGCTATGATACGCTTGAATGAGGCCTCACGAACACCAGCTTCCATTTTCATGAAATTAAGGCCTTTACCCTTATGCTCCGTCAAATCTATACCTACTAATAAAAGCAAAACTGTTTCTTTGGTTTGGTCCGTTTTTGGACAATTTTGCCCCTGACGTTTTGGAGTTATTACAGCTACTACCACCGGTAAGTCAACAATTGCTTCGTCCTGGTTCATTTCATCTGCGTGAGGTACACATCGAGCCTTGGAGGAGGTTGGCAGGCGGAGGAGAACGAGACTCGAGGGAGGCGACGGTAGGCTTGGCTGGCGAGCTGGACGAAGGTGGCGGTGTATAGGCGGCGGCCATGTGCGGCGGCCGACTTGTGCTGAGGGGGCCCGCGTTGAGGCGTGGAGGAGGTGCGACGGCGCTGCTGCTTGCGGATGAGCTCGCAGACGTCCACTCTTTCTCTTTCTGCACATGTGCTGAGGGGGCTCGCGTCAAGGTGCGGAGGAGGTGCAGCGGCGCTGCCTCTTGCGGACGAGCTCGCGGACGTCCACTCTTTCTCTTTCCGCCTTTGTCCCCAATTCTTTTCCTCATATGACCCGCCCGATCCAGCGGTCCAGCCGAGTAGATCACAGCCACCGGCCCGGTAGACCGATTGTCCAGTTCCACGCGAGAGGCCAGAAGGTCGAAGGTCGGCGGTCTGCGAGCCCGCTTCCGGATGGGGAGGGGGCAGGTGCCGCACCTCCCCTCCCCCCCCTTCATATTAGTTGATATTTCATGAAACTTAACGTATATGAACCAGGTGGACTCCTTTTTAAATCGAGTCCACCCGCTTCATATATGTTAAGTTTCATGAAATATCAACTAGCCACATCATCGTTGAGACTGAACAAATGATCAAAAAGGAATTAACTTCCTCGCGTGTTCTCATGGGTGGGCATGGGACACAGGAAGAGATAGACACGCCAATGGTTTGCCTAATATTTGTGCGAGTGAAGGGGGATAAACGACGAATTGCATGCCTGCAAGTTTCTCTCACGGGGAAATTGAGAAATCCTATGCAAGGGCATGACGCGACGGCCGCATGCATCACCTACGGAGCACTGACCTAGATCCAGATTAACAAGAAGGGCATTAACTACTCTCTCCGTTACTCAGCATGTTAGTTTCGATCGAGGTCAAACTTCACGAAGTTTGATCCATTATATATATAAATATATTAATAATTATAATATCAAATCAATACTACCAGAGACAAGGTGAAATATACTATCATATTATATATATTTGATACTGTAAATGTTAATATTTTATTATATATACTTGGTCAAATATTATGAAGTTCGACTTCTACTATGCTCAGTGTGCGAAGTAATATGAAATAGAGGGAGTACGAGACAGTTGGCGTAGCGCCTGAACACGGACCGGTGGTCACGCTCAAGTTGGCTGGTGTGACAGGTAGTGGCTAAACCTACGATAACTGTCCACAACAACACAAATTAATTGGGAAAGGAAGGCAAGAAGAGATTGCAGCGTTTTTGCTAGTACGTTGCAAGCACTACTGCGGAGGAGTACTGTTGCCGGTGTAGATGAGGCTGGGAAGCAGCAGATGGGGGCGGAGGAGTACCGCTGCGGCTGGGAAACAGGGTGGAAAATAACAGCCAGCGGTCCACGTCCTCGTCCGGCTCGATGGCGGCTGCTACAGAAGGGCGGCTGCTGGTTGTCGTCCGGCCGCGCCGATTTCCATAGCGCAGATGTGGAGCGCCCAACAACCACCGGAGGGCAGAGCCTAGGGGACGAGGGCTGGGAGAGAATTCGGCTAAGAGAGAGGGGCGGGGAGGCTCACCGGCGGCAGGATCTGGGGCCAGAAGGGTTGGCGGCGATGGGCTGTGGGGTGAGCGACGAGGGAGAAAGAACAAAACGGGGGGTGGCTCGGGGGCGGGTTGGGGTCTGGGGGTCGTGGGCGGTTTCCTGGGCGGACGGGCGGGGAAAGAATCAGGACACGCGAGGCCGATTTTTCGGGATGGAGGTGGCAGGGCTGAGGTGCGAAGCTCGTTTTCAGCTTCTCAAGCGGGCAGTGCCCAGACCAACATTTCCATTCTTTGTGCATGGCACGAGGGATATGTGAAGTTCAGAACAAAATAACTCTGATCATAACCATGAAATGTCATTGGTACCTCTATTTTGGCATCCAAGTAGTTCTGGTCAAGTTAACAAAATCAGAAAAAATGCACCTACAGAATTGCACCTAAAGAGATCCCACAGGAAAAACTCTACTGAAGAACGGTGCAAAGATCTGGAGCATCAGTGCGGGGAATGGAAGGAATCAGTAGGGAGAGAGCAAAACGAGGAAGAGGGGAGGAGATAACCTTGGTCACAGGAGGCAAGAAGATCTTCGAGGCGGAGTACAACTCGGAGGAAGGAAGACGACCAATGACGGGCCGTCACCAGAGGAAAGGAGAGTGGAGGCGAAGCGCTCGACAAGGCGGCCTCGCTCCAGGTCGCCGGAGGAAGAAGATCGGGAGGCTGGATGCCTCGCCCCAGACACCGTCCCCTTTCTGTCGCAACTCGCGAGAGCGGATTAGGGTTTCCTCCCAAACAGATGGCCTATTCAGCGCCCATTGTGACCATTAGGGATAAAACACCTAAAGCGGTAGGGTGACTTCTTTTGGGCTTTTGCTTATGGAGAAGCAAGCTTATGGATTGCAGTGGGGATAAGCTCCTAGAAACTGTTTGTACACTTCTTTTGGGTTTATGTGATTTGGGCTTATGACATGTGTAATGTCTGTGTTGCCCCTGAATCTGTTATGTGACACAGATAAGTAAAAATAACAGACATGTGTAATGTCTGTGTTGCCCCTGAATCTGTTATGCGAGAAAATTGCTGACCGTAAGTGAACGTAGCTTCGCCACGGGCTTTGCCAAATCCACCCTCCCGATTACACTGCCGAGAGAAAGAACGTTTTGAGGTGCTTCCTGCAGCTTTTGACCCGAAGCGATATGTCTTTGCCCATTTCGGACTACCACCGAGCCAATCTTTCTTTTCTCCTGGCCAAACCAACGCAGCCCCCAACCCCCATGTCCATGCCCATCGAGCGAGAGAGTAGATGCATAACATCATTATCGAACTACTGGTAGTATTACTAAAACAGCACGTACACGGCCACAAATTCGAGCAATACGTGAACTACATCCATCATATGATCATCCAGCACATAAATCCATCATATATCATTGCTAGTACTACTGATATTGCTATTTCTAAACAAAAAAGAAATAAGAACAGAACAAAAAAAGGAGAAGAACAGAAGCTTACCGGTGGACTGGCCATGGAGATGGGAGCACCTGTGCGCGTCCCCGGCGGCCGAGAGGCGGGCGGCGAGCGCTCCTGTGCGGGTGCCCGGCGGCCTGGCGGCGGGAGGCGGGCTCCAGGAATGGCAGGGTGCGGCCTGGCGGCGGGGATCGGGGACGGCCGGTTGTGCTGGCGACGGGAAGACTCGGCGGCAGCGGGCCAGGGTGCTCGCGGCGGGCGGGCGCTCTGCTGGCGTCGGGCAGGTGAGGCGGCGGGTGGGAGATGGGGCGGCAGCAGCTGGCGGCGGGGAAACCCTAGGCGGCGGCGGCGCGCGTACCCATGGCTCGACAGAGGAGAGGAGGTTGCTCGGGAAGGACCCGCGTGAGGGCCAGCTCGGGGAAAAAAGTTTGGAAAAAATGTTAGGCCCGCGGTGGCATTTCTGGCGTAATTTCCACGAAAATAAGTGGAGTACTACGTGTTCGAGATAATTTACCCGGATCCTCGGTCCGTGCCTCCACGTGTTTCTAAAAAAAAGTCTAAATCTCGATTTTGTTACTCTATATTAAATTTTTTATAAATTGTTGCTGTTTTATATGTAGAAAAAAATGGTTCGTCCATGGATATAAAAAATAAAAACACTAGCCTCGCCGGAGACGTCCAAGACTTTCGTCGGGATCTTGTAGCAAAAACTTTGCACTAATATAGCAAAACAATAAAACTATTGTAGCAACTAAAATGTCCTAATGTAGCAAATCTAACCTCGCTTGAAACCTACCGGAGACCTCGTCGGATCTCATAGCAAAACCTATGTACTGTTGTAGCAAAACAATAAAACGTTTATAGAAAAAAATTATAGCAAAATCTGACGTTGGACGTAGCACCACCGGAGGTCTCGTAGTGCCACCGCTGGTCGTATATAGCAAACCCAACACCTGCTTGTAGCATCGGCATCGTCCGGATGTAGCAAACCCCAATACGGTTAGTAGCACCGCTGTCGAGCACACGTAGCATCACCATTGGGCCCATGTAGCAACTAAAAGGACATTTATTGTCTTAATTAGTTTTGGTGTTCGTTAACAACTTGAGGGATCATTTTATAATGTGCTTATGTCTCTAGGTTAATATACTGAAAAGAGGAAAACCCATGGCATAGTGGAAAAATTCCTGGAAGAAACAGATGTTTCCTGGAGATCCTAGACCAGAGTCTCCGGTGTGTAGACACCGGAGTCTCCGGTATGGTCCAGAGTTTCGCCTCAAATCTCTGGAGTGGATCCAAGCGGATGCCTAGGGACTCTCTGTATGGGGTCCGGAGATGGGCCGGAATCTTCGGTGTACGCGGTCAGACCGGAGTCTCCGGAGTGAAAAGTCTGGAGTCTCTAGTGTGCCCCAGTCCGAAGTTTTGGCAAAGTCCCCGGAGGGAGTTTTCATACCAGACCTAGGACATTTTGTATGGTGGTCCGGAGATGGACCGAAGACAGGTCGGAGTCTCCGGTTTGAGCCAAGTGCAGACCGGAATCTCCGGTGCGGAAAATCCCCAACGGGCAGAAAACGGTATGTGGTTGTGGGGGCTATAAATAGAGGACCTCATCTCCTACCTCCAGCTGCTCATTTCAGAAAAGAAGAACCCTAACCCTAGAGCCACCAAATCAACAAGATCTCCCCACCCAACCATCCAAAGTCCTTGATTTTTGGAGAATCGAAGGAGGAGGCCTTGATCTACAACTTCACCAAGAGGGATCTTCATTTCCCCCTCATTCACTTGAGGGCCACTTGCTCTAGTGTTTCATTGTAAACCTTAGTTCTTGTTTGGTTCTTACAAGCTTGTCTTTGATTGTTGTGACAACTTGCTTGCATTCATAAGCCTCCAATTCAGTTGTGAATGTGTGTCTCGAACTTGTTGTAAAGGTATCGGCTTCCACCTCGAAGGTTGCTGATATAGTGGAAGAGGAATCGTTCCCTTTGGGGTGAGGTTCACCGGAGAACAAGGGAGGCCTTTCGTGGCGTTGGTGGTTTGAAACCACCCCCTCTCCAAACGCAGGCATACTTCCCCTCAAAAGTAAGGAACTGCGGGAAATCATCCTTGTATCTCCGCGTGCTCCACTTTGGTTACTTCTATCCTTTACCGCACCTTACTTATATCTCACTCTTGCTTAGTTATTTGCGATAGTGCGACATATAGGTAAATTCACCTTAGTTGCATATCTAGAGAATTTACCTTTTGTGTCAAACCCTAAATTGAAAAAGAGTAAAATTTGAAGTAGCACCTATTCACCCCCCCCCCCTCTAGGTGCGCATACGATCCTTTCAATTGGTATCAGAGCCTCGGCTTAATTCGGGCTTTACCGCCTAAGCGAATATGGGTAGTCGAGAGGGTGAGGAAGGGGACGCGGTCTCCATGAAAGATTTCAAATCTTTGGAATCTTCCATGTCCACTCAGATAAGTGAGTTGCGTGAAATGATGGCGCAATTCATAAAAGAAAAAACGATCGTTCCCTCCACCTCACCTGAGGATCCGAAATATTCTTCTAAGGCTGAGGTTCCACCCAACCTTGAGGATAAGAATTCGGGGGATGAAACACTTGAATATCTAAATAACTCCTCCACCAAAAAGGGAGATGGGAAGGAAGAGCACCATAAGGTTCCCGGTTGGTACTCTCCCGACCCCCCGATCCCTCACCCACATATAAATAATAGAGGATAGCCACCTAAGCTAGTTGCACATACTTTTGCTTAATGGAAAGTTTTAATGAAATCTCATGTGTGCAGCTCTTGCATTGACTTGTGGAATATTATTGAAGAAGGACTCAGAATTCAGGATCCAACCAACTTGATGAGAAGATAAGTGGTCAATAGTCAACTCAATGCCACTACGCTGCACATGATTCAACAAGTTTTGGGGCCAAAATATTTCCCTCGCATTGAACACCTCAACACCGCCAAGGAAGCTTGGGATGCTCTCATTGAGTTGTGAGCATGAGACAAAACCGATATGATGCATTGAGCAATGAAGCCGAATGATTCTATATGAAGGATGGTGAGGATCATGAAGACATGTATCGAAGACTCAAATCCATTGTCACTGCCTTGAGAAATGTTGGTACCTCACATGTGGATGATACTTGGATAAAAATGAAGTATGTGAGTGTGCTCATGCCTTTCGAGTCCACCGACTTGAAGAGTCTTCAAGGAAGACACAACTACCATATCATGAGCTCCAATGAAGTTATGCAAGAGATGCTCGCTTTCAAGGTTGCTGCCAAGAATGCCAAAGATGCCCGTGCTCGAGCCCTTGGAATAAGCAATGGTGTCAACCTTGCCTTGAAGGCCAAATTGGCGGAGTATGCGAAAGAAGAAGGAATTGATGAATCTCCAATCATGAGCGACCTCGAAGATGTCAAGGTTGCTCATGGTGAATACATGGCATTCTATGCAAGGAACTTTTGGAAAGATCATGCCAAGGCCAAGATGGAGATGCAACGAAGAAGCAACCCAAGTGGTAGAAAAGAGAATAGTTCAAAACCGAGAACTTTCTTTAACTATAGTGACTGCTACCACTTTGTTGCCGGATGTACCTATGAGAAGAGAGAATATAATGGTGGTCAACTTGTATTGAAGAAAAGGTAAAAAAAAGCCTCCTTCAAGAAGCCCTTCATCAAGAAGTATACCATCAACAAGAAGTCGGGTGATATTGTCTTGATGGCACATGAAGAATTCTCCTCTGATGATGAAGATGATGAAGAATAAGAAGAAGAAACATCAAATGGTATGGCGGCTACCACCACCACCTCTACTCCCACATTCTCACTCTTTGACTCTCCAAATGAGAATATATCCAACAAGAACATCACTTGCCTTATGGAAAGAGGGTCGGAGGTATCATCTTCTTCTCTTCTCACCTTAATGATTGATGATGAACTTGATGATGATATGACTCTTGAGGTGAAGGAGGAATTAGTTTCTTTTGATGTGTTTATGACTAACTTGCAAGGGAGCACAAGAAGCATTTTGTGAATCTCTTGAATCAACTCTCTCACACACAAGAGTTTCTTGATGAGAGATGCAAACTTGGGAGAGAGCACATTCTTGAGATGGATGCTCTAAATAATGCTCTAAAAGATGAGCAAGATACTAGGGTGTCTCTTGAAGAAAAGCTTGAGGCCTCGATGAGGCAAATGATCAAATTATTAATAAACTCATTAAGGAACGTGATCATGCCATTGCTAAGTATAAAAAGGCTAAAAGGATAAGTTTGAGTTTGGTGTTGTTCATGACAAACTTGTCGAGGACTTTAGGAAGCTTGACAAGGCTCACAAGGCCTTTGAAAGTGAACTATCGTCTCTCACAAAGTATCATGAAAAACTTCAAACTCAATTGACTAATATTGCTTCACCTAGTATTTTCACTACTTCTAGTAGTACAAACATCGTTGAAGAAAATGCTAGGTTGAACAGGGAGCTTGCTAAGGCTACCTTCCTAGAAGGGAACAAGTCCATTGATGACCTTTTGAGTAAGAAAAGGTCAAATACTGAGAAAAGTGGCATTGGTTTTGTGTCCAAGGCCAAGAATAAGAACAAGAAGGCCAAGCCCGCACAAGCAAAAGAAAAGTCCATTGTGGGTAGTAAAACCACAAGTGGCAAAACTATGTCACAATATGACTTTGCGGGAATTGCTAATCCTCACTATGTTTGAATGCATGATTATTATGGTGATGTTTATGCACAATATGTTGGCCCATTTGATGGCTATATTGCTTGGTATATTTGGGTTCCTAAGACCCTTGTTGCTAATAAAAGAGGACCCATTGAAAAATGGGTACCTAAAAACTAGTTTGATCTCTTGTAGAACTATGCTTCTGGCGGGTCAAAGTGGGTGCTTGATAGTGGATGCACAAGTCATATGATCGGAAGCAAGGCGATTATGATGGAGATAAGGCCAAATCATGATCAAATAACCATCACATATGCCGACAAGTCAAGGTCTCAGGTAATAGGGCTTGGCAAAGTTGTGGTTACACACGATATTACTCTCATGGACGTCATGCTTGTTGAGACCCTTGGTTATAATTTACTTTTAGTCCGCGCTCTTAGAAAGATGGGCTTTTCCGTCTTTATTCATAATGATATTATGGTCCTCTTGTGGAGCAAGACTCTAAAGGTTGATTTCGTTGGGTACGTCGAAAATGACTTGTATGTGGTGGAATTTTTGGGGAAAACCACTACAAGTGCAATGTGCCTATTCGGAAAGGCCGGTGTGGGTTGCTATGGCATCGCCGTCTATCCCATGTCAATATGAGAACTTTGCAAAGTCTTCACAAGGGTGGCCTTATTGTTGGACTAAAAGAAAATGTTTGTTTTGCCAAAGATCGTGTGTGCAGGGAATGTGTTGAAGGAAATATGCATGATTCTCCCCACAATCCAACGAACATCATCAAGTCCAAGAGGATATTGGATCTCCATCACGTGGATCTCTTTGGTCCTCCATATCATGCTAGTATTGGTGGGAAGAAATATTGCTTGGTGATTGTTGATGACTACTCAAGATATACATGGGTATACTTCTTCAAGTTGAAAAGTGAGACCCAAGAAAACTTCATCGACTTTGTCAACATGGTCCGACGTTAATACAATGTCCTAGTGTTGGTGATAAGGAGTGACAATGACACTGAGTTCAAGAACTACACCTTGAATGGATTTCTAAGTGGTGAGGGGATAAAACACCAATATTCCGCTACATATACCCCTCAACAAAATGGTGTAGTAGAGAGGAAGAACTTCTAATGGATATGGCAAGGTCCATGTTAGCGGATTTTAAGTCTCCATACAACTTTTGGGCTGAAGCAATCTCCACCGCATGCCCTGCATCAAACTAGCTCTACCTCTGCAAAGAATTGATCAAGACTCCATATGAAATACTTACCGATAACAAGCCCAACGTTTCATACTCTCGGTTGTTTGGTTGTAAGTGTTTCTATCTCATAAAAAGTGTGCGTTTGTCCAAATTTGATTCCAAAGCATTAAAGGGTATTTTTGTAGGCTATGGTCTCGAGTCCCACACTTATAGAATCTATGACGAACTCTCTAGAGTTGTCATAGAATCTTGTAGTGTGGTTTTCGAAAAATATGATGGTTCCCAAGTGGGGCGTGTTGATGTTTGTGATGTAGATGATGAAATACCTCAATATGCCATAAGAATAATGGTGTGAGATTCATCTGCCCTATTGAGGAACCCCTTGTGGCGGATCGAGAAGAACTATGCTCTACTCAAGTGGAGCCCTCATCTTCACAACATCAACAAGTTCCTTCTATTGAAAGAAACGATGACCCAAGCCAAAGAAAAACTAAGAACCCTCACCAAGCTGATCAGGACGGAAGCTCTAGGGAGGGTGATCTGGCCTCTCCATTGACCGGGTTGTCTAGCCCTGCGCGGTCAGTTGCACAAGGCATATTTATTCAATCATTGACAAGATCATCTCAACGCCTTTCTAGTACTATGCCTGATCAATACCAAGGTCAACCCATGTATCATGATGTTGAGAATGAATCCATTGATGATCAAGGTCAAGTTAATGGTCAAGACGAGTACCAAAATGATTAAGAGATCCCCACAAGAAACAACAAGGAGATCGAAACTCGTTGCAAATCTAGAGTGGACAAAATGTTGGAAAGAAGAGAACACACTCTTGAGAATGTTCTTGGTGATCTAAGGAGTGGAATGTCCACTCGAGCTCAATTGAAGCATTTTGGTGAGCATCAAGCACATATATCTATGGTGGAACCCAAGAAAGTGTGGGAAGCTCTTGAAGATTCAGATTGGCTAGAAGCAATGCATAAAGAGCTCAACAAATTTGAGAGAAATAAAATATGGAAGTTAGTTTAAAAGCCCAAAGATTGCCACAATGTTATTGGCACTAAGTGGATATTTAAGAATAAGCAATATGAACATGGAATTGTTGTAAGGAACAAGGCAATATTGGTATCTCAAGGGTTCTCTCAAATTGAAGGCATTGATTATGGAGAGTGTCGTGGGAATGGCCATGACAGATTCTACTAGGGGTAGCGAGTAGTAGGATTTGGGGCAAGAGCGATCAGCCATCCGTGGAGCGAGATGAGGGCAAAGACACAGGGATTTACCCAGGTTCGCCCCCCCCCCCGCAGGGTAAAGACCTACTCCTGTTAGATTGTATTATTGCTTGAGTACAATGGTGGCAAGCTCGGGCTCGGCGGCTAGGCAGCGAGTCGATGGGGTGTATGATGGAACGTGGGTACAGACAGTACCCTAGGGAGGTTTATATAGGGGTACCTGTTGGAGATATGCCCAAGAGGCAATAATAAAGTGGTTATTATCATATCTTCACACTTATGATAAATGTTTACATACCATGCTATAATTGTATTAACCGGAAACATTAATACTTGTGTGATTTGTAAACTAAAATAAGAGTCCCTAGTAAAGCCTCTTGTTAAACTAGCTTGTTGGTTAATAGATGATTGTGGTTTCCCTATCATGAACATTGAGATGTTATTAACAACAAGATCATATCGTTAGGAGAATGATATGGTGGACATACTCCTATAGATAAGCGTAGCATAAAGATCAAGTCATTTCAATAGTTCAATTGCTATATGCTTTCTGATACATAGTAACCTAATTCCTTCGACCATGAGATCATGCATATCACCTTTACCGGATGGATGCTTTGATGTCATCAAACACCACACCGTAACAGGGTGGCTATAAAGGTGGCATTGAGTGTTCGGAAAGTATTGGTTGAAACACATGGATCAAGAGTGGGATTTGTCCATCCATATGACGGATAGATATACTCTGGGCCCTCTCGGTGGAATGTCATCCAATTAGCTTGCAAGCATGTGACTGGGTCACAAGGGATCACATATCACGGGAACGAGAAAAGAGTACTTATCAGTAACGAGGTTGAACTAGGTATGCAGAGATACCGACGATCATAACCTCGGATAAGTAAAATATCGTGAGACAAAGGGAAATTGGTATCGTATGTAAGTGGTTCATTCGATCGCAAAGTAATCGTAGAAATATGTGGGAGCCATATGAATTTCCAGATTCCTCTATTGGTTATTGTTCGGAGAAGTGTCTCGATCATGTCTGCATAATTCACGAACCGTAGGGAGACACACTTAAGGATTCGACGTTGTTTGAGTAGTTATGGTATTATGAGAAAGAGACCGAATGTTGTTCGGAGTCTCGGATGGGATCCGGGATATCACGAGGTGATTCGGAATGGTCCGGAGAATAAGATTCATATAAGGAAAGTCCCGTTTCGGAGTTGGGGAATGGTTCCGGTGTTTTCATCGGGAACATTCTAGAAGGTCCCGGAATGTCCGGCACTCCGGAAGGGGAAGGGTACATGAATGTGTCATTGTAAGTTGGAATGATTGCATCATGTACTAAGTGTTCTTGCTGTCCCAAATATAGGATTAAATTGAATCCTAAAACAGAAAAGTCAAATGTCCAGTTTGAAAGTCAAACTGCCAAAACAAGAAACTGTGGGAAACAAGCAAGAGGAGTTGGAACCAACCTGGAGGAGGAGTTGGACTCCTCCAGGCCGGCGCCCAGCCCAAGGCCGAGTTGGGGAGGGACTCCCTCCCTCCCCTGGCGCGCCAAGACCCCCCTCCCATAAAAGGAGGGGCAGGGCTCCTCCTAGAGACACACAAGTTCCTATCCTCTAAACTAAACCCTAGATCTAGACCCCGGTTTAGAGCTATTCGGTTTAGAGCCTTCTAATTGGTTTAGAGCCTTCTAATTGGTGTGTCTAATTACTAGACCACTAATATCCTCTCTCATAAGCTCCACCATACTCGCACCGGCTTAAGGCGAAGCCCTGCGGGATCTCCCCTCTACTTCCGGTACCACGCCGTCGTGCTGCCGGAATCGCGAGGAGAGTGCTACAACCTCCGCTGCCTGCTGGAACAAGGGAGAGGAAGGTCTTCGTCGAGTACCGAACGTGTGACCGACTACGGGAGCGCTGCCGGAACGTGGCGCCGGAAGGATCGTCTACACGATCTTGAGATCGGAAAGAGTACGACTACATCACCCACGAGAATCTGCTCTCGTTAAACACTTTGGAATCTTCGAGGGTGAGTTATTCCATCGACTCGTTGCTACAATCTAGTAGATAGATCTTGGCTTGTTTGTTTGTATGCGATAGAAAATTTTTGTTTTCCATGCTACGAACCCCTACAGTGGTATCAGAGCCAGGTCTATATGTAGATCTGTTGCACGAGTAGAACACAATGGTCATTGTGGGCGTTGATGCTTTTATTGTAGATTGCTTTTTGTGTACTTTGCATCTTGCGGTATGTTGGGATGAAGCGGCCCGGGCTAACCTTACATGACATCGTTCATGAGACTTGCTCCACGCTTGACATGCAACTCGTTTTGCATAAGTGGCTTTGCGGGTGCCTGTTTCTCCTAGCATAGTAAAGATCCAATTTACAACGGGTGATCAACAATGCTAGTATCAATGTTGTGGTTCTTGTTCGTAAGTTAGAACGACACTTATGGAAAGCCCCAAACCACGTAAAATATGCAAAGAAAGTAGAAGCGTCTAACTTTGTTTTGCAGGGGTGTGCAGTGATGTGATATGGCCATGATTGTGATTATATTTGATGTATGCAATGTTCCTTATTGTAAGTTGGCAACCGGCAGGAGCCATATGGTTGTCTTTAATTTCTGTTAAGACCTGCGTGTCTATTCAAAATAGTTGTAATAGTTGAAGCTGGTGGACGACAACCATGGAGAAGCGTCATTGACCTTGATGCTATGCCGGTGATGATGGAGATCATATTCGTGCTTGAAGATGGAGATCGGAAGCACAAAGAAGAAAGGCCATATCATATCACATATTATGAATTGCATGTGATGTTAATCCTTTATGCATCTTGTATTGCTTAGTAGACGACGGTAGCATTATAAGATGATCCCTCATGCACATAAATTTCAAGTTCTAAAGTGTTCACCCTTAGTATGCACCGTTGCCAAAGCTTGCTGCTTCGAAGCACCACGTGATGATCGGGTGTCTTTGATTCCGCGGGTGAATACAACGTAAGCAAGCCAGATTTGCTTATGCGGAAGCTAAGGTTTGATCTTGACGAGCCTAGCATGTACAGACATGGCCTCAGGAACACGGATCACCGAAAGGTAAAGCATGAATCATATAGTAGATATGATGAACATGTCGATTGTTCGCCATTGAAACTATATCAACTCTCGTGATGATCGGTTTTGATGTGGTGGATTTGGTTCGTGTGATCACTAAAACAATGTGAGGGATATTGTTTTGAGTGGGAGTTCACCTAGATTAATTTAATTATTAATTAGAACTCAATTTATCATAAACTAAATCAAAGTGAATTTGCATAGTTGTTGTAGTCATTGGCATCCGTTTACCACCTTGCGCTTAGTTATAATTGAGATGATAGAACTATAGAATTCTGGTTAGATACTTTACAAACTGGTATCGTATTGTTTTAAGTGTTAATCTAAAGTTTAAAAGTCCTATTGCAAACATTCAGTAAGTTCCGGTTACTCCATGAAGTTTAATAATTAGTATTAAATCAAGAGTAACAATTCCAAGTGTTAGTATATAAGTATCATGTTTGTATCCATGATTCTTGATATTCAAAGGATTCCCTTAATATCAAGGTTATCTAGGATCTGAAAGAGTTGTTTCAGAAACCATGATGTGTGGAAGATATTGTGATATCTGAAACGAAGTTTTGGTTGCAACATGATAGAGTATAATATGGCAAAAGTCATGTTCTCATATTTGATGAGAATTTGCAAAAAGGTTGGAGACACTTGTTGTCCTAATCCTCCAAAAGGTTTTGGATAGCAACATTATACTCATAATTCATCGTTATAAGCTAAAAGTAGCTTGATCATGGACGATTCCATGATAAGGGTGAATATTTGATGTAGGTAAAATGTTTACTACACCAAGAGATTACTAAAGAAAGGAATTTGAAAGAACACCAAATATTTGATGATGGTGATCTACTTCAAAGTGCAAGTCCAAAGACATTGGTATTTAATTATACACGCTTTGGACTATATGTCATATGTATGACTCCACTATTGATGTTGATAGATTCTTTCAAACTGAAAAGGAAATACTGAAAGAGAATCTCATAAATATATGGCAGAAAAGAAAAGACTAGAATCGTTCAGTTTAAGTATATAGATGATATACATGTTATGGCTATATTCTTTGCTTGTTAAACAAAGTGGTTCTTAAGTATTTGATACTGAATTTGTTGGTGTGAATCGTCATACGAAACAACACAATTCATGAACTACAATGGCCTAAGTAACTAGCAAAAGAATATGTGATGATGTTCATCGAGAACAAAATAAAGGGTTATTGTGTTGCTTGTTAAACATCAAAGCTTGCCTTCAAGATTTGTTTTATCAGGTATTATGAGAACAAAAGGGTTGTTCAAATAATTGCCGTAATCCATAAAAGATGGATGATTCACAAATCTCGTTGGAGAAATCACATCCATAAAACTAGTGCTAAAATGTCAAAAGACAAATTGATTGAAAGATCACTTAGGAAGTGACATCGCTGTTTGAATTATATAGGAAAGATAACATGAAGAAACTCCATGTGGATGGAATTTTGGAGTCTTCTGATTTTTGATCAAATGACGCTTGTGAAACTTTCTTAGAGAATAATTAAAACTTCGTTCATAGGCCAAAAGGGAACGAAAGACTAGCTTATTGGAACTTGTGCATATTGTTGTACGAACTCCATTATGTGTAGTCAAGAGCGATGGATTTCAACTTCATATGCTTTCTCCGAAAATTTGAGTGAATATATGAATATTTACTTAATAAGGATGAAGTGTGAAATATTTGAAAAGTTCAAAGAATTTTAAGATGAAGTGCAAAATCATTGTAACAAGAATATAAATAGTTTATGATAAGATCATAAAGGAAGATGTTTGAGTTACAAGTTTAGCATAATACCTAAGATTTAAGGAATCGTTCCGTGGATTTGCATTTCCCGAAACACCATAAGAGTATGGAGCGTTCGAGATATAACCTTGTTTGACATGGTAAGATCAAAGGTGTAAAATATAGAACTGCCATTATATTTTAAAGATTAAAAGCTTTAGAGACTACCGCTTTTCCACTAAAAAGAGCTCCATCATAATCCGCTGAAATGACACCATATAAAGTTATGGTTTGGGATAAAACCCAAGTAGTCCTTTCTTAAAACATTGGTATGCTATGCATAAGAAAGATGTGTGCAACCAAAGTCGGATAAACCTGTCTTTGTATAAATATTAAGTATTCCTCCACAAACACCGGAGACAAAAGTGTTTGTCGCTTAGAACGTCAAGTTTCTTTGAGAAGGAATTTTTCGTGAAAAGTTAAAGTGGGAGGACAATAGAACTTTGATAAGGTTAAAAGAACCTTAGCTATATGTGCAGAGTTGCGCAGCACCGAAAAGTGTTCCGGAAGCAGCAATAATGCTCATGGCTCACGTGCCTCAAAGGTTGTGGTCACGGAGGTCTAAGTTTCTATTGAAACAAATAGGTCGAGTAAACAATCAAATACTAAGATTTGAGGGTTGAATCATTATTTGAGAATAATGAACGGACTACATGCAAAGAAGCGATGATGGGCCCTGACTCCGTCAAATGGCTTGAAGCCATAAAATCCGTGATAGTTCCATACACGAGAAATCAAGTTTTGAACTTGAAGGACCCTCGAGAAAGGTGTAAGACCTTACAGTTGTGTTTGGATCTATAAAGAAGTAGACATGGATGTTTCACATCTATGAAATAGTCGACATGTTGGGAAAGAGTTCACAACAATGTTCAAGGATTGACTATGACAAGATTTGATCTTTCATAGCGATATTTAGTCTAGACGGATTAATGTAGCAACCACTACATATAATTTTTGTTATGTGGTAGTTGAATAAACAAAACAAGTTCTTCTAATAGAATTGTTACCTAGGACGTGTGCATGACATGGTCCAAAGGGTTTTGTTAATTCAAGGGATGCTAAAAGCATATGCAAACTTCAATGGATGAAGTAAGCATAGCGGAGTTGGAATCTTCACTATGATGAAACTGTTAAAAGAGTTTAATTTCATCGGAAACAATGAAGATGCTTGCATTTGCAAGAAATTAAGTGGGAGCGCTAAAGACATATTTCTAATACATTATGTGGAGGACATATTGTTGATTAGAAATGATGTATCTTTTATTAACACATATTAAGAATTTCATCCCGATGAAAGACTTAGGCAAAACCCAGATATTTGGCATCAATAGACGCTAATATGGTTGTGCCAGAAGTACATAGACAAGATATTGAATGAGTTCAATATAGAAACTACAAGAGAAGGTTCTTGTCGCACAGAAAGGATTGAATGAGTTCAATGTTGATGATATATTCAAGTGTATTGACATTTGGTAAAGTGAAACAAATAATCAAGTATAGATTGATACTTGATGTATGAAATCACAAAGAGTATTTATATCAATCATACTGTGATATGTACAAATCCAGATATGTCCTATGCTCTAAATGTTGAGAGCATGTACCAGAATGATTCGTAAGATGATCATTGGACAATAGTAAGGATATTCTTATGATCTTCTGAAAGAACTAAGAGTATAATATTTGTAGAAGTGACAAATAGATGGTTAGTTCATTGTAAAAGTACTACATTGATACTAGCTTTGTCACAAAGTACAAATTAAGTTTATCTCAAACTAAACTAAGGGTGGCACAATATAATGGAAAGTGAGTTCCATAATGGATTTGGATGATTTCCAAAGTTAAGACATTGTGACAGATACTACAACAAAAGGCTAAGTATATGACTGCTATTATAGCAGCAAAAGAGGGCATTTGTGTCAAGAAGTTTGTTATCAAACTAGGTGTAGTTCACAGTGGGATAATACTATGAAGATATATTGTGCGACAATATTATCAACATGTTTTAACCCCAAAGAGCTAAAGGTCACACCGAAATACCAAATTTATACAAAGCCATCTCATTAGAGAATGAGTGATGCGTAGAGACGCAAAGACATGCAATTACACACGGACCTAGAAGTGTCAGATCCGGAGATCAGTTGACCACTAGCAATCGTGTACATACAACACCGGAAAGCCATAGGTGTTATATACACAAAGGTTCGAAACTAGATTATTGACTCTAGTGCAAGTGGGAGACTGTTGGAGATATGCCCAAGAGGCAATAATAAAGTGGTTATTATCATATCTTCACACTTATGATAAATGTTTACATACCATGCTATAATTGTATTAACCGGAAACATTAATACTTGTGTGATTTGTAAACTAAAATAAGAGTCCCTAGTAAAGCCTCTTGTTAAACTAGCTTGTTGGTTAATAGATGATTGTGGTTTCCCTATCATGAACATTGAGATGTTATTAACAACAAGATCATATCGTTAGGAGAATGATATGGTGGACATACTCCTATAGATAAGCGTAGCATAAAGATCAAGTCATTTCAATAGTTCAATTGCTATATGCTTTCTGATACATAGTAACCTAATTCCTTCGACCATGAGATCATGCATATCACCTTTACCGGATGGATGCTTTGATGTCATCAAACACCACACCGTAACAGGGTGGCTATAAAGGTGGCATTGAGTGTTCGGAAAGTATTGGTTGAAACACATGGATCAAGAGTGGGATTTGTCCATCCATATGACGGATAGATATACTCTGGGCCCTCTCGGTGGAATGTCATCCAATTAGCTTGCAAGCATGTGACTGGGTCACAAGGGATCACATATCACGGGAACGAGAAAAGAGTACTTATCAGTAACGAGGTTGAACTAGGTATGCAGAGATACCGACGATCATAACCTCGGATAAGTAAAATATCGTGAGACAAAGGGAAATTGGTATCGTATGTAAGTGGTTCATTCGATCGCAAAGTAATCGTAGAAATATGTGGGAGCCATATGAATTTCCAGATTCCTCTATTGGTTATTGTTCGGAGAAGTGTCTCGATCATGTCTGCATAATTCACGAACCGTAGGGAGACACACTTAAGGATTCGACGTTGTTTGAGTAGTTATGGTATTATGAGAAAGAGACCGAATGTTGTTCGGAGTCTCGGATGGGATCCGGGATATCACGAGGTGATTCGGAATGGTCCGGAGAATAAGATTCATATAAGGAAAGTCCCGTTTCGGAGTTGGGGAATGGTTCCGGTGTTTTCATCGGGAACATTCTAGAAGGTCCCGGAATGTCCGGCACTCCAGAAGGGGAAGGGTACATGAATGTGTCATTGTAAGTTGGAATGATTGCATCATGTACTAAGTGTTCTTGCTGTCCCAAATATAGGATTAAATTGAATCCTAAAACAGAAAAGTCAAATGTCCAGTTTGAAAGTCAAACTGCCAAAACAAGAAACTGTGGGAAACAAGCAAGAGGAGTTGGAACCAACCTGGAGGAGGAGTTGGACTCCTCCAGGCCGGCGCCCAGCCCAAGGCCGAGTTGGGGAGGGACTCCCTCCCTCCCCTGGCGCGCCAAGACCCCCCTCCCATAAAAGGAGGGGCAGGGCTCCTCCTAGAGACACACAAGTTCCTATCCTCTAAACTAAACCCTAGATCTAGACCCCGGTTTAGAGCTATTCGGTTTAGAGCCTTCTAATTGGTTTAGAGCCTTCTAATTGGTGTGTCTAATTACTAGACCACTAATATCCTCTCTCATAAGCTCCACCATACTCGCACCGGCTTAAGGCGAAGCCCTGCGGGATCTCCCCTCTACTTCCGGTACCACGCCGTCGTGCTGCCGGAATCGCGAGGAGAGTGCTACAACCTCCGCTGCCTGCTGGAACAAGGGAGAGGAAGGTCTTCGTCGAGTACCGAACGTGTGACCGACTACGGGAGCGCTGCCGGAACGTGGCGCCGGAAGGATCGTCTACACGATCTTGAGATCGGAAAGAGTACGACTACATCACCCACGAGAATCTGCTCTCGTTAAACACTTTGGAATCTTCGAGGGTGAGTTATTCCATCGACTCGTTGCTACAATCTAGTAGATAGATCTTGGCTTGTTTGTTTGTATGCGATAGAAAATTTTTGTTTTCCATGCTACGAACCCCTACAGTACCTCGCTAGGGTTTTGATGCGTGCACCCAGTGTTGACGTGGGGCACTTCGTTGGAACCCCAAGAGCAAGGTGTGATGAGCACAGCAGCAAGTTTCCCTCAGTAGAGACCGAGGTTATCGAACCTGAAGGAGGAAGGAAACGTCTCAAAGGTGTTGCAAGCAACGTGGAGACCTACACAACACAAACTCAAGACTTTGTCCCTACGGATCAGTGAGGTTGTGAAGCTCACCAGTTTGCTATAACAAAGGATTAAACGTATGGTGTGGAAGGTAATGGTTTACAACAAGTAAACAGGTAACAATGGAAGATGTATCAATGGTAAAGATTGGACCGGGGTTCATAGTTCACTAGAGGTGCTCTCCTTAGATAAACAACATGGCATGAAGGGTAAACAAATTACAGCGGGGCAATTGACAGGAACTGAGCAAGGCATAACAATGCAATTACTAGCCAGAAAGATTTTATGAGGTTGATTGGGCAATACAACAATATACATAGACCGTCATCCAACTGCATCTATGACTAGAAGTCCACCTTCAGGTTATCATCTGAACCCCCTCCAGTATTAAGTTGCAAGCAACAGACAACTACTTTAAGCAAAGTGTGTAAGGTAAACAGTTCACATGTTCCATGAACAAGAGACCGTTGTTTTCTCCCTACTAGCAACAACACATCTACAACTGAAGAGATTATTGTCACTTCCCTTAGAAACTAGAGGCATGAACCCACTATCGAGCATGAATACTCCCTCTTGGAGTCGCTAGCAACTACTTGTCCAAGATAACCACTAGCAACGGGGAGCATGCAAGATCACAAACAACACATACATGATAGAATCATAAAGATAAAACCATTAATCAAACCAACATAATAATCTCAATATCCATCGGATCCTCGCAAACACAACATGCATGATTACAAATAGATTAGATCTTGACCATGAACGGAGCTCACAAGATCTATACATGAAAGCATAAAGGAGGAGATACAACCATCTAGCTACTACATGGACCCATAGTCCAAGGTGGAACTACTCACGTATCATACCGGAGAGAAGGCCTCCGGGATGATCTCTCCTCCGGCAGGGTGCCGAGAAGAGCTTCAGACCCCCCCGATCTAGGGACGATGGTGGCGGCGGCTACAGCCAGTTTCGTGGATTTCTGATTAGGTCCTCAGGGTTTCTGCATCGGGGGCTTCTTATAGGCGAAGGGGCGAGACCGGGAGGCGGCCAGGGCCACCAAACCCTAGCCAGGCGCAGGCCCACCTTTAGGCCGCGCCTGGGGGAGGGGGGGTTGGCCCCTCTGGCCAGCCTCCCGGGCTCTCCTCTGGACTTCTTGTTCCCCAGGAAAGTAATTGACTTTGTCCTTCGTCCCGTCCAATTCCGAGAATATTTCTTTACTAACTTTTCTGAAACCAAAAACAACAGAAAACAGGCATCTGACACTGTTGCAACTTGTTAATAGGTTAGTACGAGAAAAAATGTAAAAAGCACCTCAAAGTGTGGACAAGTAAAGCAAAGTAGATACTAAACAAGCATGGATCATCAAAAATTATAGATACGTTTCCAACGTATCAACATCCCCAAGCTTAACTCCTGCTCGTCCTCGAGTAGGTAAGTGATAAAAGAATAATTTTTGAGGTGACATGCACCCTCACAATAAAGATCCAACCATTTGCAAGCATTGAAAGCTGGGATCAAAGAACTCTAAACATATGCATGAAATATGGAGTTCTAACGATAGGACATAGTAATTATGCATGCAACATGGCAAGCTACAAACAAAGATCATGAATAATATGCATTGAAAAACGTTTGTTTGTTTCACATGCAGAAAACATAGCATAGTGGCAATCGGCTTGTCCCTCATAGAGTAGCAATATAATGCATAGGACACCTGCAAAGTTCACAATGGTGACTAGAAACAAGTAGCACAAGAGCAAGTAATAACACAATATGCAGCAATTAATAAGCTTTGGAACACTACACACAGAATGACAACTATGCTCTCTTAATGGTGCCTAAAGGTAGAAGGTGGAGACTCAATAATGGTAGAAGAAAGGCCTTTTTGTAAAGGAAGCAGGGATTACAAGTTTCAAAAAGAGCTTCCAAAAATTATGGTACTTGTTAGCTTCCAGCCCTCATTGCCCCTATCATAAGCATCTTGAAGTGGTTAAGGTTAAAGTGGCAAAGATGGAGTATATGCTTGACGAAGTATAAGTTGGCAATCTCATGCCCCTTGAATACGAGGGCCACACCTCATGCATACTCAAATTTGGGTCCAGGTAAGTTCTTGTCACTGTAAGTATTTGCATATCATTGAGAACTGCCAACGGGGTACCCCTTGCACATGGTACACGAGCTTTCCCGTAACCAAAATGACAAGGCAAGCAGACAATGAGCATCTCAGCAGTTCTTCTTATGTACCATGGGAATATGGTGCTTTTTTCTCTCTTTCCTCTTTTCTCAATGTCTCTCTTTTTTATAAGAAGAATGCTTCATAGATGTCACTATGGTGATGCTGCAAGTTTCCACCATGATTAGGCATGGCTTAGGCTAGCGGCCCAGGCGTTTCTTTAACACAGGATACAAACTCCATGGACTTACAAGTTGCCTCTTTATTTTACATCGGTGACATCCATAAACAAAAGAATATGATATCAACTGAGTACAACAAGGTACAAGTGCAATGTTGAAAATGTTCCCCGTGACAACACGGTTCTGCTAATTCGAACTTATAAGTGCAAGCATATACAACAAAGTTGTCACAATGGTTCAAGTTTATTAGGGGCAAAGAATAAAGTGTGCCATCAAGTTCGTGAGGGCTTTAATCACTAAGTTTTCACATAACAAAATAGTTTTTAATTGGAAGATAGCTGAAAACAAGAATATACTTTGGAATGGTGTAACAGACCATGCATAGGACTTTATAGTGGACACTTTGTAATAACTTGGTTTCTTGGGAGTTGGAAGCATGAGTAGAGCTTACTCATACAAGTGGAGGCTAGCAAAAGACTGGGAGCAACCAACTAAGAGAGCAATAATGGCCATAATTATACAATGCAACAAAGCAAACTAATCAAAGCAAAGAGTGGTAGTACAAGTCAAGGACTAAATGATCATAGAGGCTAATGGTGACTTGTTATAGTCATAACATGGTGTGATCATGTGCCAAGTCAACCCAAGCAAAACATCAAAGGAGAATACCACAATACTATGCTTTTGCATGCTAAAACAACGCATAATTTCTTCAAGGCACACTAAGCAATCCCAATTGTTTGGAACAAGACATGCTAAAACAATAATCACTAAACATAATGCTAAAACAACACCTAGCATGTCATGCTAAAGTCTAAGTCACAGTCAATGCAAGCTCCTTTTGCACTTCAAGCAAGAACTTACTACTCCTTTCCAAACACCAAGCAATCTTATTTGCAAAACAACACAGCGAGAGCGGGGGTCCAAACTACTAAAGCAAACTAAACAAACTAAGCAAAGAAAACGAAAACTAAGACACTCCAAGAACAACACAATTGTGCATGAAACAATAAAAATGAAGTGTCTAGACAGACCTGAGCTTTTTATTGATGAAGAAGGGGATGCCTTGGGCATCCCCAAGCTTTGACGCTTGTACCTCTTGGATATTTCTTGGGGTGACACCATGGCATCCCCAAGATTGAGATTTTGTCCATTCTTCATCTCATTGCATCATTCTCTCTCTACACCTGAAATTTTTCCTTCATACAAAACTTCACACAATTTTCATTAGCAACATTAGCTTATTCAAAAGATATTAGACCACTGGAAAAACTTTGGAATAGCAAGGATTTTCACTAAAAACACAAGCTACTTTAGTAACTCCTTCAAAGAAACTCAATTTACCTGAAAAGAGCTCAAAAAAGAATCAATAAGAAGGAAATGCAAATAATGGTAGAAATCTGTCAAAACAGACCAGCAGGTAGAAACAAATTTTTTAGAACATTTTCTGTTGCTCAAATAAAAAAGTATTGAACTATCGAAAGTTAGCCATAATACTGGGGGATTTATTCGTAAATTTTGAGATCAATCCGAGTTACAGATCCTCCTCACGAATTTTCTTGGTGGAGGAAAGAAATCTGTTTTGGGACAGCAACTCCCCAAATCTTACTTCCCTCTCATTAGAGGTCATTCTTGGCACAAAAAGCAAACAAAAAGGATAAGGAGAGGTCATTACAGAATTAATAACTTCCAAGACTCAAGAAACTCTTGGGTTATCTCCCAACAAGTACTTTTCTTTAACGCCTTTAAGTTAGGCACAAGAAGCAAGAAGAATCAAGTATTTTCAAATGAAGAAGCATTAACATCAAATCTTGCTTTCAAAGGAAGGGAAAAAGCAACTTCTCTCTCCTCATAGGGAAGTGTTCAATACCTTTCTTGAATGGAAAATGATATTTGATGGTGCCTTCTTTCATATCAATGAGGGCACCAACTGTTCTAAGAAAAGGTCTTCCCAAAGTAATAGGACAAGAAGCATTGTATTCAACATCCAAAACATAGAAATCAACAGGGACATAAGCATTGTTAACCATAATGAGAACATCATTAACACTCCTCATGAGTTTCTTCTTAGCATTATTATTAAGTGGGACATCCAAATAACAATCTTCCAAAGGTGGCAAATAAAGCATTTCATAAATCTTCCTAGGCATAATAGAGACACTAGAACCAAGATCACATGAAGCTTTGAGATAAAAGTCATTCACTTGCATATTAATAATGGGTTCCCAACTATCTTCTACTTTCCTAGGAATAGGAGCTTTATGTTTTAGCTTCTCATCCTTGATCTTAACAAGATCATCTGTAATGTGTTTGGTAAAGGCAACATGCATATCACTAGCATCAGGACTTCTAGCAAGCTTTTGTAGGAACATAATCACTTCAGAAATATTGCAACCATCAATATCAAAGTCAAACTTAGCATCACTAGTGGTAGGCTCACTAGGCTTAGGCATAGTAGGAGGAGGAATAGGGGCTACTTGTGGTTTAGTGGTGATAGTGCACACATTGTTTCTATCAATTTTAGCTTACCTTTCCCACCTAGCATGAAGTTGATCTAACAGCCTAATATTTTCATCAATAGTAGCTTGTATGGCATGAGCAGTAGCAAAGGTGTTTTCCATAGTTTCAGGTTTAGCAGCCATTTTATTAACCAAGGAAGTTTGAGCTTCAGACAAAAAGGATATGTTTTTCTCAACAGTTAAAAGCTTTTCCTCTATAGTCTTGTTGAAAGTGGTTTGTTTACTAATAAAGTCCTTGAGCATTACTTCAAGTTCAGAGGGGGCACTTCTAGCATTATTGTAAGAGCTTCCATAGGAGTTTCCATTATTAGGAGGATAAGGCCTATAATTGTTGTTGCTACCAAAATTATTCCTATAGGCATTATTGTTGAAATTGTTGTTTCTAATGAAGTTCACATCAACTTTCTCTTCTTGAGCAACCAAAGAGGCTAAGGGAACACTATTAGGATCTATAGGAGCTTTCCCATTAACAAGCATAGCCATAATAACATCAATCTTTTCACTCAAAGAGGAAGTTTCCTCAATAGAATTTACCTTCTTACCATGTGGAGCTCTCTCAACATGCCATTCAGAGTAGTTAACCATCATATTATCAAGGAGCCTTGTTGCAGCACCCAAAGTGAGGCCCATGAAGGTACCTCCAGCAGCAGAATCCAACAGGTTTCTTGAGGAGAAGTTCAAACCTGCATAAAAAGTCTGGATAATCATCCAAGCAGTGAGTCCATGAGTAGGGAAATTTTTAACCAAAGATTTCATTCTTTCCCAAGCAGGAGCAACATGTTCACTATCAAGTTGTTTAAATTTCATAATGTGACTTATCATAGCAATAATCTTAGCAGGAGGATAGTATTTTCCAATAAAAGCATATTTGCACTTAGTCCAAGAATCAATACTATTTTTAGGCAAAGGTAGAAACCATCCTTTAGCTTTTCCCCTCAAGGAGAAAGGAAAAGCCTGAGCTTAATAATATCTCCATCTACATCCTTATACTTTTGCATCTCACAAAGTTCAACAAAGATATTAAGATGGGCAGCAGGATCATCAGAACCAGCACCAGAAAATTGCTCTCTCATCTCAAGAATCAAGAAAGCAGGCTTAATTTCATAAAAATAGCATCAGGAGTAGGTGGAGCAATAGGAGTGCTTAGGAAATCATTGTTGTTGGTGCAAGTCACACAACTTGGTGTTCTTAGCAGAGTTCATTTTGGCAAAGGTGGGCAAGCCAAAAACAGCAGCAGTAGCTAGAGCAGGAACTAATTTTTTTTGTGTTTTTGAATAAAGCAAGCAAACCAAACTAGACTATTTTTTTTGGGTTTTTTGGAAAGAGGCAAACAAAACTAAGCAAAAGAAACAAAGCAAACTAAAAACAAAGTAAAGAGAAAGGAAGTGAAGGACTCCCCTAGTGAAGACGTCCTTAGCCTCCCCGGCAACGGCACCAGAAATCTTGATGCGTGCACCCAGTGTTGACATGGGACACTTCGTTGGAACCCCAAGAGCAAGGTGTGATGAGCATAACAGCAAGTTTCCCTCAGTAGAGACCGAGGTTATCGAACCTGAAGGAGGAAGGAAACGTCTCAAAGGTGTTGCAAGCAACATGGAGACCTGCACAACACAAACTCAAGACTTTGCCCCAACGAATCAGTGAGGTTGTCAAGCTCACCAGTTTGCTATAACAAAGGATTAAACGTATGGTGTGTAAGGTAATGGTTTGCAGCAAGTAAACATGTAACAGTGGAAGATGTATCAATGGTAAAGATTGGACCGGGGTCCATAGTTCACTAGAGGTGCTCTCCTTATATAAACAACATGGCATGAAGGGTAAACAAATTACAGCGGGGCAATTGACAGGAACTGAGCAAGGCATAACAATGCAATTACTAGCCAGAAAGATTTTATGAGGTTGATTGGGCAATACAACAATATACATAGACCGTCATCCAACTGCATCTATGACTAGAAGTCCACCTTCAGGTTATCATCCGAACCCCCTCTAGTATTAAGTTGCAAGCAACAGACAACTGCTTTAAGCAAAGTGTGTAAGGTAAACAGTCCACATGTTCCATGAACAAGAGACCGTTGTTTTCTCCCTAGTAGCAACAACACATCTACAACCGAAGAGATTATTGTCACTTCCCTTGGAAACTAGAGGCATGAACCCACTGTCAAGCATGAATACTCCCTCTTGGAGTCACTAGCAACTACTTGGCCAAGATAACCACTAGCAACGGAGAGCATGCAAGATCAAACAACACAGACATGATAGAATCATAAAGATAAAAGCATTAATCAAACCAACATAATAATCTCAATATCCATCGGATCCCCGCAAACACAACATGAATGATTACAAATCGATTAGATCTTGATCATGAACGGAGCTCACAAGATCTATACATGAAAGCACAAAGGAGGAGATACAACCATCTAGCTACTACATGGACCCATAGTCCAAGGTGGAACTACTCACAAATCATTCCGGAGAGAAGTCCTCCGGGATGATCTCCCCTCCGGCAGGGTGCCGGGAAGAGCTTCAGAACCCCCCGATCTAGGGACGATGGTATCAGCGGCTACAGACGGTTTCGTGGATTTCTTATCGGGTCCTCAGGATTTCTGCATCAGGGCCTTCTTATAGGCAAAGGGGCGAGACCGGGAGGCGGCCAGGGCCACCAAACCCTAGCCAGGTGCGGGCCCACCTATGGCCGCGCCCGGGGGAGGGGGTGGGTGGCCCCTCTGGCCGGCCTCCCGGGCTCTCCTCTGGACTTCTTGTTCCCCACGGAAAGTAATTGACTTTGTCCTTCGTCCCGTCCAATTCCGAGAATATTTATTTACTAACTTTTTTGAAACCAAAAATAGCAGAAAATAGGCATCTGGCACTGTTGCAACTTGTTAATAGGTTAGTACCAGAAAACATGTAAAAAGCACCTCAAAGTGTGGACAAATAAAGCAAAGTAGATACTAAACAAGCATGGAGCATCAAAAATTATAGATACGTTTCCAACGTATCAGGTTTACAAATGCACAACCAAGTCAGTTAAGGACTCGGAGGATTGACCTAATCCGACTGGGCCTATCTTCGCTTCTGGGCCTCCAGTTCCCAATCAGTAGGTCCCTTCTTTGAGCCAAGTTGGCGAGCAGGTCGCTCTAGCGAGTGGATTTTACCACCATGTCGTTGAGGTAGACGTGGATGTTGCGGCCAATTTGGCTCGCAAGGCACTCCCGCATGCATCAATGGTAGGTCACGCCGGCGTTTTTGAGGCCGAACGTCATGGCGGTGTAGCAGTAGGCGCCAAATGGCGTGATGAACGCCGTCTTCTCCTTGTCCTCGACCGCCATCTTGATCTGGTTGTAACCAGAGTAAGCATCGAGGAAGCACAATGACTCTGATCCCGCGACCGAGTTGATGATCTGGTCGATGCGCGGGAGCATGAATTCCTCCTTCGGGCAGACGCTGTTGAAGTTGGTGTAGTCGATGCACATTCTCCAGGTCTTGTTCTTCTTCAAGACTAGGACTGGGTTTGCCAGCCACTTGGAGTACTTGATGGGCCAGATGAAGCCCGCAGCGACTGCTTTACAGGTCACGCTTTGGGGTCGGCATTAAGTTTGTGCTCAGCGAGTTCTCTCAGGACACCTGGCATGTCATATGGCTTTCATGCAAAGATGTCATGATTCTCACGGAGAAACTCGATGAGCGCGCTTTCCTATGCGGGGCTCATGCCTGTCCCGATGGTGACCATCTGGATGGAGTTGCCCGGGACCAGCTCGACTGTGTGGGTGTGCATGGAAGCTCTGAACGCTGTCTACCCGGCATTTTCTGCGTTGGGCTTCAGGATCGTGGGGTCATCCTTGTCGATGCCGCTCGCATATTTGGCGAGTTCGTCGGCATGGTTGGTTTCTGCAGCGATGACGACGTCCGCGAGTTCAGCTCCTTTTTCCTCGCACTCCACGGCCATATCGGGGTCGCTGTGGACGGTGATGATGCCGCATGGCCCTGGGATCTTCATCATGTTATACGCATAGTGCGGTGTCGCCATGAATTTGGCGAATGCTTGTCGCCTCAAGATGCAGTGGTAGGGGCCGCGGAAATTCACCAGCTCGAAGACGGTCCGCTCGGTGCGGAAGTTGGAGGGCGTGCCGAAGGTGACGGGTAGCGTCACCTTGCCGATCGGGTAGGCCTTCCAACCGGGGACGATGCCGTGGAACGTGGTAAGGGTCGATTCGACCATCGACTACGGGAGCTGCAGTCGTCTGAACGTGTCCAGGTAGAGGATGTTGATGGAGATCCCGCCGTCCATTAGTGTCTTGGGGAGCAAGTAGTCAGCCACTTTGGGCTTGACCACCAGGGCGACTCGTCCAGGGTACTCAATCGTGGTCCTCGCGACTCCACATGATGCATTGCTAGTACCAGTTGAGGAAGCGGGGGATGTCGGCTTGAGTCACCGCGTTTACGCGACTGCGCAGGCGAGCCAGCGAGCCAACGTCGTTGCCGAACCTGCCGACATTGTCGTTTGGCGGGTTGTTGTTGGGGCCTTCCCTTTCTTGCCTTACCTTCTCGATACACTTCAGGGATGGTAGTCGGCAGTGGTATGAGTGGCGGGTTCCCCTCCCTGTTGTGGTAGACACATGTGTCGTGGTGGTGGCACGACAGATGCCATAGGTAGCCTTAAGTTGGGGGCCAATGTATGCTAGTGGGATCTAGGGAGGGAAGATGTAGTGATTTCTACATACAGAACTCAAGAACTATCACAACACTTACGACTCGGTTGGTCGCTACTACATAGAGCAACATAGGCTCTTTTGATAATGGCGAAGCTAAGACCGGCCCAGTGGCTAGCGTCCTATTTAATTCATGAAAGGCATTATCGGCCTGAGGTGTCCAGATAAACTTATCCAATTTTTTCATTAATTGATATAAGGGTAACGCCTTTTCCCCTAGCCGACTTACAAATCGACTCAGAGATGCCAAGCATCCGGTGAATTTTTGTACATCATTAAGACACTTCGGCAGTTCCATCCTTTCTACTGCCCGAATCTTAGTCGGATTTGCCTCTATACCTCGGCTATATATGAGGAAATCGAGTAATTTTCCGGCTGGTACACCAAAGGTACATTTTTCTGGGTTGAGATTCATTTGGAATCTTCTTAGATTCGCGAATGTTTGCTAGATATCTTCTAGGAGCATATGGCTCTCTTTGTTTTTTATCACCACGTCATCGACATATACTTGGACATTTTTTCCAATCTGATCATGCAGGCATTTTTGCATACACCTTTGATACATTGCCCCTGCATTGCGTAAGCCAAATGGCATGGTACGATAGCAATAAGCCCCATACAGGGTGATAAACGTAGTTTTCATTTGATCAGCCGGGTTTAACGGTATCTGGTGGAAACTAGAATACACGTCTACAAATGATAACAGTTCATAACCTGCGGTTGAATCAATAACCTGGTGTATCCAAGGAAAAGAGAAAGGATCTTTAGGACATGCCTTGTTAAGGCTCGTGTAGTCGATGCACATACGCCAAACGACAGCTATGTTCGGATCATCCTTCTTTTTCGCAACCAACACCGGATTAGACAGCCAATCCAGATGAAGCACTTCCATAATAAATCCGGCTGCAAGGAGCCGAGCTATTTCATCCCCAACGATTTTCTCCTATCTTCGGCAAAGCGGCGGAGAGGTTGGTTCACCGGCCTTGCTCCTGGCCTTACATGCAAAGAGTGCTCAGCCAACTCCCTTCGTACACCTTGCAGATCTTTAGTAGACCATGCAAAGATATCCCGATTCTCACGGAGGAAGTTGGTGAGCTCGCTTTACTATTTATCATTCAAGACGGCACCAATGGTGATGGTGCTCTCTTGGAACTGATCATCAATCTGGATTTTCTTCGTCTCCTTAGTTGGCTGGAAGGACACACTTCCAAGTGGGTTATCAAGTGCCGACATATTAAGATGTGCCGACTGAGCTAAGACCGCAACCTCCTGAATTATCCTCTTCTCCCTCGCAATCACCAAAGACTCGACCAGATTTGATCTGGCCGAGTCACACTCCATCGATCTCATGTAGTACCCTGTAACTGTGATTACTCCCTGTGGTCTAGGCATATTCATCTTCACGTAACTAATGTGACAACTAGTCATGAATTTTGACAAAGTAGGTCGTCCGAGTAATGCGTGGTAACAACTTTCTAGATCTACCACATCAAGCTCCAAATTCTCTGCCCTGCAATTCTCCCTTGTGCCGAATAAGACGTCTACTCGGACTTTCCCGATAGGCTCGCAGGACAATCCTGGGACGATTCCATCGAAAGTTGTCTTGGTTGACTGAAGCATATTCGGAGAAATGACGAGTTTATGCGTCTTTGTACATAATGTTGATACCGCTGCCGTTATCTATCAACACCTTTGAAAATTTCACATTAATACTGGGCCCGACAAACGTTGGGTCAAGAACTAAAGCATATGACCCGGGGTTTGGCATGATCTTGGGATGATCCCTGATGCTCCAAGTTATCTCTTAATCTGACCAGTGCATATACCTCGAAACTGCCGGCATAACGACATTCACTTCCATATGCTGGTGCTAGATGCTCTGTCTGTCCCGCTGTTCGATGGTGAATACACAATACGACTGATGGTGCTCTTTGTACTCATTGCGCCCATTGTTACCGGAGTTGCCTCTGCCATCTTGACCTTGATTATCCACATGGTGAACCGCATCCCTTCGATCATGATTCTCATACCTCGGAGGTGGTGGAGGTAACATCAATTGTTGCACATTTCCTCCTATAAGCTATGGTTGCTATGGGTGATGTGGTTCCTGCTGTGGTGCTTGTGTCACTACTGAGTTCCCCAATGCATTCTTCATCCATGCACACTGACGAGTTGTATGGTTGGCCGGCTTTGCCAAGTTTGGCGTGTGGAATTTGCATGGCTGATCCAACATTGATTCGAATGTGTACTTCGGCCTCTCCTGCCATTGCTTCTTTTGCTCAGGAGTCCGCTGCATTTTGCCATCATTCCTTGGTGTCCATTGCTGAGAACTATTTTTCTGGCGCTAGTTGCTCCCTAAACCTGGTTGGTATTGAGTCACCGCTGCTACCTGATTTGAGTTGTATCTATAATCCGGCCTATCCTCTCTCCTTCTACCTTGGAACTCATTTCTCATGGACGAGCCGACACCATCTCGAGCATAATGGTCATGTTGCTCATGGTGCTCTGCCGACATAAGCTCGGGCTGAGTCGGATCACCTAGAGCATATGAGTCGGCTATTCTGATTGTCTCGGCCAACTTAGTTGGCATATCTATTTGCAGCCTTTACCATAACACACTTGCGTATCTGCATCCCTATGGAAACCAAGCAATTGCCTGTGACTCGATTACCCCTTCACATGAGTTTCAGAGGTTGCACAACCGCATCAGAAACTCTCTATCGGTCTCATTCGGTCTTTGTTTTCACATTGCAAGCTGTTGAGGTCTATTCGACCTCTTATATGTGCTAGTGAAGTTGCTGACAAACATCTCCTCAAAGTCCAACCAACAGTTGATACTGCATGCTGGCAAGTTGTTCAGCCATACCCTGGCCGGCCCTTCCAACATCTGGGGCACATATCTTACAGCCCACCTCAAGTTACCCTTAGCGATTTTCACTGATGTGGCATAGTCAATCAACCAATCTTGTGGCTTGGTACTACTGTTGTATGTTTTTGTGACTCTAGGCAATTGAAAGTTTGGTACAGGTGGTTCCCTCATGATTCAGGGTCCAAAGCACGCTGGACCAGGAGGACCTTGCTCCTCTAGCAACTCGGACCTGTATAGCCTGTCAAGCTTCATTCTCACATCATTCGGCTGTAGGTTTCTATATGCAGCTCTTTCTTCCACCGTATGGTGATTGTGCCTAGCAAATCCGACGTTCTCCATTTCCGAAAAACCATCACTATACCTATTTTGCACTGGGTTATGCGTAACATGTCCTGCATCCCTTCCTTGCCGAGGTTCATGCCTCGGCTGATGATCTTGCGGGGGGTAATGCCTCCCTTCAGCTGGGTTATTATCTTCGGGATTTCCTCTTCCAAGATTCCCATGTCC